>CM070015.1:28302660-28910160 GCA_036247105.1 Cirrhinus mrigala
AATAAATAATATATTATATAAGTAATAGTAGTATTTAGTATTGACAAACGTGTATGTTCGTAATGGTGACTGTAGTTACATTGTTCCACCATTAGATGGCGACAAGAGACTGTTTTAGGAGTCAGCGGTAAATCCGCAGGAAATTGGGCTACTTTAAGACTGTTGCCGCAGGTTATTTGTCATGTTCACAGGTTGAAGCGACCCAAATAACATATTATTTAGCCCCTGAAATGCTCATTTTACCAGGGGAACCCCACCCAAAATCGTGTATTTTACCCCCGGAACGTGATTTTTACCAGGGGACCCCCTCAAAACGTGATTGAGCTACTTTTGGGCTAGTTTTAAGTAGCAGTTGGGCAGGTTTTGTTGTGAAAACCTGGCAACCCTGGCAGTAAAGTCTTTTATATTGAAAGAGAATGAAACGAAAGAAAGTTATTTTTACTTTTAACAACAGCTTTTAAAGAGGTCGGATGCCCATTTTCCACAAGTTGATATGATTCTTTAGGGTCTTAATGAAAAGTCTCTAATATACTTTGATTAAAAATTCTCAATGGTTTTGTAAAACAACACCCTTTTTACCTTGTCAAAATGAGCTCTGCAAAAATCATCTCATTCTAAGGGGTTGTTCCTTTAAATGCAAATGAACTCTGCTCGCCCCGCCTCTCTCTTCCCTCTGTGGAATGATGAGCCTGTTTACTTTAGCCGCTAAACTTCCTAACGACCACGTTATAAGGAAAGGCGATCACAAAGATTCATTAAAAAACGCTTATACACACTTCTGCTGTAAGTGAAGCTGGATCACGAATGCTTCGCGTGAACATAGACGGATATATGTAGATCGGGAGGTGCATTCCATTCACAGACAAATGTAATCCACTGCATCTTCAGCGGCTCAGATGTCGGGAGTGAATGACGACCACTATTGTCATTATAGGGTAGATGTGTACATACACTGCCGACACACATTAATGTTCAAACAACATGAAAAAGTGAAGTTTGCATCCAGTGACCCCTTTAAGAGGCAGTCAGCAAATATACTGAACAGCACTGTCATCGGAAAGGATAGTAAGGATAGTAACTTGGGACAGATAGTCTACCGCTTTCCTCAGCGGACATTCAAACTAATGTTTTATTGGGAATATGAGATTGAGTTGAAGAATGAATGTTGTATCAGAAATTGTAATCACATGTGCTCAGTCCATCTATCACTCATAATACTCTACTCCACTTAATACACTGCTTCTAATGAAGCAACTCAACATTCCTTTGTTACTAGTTCTAAAGTGATGTTTTTAAATTAGTAAAAGAGGCTTGGGCTCAGCTGTTAAGCTGTCAAACTGAGATTTGAATCTGTGTCAGAAGGAAGTAGTTCTGCACAAAAGAGGTTTTCTAAAAACACTCACTGGTGCACACACTGGTGCAGTCAAACTTGTGTATAAATGCAATATCACACTCGTAGTCGTGAGATATGGCACGGGCATAGGTAATCAAAGCGTGCTGATATACAGCCATATCTCATGGCTACTCGTGTAATATTGTTCATTTATTGCTTATATTTTATTTCACTTTAATATTTAATTGCAAGGCATTATCATCCAGACCAATTCTGAACTACCATATAAGAGCATTGTTTTCACGTTGTACGTTACAATTCTCAGCGCTGATAAAGATGAACCATATGGACCAATCACCGTAATTTGTGATAACAGGCTATTTTATTCAATCGTTTTCAGATTTATATTGTGTATAAATCTCCAGTCTCTAAAAAAAACTATACTAAAATTTTAATGTAGCTCATTGGAGAATTCAGCTTGTAATTCGGCCGGTAAACACCCCCTTGAGGAAACACCCCTTTGTTTCTCATAGGAAGCACTTATTAGCCAGAAGCATTTGCTGCCCAATGAAGCAGATATCTAGCAGTGCAATATCTTTAAAGTATCTTCTAATTTAGCTGTACTCACAAATATCTCCTCCATCTCTGTTTCGCTCAGCTCTGTGTAAAAGAAAGAGATGCTTTTTTAGTGCACAACCATTATCTGCATTTGAGTAATAATGGAGTTGCATGGGCTCCTCTCAGTGTGGGGCATCCTGCCTTATTAGCATTAGCTGGGTGACCTTCAGCATTTCCAGCATTTTGATTTCTTTCCAATGGCCAATTAAGCAGGGGGTGGTTTATTTAAAATAACATTCAAATAATTACGCTCAAAGTTGGATGGGGATGAGGGGCGAGAAAACCCTAAAAAATGCGTTTTAACACACTTTGTCTGATCCTCGGCTCCTCTGCTGGTGATAAAGGACAGTTCGCAGTCTTCAGGTCTTCACAGGCACCGTCGGTCGATCGGGGAGGGATGCGAGGAGAGAGAACAAACACGTTAGATGGAGTGTTATGATAAGAAGAGGGTGATTTCTAAGAGATGGTGCCCATGTGTGCTGTGCCAGGCTGCTCTGACACTAATCCCAGATTTGATAGAGCACCAGCCAGTCTCTTGGAGCCCACCAGATGAGAGACAGCTACAGCTGACAACACAACTGAGAAAGAAAGAGCGCTTACTTGAGGTTTGCCAGTGTTTTAATGAGAGCGAACTCGCGGCGCTGGCTGGGTGGCATCCAGCGGTGTCTCTCTGCCAGTGCGAGCGTCCGCCCACCGAAACCAAACATGGCAGAGAAGCCGAACCTCAGCAGACGACCCATAGAGCTAAAGCTGCACACGTCCACGGGCTGATGATGACCTAGAACAAGCAACGTAATGCAGTCAGCACACTGAGGTACCAGGTTCGCCAAGGCACTGCCCTAGAAAGAGTACAAACCACTAGGAACAAAGGACACTAGAGCCACAGGAGGGTTAAACACAAGAGGCAGCAAGAATGTAGATTACAGCTCTGTTACAAAGGACCAAATGCAAAAGCAGTGTGGCATGTATTCTTCGTGATTGCAGACAAAAATGTTCAATCTAATTTATTTGACTATTATTTGACTATTTTACCCCAAATTTACTGTATGCTCTATCAATATTCTTAGTCGAGTGTCCCATGCACTTCATGGGAGGAATGCTACTTTGCCCATAAATTAAATTGGTCACTTATGAGGCGACATTTCAGATGCTATGTACAGTTGAGGTCAAAAGTTTACATCCCCGTTTCAGAAGCTGCAAAATGTTAATTATTTTACCAAAATAAGAGGGATCATACAAAATGCATGATATTTTTTTTTAGTACTTACCTGAATAAGATATTTCACATAAAAGATATTTACATATAGTCCACAAGAGAAATTAATAGTTGAATTTTTGACCCCGTTCAAAAGTTTACATCCCTTTGATTCTTTATACTGTGTTGTTACCTGAATGATTCACAGTGTTTTTTTTTTCTGTAGTGACAGTTGTCCATAAGTCCCTTGTTTGTCCTGAACAGTTAAACTGCCTGCTGTTCTTCAGAAAAATCCTTTAGGTCCCACATTTTCTTTGGTTTTCCAGCATTTTTGTGTATTTGAACGCTTTCTAACAATGACTATAAGGAAAAAGGAAAAACCATGCATTAAGAGCCAGGGGGTGAAAACTTTTTGAATTTGAGTATCAGGGTAAACTTAACTTATTTTATCTGCTGGTAAACAGGTAGGTATCTTCTGTAGCCTCTGAAGGGCAGTACTAAATGGAAAAAAATATTATATTTAGGCAAAATTACAAAAATGTACACATCTACATTCTGTTCAAAAGTTTTCACCCCCTGGCTCTTAATGCATCGGTTTTCCTCCTGAAGCATCAATGAGTGTTTGAACCTTCTGTAATACTTGCATATGAGTCCCTCAGTTGTCCTCAGTGTGACAAGATGGTTCTCAAAGTCTTACAGTCATTGTTGGAAAGGGTTCAGATACACAAAAATGCTGGAAAACCAAAGAATTTGTGAGATCTGAAGGATTTTTCTGAAGAACAGCAGGCAGTTTAACTGTTCAGGACAAACAAGAAACATTTGTGCTGCTTAATATTTTTTTTTTGAAACATTGATTGTGATTGTTTAAAAATGTCTTTACTGTCACTTTTGATTAAATAAATAGTTCACCCATTACTCACTCTCATGTTGTTCCAAACCCGTAAGACCTTCATTCATCTTCAGAACACAAATTAAGGTATTTTTGGTGAAATCCAAGAGCTTGCTGATCCTGCATAGACAGCAACGCAACTGACATGTTCAAGGCCCAGAAAGGTAGTAAGGAGCCGGTGATTTGATGTAATTAGGAGGCTGACATGGAAGGAATTGTTAAGTAAAGTCGTTATTTTTGTTTTCTTTGTGCACAAAAAGTATTCTTGTAGTTATGGTTGAACCACTGATGTCACATGGACTAAATGGATTTGATGATGTCCTTACTACCTTTCTGGGCCTTAAACATGTCAGTTGCATTGCTGTCTATGCAGGGGCAGAAAGCTCACAGATTTCATCAAAAATATCTTAATTTGTGTTCTGAAGATGAACGAAGGTCTTACGGGTTTGGAACAACATGCAAGTGAGTAATTAATGACAGAATTTTCATTTTTAGGCGAACTATCCCTCTAATTTAACACGTCCTTGCTAATTTCTTTCTAATTATTTCTTTCAAAAAAAAAAAAAAAAGGAAGGCCAAACTTTTGAATGGTAAATACTTACAATCAGTAAGTATATGCATATGTTTATGTATATGTACATATTTAAGTAGATGTAAATGTGCATCCTATTAAGAGCTAATTTAATTCTAGTCCATTAGAAACAACAGAGTCATCTATCAAGTGTCAATGTGACATCTCTTGAGTTAATTCATTGCATATGTCGGAGTGAACAGGAATGACTGGATCTGGTGGCCCATTGGTTGAGTCCAGTCCCCGTAGCCCGGCACATTCCTGACCTCCTTCTGTCTCCCCATGCATACGCTCTCCCTGCTCATGAATTATTCATCAGATCCTTCCAAATCCCGCCAGTTGGCCTTATTCACATGCGTAAATATTGCTTAATTAGAAATGAACAAGCCCTATATTGGCCCTCCTAAATGGGCATTACGCTCTCATTCGTGTCAGGTGTCTTATGTGCCGTCGATGTTTCTCTTTTGCCTCGCAGCGACAAAAGCCAGACATCTTGTGTAGTAAAGAATGGGGAAAACGTGGTTTTTATTCAGTTCGCTTAACATAAGACGCCTAATGCCTCCACGTTGGAAAGTCTTCTAAGGAAAAGCTGTCTTTTGTTGAGCGAGTGCCTACACTTAGCTCAGCGGTTCGTACCGAGAGCCACAATGTTTTGATGGAGCAATTAATCACGACGGTACGAGGATGTTTCTCAACATTCCTGCTGAGATGGCGAGCGTACCGCGGTGCGCAGAGAAGGTGCCAATCTCGCCGAACAAAAGAAATTCAGCACTCGTTCTTAAAACTCACACCTCCCTTTAGTCAAAAGCTATGAGTTACAATACCATATGGCTCAATTCTTAGGACTTAATGATGAGACGCATTCTCGCACACGTGGAGGTCAGATTGCGGTTAATCATCCGAGTCTGTAGCCAAGCGAGAACAAAACTGGGCTGGAGAGTTTTAGGCAGGGTTTGTCATTCGATTTTGCCACACAATCCAGTTTTGCACCTTTAAAGGGTTCAACCAAAAAATTAACATTCACCCAAAAATGTCGTTCCAAACGTGAAACAAACACACAAACTAAATATTTTAACTGATTTTGTCCATACAGTGGAAGTCAGTGGGGACCAAACAACATGAAACCTCATTAACTTTCATTTTATGGACAAAAACACAGACATTCTTCAATATATTTGTGTTCCACAGAACAAATAAAGTCAAATGTTTGGAACAACATGTGGATAAATTATGACATTTCTGTAACAGAAACCTCAGAAACCTGACGTTACATTTCTGAGGTTAAATGTTGCTTAACATTTCAGTCTTTTCATTATATAAAGCTATCATATGACCTCAGAAAATGAGTCATATGGGCTATCATATTTTTGTGCATTTTAGAGCCTAATTGACCCTTTGCCAGGAGTTTGATTGACAGGCGATCTGACCAATCATAATGCTGAATTCACCATTTTGTCTGGCAAACTAACCAGATAGGACAGTTGATTAACGTTGGTGGACTTGAACTTGAAAAATGGTGTATTGACATTTTTTGTGGTTAAAACATGATACCCTCTGATGTTCATTCATATTTGTTTTGTGCTATTTATTTTGTTGTTGTATGAAAAAAGTGAAAATTCCTTAAATTCTCCTTTGGTCATCTACAGAGATAAATACTGGCATACAGCTGTTTACACAAAGCTATCTTATGATTTTAGATGTCTTAGAAGTCTTAGAATATAATGCATGAGTCATATTAATTATTGTATTAAAAAGAACTATCTGAACTTTTGTCTTCTATTGTCTTCTAAATGTTAATAAACATACATCAATCTGAAGGAGGGTGAGTAAAAAAAGAACTTTCGTTTTTGGCTAAACTGTCCCTTTAAATTTCAGTTTGTTCTTCACACAAAGCTACAGAATGATTTTAGAAGACAGAATATAATGCATGAGTCATTTGGACCACGTTTCATGTGCTTTTTTTTACACTGTTTTTGTGCATTTTGAAAACTAATTGTCATTGTATTGAAAAGAACAGTGAAAATTCATTAAAAATTCTCTTTTTGTCTTCTACAAAAGTAAATAACAGCATTCTGGAATGACATGAGGGTGAGTGATCTTTGGGTAAATTATCCCTTTAAAATTCAGTCTGTTCTTTACCCAAAGCTTCAGAATACTTAGAATGTAATGCATGAGATATTTGGACCACTTTTATGTTGTTTTTTATGCTTGAAGCATGCCCTAGTGAAAAATAGATGTACTAAAATGTATTTAAAATACATTTATTTCATGCTAAGTATACTACAAATACATTTACATATTATGTACTTAATAAAAATATCTAACTAATTTTGCACTTAATGTACTTTAATTGTGTGGAAGTAGTGCTAAAGTCCAACTAAAGATATACTTAAGTATATTTGATTGTGCTAAAGTGGAATTATTGCAAGTATAATTTAGGTACACTTTAACAATTTTGCATTTAAAGACCAATATTATTTAAAGATAAGTGATAATTTTACTAAAAATCTCCTTTGGTTTTCTACAGAAGTAAATATTTTCTACATACAGCATTCTGGAATGACATGAGGGTGAGTAAATGATCTCTTTAAATTACAGTCTGTTCTTTTCACAGCTTTTATGCTGTTTTTTATATATTTCAAAGCCTGATTGTCGTTGTACGGAAAATAATTATATGAAGATTCCATAAAATGCTTCTTTTGTCTTCTCCAGGAGTAAATAAAAGCAGCATTATTCTGGATTAACATGGTGAGTAAATATTGACAGAAATTTCATTTTTGGATGAACTATCCCTTTCAATTTTAGTCTGTTCTTTACACAAAGCAGTTGTATGACTTAAGTAGATTTAGAATATAGTGCATGTATCATTTGGACCACTTTTATAGTTATTTTTATATTGTTTTGCACATTTTTAACCCTGATAGTCATTGTATGTAAAGGAACTATGTATTGTTTTACAGAATTACTTCATACAGCATTCTGGAATGACATGAAGGTGAGTAAATGACAAGGATTTCATTTTTGGGTTAACTATCCCTTTAAATTTCAGTCTGTTCTTTACACAAAGCTTCAGAAGACATGGTATACAATGCAAGAGTCACTTGTACTACTTTTATGGTGCTTTTATGTGTTTTTTAAGATTGTCATTGTCATTTTTTCTTCTCCAGGAGTAAAAACAGTGTTCTGGAGTAACGTGGTGAGTAAATATTGACAGAAATACCATTTTTGGGAGAACTATTTATATATATTTAAATTTTAGTCTGTTCTTCACACAAAGCTACATTATGACTGTAGAATATAGTGCATGTGTCATTTGGACCACTATTATGGTGCATTTTATTACTGTTTTTGTACATTTTGATTTTCACTGTATGGAAAATTCCCTAAAAATTCTTTTTTTTTTTTTTTTTTTTTTTTTTTTAAAGTAGATAACAGCATATAGCATTCTGGAATGACATGAGGGTGAGTAAATGACAGGGTTTTCATTTTTGGTTGTAAGGTCCCTTTAAATTTCAGCCTGTTCCTCACCCAAAGACTTAGAATATAGTGAATCTGAGAATATATGAGTCATTTGGACCACTTTTATGTTGTTTGTGTACATTTTAAAGCCTGATTGTCATTGCACGTAAAATAACTATATAAAATGCTCCTTTTGTCTTCTCCAGAGGTAAATAAAAGCATACAGCATTCTGGAATGACACAAGGGTGAGTAAATGATGACAGAAATTTCATTTTTGGGTAAAATATTCCTTTAAATTTGTTTGTTTGTTTTGTTTTGTTTGTTTGTTTGTTTTCTTGTATAGCGCTTTTCACGATAAATATCGTTGCAAAGCAACTTTACACCAAATTGACATTTTTACAATATATCTAGTAGTAGCTTGATGTACATATGGCAGAGATGTGTGGTAAAGATCAATTAATGACGTAATCAAACAGACAAAGAACACTATAAATTAGTAGCAGAATTCGGTAGTGCTGTATGTTGTTTCAGGGTTGGTCTCATCTGAAGTCCTCTTCAGAAATTTCAGTCTGTTCTTCATACAAAGCTAAATTATGACTTTAGAAGACTTGGAATATAGTGCATTTTTCATTTGTGCCATTTTTATTTATTTTTTTGAACCCTGATTGTCATTGTGTGGTCTTTTCCAAAGTAAATAAAAGCATACAGCATTCTGGAGTGACATGAGGGTGAGTAAATAATGACAGATTTTTTATTTTTGGGTGAGCTATTTCTTTAACCCAACAAGGAACTTCAAATGAAGCCTGTGATTGGAAAACAAAATATCACTAGATAATAATTTCTCGGTAATCACAATGATACAGTAACAGCAAAGAACCTCATTAATTGGTGCACACAACCAATTCTGTAATTCTATTGTGCGGTTCTGATTGTGTTCAACCCAATCATAATTCAGCTGTAAAGCAAAATTTTTGCCAGTACGTGTTCTTCTTTTTTTTTTTTTTTTCTTTTTTTGGAGGATGCGAGCTTAGCTTGTGCGTGTAATCCCCTGACACAAGCCAAATCCGCTTGTCTGTTAAGCTAAGCCCAGGAGAGCTTGCACAGTCGACACAATGGCCCAGACATATTGGTGCTAACTTCAAAAACGCCTCACAGAAAGACAGACAGACAGGAACATGCAGTGCTAAAGCCAAAACGAACACTGCCAGCCAGAAGTAACACTTCCAACGACGGCCCACAGCCACGTCAAAGAAACTCAGTGTTTGTGGCGGGACCGCACGGGTGATTGACGACAGACGTATCTCCACCTCTCCCGGGACCGTCTCTCGTTCCATGGGACCTGTTAACCATGATCTCCAAAGCTGGAGAGGCAGAGCCCGCGCGGGGGGTTTGTCTTCTCTCGGCCCCCATAACAACAGCCTGTGCACTCTAATTAAACAACAGATTACAGAGAGCCACCGCATGCGCCGCCATTGGGATGCAGAGAGAGAGAGACTTCCAATGGGTGAAAATGAAACCATTGCCCCTGCACACATAACTCAGTGGAATTAAAAAGTAAATACGAATCCTATTTACATATTATTATCATGTATATTTGTGCTCCATTAAGTCCTGTGGTTCCTCAAGGCCTTACTGTTAGTGTACAGGCAGATGTAAGGCTAGAGAATGACTAGAAGCTCATGCATGAAGGAGAGAAAGAAACTAAGATTTATAAAAAAAAAAAAAAAAAAAAAAAAACATACCCATGATGATGTGCAAGGCTGCAGTCACAGCACGTCTTATTCCATGCACGGAGCAGGCCACCACATCGGTAGAACCTATAGAGGGATAATTAAACACATTTTAACACTCTTCAATAGTAATCAAGCCCCAAAACACACTAAAAGAACCAAAAGCGTAGTTTATATAAAATATATATATATTGCATAATGTTTCTAAAAATGCAACATAAAATGCATGTAAATGACCGCAATATGGTTGTGTCACTTTAAATTTGTTCTGAGCATGTTACGTGCTTTACGCAGTAGGGGGAGTAACGCAAAGCAGTCAGAATAGCAGAGAGAAGAGTGAAGATTCATGTTCCTCCTCAGTCCATGAAGTTATACAGAGTTTGTCAATGAAAAGTGCCTCGATTCTGCTTAATTTCATCTTAGTACCCTTTGGTAAAGCGGAGCGAGGTATGTGATGTTGAACGTATGTTACGTGTTGCAGTTTGTTTCAGAGTCGTATGAGCTCGTTTGCACGTATATGCTAATCAGTGAGCTCTGCTTGTTAATAAGTCATTTCATATTGTTTTTATTCACTTTATTTTACATCTGTTTCTCTGTAAATGTGAACTTTATCTATCGTATTTTTATGTATATGAGTTGTATTTACTGGTTTTGTTGTTCCTTTGTGTAGTTTCACGGTGCTACGTAAATTAAAACTCAATGGCGCTCTTCACGAGCAAAATAGTTGTGGCTAGAAGGGATACATCTCCGACCGGAAACTAACAATGAAATTAACTGTTCTACCTATTAGATTTTTTTTTTTTTTTTTTTTTTTAAACATCTACACCTACCCCAACCCTAAACTTAGCCCTCACTATAATACAAAAACAGTATTATTGTTGTACAGTGTGATAAAAATAACGTGAGATTGATGTGCGCATGCCCAGTAGCTAGAGCTGTATCCCTTCTAGCCTTAACCGAGTGAAATAAAGAAAGAAGGACCCGTCAGAAACTCTCTGCGTCTCGTTTATGGATGCCAGAGGGCAGCTACAATGCACTATATAATCTTCTGAATCCATGCGGTAGTTTTGTGATTATCAGTAAAACATCAGTTTTGGTTAAGTTTTCGTATTGCTTCAGAAGATACAAAAAGTAGTGTTATTTCTAGAAAAAATTGATAGCACTATATAGCTTAATAACAATAGGAGTTATGGTCAATATTAGGATGAATTTTACAAAAAAAAAAAAAAAAAAAAAAAGGACAAGAATGGTCTTATTTTCCCCAAAAACAAAATATAAATAAATAAGTAAATAAATAAATAATGATTAATAATCAATAATTGTCTTAAATTTTACAATATAATTTGATTATATAAATATGTATCCTATCATATCATATATTGTAATATATTAGGTTTTTTTGTATTATTATGAAAATATTTTCAATATTGTCTTAATGTTTCTAAAAATGCAGCATGAAATGCCTTATATTCTAGTAAGTCTTCTGAATCCATGCAATAGTTTTGTCTAATTATCAGGAAACAATAACATCAATTTTGGTCAGGTTTTCATATTGCTTCAGAAGATATGAAATATAGTGCATGACTTATTTATAGAAAACTTAATATATTATTGTAATATAATATTATAATATATTGCTATTAAGCTATATACTTAACACTGCAGTATATAGCATAGGAAATATGGCCAGTATAAGGGTGAATTTTACAACAAAAAAAAAAACAACAAAAAAAAACTCAAAAATTGTCTTATTTTCTTCAGAATCAAAAGAAAAAAATAACATTATGTAAATTATGTCTTAACTTTTATAGTCTAATTTTATTTGAATAATTATTTTTTAGAAACATGTATTGTATCATATAATAAATCATATCATTATTTTAGTGCTGTTGTTTTTTTTTTGTTGTTGTTTTTTTTTTTTTTTGCATTATTATGAAAATATTATCAATTATCAGTGAACAATATCATTATTTAGGGGGCAGATGTGGCTCAATTATATAGAAAGAGTCGGACCTGTAACCCAAAGGTTGCAGGTTCGAGTCTTGGGTCCGGCAGGGATTGTAGGTGGGGGGAGTGAATATCCAGCCCTTGAGCAAGGCACCGAACCCCCAACTGCTCCCCGGGCACTGCAGCATTGGCTGCCCACTGCTCCGGGTGTGTTCATGGTGTGTGTGTGCATTTGTTCACTGCTCACTACTCTGTGTGTACACTTGGATGGGTAAAATGCAGAGCACAAATCACCATACTTGGCCACAATTCACCTCCTTCCTATTTTGGTCAGGTTTATATTGTTTTAGAAGAAATATGAAATATATTGGATGTTTTATTTATAGAAAAACTTGGCACTATATAGCATATTAGCAATAGGCCAATATTAGGGTGAATTTTACAAACAAACAAACATAAATAAATAAATAAAACTATCAAGAATGGTCTTATTTCCCCCAAAATCAAAAGAAAAAAAGTCATATTAAAAATAAAATTATTATATGATTACATGAATTATATAAATTGTCTTCACTTTTATAATATAAATGTATTATATTATATTATATTATATTATATTATATAGTTTATTGCATTATTATTAAAAAAGTATCACTATTGTCTTAATGTTTTTAAAAATGCAGCATAAAATCCACTGTATTTTGAGTCTTCTGAATCCATGCAATAGTTTTGTCTGATTATCAGTGAACAATGACATCAATTTTGGTTTTCATATTGCTTCAGAAGATATAAAATATATTGTATGTCTTCTTTGGGTCATTCTACAGAAATGTCTACTTTTGGTATGGCAAGATGTCTTTAAATGTATTTCTTTTTCTAACATTTAAATTTAGACCACATTATTAGATTATCTATTAGATTTTGTACAATTATTTCAAGACCACTTTTTTCACTGGCGTTACCTTCTTTGGCAATATTAAAGGTTTTTATGAAATATTATGTCTCTTTTTTTTCAGCACATATAGTCAGAGTTACAGAAAAATAATGAAAATCCAAGAAATTAGAAATTATGTTTTACTAATAAACTTTTTTAATTTGAAGATCAGGGTAAATTTACCTTATTTTGTCTTCTAGAAAATATGTAAGTATCTTCTTAGTCTCTAAATGGCAGTACTAAATATGATATTTAGGCAAAATAAGAAAAATGTACACATCTCCATTCTGTTCAAAAGTTTTTTTTGCTCTGCGGCTCTTAATGCATGGTTTTTCCTTCTGGAGCATCAGTGAGCGTTTGAACCTTCTGTAATAGTTGAATATGAGTCCCTCATTTGTCCTCAGTGTAAAAAGATGGATCTCAAAATCATACAGTCATTGTTGGAAAGGGTTCAAATACACAGAAATGCTGGAAAACCAAAGGATTTATGGGGCCTGAAGGATTTTTCTGAAGAACAACAGGAAGTTTAACTGTTCAGGACATAGAAGGGACTCATGAACAACTATCACCAAACAAAAAAAGCTTGAGTTTTGGTAAGAAATGGACTTGATTTAATGAATTAAGATTCATCCGTATTTATCTTATGTTCCACAAACACAGCATTCAGATTTGGGTTTGCTTCTTGGGTGAGCTGTTCCTTTAAATGGACTTGTGCATTTCATAAACAAGCAGCCTTTCTATTTGGATAAATTCTGTTCTCTGCACAGGTGATTTTGTGATAAAGCTTTTTCTCGTTAGACACACACTGATGCTGATGCTAAGAGACCATCTGAATGCTGTGACATATGGTCCCATGATGTTTGCTATAGTGTGTATCCCTGCACAGACACTGTTTACTCTCAGTGAGTGATGAGATTCCATTAAGAACGGCTACAGAAACGTGAAAAAATGTAGCTTTGCTTTATTATAGTAGACTCTCTCCTCTGCATATCAATGTTCTCCAGCACCTGCTACAGGGGACAGAATGGGAACCTGTCCATTCAATTTCAATTCGACCAATCACGGCTCACTTAAAGTCCTCAATAATCTATGCCTTTTATATTATATAATTGCACAAGGTTTTCTTTTAGTATGTTTTCTTTTCAGAGAATAACTATATTACAACATGAATTCCAGTTGATATATCGGGTATTTCTATTAAATTACTACACTAAAACCATGTACTTCAGGAAAGTGCATACTTATGAGTATGTAGTGATGCTGTTGTGACATGCTGCAAAAAAAAAATTTATAGGCAAACATCATAGCACAAGGAGTTGTGGCCAGTGTTAGGGTAATTCTTAAAAAAAAAAAAAAAAACTGTCAGGAAATGGCCATACTTTTCCCAAAATTAAAAGGAAAAACATGTTATGTTATATTATATTATATTATATTACAAAAATATTACAAAATTATATTACAAAATTACCATTTTTAAACATATCTCAAAATCTTTTTGCATTTTTTCTTTTCTTTTCTTTTCTTCTTTCTTTTTGTCCACAGTCAAAAATTGTATTAGTGTATATAAATATTATATTATATTATATTATAAAAATGCAACCATTTTTGAACATATTTCAAAATCCTTTTGAATTTGGTATGTGAATATGACAGATTTATTTTATTTTATTTTTATTTTATTCTGTCTTTGTGTCTAAACAGTCAAGAATTGTATTAGTGAATATAACTATTATATTATATTATTATGATCCTAAAAACCAACATTTTTGTTTTTGAATTTATGTAAATATGACAGAATTATGTATTTACTATTATATTATATTATATTATATTTATTATATGATTCTTAAAAGTGCAACCATTTTTTTAACATTTTTCTTTTTGAATTTGTTATATGAACATGACATATTTATTTAAAAATTAAAATATTTTCACCCATTATAATAATAAAAAAATAATAATATTGTAGATATAATTGTACACACTCGATCTGTCAGTTTCACAGCATTGTTTCTAAAAATGCAACATAAAATGCACTATATTCCAAGTCTTCTGAAGCCAGGTGATATGAGACTTTGTGCAATTATCAATGAAAAATTATGGTCTGTTTGTCACACAGAGTTATCACATTGCTTCATAAGACTTGGAATTTAGCACATTTCAATAGTCTAGTCCACTTTAGTTGTTTGTTTTTCAGGTGAAATATAATCTTAACAGGAGATAAAGATCTTACGATCTTAAGATTTACCCATTAGGAAATATCAGGCACGTTTGGAATACTATTTTCAATGTCCTGTGATTTGGGACACACTAAATCTCATCTGGCACACTGTTTGGACTATTATGCGAGTTGGGACGCAGCATTGATTTCAAAACAGCAGCAGCTTTGCCCATCTAATGAGTGAGGTAAAGTTAATCATTACAGGATGAGGACTTTGTTAAAGGGCATTAATTTAAGTTAATATCGCCTTGTGCCAATTAAGGCGGTTTACCTTGCTGGCAGCTTGCGAAGGGAGAACAGGTGTGTGTATTTGTACTGATTACTACCAGAGACAAACAGCAGAGAGAGGCTTGTCCTTGTCGGGTGAGTAGGCATTTCCTTTCATGCAGTTATCTGGCCAGTGTGTTTGCTCAGATCAACAGGGTATGAAAGCAAATGTCTGTAAATGAGAACAGGACGGAGGTGTTGGACGAAACCGTTCCCTCCCTTTCTGCCGATAGAGATGGCCAGGCCTACGGTGCTGGACACACACTCACACTCCAACTGAATTTGGCTGCAAGTACATGTGCCTCTTCCCACCTACCAGGTCACTGGTAATGTAGCCCTCCCTCACAAACACATCCATGATGCTTCCTGGCCTCTCTGGGAGTTTCCATATGTTGTGATGATTTCAACACCGAAGCCAGGCTCTGAGCCTCGGCTCAGTAAAGGTAACAGCATCTGACGGACTGACTTCCAAAACCTAGTGAGCTGCTCTACTGTCTACGAGCTACTAGGGATGGACATTTTAGTCACTGTGTTTACATGAGTACTCAGTAGATTAATCAGATGAGTACATCCTGTATGCGTCAGACGTGGCGTTGTTTCATGAGTCGTGACTCACTTTTGTCATATAACAAAAGTAGCATAAGACATTGTTTTATTATGAAGACTCGCTACCAAACTCAGAACACTCAGAAAATGTGTATCTCTGAGTTTTCTGCAGAATAGACATTTGCCCCATGTTAAACTAATAATTTGGTTTAATGGTGATTTTTTTTTTTTTTTTTTTTTTTTTGTGTTCACTCAACTCTTGTTTTAAAAATACATGTTTGTTGTAATCAAGGTAATGGACACAGTCATGTTAGGCCCTTGAGTGGATCTAATCTAATCTAATGCTATTTGAGTATCATGTAATATTTTCATGACAATCACACTTTTATTACATTTGTGCTACCTTTAAAAAATAAAGTGTCCATTGTATTAAAGTGTCTGTAAGAATTAATTTATTTTTTATTTATTTATTTATTTACATTAATAATGATGAGGGTTTTGAGGATTTTTATTTATTTTTATTTTTATTTTTATTTAAATTACAATTAGGAACATTTGCTCCCCAGACATTATTTAAATGTTATTTATATGATATTGTAGTTTTATTCTACTGAATTTTATTAATCGTAATTCTAGCTTTAAATAAAATGTGTTTGGTAATGAAAACAAAATGCCATTACTCTATATTTTTTATTTTATTTTATTTTATTTTTTTATTCATATTTTTTACAGTAATAATGATGAGGGGTTTGGAGGAATTTTATTTATTTGCATTTTTTTTTTTTTTTTAAATATAAGTAGGAACATTTCCTCCCCAGAAATTATTGAAATGTTATGTATATGATACTGTAGTTTTACAATCTATCTATCTATCTATCTATTTATTTATTTAGAAAATGTGCTTAATTGCTGTCGAAATTTCACCAAAAAAACCCATTGATTGAAGAAAAAAAATTGAAAATACAATTAAATAGAATTTTTAAATGGATTTATACTGTATATTTTACTGTACACTGTGAAAAATTAAGTTTTAAACTTAATGATAATAATAAGACAATATTTAAGATTTATTTAAGAAATAAACATTTATTTTATAAGAAATATTTAAGATTTTGTGCACTAATCATATCAAATGCTAATAAATCTCAAATTTAAAATGTAAAAACTTAGTTCAGTTGTTGCCTTATATTTTTAAGTAAAATCACAATGGCTGTAAACGTCATTTCAACTTACCAGTTGACTTTTAACTGACTTAAAAGTTTCATTAGTTAACTACATTGGTTAATATGAACTAAGAATGAACAATACTTCTGTGGCATTTATTATTAATCTTAGTTAATGTTAATGTTAATTTCAGCATTTACTAATGCATTAATAAATAGTGTAATAAATGTTCATTGTTCGTTCATGTTAGTTAATACATCAACTTATGTTAAGAAATGACACCTCATTGTAAATTGAGTTGAGCTGAAAGTTAAAATTGGTTAAAATATTTTTATGAGTTATAGTAATGGAAAACGGAATGGAAAAAATATAACAGAAATTTCTTTCACACCTTCATCCATCTTATTTTTTTCACTGGGTTCATCACAGTTCATTATGAGTTAGCCTTCTCTTCTATCCTTCTTTCTGTTTAGGTTAAGGTGCTTCGAAATTTGTCCTGAAGCACGTGCAGTTTCTTCATTTTGATATCACATCTTAAAATACTGCCTACGTAGGCAGCTCACTAGGTTTTGGAACAGAGCTGAAATCACTCCCCGTCGTAAACGACAAGCTGTGGCTTTAGCAAAGTGAGTCCTGCAGGGATAAATTCTATTGCAAGCAATAGGCGTGTGAGAAACTGTAATATAAGGAGCGCTTGGTCTACCGCCAATTAAAAGAAATATAATGAATGCGGTTGCTTAACAGTCTCAGTGAGTGTGATATTAAAAACTCATTATCTGAATGCTAAAATTACCATTTCTAACAGAGATCTGGTAAAGCCCACTCGAGGTTTGCCGAAGCGTTGTCATTCTACGTTGTATGTACTGTATGCAAAACAATGGCTGTTTTTTGGTGTTTGACATTGATCGTTTTGTTCTTTTGTTGTTGGGTGGTGTCTGTAGCGCTGCTGCCGTGCGGTAACACTATATTTCAAGCGTGCATCTGCCTCTCCCGCAAGGCTCAGAGCAACAGCCTGTGCCAACATTGTCGGGAGTTCCATATATTACCCATCTCCATTCCAGAACCCGGTGACGAATGGTAGTAGCGCCCAGATATTAGAGTAGGGGGGCGAATAGGAAGGAAGGGGGCTTTGAAACAGGGAGATGTGGGGGAGAGAGCGAGAAAAAAAATTGTCCTTGGAAGTGCGAGCACTTCTGCAGAACAATTAACTTAATTAAGCAGACAGCATGAATATTCATAAGGCAGTTAATGTCTCCCTCATCCAGGCAGATGAATGTGATGCAATGACTCGCTAGTCAAGCATGTCTAAGAGTCTCGTGGAAACTGCACCAACATTTTGGTTCTTTGCCTGGAATATCAAAGAAATTAACAGTCCCCCTGAAACCCTTAAAAGCAGGCAAATTAATTAGAAGCCTGCAATTTATATGCTATATGTACCGAGGAGTATATACTACGGTGCAGCGAGAGAGCCTTTAATTGGGCAGGGCGCTGCATTTTTGCATGTTTATCCTGCATTGTGTAAATAAGGAATTTGAAACGCTCTTTGTAATTAGTTTAATCTTTCGAAAAAGAAAAACTTGAATGCTTGTTCAACTTGACTGTGCTATGAATATTGACAGAAAGGAGCATAAAAAATGACAAATTAAAGCGTTAAAGAAGCTAGTCTGTTTTCCGGCTAAGATAATTAGACGTCAACTTGGCTGCTATATGAGGACATTTCATGTATATTTTATTGATGTACGCATGGTAATTACTTGTGGTAAATCACTGTAGTTGATTCAGGTTCAGGTTCTTTATTGGCATCAATGGTTTAATGAAGAACCTTTTACATCCATTGAAACATTAAAGGGACAGTTCACCCAAAAATTAAAATTCTGTCATTAATTACTCACCCTCATGTTGTTCCAAATCCGTAAGACCTTCGTTCATCTTCAGAACACAAATTAAGATATTTTTGATGAAATCTGACAGCTTTCTGACCCTGCATAGACAGTAACCCAACTGAGATGTTCAAGGCCCAGAAAGGTAATGAAAACACTGTTAAAACAGTCAATGTGACATCAGTGGCTCAACCATAATGGTATAAAGCTACAAGAAATTGTTGAATAAGGTTGTTACTCTTGTTTTCTTTGCACACAAAAAGTATTCTCGTAGCTAGGGCTGTCACTTATGATTATTTTGGTAATCAAGAAATCGGTCAATTATTCTGACGATTAATCGAGAGATCAGTTTGTTTGTTTTTTTTGTTTTTTTGTAGTAATAAAAATAGACCTAAGCAAACAATAGCCTTTAAAATGCATATATGTAATAGCAAAGAGGCAATAATAATTAGTAGGGTGGGAATCTTTCGGTACCTCATGATTAGATTCAAATTGATTCGATTTGATTTAAAATCGATTCACGATTTTTAATCCCGGTTCTCAATTTTACAAATTTTTTGTGCACATTGGACAAACGCACCAGTATTTTAATACAAAAACACACCAGTCTATAGTATGGGTAGTCCTGACTCAGGAAATCAGTGTTTCCTATTAACTATTAACTTCCTATAAAATCAAAAATATTAATATTAAGGGTGTGTCCGAATCCGATCATACCGTGTTCAGAAAGAAAATGACATGTACTACGAAACCCCTAAATAAAAGATGGGAGGGAGAATTTAGCCGTTATTAATATGTGAAACCGCTTTTAAATTGCGCGCTTGCACTTTACTTTCACTTTCGAGATTCGTGATCAAACAGAGCAGCAGTAGGCCTACTTACCACATATTTTACAAGATTAGATGTTTGTCAGTGGTGCTCAGGATCTGAAAATCATTTGCCATTGTCCTATTAGTTATCTCTTCGTACATTATGTACTTTAATGTAACAGGCTACCGTTAGCAAGCAGCTAGGCTGTTTTCTGTGCCTTTTCTAATATGGATTCACTGTTTGGGCTCACCCCTACTTCTCATAATAACAAAAGATCAATAATTAATATGATATTTTTCCAAACACGTGCACTCGCTGAAAATGGAGCAGGGTGTTCCTTCTCCATTGCTGTTGCTGTCAAATGTTCACTTAATCTTTAATATCTGGCCATTTCTTTATAACAGAAGTGCTATAGCCACTGTTATTTCTTGAATATGTGGACATCAAAACATGTAAACTCAGAGCAAGGGTTAAACTTTTATTTTGAAAACGCGATGAACAGTTAGCATATTGAGAAAGATATTGATGTATGCTCCTGTGTTTGCATAGGTTTCTAAATGATTTACCTTACAAATCTGATGCAATGGCACATGTTGCGTTCCCAGATGAATGTTGTAATAAACCCAAACTCACAACAATATGCAGAGATGGAGTTTGAGATGCTCTACAGATGTAAATGATAACAGTTTATTAAACCTGCATCATATATATTGATTTAATTTAATCATAGCCTTTGTGAATTCACAAAAGCATTATGCTTTATTGTGATTTGTAAATGGGTTTAATATATCATGCAGCCTTGGAAAACAGTCTTAGAGTGGCAGCACTGAACGTAAACGATGCCAGTGAACCGACTTGGCAAAAAAAAAAAAAAATGTCATTGGTCCACGATAAAGGAGGCAGATCGTACGGATATTTACCAGGGCTCACATTCACTGTACTGCATTCATGCAGTCCTACGTGTAGCTTCAAAAAATTTAAGGTTGAACCAAATGTCACATGGACTGTTTTAATGATGTCCTTACTACCCTTCTGTTCCGAAGATAAACAAATGTCTTACGGGTTTGGAACGGCATGAGGGTGAGTAATTAATGACCTCTTAATGAACTATCCCTTTAAAAATAAAGGTTCTTCATTGGCATCAATCGTCCTTTTGGAACTTTTGTTTTTAAGAGTGATTATTAAAATGTACACACCAAGAAAATCATGCTTCTCTTACTATCTGATCACTGAAAAGTTCCAGTAATGGTTCTTCTATGGCATTGCTGTGAAAGCTTCCTTTGGAAACTCTTATTTTTAAGAGTCTACTTGGGTGTTTTTGCAGAGCTGTAACAAAGAGAGTGATTTGACTCCATTTCCTCCGTCCCTAAGGATTGACCTGGGTCTGATGTCACACCAAATGACACATCCAAACCTGCGCAGGAAAACGGCAGAGGCGGGGGGGTCGTTTTTTTCCCCTCTGCATTTGTGACAGGAAACTGTTTACAAATACCCCCGTGGGATTCGGCACTAATGAAGAGAAAGCGTGACCCCGGTACGGTCAGTTTGCAGCGGGTGCGGAGTTGGAGGGCTTCCATTGCTCCTAACAACAGCACTCCATTTTGCCGCGCCTGAAATGACAAGTGAAGGTCAATCTCTTGGCCGAAAAAGTAGGGGCCTATCTACGCTGCTCTCCCCTCCTCTTCCCACCCCAGTTTGGCAGCTCTTTGGGGTTGGTTTGTGCCACGCTCGTGCAAAAAAAGAGAAAATAGTTTAAAATGAGTTTAGTCAGTCCTGTGCGAGGGTGGACAATACTCTGGGCCGCTGATCCAAGGCCAGAGCCCGTTTTCAAAGACAGCAAAGGAGAGTCAAATGGAGGATGCTCCATTTCAGATACTCTTGAAGGCAATTAACTCAGTGTGCGAGTGGGCCATTCAAAGGCCTGACTGTGATTAAATCAATTTGATAATGATACACTCGCTTGCTGCTGTTATGAGCTGCCTGTTTGTTTTCGCTAGAGGAGTTTCAGAACACAATCAAACTAAATCATTCTGACAGCACAGAAACTAGAGACCAAAATTACTACAGGGTTCGATTTTTAATTGGCAGCACGCCTCTGATTGTTTTAGTGCTGGAATGAAGCATAAAAAGTTGCACGGTTTACCCACACGGCTGTTGCTATACATTATCGTATTTTACAACTAGTCATATTTTGACATGCTGTGATTATCAATTATAGGTTTTATTTCAGTTTCTTCATTTAAATACCTTATGAAGGTATTTCAGTACCTCAAAATTGTTTGTGACTTTCAGTCCGTGTCTGCTTTGACGACATGAACATGAATGCTAGTGTTGTTCTTCTTATTGTTTTTTTAAAGATTCATTTCTGGCATTTGCCCTTATAATGATGGGACGATAGTGGGAGAGAGAGGGGGACAGGATTAGGAAAGGTCCACGAGCTGGGACTCAAACTTGGGACACCCGAAGCGCAATGATACCATATGTTCACGCGCTGCCAACAAGGCTATTGTCGGTAACTGCTAAGTTCTTAGTAATAATTTATTTTAATGTTAAATACTGAAATACTAAATAAATAAATTATTTTGCAGTTATTCAAGTAAAATTGGTTTGGAACTGATCATATAGTATAATATTATATTTACAAAATATATAATTAATTAAGCAATATATATATACAATAAGACAAGAAACTATTATTATTATTATTATTATTATTATTATTATTATTATTATTATTATTATTATTATAAAAATTACATTTTTTTATTATTGTATTTTATTTGACAAAAGTTAAATATTTGTTATTAAAAAATGTATGTAATTTACAGATTATTTAAGTAAAATTGGCTACAATCTAATAATATAAGATAATATTTACAAAATATATAATTAATTAATTAATTAAATAAGACCAGAAACTATTATTATTATTATTATTATTATTATTATTATTGTTATTTTGTTATTATTATTATTATTATTATTATTATTATTATTATTATTATTATTATTATGTGTATAAATGTGTATAAAACACATTTATTTATTGTTGTATTTTTTTGGGAAAAAGTGAAATATTTGTTATTAAAAATGTAGGTAATTTACAGATTATTCAAGTAAAATTGGTTCTGATCTAATAATATAGTATAAAATTTACAAAATATATAATCAAACTATATATATATATATATACAATAAGACCAAAAATAATAATAATAATTATAATCATACTTATTATTATTATTATTATTATTATTACTATCATTATGTTTACTTTTATTTATGTATTTATTTGGCCAAAGTGAAATATTTCATATAAAAAAAATTGTAATTTACAGATTATTCAAGTAAAATTGGTTGTGATCTAATAATATAGTATAATATAATATTTACAAAACATTTAATTAAACTATATATACAATAAGACCAAAAACTATTAATTATTATTATTATTATTAATATTATTAAAATGTTTACATTTATTTGTGCATTTATTTGCTAAATGTGAAATATTTGTTATTAAAAATGTACATAATTTACAGATTATTCATGTAAAATTGGTTTCAAATTAATAATAGAGTATAACACATAATATATAATTAATAAATACACACCCATTTAGTCCAGAAACTATTATATATTATTTATATTATGTTTATATTTTTTTAATTAAAATTAATTTATTAACAAAAATAGTTTTAAAGATTATTAATGTAAAACTAGTATTTACTGTCATACTCTTATTAATATATTGTGTTTTTGAAAGTGGGTGTTATGTACTAGAATGGACCCAGCTGGTTTGAAGGGGAGGGGTTAAAGATTTGGTTTTGTGACGTCATCCAGAAAAACGCCAAAGATATATGCAAAGACGGCCATTATTTTACTTTCAGAATAATGTGTATATGTAACGTGTGTAACACGTATGATGAATTGTGCACAGTAAGACCAGAAAGGTGTATAATAAAAGCAAATTGGGTCAATTTTGAATTCATGTTGAGTCAGCGAGGACCGAGCGCCGATTCGCATGCGCTCTCCTGAGATGAGCTGGACGTTTTGGGCTGTACTGGGGACAGCTGCAGGAGAAAGAGATACACCACCCCTGATCCTCACCTGCTGGTATTATGCCGAGAGGAAGTGCTGCTTGGACAGGCGTGAAGATGGAATCTGTGTCCCTCCCAGCGTCCATCTGGGCCCGGAGAAGCAACCCGTGGGCCACCTCAGCTACAGAGCCATCTCCCCCAATACATACCACACTAGAGAGAAAGCAAACGAATGGGCGGTGAGTCACGTGACCCAAACTCATGGCCAAGGGCTGGCTAACACACATGTAACAATTAGGCTGTTGTTCACTCATATGTGGATAAATGCAAATCCATATGGACGAGTATTTGATTGAATATACAGATTCCACATGGCGAAAATGGCACAGTTATTCTATAAATATGATTAAAAATTCCTAGCAAGTCTTTATTAGACGAATCCATTTCAATTAATGGAAGTCATAATTCCCATTACGTCGTATTGAACAATAGATTAAACCAGGGAATGCATGTATTCTAATTGGGAAGTGTCCCTTTTTTCAAGAATAGCGGAAAATCTGTCAGATCTCAGCAGCAAAATAAATCATTAAAAACGGCTGAGCCCACTAATCTGCTTTAAGCACATTACTAATAAATGAACACAGCCTAGTAAAGCTGATTACATTTAATTCAGAAATGCCCTTTAGCAATACTGTACAATCTCACAAATAGATTTGTTTAGCAGACACGGCCCGCACTAATAAGCAAGTAGTCATGCCACTCACAAAATGAGTTCTGTGACCTTGCAGTCGCAGGTGTTTGGGATAAATCTGATTGCAATGTTTTGATCCGCCATATATGTTAAGCCTCGAAGGACGCTACCAAATCGGGATAGTAAATATTAAGCGATACATCAAAGCTCACCTATTCACCTCTGGGTTATTTTATGGAGGAGTGGACGGGACTAACTGTGATCCTTTTATGCTTTTGGCAGGTGTCGGAGATTGTGCCTTATCTTCATCTGTAGAGGTTAAAGCTTCAACCGAGAGGCCTCACCAAACACACGGCGTGCAGAGACAATGCAGAGCTTTATGGGAATGACGGATGGGGTCGAGATGAACAGGCCTCATTCCACATTAACCAAGGTTTAGTGTTTAAATTAACATGTTGCATGTAGGGCTGTCAACTGATTAAGAATGTTAATCGGATCAATTACGATTACACGATATGCTGATTCATTAAATTTAGTCAATATTTAAAAATTGATATAATTCAAAGATGTTATTGTGTCAGATGCATGAAAAAATAAATCACTTTACAATAAGGTGTCATTTGTTAACATTAGTTAATGTATTAACTAACAATGTATTAACTAATGCATTTTTACAATATTTATCTTTAATGTTATTTAATAAAAATAGTCATTCATTGTTAGTTCATGTTAGTTCACAGTGTATTAACTAATGTTAACAAACACAACTTCTGATTAAAATAATGCATTAGAAAACGCTGCAATTAACATTAACTAAGATTAATAAATGCCGTAGAAGTATTGTTCTTTATTAGTTCATGTTAACTAAAGTAGTTAACTAATGTTAACTAATGAACCTAAAATGTAAAGTGTTACCATAATTACCAAAAAAAAGAGGCTTTGTATGACAAAATATCGTTTTATTTCCATAAGCCCATGATTAGTCCTAGTGTTAATTTTGTCAGCCTTTTTTAATTTAGTCATAAATTAGTCTTAGTCTTAGTCCTGGGTCAAATGTACTTTTTAGTTATCATATTTAGTCAACCTTGTCCTGCTTTTGTTAAGTTTTAGTCGACTGAATGTCTGAGCATTTTAGTCTTGTTTTAGTCAATGAAAACTTTTCGTCATGCTGTATAATGGTTAATATGATAAAAATTAGTTTTGCTCAAAATTATAATTGCAATGATTGTCATTTGAGAAACATTTTACATGTCAGGTGTTTACATGTCACTTTCACCCATAAGCACAATTCAGTAGACTCATACACACCTTTTCTAGTGTACTGATTTATTATAGACTATTTAATAAACTATTATCAAAGACGTATATATGCACTCTCTCTGTCTACATTATAAAAACTGGTAAAAAATAAAAAAATAAAAAAATACAAATATTATAACAGTGAAATTCTTAATAGTAATTCCAGTAATTCCAAATTGCAATAATGTTACTCTGTTAAAACAATAGTGGTTGAGTAAGTGCGTTTATTCAGCAACCACAGTCGCAAACAATGTAGTCAAGATCTCATGACAGAACACAGATAGGCTGAATGACACTTTCATTTAAGCTGAACATCTGACATGGAGATCGCTAAACATCAGCTCACTTGTTTATCAGTGTTTTCAGGTCATCGTCAGTGCTTCCGTTACAGAGAGCAAGCACAAGCGCATGGTTGCCAGATTGCAAGAAATAAGCAAAACATGCGGCAAAATGTATCTCTTTAACAGGGAAGCTCTGATTTGAGGATTTGAACTCTTGATATCTGGCAACCGCATACATGAAAGTTTGTGTTGTAATAATAATATTTAGTCTTATTTAGTTGTGTATATATATTTGTAAAGTTGAAATAAAAAGGGTAGGGGCTTTATATACTTTATATTAAATAGGGGCTTTATATTAAATAGTTTTTAATTGAAAAAAAAAAATACATTTTAGTAATGTATTGTATATTTTATAGACCCTGTTGTCATCTAGTCATCTTCTCATTTTAGTCATGGGGGGGGGGGAAGCTCATCAACAAACTTTTTTTTTTTTTTTTGTCACAATTCACTATTAACACTAATTAGTCTACAAAGTAAATCATATTTTGGAGTTTGTTATTCTGTCCAAGGCAGACTTCACTTGAGTCTGCCATTTCTTTAAATGGTTTGACCAATGTTCATATGCGACCCTGGACCACAAAACCAGTTATAATAAATAAGCTTTCCACTGATGTATGGTTTGTTAGGATAGGACAATATTTGGCAGAGATACAACTATTTGAAAATCTGTAATCTGAGGGTGCAAAAAAAATATTGAGAAAATCACCTTTAAAGTTATCCAAAAGAAGTTTTTAGCAATGCATATTACTAATCAAAAATTAAGCTTTGATATATTTATGGTAGAAATTTTACAAAATATCTTCACTTAATATCGCAATGATTTTTGGCATTAAAGAAAAATTGATAATTTTGACCCATACAATTTTCTGTTGGCTATTGCTACAAATATACATGTGCTACCTATGACTGGTTTTGTGGTTCAGGGTCACGTATGTGTTTTTGTCCATTTTGTTTTATCTCACGCTTATGAGTGTCACATGATGCTGTGTCAAGATAAAACTAGTTCTTAGTAACGTTGAAAATGTTTAGACTTCCGTTTTTGACTTGAAAAAAACATGAAAGTGGAACTTGAATTTCTCAGAAGTAAAAATTCTTATGCAATTTCAATAACACTTTAGACTACAGAACACTTCACTAGTAACTAGTTTCTTATTAGCATGCATGTTACTATCATATTGGCTATATATTAGTACTTATAAGGCACATAAATTACCATAAAACACATTACCTGAACATAACTACTATGACAAATACCTTACTATCAACACACAGCAAATTAGGAGTTTGAGGGAAAACTTAGTTAATAGTGAATATGTGTTCCCTAATTTAAAGTGTTAATGCAATTCCTTATGCTATATACTTACAGTGCATGATTCGTTTTGATCAAATACATGATTAAATGCATTATTTTTTTAACAATTACGCAAATGTTAAACTGACAGCCCTAGATACAAATAGTGCACATTATGTAATCATATTGATTCAAGTACCAAATTTAACATTACATTTGCGCCATAATATCTGCATTACTTTAAATTATTTTAAATCTATTTACTGATAAATACAACTTACTCTCTCTTCCCCATGTTTAGGAAAAGAAAGAGTATAAATAAGGTGCACAAGCATTGTAAGAGTTGTTGTAGTATAAGCGAGCATGACGGGTATAGTTTTAGGGATTGTGTACAGACACAGCCCACAATTCTCAACATTTTCTGCTTAAAAAATGGCATTTTTGTTGAAAATTTAAAATTAGGGTTTGTGATACAATACATTTGAGACACTGCAATAAAAATCAGAAAGAGCCCTTTTTTATATGAAAAAGGTCAAAATGCAACGTCATCGTAAGGTACAAATACTAAAAGGTACATCTTTGTACCTTATTTACCCATGAATGGCGCATATTAGTACCTTGTAAAAGTGTACCACCCAGGTTTTGTACCTTTTTATTCTGAGAGCCTATTATAGCTTATATTAGACAAGCAAAACATAAGTAACAACAGAATTTTTTATGTAAAAATGCTTGAAAGTCAAGCATAGGGCTTCCATTTTGAAGGAAAGAGAGTTAAAAACTAATGCAAAAGTAATGTAGCATACCAATTATGTAAAAGTAACGTTCCTCAATGCTGCATGTCAGTCTAATATTGTGGCACTTATCTCACTTCCCATCTATCAGCAGTCAATGTGACGGCATTAAAAATTGCACAAATAAGGTCTTTCCATTCAGAGTGCTGATAATTACCATAAATGTGTGAGGGGAATAATTGAATTGTGCTACTTTAACACAGTTGCCGCAGGTTGAAGCGACCTCAAGAAGCAACCCCAATAACTTGATATTTAGCCCCTAGAATGCAAATTTTAACAGGGTAACTTGCCAAAAAAAAAAAAAAAAAACATGATTTTTAGTAGTTTTGAGTAGTAATTGTGCAGGTTTTGTTGTGGAAACCTGGCAACCCTGCAAGTAGTGCACATTATGTTATCATATTTATTCAAATACCAAATTTAACATTACATTTGCACCATAATATCAGAGTTAATGAATGTTTTTAATTAGTAATGCATGCTTTATTTCCATTCTATTTTAAATTTATTTACTGATAAATACAACTGACTCTCTCTTCCCCATGTTTGGGAAAAGAAAGTGTATAAACAAGGTGCACAAGCATTGTTGTTGAAGTATGAGCAAGCATGAGGGAGATCATACTTTTAGGAATTATTATGGTTATGTACAGAACGTGGCCGTTTTCTCTCAGCCCACAATTCTCCACATTTTCTGCTTAAAAAATGACATTTTGTTGAAAATGCAAAATTAGGGTTTGCGATGCAATACTTTTGTGACACTGCAATAAAAATCAGAAAAAAAGATCATATATGAATAGGGTTGAGTATCAAAAATTGATTCCGATTCCAGAATCGGATACTTCAGGTCAAGAATCGGATACTTCTTGTGAAATTAAAATTTCGATTCCGCCTATCGATTCCTATATGTGTTTTTTTTTTTTTTTTTCTGTGAGGACCCGACCTAGCGATCTGCCAGGACCTTGCTCGCTAATCTAAGCGCATAGCGCTCCAAAGTATGGCTTCACTTTCGATCAAAAGTCGAAAATGCAAAGTAGCCTACAATATTTGTGATAAGCTAAACATGTTGCAATAGATGTCACCACCAATATGACAAAACATTTTAATTTAACAGATCGCTAAAGATCACAAACACGATTTAAATATCAACTTGATTCTGTTCCTAAATTACAATGATTCATCTCGATTACGTTGTTCTGCCAGTAGATGGCGAAAAGGAATAATGTATTTGTCTTTAATCATTCATTCAAAAACACTGATTCATCCACTAATGAACCAAGTAAATCTTGAGTGAATCACTGAATCATTTACTTATGATTAGGCCTACATGTGATTTTGTTTAGTTGTCTAATGTTTTTTTTTTTTTTCTTTAGAATTGTAAGAGAACCACAACTTCCATTTTAAAGCAACAGCAACAACAACAACCCAATTTATCCAGAATCACGCAGCTCTATTTTGCAAACAGCTCTTAAGTGAATCTTGTTTTTATGTAGCCTGTTGATTTTTGTTCATGGTATTCTGGTGCAACTAAATGTTTAGCAAAAAAAGAAACAGAATAAATATGCTTGATATAATCTTTTATTCACATTGGAATGGAAACTGGGAATTGAAAAGAATCGGAATCGGTAAGCAGAATCAGAATCAGAATTGATAATATTCTAACGATACCCAACCCTATATATGAAAAAAGGTCAATATCAATCCAAAAGCTAATAAGTACATCTTTGCACTTTATTTCCCCATAATGGTGCATATTAGTATCTTTTGAAAGTGTACCATCCAGGTTTTGTACCTTTTTATTCTGAGAGCCTATTATAGTTTATTTTAGGCAGGCAAAACATGAGGGAAAATAGTATTTTAAATGTAAAAATGCCTAAGAGTCAAGCATAGTGCTTCCACGTTTAAGGAAAGAGATTATTGGGGTTAGGAAAACTATCGCAAAAGTAACGTAACATACTGCTTCCATATAAGTAACGTTTCCCAACGCTGCATGTCAGTCTAATATTGTGGCACTTATCTCACTTCCCATCTATCAGCAGTCAATGTGATGGCATTAAAAATTGCACAAATAAGGTCTTTCCATTCAGGGTGCTGATAATTACCATAAATGTGTGAGGGGAATAATTGCATTCATCGCTGATGTGCCATCACTTTAACGTCTATTGTGTGTGGCACGCCGCGTGACTTCATGTGAGACGCAACTGAAATAGCACCGTTCCATTTAAACTGGAGGAAGCATCAGTTGCTGAAGTAATTAATGAGTGATGATCTATTAATGAAAAAACGTGTGATTAGTATTACCTTTGCAGAATTAATTCTTCAGAGGTTAATTAATCGAGTTCAGAGGAATGAGGACAGGGGACTGAGTTTAGAGTGCTTTAACACATTTCCTCGACAGGGAAAAAATGGGATATGTGGAATTATTTAGGTTTCTTCTTTTATTTTTACTGAGGTGTTGAAGATAGTGTGTTTTAACGTGTCTTTCTAATAAAAGACCCTATGGATTGAAACGTACCCCATGTGGCTGTAACAATAGTACTGACACAAATTCCCTGCTTGAAGATTATCCTGTTTAGCAAACAACAGAAAGAGTGATCATGTTTTTTTTCCTCTTTTTTTTTTTCCCCACCGGGTTAAGTAGCTTAGATATCCTCAGTGATTTGTCATGCTGACAGAAAATTAAATTTCAACAAAATCATCAGAGCATCATTTCTATAATCCTCGATAAAGAATAAGCTTTGTGAAATTGGAATACACAGACAGATCATGACTGATGTTGAAATTCCACACAGACATTATCCTCTGCATTAAGTCTCGAGTCTTAGAGCTGTGCTGTACAAGAGCAAGAGAAATCTATTGTATGTAATGAAATCTATTAGCGTAAGTGCAAATGTGATGTATGATGTTAATGTTAAAGTACTCTCTCTCATTTCAGCTTACATGCAGAGATGACTACAAGACATTTGTGGGTTGAAGTGTTTGAGCAGCAAAATTGGGTCAACCAACTAGGTGAATTTAAGGAGGGTATATCTGTTTATTCAAACAATGGCAGAAAAAAAAAACTTTTGCAATTACTGTGTTTAAACACTTTACCTTTAACTACATTTTTTTTTTCAGTAGCATTGTAAATTTAATAATATTAAGTTTGATGTCATCACTCTTATTGATAACCTCATTATGATTTTACATTTACTTTTATTACTTTTTATACTTTTATTCAGTAAGGATGCATTAGATTTATTAAAAGTGACAGGAAAGACATTTATAATGCTACAATTGTATTTTCAAATGAATGAATAAATAATAAATAAATAAATAAATAAAATGCTGTCCATCAAGCTTTCTGTTCATTTCATGTTTTAAGCAGGATAAAAATAATAAATATTTTTGAGCACCAAATCAACATTATATAATGATTAATTAATTATTAAATATTTGATTAAAATATAATGATTAAATCATATTTATTTATTTATGTATTCTTTTATTTATTTATTATTTTTTATGGATGAAAATTCAACATAATGCAATGATTTCTGAAGGAAAACATGGCATTGAAAACTGGAGTAATGACTTTTATGGCTTTGCAAATAATTCATTAGTTAATTTTAGCAGGATAAAAAATACTGAATGTTTTTGAGCACCAAATCAACAGAATAATTAATTAATTATTAAATATTGTATTAAAATATAATGATTAAATCATAATTAATGAATTAGTATTTATTTATTTATGGATAAATATTCAATCTTGCCATCACAGGAATAACTTATATATTCAAACAGAAAACAGTTATTTTAAACAATAATAATAATATTTGTTACTGTCTTTTCATCAAATAAATACAGCCTTGGTGAGCAAACTTTCTGTTCATCAAAATCCCTTAGAAAAATGGTTTTAGCCAGATAAAAATAATAAATAGTTTTTGCGCACCAAACATAATAATGATTTCTGAAGGAAAACATGAAATTGGACTGGAGTAATGGTTTTTATGGCCATTTAAAAAAAAAAAAATAAATAAATAAATAAATAAATATATATATATATATAAATATATATATATATATATATGTTATTTAAATAATAATATTAATATTTCACAATTTTACAGTTTTTACTGTACTGATCAAATAAAAACAGCCTGGTAAGCATACAAAACGTCAAAAGATCTTACAGACCCCAAACAGTAATTTCAAGTAAAAACAGTAGGGTAAAATGTAAAAATATTTTAAATATGCATGTGGAAATACTTACTGTATTTGTTTGATAATCCAGTTAATTACTTTACATCATCTGATTTTTTTTTTTTCCACTTTTTTTTTTTTCTCTTCTTTTTCAGCACTTGGTGCAAAAACAGCTTTACACCAGTTAAATTCAGTATTAATGCAGCAAATTGCTATAAACCACTAAAATCAACCATGTTTTTCCCTCATCTGGGCTTATCTGAAATACTTCACGCTCTCTATTTTTCTCATTGCTCCATGTTTCCACACATCTCTGTCATCAGTAAATATATTGTGATACTGCCCAGCCCTATATAGGCCTCACAGTAATACTGACACCATCCCTTTGAAACAATCCTATCAGGCCCAGCAATCCTGAACCCTGTGGTTTTTACGTCTTCCTCTGCAAACTTCATCTTACTGTTGAAGTTCCACTACGACCTCTTACAGTGTCTGATCTCTTTATTTCTAGATTCGCAAGAACCCGGCCACCAAGCCTTCTTACCACCTTCATACGCCACAGATTAATCACCATTCAACGTGAATGTGTTCTTCGCACGGTGCTTGCCCTTGTCCCTTTGTCACTGCCGTGAACCTGCACGCTGTGTTTTTAATCAAAGACCACTGTGCCAGACCCAGCACGTCCCCTCCCACCGAGCCCAGAGGATGCAGCGGAACAGTAGGGCGGCAGTAACGGATGAGCGTTAAGCCGGGGCCGGAGATATTTAAGAGGAGCTAATTGTGAGAAGTACTGGAGCACGCGGAGAGAGACCGTACGATGTGGTGTGAGCGATGCCCCGCACCCGCGGTCGGCTGGATGGCGGTACTTCATCACTGCTTCCAGAACAGGTAATTAAGGAGCCACCTGCCGAGCTGCACCGGAGAGACCTGCTCTACCGGAGAGCTCCGCACTGGGCCCCGCGGCACGCCGCTCCAATCAAAGTATTATCACTCATTTTGCAAAAATCCACCTCTGCCTTTCTCTCTCACTCTCTGTCCCAAACTCTACTTTATTTATTAAGGCTAAATGTCACCTCGAGAGAGGCAGGATTACTCTCTCATCTGGCTTTGAATCCATGCCATCTTCACTCGCATCATAACGCACCCTTTAAAGGGATAGTTCTCCTTTAATATGAGAGCTGTCATGCTTATGTCATGAGTTGTTCAGTGATACTTTTTCCTCCTTGCTTTCTTATTTAGAAGAATGACCGTTCTCTTCTAGTCAAAGTGAATAGTGACCAGAGGTTGTCAAACTCCCAAAAGGACTACAAAGCATCAGAAAAGTAGTTCATGCAATCTTCTGAAGCCATACGATAGCTTTCTGTGACTAGAATGTATTTAGCCAAGTATGAATCTCATCAAGTTAGTGTTTTTAAGCATTTTACATTTATTAAAATAATAACTGAAGGCAGTATGATTTAAACTTATGTTCCGCTATTCTTTTTTATAGTTAACTTTTAACTATTTTTTAATTTTTTGGATCATCAGTCATCAAAGCTTGGTGAATATTTATCACAAGGAGATTTACTTTAAATTTCACCAAGCTGATTACTCACTAAAAACTCCCACAGATTGTGTTTTCGTGCCATTTTAAGTTTTATTTTGATGTAACAAAGTGGTTATATCTATACGATGCCGTTTTAGTGCCGCGTTAAAAAAAAAAAAATCTGATATATCGTAGCAATTAAAGTTTTTAATATTTTGAGAATATATTGGATTGAGCACCGTGAGAAGCTGCCAGGCCACTGGAATTTATTTGAATATATGTGGGATTATTAGCAGAAATCATACCATGTGTTATACTCACAGGGACAGTATGCTTGGAAATAATATTTCACGTCTTCAATTGCATTCATTAGGCCTATTTGTAGTGCACCAGCCCCCCAATAATAGCAATAAGCTTTGTGCTTTTGGTACTTTTAATATAAAACAAAGTCTCAGCTTTCAAAGTCTGTCAGTTTTATAGAGAAATACAAACAAAGTGTCTTGCAATAATGTGTTTTTCACGCTCTTTAATGTGGCGGGACAGATCACTGTATTCATGCGAATCAGTCGTCTTTTCAATTACAGTGAGACATTTGTTTCATTAAATTATACTGTCTTTGTAAAATTCCACCACCGACTCCACAAAAATGTCTGTGGCATCCAATCTTTCGTTCCTCACATGTATTTAATTAAAAACAACAATAAAACGTTCTAAAGGTTGCTTGTTAACATAAGCTATATTGTTGTCTTTTCTGAGGTATGTAAGTGACTATTCACAAGCTGTGATTATTCACGGTGTAATACAGTAAATGACTGGAAATAATATTTAACGTTTTCCATTCATTATTTGTAGTGTGCCAGCCACCCGGTAATCGCAATAATGTCATGCTTTGTTGCATTTAATAGCCTATGACACAGCTCAGCTTTTAAATTCTGTCAGTTTTATCACAAAATACAAATTATTCATGTTTTTTTCCTCTTTATTTCAAGTTTATAGCACAATATAAACATGAAGGAACATAAGAAGGAATGATTAAAAAACAGTATAGCCTATTTTAATGAAACAAATGTCTCACTGTAATCGGAAAGATGACTGATTTACATGCTGCTTAAATTGAGGAGAATACAGTGATCTGACATGCCACATTAAAAAGTGTGAAAACACATTATTTTAATAAGCATATTATTTGTATTTCGCTATAAAACTGACAGATTTTGAAAGCTAAGACTTTGAAATATCTCCCGGTGCTCCCAATCCAGGCCATTTGCATGCACAATAGGCTTGAATATACTTTCAAAATATTATAACTTTAATCTCGTTATTGCTAAGAATTAATTCTTGCAATTTTGAATTTTTTTCTCAAAATATTTTGACTTTTTATTCTCTAAACATTTCGACATTATTCTCGAAACACTTGAGCTTTATTCTCGGAATTTTTCGACTTAGAATCTTAGATTTTTCGTGGCACTAAAACACCGTCATAATATCTAGGTGTGAGTTGTTTATTTTATTTTTTTTAATTAGTCTTCCCATTAATGCCATTATTTTGTTCATTCAGACTGATTCGCGAACATGGAACGTGCACAAGCACAAGAGGTGGCATTTATTGCATGAACCGATCACAGCCGAACATAACCAGTCATATCCATTCCTATCGCGATGGAGGTATTACCTCCTCTCATGTAACTTTTCCCCATTCATTCTCAATTACCCCCCACCAAACTCACTGCACGCTTTAGGGGGTCTGTTAAAACTCAATAGGCTCAGGGGAGGCGAGAGAGACTCAGATTCCTGCTGTAAATTTACCTGCTGGTGTCGCTGTTGGACAATGTTTCTCAGGGGAAAGAAATCATATGCATGAAAGTAAAATGATATATTTTTATATGAAGAGTTCAGATGCAAAACCAGCTAAAAGCCATCTCGGTCAAAAATGAGCTAATGACACTGAGTGAATGCTCTCGACACATATTGTAGGTCCATCAAATACTTTTACTTCAAACTCACTAAATTCCAGCCTCAGCCCAATCAGAAGTACCAGTACTTACACAGAAACCTGTACAAAGTAGACAGAAAGAAATGCTAATTTTAAAGAAATATGTAACATGGATTTAGTGGCTTTTGCATCTGAACTCTTCATATATTTAGATATATTTAATTATATACCATCAGTACAAACCATGAAGTATACATACCCATCATAGTCTTCCAAGCTGCAGTCTTTCAGAATGGACAGTGCGTGGCCCTTTCTCTCAGTGACTGTGGAAAAGAAAGAGTTAATGTTTTTTTTTAAAAAAAAACGAAAGCACTCCAAACTGCCTTTAGTACCCTTTTCCAGGCATTGGCAAATGGCTTAAGCCGAACATATGGTCCTGGCTGTAAAGCAGAATTTATACTTGCATGCTGTTTGCATTTTTAATCAAGAATATGAGTTGTGATACAAAGAGGCGACCGCTCTTGTGTTCGGCTTGCCCAGGCTGCACAAAACAAGGTCAAGATTTTTCCCAGCATTTACTGTGTGGTTTGCAGTTACTGCGGTACTATGATATAACTTGGGTAACAAGGTAAACAAAAGGTCACTAGATAGAAAAAATAGGGTCAGTAAAGTTTTTTGGATATAGGAAGGATCCAGTAGAATTGTCGATTCAGGTTTGGTGTTGTGTGGCAGAAACCCCTGGCCTGTGTGGCACGGAAGAATGCCACTGAATGCGGGGGAAGAGGGGTGGCACGCCGCAGATGGCATTGTGCACGCCCGTGCCCCACTTAGCATTTTCTGGGGCACCTCCGCCATGGAGCGGGTCCCAGCTGTGACCACCCATCAAAGGGCTCACCGTGGCTGATGTGACACTTGCAGATGGATGTTTTTTTGTTGTTTAAGAACGTGTTTCATGATGCACACAGAAATGCAAGTGCTGTGTCTGTTCATTATGACACGCCTGGCTATTCCTGGTACCAGCTCAAATACAGACGCACGCGGACTACAAATCCAGCACACAATTGTGGGGAGAGAAAACCATGTGATTACAGCTTTAAATTAAACCTTTTATTTATTTATATATTTATTTATTTGTATTTTTTTTCTGAAACTCACATATTTTATGTGTTCGGGGTTGGCAAGATTTTATTTAATGCCTTACCATGGCTGCATTATTTTTTTTTTTTGTTTTAAATTAATTAATTTCTGAAACTCACATATTATGTGTTTGGGGTTGGTAAGATTTGTTTATGTCCTACCAAGGCTGCATTTTATTTTTTAATTAATTTCTGAAATTCACAAATTGTGTGTGTTTGGGGTTGGTAAGATTTTTGTCTTACTATGGCTACATTTATTTTTATTAATTTTTTTTTTATTATTAATTTCTGAAACTCACATATTATGTGTTTGGGGTTGGAAAAGTTTTTTTTTTTTTAATGTCTTACCAAGGCTGTATTTATTTATTTATTTATTTATTTATTTATTAATTTCTAAAAGCCCCATATTATATGTGTTTGGGATTCATAAGATTTTTTTTAATGTCTTACTATGGCTGCATTTATTTTTTATATATATATATATATATATATATTGAAAATTAATTTCTGAAACTCACATATTATGTGTTTAGGGTTGGAAAGGTTTTTTAATGTCTTACCAAGGCTTGCTTACTTTATTTATTTATTTGTTTGTTTGTTTGTTTGTTTGATTGCTTGTTTGTTTATTAAACTCCCATATTATGTGTCTTACCAAGGCTGCATTTTGTGTTTATTTTTTTATTTTTTTATTATTAATTTCTGAAACTCATATATTATATGTATTTGGGGTTGGTAAGACTTCTATTTTAATAGACTTTGAAATGTTATCAGGAGATGGCAAAACTAAATTTTTAGCATCATTACTCCAGTCTTCAGTATCACATGATCCTTCAGAAATCATTCTAATATGCTGATTTGCTTCAAGAAACATTTCTTATTATTATTAATATTGAAAGTTTTGCTTGATATTTTTTGTTTGAAAAAATGTGATAAATTTTAATCAAAATTGTAATGATTGAAATCAATTTATTTGTGTAAAAACATCACCAGAGCCTTAAAAAAAACAATTCCACTTATATTATTTCCTGTTTGTTCATGACATGGAAATAAAAGGCAGTATGCTTTGCTGTATGTACTGTACATTTGATCTGAGCATTATGGTATATACAGTCACTAATACTACAGAAATAGTACATTAGTATGCTGTTCCAAACATAGTCATAGACTGAGTTCTGATTTCAATTCTCAGTGCTGACCTGTAGGGGGAGCGCTTGCAAGTCAAAGTGAACTTAAAGGATCATATGGCCCTGACCTTGCCAAAAAAAACACAACCCAGGTACCTTTTTCACATCTCACTAACTGAGCCACATTCTGGCCTGAGCTGTGAAATATCATTCATTTTGGTTAAAAATCAGACTTAGGTCTAAGCACATAAAATGATAAATTAGATTCTAAAATGACCATGCAAGTGCCAAAAATGAGATTTCCATGTACAAGCTTTGTTTTTCAGTAAATAGCTGTGAATTACAGACTGTAATTGCTTCTCTTGAACGTTGACAGTTTGCTAATATTGCCTGTTCATCTCTCGCAAAGTCTACAGAGCTAATTCGATCACGTATATTCTCAAAGCTCCGCGTTCCGAGCGGCAGAATGAGATATTTAATTTCTATTAGGTAAAATGTTGTTTAATGGCTCCACCTCGAGCTCTCAGCCTCTGCCCTCGGGAGCACATCATCAGGAAACGGATTCTATTACTGTTCAAATGGCTTCTGGAATCAGGTAGCCACATTCATTAGAGCACAGATTGTGGAGTCCCCTTCCCAAAAGCAGGGGGCGCCTGGTGCGTGTTTGGGGGTGTGTGTGTGGTAGTGCATGATTGTCTGTGCATGTATAGTACAGGGTCCTGTGTATGTGTGTGTGTGTGAGGAGGTGGGTAAAGGGGAGGAGAGGGGGGAGTCCCGCACTGTGTTAGAACAGATGGGTGCAGTCCCTCCCCTTGGGTCAGGTTACTGACGGAGGATACACTTCTCCTGTCATTATGAGTGTGAGATGCATTTAGAACCATCCACAGCAGTGTTGTACAGCTGCTACTTCCAGTATGAGAGCACACACACATACACAACCTCAAACACACAAACACACTGCAGAGAGATTTTGAGAGAGGTAGGAATAAAGGAAAGGAGAGTTTGCTTGAACAAACATTTCTGCATATTCATAAGGATCACATTTGTATGCATTTGATATGCATTTTGTGCATTTCCTAACACCAATTCTCTTCTGTTTGAGCTACATCAAGCCAAATTTGAAAACGCAAACAAACACCATTTTAAAAAAGCAAAATAATGCTGTTGTAGACCGTATACATTTTATCTTTGTGCTAAGCAAACCAAATTTAATAAAGCAAAAAAATTTAATTAACTCAATCCAGTCTCATGGGAAAACGGAACTATTATACGAGGTGGTGATTTCATTTGAATGTGATTTGCACAAAAACATGATTTTTAGGAAAAAAAAATAAGCATTGAGGTTCTCTAAAGCTAACTGTTAATATGGCATAAGCAGATCATACAAAACATTTGTGCATATTCATAAGCATCACATTTACATGTGTGTACCTGGTAGACAGTATGGTTTTTTTTATTAGTTACATTGCACATAAATTTTAAACATTCTATCAAATGACTCAATCATGAGAAAACATATCTATTTTACAAGGTGGTGATTTCATCTGAATTTGAGTAAAGTGATTTAAAGGAGAAGTTCACTTCCTGATAATTTACTCACCCCATGTCATCTAAGATGTTCATGTATTTCTTTCTTCAGTCGAAAGGAAATGAAGGTTTTTGAGGAAAAATATTCTAGGATTTTTCTCCATATAGTGGACTTCAATGGTGGCCAACACATTGAAGATCCAAATTGTAATTTCAGTGCAGCTTCAATGGGCTCTACACGATCCCAGCCGAGGGTCTTATTTAGCGAAACGATCATTCATTTTCTAAGAAAAATACAAATTTATGTACTTTTTAACCACAAATGCTCATCTTGCACTAGCCTGATCTTATGTAATGACGCATGTATGACATAGGCGGACTTGACTAAAGATTTTTCTGGTCGACTAGTAGTCATTCATTTTAAGCATTAGTCGACTATTAGTCACACATTTATTAATAAATCATAATAATGAGCCTTTAATTGCCGACATAGCCTAATATGCGTTCAAGCGCACGCAAATAAAGCTTGCCACAGTGCAGCGGCAGATATAATAATTGTGAATGTGTCAGGGAAAAACAGCAATATTTATTGATAAACTTGTGGTTTATTTGTTTTCAGGTTAAGAGATGAAGTCAGCGACACTGACACGTCATCTCTGTGGTCTCACGTAGCCAGACCTTCAGACTTACAGCAGAAGGTCTGGGAACCTTAGCCACTTTAAAGGCCCAAGAGGCCATATGACTGACAGGTAAAGCAACCAATCATGTTTCGTTTTGTGCCACGTCATGTTTAGGGGTGTGGAAATATGGCATCTTCAACCCGTTGGCCCCGACTGATATCCACTATCCACAATCCTGGAATGTTTTCCTCAAAAACCTTAATTTCTTTCCAACTGAAGATAGAAAGACATGAACATCTTGGATGACATGGGGGTTTTATATTTAAATTATCAGGAAATTTTCATTTTGGAAGTGAACTTCTCCTTTAATATGGAAGCAAACATTAAACAAGCCAAAAAAAAAAGCTTGACAAACTCATTCCAATCTAATTAGAAAACATAACATAAAACTTTTTACGTTTTGGTGATTTCGTCTGTATTCATATGGAAGCATAAGATTTCATTCTAATATATTATTAGTCAAATCAAATATTTATTTTCCTTTAATGTTGGTTTTTAATAAATTGCAAGGAGAGATGGCAATTAAAATGGTAAACATGATTAATTTGGCTTTTAAGTGTGTATTCAAATGATGCATTAACATGGGGACCTTGACATTCCTCACCCTAAAATATTGATTTCCTATGATCCACTGCCAATGCCTAATGGCGTAAAGCACCAGCTTGTTAGCATATAGGGAATTGTTGAGCAGTGAGTGATGAATCCTATGAGTGAACAAACCCTGAGGGCAGGCGTTAATGCACTTCGACCTCGAGTGAGGCCTGAGGGGGCGGCAATCACCTGTGCGTGAAGATTTCATGCTGAATCTGAGAAGAAAACCTACCCATTTGCTATCCAGTACAGTACAGATGCATGAGACTTACTTGTCACATCGGCTTCTATGTCAGCCAGCTTGAAGAGCGGGGCAACCTCGTCCAGGTAGAGCTGGTACGCCTCTTTCTTGTGGCTGACGGGGTTCACGAAGACTTTGAGAGACTTGGGACGGTTCTTGAAACCTGCGGAGCAAAGAAAACAACAAAGAGCGGGAAGATTCATCAATCCCCTTGTGTAATGAATCCCATGGGCGTTCATTTAAGTGCTTGATACTCATCCAGTTTAGAGAAGTGCACATCTGTTAATGTGAGCCAAAGCCCCTGTCCTACATAATAACGATTTCTTGTCCTGAGTTCAGCTTTTGTCTGCCACCCTTGCTGCAGAATGCCTCTCACACAGCGTGAGCTCAGTCTTCACCAATTGAAAAGGTCAGATCAGTGTCTGTTGTTTACAGCGGCTGAACGGCTGCCAAGAATGAGGAGAAAGCTTGAATAAATACACCATGTAGGCGCTCATTCTTTCTCTGTTCGCACTTTTGTGGTGGGAGAAGTGGTTGACCGATATGTGATGTGTTTTTGAGTGATACCAATAACTAGAAAGTGGGGTAGTAAATGCTTTATGAGTATTATTAATGAGTATTATTATTATTATTATTATTATTATAAATATTTTACATATATACATATATATAAGTATTTAATTATATATGTATCACATTGTTATTATTAATATTATTATAATAATACGTAATTATGATTACTATAATTACATACAAATATATAATATATATATATAATATATATATATATTATAAATTAAATATAACTTATAATTATAATGTCATTATTATTATTATTATTACGTAATTATAATAATATAAGATACTTATTTATATTAGTAGTATTTAATTTTAACTTAATATTATTTTTTATTATTATTATTATTATTACGTAATTATAATAATATAAGATACTTATTTATATTAGTAGTATTTAATTTTAACTTAATATTATTTTTATCATTATTATATATGTATATATATATATATATATATATATATATATATATATATATATATATTAATTATAATGTATATGTGATAATATACTTATATAATATAAGACAGTATTATTATTTATATTAGTAGCATTAGTATTTATTGTTGCTAATAATAATATAATTATTTATTATTATATTATATTTTATTTATTCATTCATTTTTTAAATATTTATTTATTATTAATTATTATTTATTTTAATTAAAATTAATTATTTTAATTATTTTAATTTAATTATTTAAATTATTATATATATTTTTTTTTTATTAAATTTAAAAGTTATTCCTGGCAAGAAACTGTATATTTTATGTACTTTAAAGTAATTACAATTATTAAATATATTAAAAATTTATTTTATTAAAAAAAAAAAAAAACTCATTTGTATTTGAATATATTTTCAAATGTAATTTATTCCTGTGATGCAAAGCTGAATTTTCTGCATCATTGCTCCAGTCTTCAGTGTCACATAATCCTTCAGAAATCATTCTAATATGCTGAGTTGCTGCTCAAGAAACATTTCTTATTATTATCAATGTACCAAAACAGCTGTGCTGCTTAATGTTTATGTAAAAAAACTGTGATACTTTTTTTTCCAGGATTTGCCATCAATGTCTGATTGACTGTTTTCTGTATTTCCTTCTTTGGAGGGAGAACCCAGTATTGAGTAACAGTGTATCATAATTAGCAGAAATTAGGGAGCTGCTTTCTCTCCCAGCCTTCCTGGAGCGCCTGAGATCGATGGAAGCTGAGGTGAAGCTCAGCGCTCTCTCTCCTTCCTCCATCATCTCCCTCATTACTCTAATCCGGCCCCTGAAGCTCTCGACCCTCGACCTGCTAACGAGCCGCTACCCTCGGCTTGCCCTCCGCCATACCCCCTGCCGACATCACAGCGCAGGAGTTCCAGGGGGTGCCCAAGGTCACAGTTCAAATAGACACAAAACGTGCACGAAAGTAGATGCAGGATGTGAGGTGGGGAGGCTGGGGGGATTTGGGATCTTGAAAGAAGGCTGCGAGTCTCGCTCAGCGTGGGGATGCTGATCCCATCTCCCACTATGTGGCTCTTGGGGGCCGCGGTGCCGGGACGGCGGGGTCCTCGCGGGGAGCAGGTGCAGGGGGGCGGCACCACCGCTGCTGTTATAGCTGTGAATGGGGCTCAGGAGGCTCAGTAACCCTCATCCTCACCGAGGGGGCTTCGGGTCCACCGCACGCCACACGAAAACAACGATGTGAGGCTACACTCATCTATTGCGTCAGATTTAGTGGCCACATTTGCATCATCAATTCATAAAAGTAGTTGAAAATACCAACACAAAACATGCTATTTATAAAGATACTCTAGCTCTGTTCCAAAACCTTTGTACTGCATCGCGTGTACACTTTGCAGAGAGGGCAATCCCAGAATGCACTGCAGTGAACTCAGTAAAAAGATTTCTGACAAAAAAAAAAGAGAGAAATATTTGTTATAAATGTATATATGCCATAAGCCATAAATTTATAACAAATTCTGCAAATTAAAGATTATTTATTTAAAATGCTTTTTATTTAATTACTCATTATTTTTTCATTTATTTTTATAATAATTAATTATTCATTTGTATTCCTATTTTATTTTTAATTATAGAAATTTTTTTTTTTTTTATTTTTTTTAGTTTTTATTGTGAAATATATGTATATATATATATATATATATATATATATATATATATATATATATATATATATATATATATATATATTTATATATATTATGAAAATACTTATTTGTGTTATTTTTATTTTTTCTTGTTCTGATCATGTACAATATTAAATGAATACCCACACTACTCAAGTTTGCATCATCACAAAAAGATTTATTTATTTTTTATGAAAATGTTTATTCCTTTTCTTATTTATTTTTTTATTCATTCATTCATTCATTTATTAATCTTTTACATTTATTATGAACCATTTTATTTTGATTATGAAAATATTTATATTTATTATGAAAATACTTATATTTACTTTTTATTTTTTTACTTGCTCTGATCATGTACAATATTAAATAAATAAATACCCAAGTACTACTCAAATTCGAGCAATCGCAAATATATTTATTTATTTATGAATATGTTTATTAGTTATTCATTCATTTGTTCTTTTAAAATTTGTATTTATTATGAAAATTTTTATTTTTATTTTATTATAAAAATATTTATTTTTAATTATTACATTATTAAATATTATTAAAAATATATTACAAATATTTTTATTTATATAAAATTTTGAAATAGTAAAATATTCATATTATTACAAACATATTTATTTTTTTATTCTTTCTTGTTCTGATCATGTACAAGAAAAAATACATAAATACCTACATTAATCAAGTTTGCATCATCACAAATTTATTTATTTAGTTTTTATTTTTTTTAGAAAATGTTTATTTCTATTTATTTAATTGTTTATTTATTCATTCATTCATCCTATATATTTATTATGAAAATTTTTGTTTTTATTTGTATTATGAAAATGTTTTTTGTTTTTATTATGAAAATATTTATTGTTATTCATTTTATTTTTAATTATGAAAAATATATATTTATTATGAAAATACTTGATATGATAGATTGATCATGTACAAGAAAAACCAAATAAACCCACACTACACAAAAAGATTTAATTATAAAAATGTTTATTTTTATTTATTTATTTGTTTATTTTTATTTATGTGTTGAATTGTTAATTCATTAATTCATGCATCATTTATAATCATTATGAAAATATTTGTTTTTAATTATCTTACGAAAATATTTATTGCTTATTATTATTTATTCATCTTTTATTTTTAATTATGAAAATATTTATAATATTATGAAAATATTTATATTTATTTTATTATTTATATTTATTTTATTTTTTCATTCATTCATTCATTCCCCTATTTTGCAAGAACAGAAATGGTGCTTTAGTTAAACTTGTATGTAATATTCCAAATCAGTTATATAAGCTTCTATCCCTGTTAGGATCCTGCCGTAGAAGGTAGCTGTTTATGTAGGCAGTAGACAGCGAGGCAGCACACTAGGTATTGGAACAGAGCCCTCATCTCTTATTAATTCATTACACTGAAACGGGAAACTATGTTTCTGTTGTTTAAATGATCATATCTGCGCTGAAGTTCAGGATAAATCTAAACACCACTGAGTGGGGACATAGCCAGTCTGCATGTGTGATACCGTGTTACTATGGCACATAATCCCATGTTTGTGTGAGCGATGCACGGTGGCTCCCAGGAGCTCGCTGAAAGACAATCCAGACGAAGGGGCCACACTCAGGTTTCACCTCCATGAGTGCTGTTTGTGTTCCCGCAAAAGGCCACCGTGATTAGCAGCCTGAAAGAGACTTCAGACAACCTGCGTTCACACGTTAATTATAACCTCCTGAGCACACCAGGCGACTCATCTAAATATTGTGTTCTGATGTTAATCACTTCTGCAGTCTGTTTTAAGGGTTAAGCTGCAGTTCCTATTTTTCGCTTAAATGGGTGAATTTCACAAAACCTGTTTAGAACATATCCAGGTCATATTTCACCAAAAAAATAAAAAATAAAATAAAATAATAATAGTAATAATATTTAATTCCAGAAAATGAAGTAAAATTTTACAGCCATTTAAGACAATGTGTTTATTATTTGTGTGTAGATTTATTCATTCATTCATTCATTCATTCAACACATTTTTTTCTTTATTTTATATTTCTTATCATGTACAATTTAGTTTTACGATTTAGTTGTTTTATTTAAGATAATGTTTAGTTTTAATTAAGTGCTTATTTATCAATTAATTTATTCATTTAATTTATATTTAAAATGACAATATTTATTATGTATGTTTTATTTTTATTTATGAAAATATTTATTTATATTTTTTAATTGTGAAAATAGTTAAATTTACTATGAAAATATTCATATATATATATATATATATATATATATATATATATATATATATATATATATTGTTCTGATAACAAAATATATAAATAAATGCACACATCACTCAAGTGATCATCAGAAAATTAGTTAATAATAATTAAAATAAATAAATTAATAAATAAATTAATTAAAAGTATACAGCTTCATTTTCTGGAATAAAAAATATTATTCCAGAAAATAAAGCTGTATAATTTCAATTTATGTATTTATTTATTTCACCAGAGATAAATCATATAAATTCAATGTAATAATCTAAACATTTCTAACAAAACTATATATAATAATAATTTTTTATTCCAGAAAATGAAGCTGTATATTTTTACAACCATTTAAGACAATATGTTTATTATTTGTTTTAATACTCTTACAAAACAAACAGAAAAACCTGTCACTGAGACATACCCTAAGGTAGAAAAGCTAAACAAGTATATTTTTCCCCTAAATGGTACGTATTAATACACTTTAAGTGCTAATATATACTTTTAAGGTACTAATATGTACCATTTAGGAGTAAATAAAGTACAAATATGTACCGTTTCGCTTATATATTATGTAGTACCTTGTTTTCTGAGGGTGTATATGACCTGGATGAAATATAACCTGAGCATGTTTGTGATTCTGTTGATTCTGTTTGTCCTCTCAATAGCTTTGTAGTGACGTCCACATTTCAGACATGTGTCTCTGCCACCTGCGGACATTCCATGAGGTCAGCACGTTCTGCAGCGATGCAGCCGCTCTATGACTCAGAGGCTTAAGGCTGTTTTACCCCTGAGGGCTATCAAGACCGGCTAATGTCACCCAACACAGTAGCTACATCTGTCTCTGTCCAGCCCCCATCTCAGGGCACAGAGGGTGCTGATGGGAAAGGTAAGGAGCATCTGAATGGTGTGGCTGAGGGTCTCCCTGTGGAGAAGATGATTCGGCACAGGGGAGCACTTTTCCCATAATCAGGGGTAAATTACCTGAAAGCGGGGTCAGGTTACACATTGATTTCACAGACAAACAAAGCCCCGGGACTGCCCGTAAACACTCGCCCACTACACTAATGAGAGGACTGACCATGCAGTCTAGCCATGGTTTGATTGTAAGGCATCGATGCTTCATATTACAGTGCATGTAAGTAAGTAGAATGTAAATAATCTGAAATTCAAACAAGTCAAACTTTAAATATTAGCTTGACAAATCCTTGTTTGAAAGTTTTGGGAAATAAAGCCTTTTGAGAATATAGATAGATGGATGGATGGATACCGGATGGATGGATAAATAGATGGATGGATGGATGGAGAGATACTGGATGGATGGATGGATGGATGGATGGATAGATGGATGGATAAATAGATAGATAGAAACTGGATGGAAGGATGGATGGATGGATGAATAGATGGATAGAGAGATACTGGATGGATGGATGAATAAATAGATGGATAGATACCGGCTGGATAGAGGGATACTGGATGGATAGATACCGGATGGATGGACGGATAAATAGATGGATAGAGCGATACTGGATGGATGGATGGATGAATAAATAGATGGATAGATACCAGATGGATGGATGGATGGATGGATGGATGGATGGATATATACCAGATGGATGGATGGATGGATGGATGAATAAATAGATGGATAGATTCCAGATGGATGGATAAATAGATGGATGGATGGATATATACCGGATGGATGGATGGATAAATAGATAGATAGATACCAGATGGATGGATGGATGGATATATACCAGATGGATGGATGGATGGATGAATAAATAGATGGATAGATTCCAGATGGATGGATAAATAGATGGATGGATGGATATATACCGGATGGATGGATGGATAAATAGATAGATAGATACCAGATGGATGGATAGATACCGGATGGATGGATGGATGGATGGATGGATGGATGGATGGATGGATAGATTCCGGATGGATGGATGGATAAATAGATAGATAGATACCAGATGGAAGGATAGACACCGAATGGATGGATGGATAGATACCGAATGGATGGATGGATAGATGGATGGATGGATATATTCCGGATGGATAAATACCGGATGGATAAATAGATGGATAGATACCAGATGGATAGAGAGATACCGGATGGATGGATGGATGAATAAATAGATGGATAGAGAGATACTGGATGGATGGATACAGGATGGATGGATGGATAAATAGATGGATAGATACCAGATGGATGGATGGATGGATGGATAGAGAGATACTGGATGGATGGATGGATGGATGGATGGATGAATAGATGGATAGATACTGGATGGATAGATTCCGGATGGATGGGTGGATGGATGGATGGATGGATGGATAGATAGAGAGATACTGGATGGATACAGGATGGATGGATGGATAAATAGATGGATAGATACCAGATGGATGGATGGATAGATTCCGGATGGATGGATAGATTCCGGATGGATGGATGGATGGATAGAAAGATACTGGATGGATGGATGGATGGATGGATAGATAGATACCGAATGGATAGAGAGATACTGGATGGATGGATGAATAAATAGATGGATAGATACCGGATGGATAGAGAGATACTGGATGGATGGATACCGGATGGATGGATAGAGAGATACTGGATGGATGGATGGATAAATAAATAGATGGATAGATACAGGATGGATCGAGAGATACTGGATGGATGGATACTGGATGGATGGATGAATAAATAGATGGATAGATACTGGATGGATGGATGGATAGATACCAGATGGATAAATGGATGGATGATGGATAGATAGATAGATAGATAGATAGATAGATAGATAGATAGATTTTGGCAATTGAAAAACCTATTGATCACAGAATATTAGACCAGATATGGAAAAAAAAAGTCTGATTTGAAAAAAAGATTGCATCCTGACTCAGAAAGGGCCCTAAAAGATCTGAAACTCGGTTAGGGATTTTGAAAAATAAGTAGTCATTTTTATACAATAACAGTATGTTGATTTGGCCAAGGCCACTTAAAAAGGCACATAGAGGACAAGAGAGTCGCAACGTACATAACACAGCCATCAAACTGCACTTAAGTAACCCATAAACCGTTCCACTCGCTGAGCCCACAATACCCAAACGGGCTTTCTGGGGTGCACAGAATATTTGCTAATCCTCAAGAACAGATGTCTTATTTTTGCCCTGAAATCCCTGGCTGGCTGGCTGACTGGTGAGGGGAGTGAGCCCTCCGACGGATAAGCCCAGATTGGGGCCTTGCAGTGGGAAAGGTCAGGATCGGAGAAGAGCTGGATCCGGCAGGCCCGAGGGGAGGCAAGAGATCTGGGGGCCATACAGGAGATGGAACGGGAGAGAGAAAAAGAGCGTCACTGTCCCGTCCCGCTTTCCTACCGGCCGTGAGATCTCCATACGGGGGACGAGTGCTTCGACATTTCCTTAGATCCTCTGCCAAGAGCGGAGCATCTGGCATGGTGTCAGGGACTGGCATTAGCGCGCATTAGCAGTGGGGGAGACCCAGCCCTCTCCAGATTTGTCCCCTCCAGCAGGGGCATCACCAGGCAGGAGCTGCTCCAACCGCTAGACGAGGTGGGGAACTGCGGTGGAGGTTTGGGCTTCAAATCAATACACTTGCTTTCATTGGAACAATTAATTCACACAGGCGCCATATAATGAGACGAACGGAGATGCTCAGAGAATAAAATTAAGCGTGTAATGCACTCTATTAATTATTCCATGTTAAAATGTGGGACGCACATGCATATTGTTCAATTAGAGCCATTGTAGTGCTCAGTGTGGACAATAACACCTTTCCTAATATTAGCTGGAGAAGGGGAAAAAACAGCACCATGTGTTAGGTGCCTCCATTATGTCTGCGTACACGTCTATCTGGGGGCGGGTGTGACAGACAGAGAAATGGGGAAGATCCGTTGGGAATACGCAGAAAAAATCCACAAGCAGCACTCGGTGAAAGTGATACTGCAGTCATATCTACAGCAGAGCCCACAGGAGCATCTGTCCACCCTGAGATGTCCCGACAGAGCCCCGGATACATGGTGGTGTTTAGGGGTGGGAATCTTTAGGCACCTCAAGCTTTGATTAAATTTTGACACTCTCAAGAAAAAATTTGGGTCAGGGTTAGTGCCTAGTTATTGCCCAGTTATTGCAGTTGTTATAGTAAGCACATAGTATGTACATGTAGAACATGTCTGTAAAATATAGTCCTACCAAAATTTCAGTGCAAAAATTGTATCTTTAGGATTACAACAGCTAAAAGGGACATCTTTGTACCTTATTTACTCCTAAAGGGTTCATAGTAGTACCTTAGGGGACCTTCTGTAGTGCAGTTATTACAGAAGTTTCAAACGCTCACTGATTCTCCGAAAGGAAAAAACATGCATTAAGAGCCGGGGGTGAAAACTTCTGAACAGAATGGAGATGTGTACATTTTTCTTATTTTGCCTAAAATATTTTTCCATTTAGTACTGCCCTTTAGAGGCTACAGAAGATAGTTACATGTTTCCCAGAAGACAAAATAAGTTTCATTTAGCCTTCAAATTTCTTCAAATTCCAAAAGTTTTCACCCCCCAGCTCTTAATGCATCATGTTTCCTTCTGGAGCATCAGTGAGCGTTTACACTTTCTGTAATAGTTTGAGAATCCCTCAGTTGTCCTCACTGTGAAAAGATGGATCTCAAAATCATACAGTAATTGTTGGAAAGGGTTCAAATACACAAAAAATGTTGAAAAACTAAAGAATTTTTGGGACCTGAAAGATTTTTCTGAAGAACAGCAGGCAGTTTAACTGTTCAGGACAAACAAGGGATTAATGAACAACTATACAGATCATTCAGGTAAGAACACAGTATTAAGAATCAAGGGAATGTAAACTTTTGAATTGGGTCATTTTTATAAATTCAACTATTATTTCTCTTGTGTACTATATGTAAACATCTTGTATGTGAAATATCTTATTCAGGTCAGTACTAAATAAACAATAACGCATTTTGTATGATCCCTCTTATTTTGGTAATTAATTAACATTTTCAATGATTCTTAAAGGGGGATGTAAACTTTTGACCTCAAGTTTTATTGTTCAATTAAAAAATTGTGATTTTTGTTGCTCATGATAAATAGTTTGCAATCAAATGAAGGTGAGTAAATGCTGACTTATTACTATCTTTCCTTTAACTCTGCTACTCTGTACTTGAACTAAAACTTCAACTCTTTATTAACCTTTTTTGTCTTTATTGTTATACAGGATCAAAGCAAGCGACTAAACAGAGTTTGGGCTGGCTAGAAAACATCCCAGCTGAAGTCAGAGCGCTCCAGTCAATAAGATACACAGACTGATCCGTTTCCAAGGAGCCAAGGGGAAAGAGTCACCATGGATACGCAGGTTGACTTAATGGAAAACCTGTTAATGTGTAACATTATCCACTCGGCTATCGAGCTATTGTACGTCGGCTCATGTAAATGCCGCACAAGGCCCAGCTTCCTTCAAATGCCGAACGCGTTCTTAAAATCGCGTTCCGAGGGAGATTTCGCTTCCCCTATTATCTTGTTAAACAACTCAAAGCAATTTCATGCGCGGCGCACAATAGCAACTGTTGTGCTTTATGCCAAATGCACATATGAATTCAGATGGGTCACAAAAGCCTTTGGAGGAATGAGATGGGCCCGGTGCATGACCCTTGAGTTCTCTCCTCTCTCTGTTTGTCTTTTCTCCTCTCTTTAGGGCTACAACAATAAAGTCCAGCTTGATGCAGGAGTGTGACCACGCGCTTTGACAAGAGCACCAAGAGCACATTATGTGTCCGGAGTGGAGCGCGAAGGGCTCCCCGGGCTCTGATTGACCTGCCTAGACTAATCTTTCAAAAGAGGGTTTAAGGACACAAGGAGTCTATTTCAGTTCGACTCGACGACTACGTCGGACCCGAGTAGATTGTAGTACAGGTGCTACTATTGTTGCCGGCCGTCTCCCCACACGTTTGGTCTGTGGCCTGGCCCGACCGCTCGCTCTCTGACCGCAGGGTTTAATCTGTCAGCTGGGCGGCCGCACCTCATGTGTCAGCGCACATCACATGGCTTGTCAGAAAAACACGGCGATGCTGCGTACGGCATTCACGGCTCACCTTGAATAAAATCACACCGGGGATTGAGGGTCTGGGGTTTTTTTTGGGACCGTTCACCTTTTGTGCTGAGTGTCAGCTGGGACACACCCTCCATTGTGCCGCCTCCCTGGGAAACACCACTGTAACAGGTGAGCACCCCTGTAATCCAGCGTGCCCGCTCTCTCTCTCTCTCCCCCCGCCTCGGGACGAATGATTCAGCAGCACTCCCTTAACAGCCAATAATATAACAGAGATAATCCAGCTATGGAAAACATGCGTCTGTGTGCGTGTGAGAGCATGTGCATGGGATGCAGGGGGTGGGGTGGACGCTTCCACGAGGACCAAACAAACTGACATGCTTTATTAACAACTGTATGAGTTTGTGAAGCTATAAATTTAGCTGGTGATCACTGAGCACATGACACCTGCGCTTCTGCTTATTAGAACCTGGATAAGAAAAGACATGGGCCCTAATCAATGTTTCTTTATTGCATCTGTAAGAGAGAAAATGGGCTAAAATATAGATTCATCATGACCCAAAATGATTTAAATCTTTCCCTCATAATTCTATAAGAATTCAACATTATTTTGAGTGATTTTGTCACAGCTCTGGAGTTTAGTAAAAAAAAAATACATATTTTTTTAAGAACCATGTGATGCACAAGTGAGAGTCATTTTCAGTCATTTGTACACTGCCGTTCAAAGTTTAGGATCAGTACATTTTTTTTATTTAAGAAGTTTCTTATGCTCATCAAGGCTGCATTTTTAAAAAAATCAAAAATACAGAAAAAAATAATATTGTGAAATAGTATTACAATGTAAAATATCCTATTTTCTAATATATATTAAAATCTGATTTATTTATTTCTTCAAAGTCATTACTCCAGTCTTGAGTGTCGCATGATCCTTCAGAAATCATTCTAATATGCTGTTTTATAATCAATGTTGGAAACAGTTGTGCTGCTGATATATATATCAGAGGTCGCGTAACCGAAAATTGACGAAAAATTTTTATCAGTGAAGGAAAAATCTGAAGGCCGTTCGTCATTTTGACAGATTACACTGAGGGTGATCTACTGTAAATTGTAGTTGTAATTCCCACCCCAGTCCAGTTGGTGGCGAGTGCGCTCCAGTGTGGCAGCAGGCACGGGAGCACGGGATACAGAACAAAAACGAAACTATCACGAATGTTTTTCTATGAGTTTGTTTATTCACTGGCACAGAAGCTACAACGATCTATCATGCCACATTAAAGAGCGCCAAAACGGTATTTATTGGTTGAATTTGAAATCTGAGACTGTTTCATATCAAAAGTAACACAAAGCCTAGCCTAGCCTATTGCTATTTATTGGAAGGAAGACGCACTATGTAGGCTACTGTCCATTCATCAAGAGATCGATTGTAATTTATGAATCGATATTGGTTCATTAAAATTTTACCTAACGTTAGCCCTAGCGTATTTTTTAAACACTGCGCTGCCGTCCTGTAGGTTCATGATTAAAAACCAAAATGTGAACAAAAATAAGAGCAATTAAATGTGTTATTCTAATTAAAATATGAAAATTAAAATGACGGGTAATAATAAAATTTTTACGACCCTATTCTTTCTTCTTTTTTTTTTAAAGAAATTAATACTTTTATTCAGCAAGGATGTGTTAAATTGATAAAAAAAAAAGTGATAGATAAGACTTATATTGTTAGAAAAGGTTTATAATTTGAATGAATGCAGTTCTTTTTAACTTTTTATTCGTCAAAGAATCCTAAAAAAGTATCAAAGTTTCCAAAAAAAATATCTGTTGCCAACACTGATCATAAATCAGCATATTAGAATGATGACTGGAGTAATGGCTGATGAAAATTCAGCTTTGCATCAAATGAATAAATAATATTTTAAAGTATAATAAAATAAAAACCATTGTTTTATTTTGCAATAATTTTGCATTTTTGATCAAATAAATGCAGCCTTTATGAACATAAGAGACTTCTTTAAAAAAAAAAACATTATAAGCCTTTACTGATCCCAAGTGTTTGAACGACAGTGTGTTTACTCGAGATTTAATACTGTGGCTAAAATCGTACTATCATTTGCTTAAAAATGTGGTAATGCAAGTTTTTTTTTTTTTTTTGCTGCAGTGATTCTGTTTAGTTAGCATCACTGAAATTATATCAGATGGAAATTAATTGTTCAGTAAAAAACCTGTTTATTATTTGATCTGCACTGCATAAAAATCCTAATCCTGATCTAATCTAGTTGAAATATCTAAAATTCACATTTATGTTTAAAGCACATTGTATAGGATATTAAGTATTATGATATTACTTGTTTTCATAGAATAGAATTTTTAATAAAGTATTCTCAGGCAGTTTTTTTGAATTGTTATAAAAATAAAAGTTAAAATCTGCCTGTGCAGACAAAATACATTCATATTCAAGATACAAACTATGAAAACAAGCCTTAATATCTGATGCAAAAGTAAAAAAATTAAATTTATCTTATTTTAAGAATCAAGTTTTAGATATTTTCATTAAGATTTCATTATTTTTCTAGATGGACACAATTCTGGTAAGAGGAAGATTACCAAGTGTACCAGCATTAAAATGTCATGAAGATAAAAAAGCTGGATGTAACTTTAGACAAGATCCATAAGTGATTCTAATTTCATTCCAACACACATTTAAATCTACAGGCTTTATTCTTTTTAAAATACTGTAATTTAATAGTTTTGAAATGTCTCAACACACTTCTGTTGTAAATCACCACAATAAATCTCATCTTTGCGTATTAATTTTTCTCCTTGCAGCACTAAATAAGCATGTCCTCTCTCCTCTGGGCTCCCTCAAGGCATATTCTTTAATTATGTTAATTAATTCATGTTCTACCCAAAGTACATGCAGCCCTCACTCACAATTACCCGCAAAAAGCCAGCATTTCAATCTTTAAAGGGCTACAGCTCAGAAAAAAACACTTTCGTGCGAAGAAGTTACACGGCCAAGGATTCACTTAGCTGGGGGAAGGGTTTGATAGCATAAAGTTGTGAGGCCTGGACAATCCCCTCCTTAATTCCCAGTGAGTAATGCACCTCCTAAGCACTGCTGCTGTTACATCACCTCGTATTCAGTGCTGTAACTGAAATTCCAAGGATTAGCCGGCGTTAATACAGCATTATGACTAGGCCCTCGTCAGACAAAAACACTCCTCCACACCATTATCTAGTCCCAAACTCATATCTCATATCCAGTTTGGTTTTAAATACAGCTTACTACTCATACAGTGTCCGGTATTTATGTGGGGCGCACAGCGGGCAAAGAAGGATTTCTGAAATTGAACTTTCAGCCTAATTGTGACGCTAGATTAAATCGGTGAAAATGTGCAGCACTGCATTGTCTGCACACCGGGATTAACAGAGATTACACATGCTCATTTTCACAAAGGCAGCATCTGAATGCTCAACACACATTTAGCTGACGAAGGAAGTTTATACTTGTTGGTCGTCGGGAGAGTCTCAGACGGGCTTTTACTGAATCCCCCACTATTAAATCTCTTGCATCCCTCCCCCCCGGTTTTCGGGAAGCGGAGAACGAAGAGTTCTGACGCATTTGGAAGGACACCTGTCTCCCGTGCAGCACAGCGAAGCGCTAGGCAGGCCGCTGGCCCGTCTTGGCAGTGAACGCTAGCGAGAGGAGCACAGATAATTACAAACTCCAGGGAGGCCGTAGGACCAACCTGTTCCTCTAGTCTGATCCAGCAGGTCCTTGCGGCCAACGCCACCTCTTTCAAGACCCCCTCTGACCCCCCTCCTTCAGGCACACCACACAATGATACGGTCATCAGACAAAAGAGATGGTGCCCCTCGGCTCTCTCAACAAGAGTACCTTATAATCCAGTCCGTGGAGTTTATTCATGACTTTTTTGTGTAGCCAGGATGTTGCTGACACAGCTAGAACATCATTTCACATCATATTTGTAGGTCTGATGCATACTTGAGAAATCATTTAATTGTGAAGCACACAAACAGCTCTCCTCTGCAAAGGACTAACTTGTCCAGAGTTTGGTGTTCACGTGTTGCTAAACTAAATAATAAGCGTAAAAATACACTGTTCAAAAGTTTTGGTCGTAGGTTTTTTATGTTTTACAAGGCTGCATTTATTTGATTGAAAACACAGTGAGAACAGTAAAATTGTGAAATATTATTGCAATTTAAAATAATTGTTTTCTATATGAATATATTTTAAATTGTAATTTATTCCTGTGATGCAAAGCTCTTTCAGAAATCATTCTAATATGCTGATTTGGTGCTCAAGAAACATTATCATTAATGTTAAACACAGTTGAGCTGCTTTTTTTTTTTTTTTTGCGCAAACCATCTGTATTCTCGCTTTTGAACAATTTAATGCATCCTTGCTAAAAAAGAAAAAAAAAAAAGGTTATATTAAAACTAAATTCTTACTGACCTCAAACTTTTGAGCTGTAGTGAATATAGCACACAAAAATATTGGGTAAAACGATTCAGATTTTTATTAGATGGTTCATATTTTAATTAGATTACTCCGACATTCTGGATATACATTACTAGTCAAAAGTTTTTGAACAGTAAGATTTTTAATGTTTTTTAAAGTCTTCTGCTCACCAAGCCTGCATTTATTTGATCCAAAGTACTGCAAAAACAGTACAATTTTGAAATATTTTTACTATTTAAAATAACTGTTTTCTATTGGAATATGTTTTACAATGTAATTTATTTCTGTGATTTCAAAGCTGAATTTTTAGCATCATTACTCCAGTCACATGATCCTTCAGAAGTCATTCTAATATTCTCATGTGTTGCTCAAAAAACATTATTTATTATTATGATGTTGAAAACACCTGAATAGATTTTTTTTTTCCGTTTTGATGAATAGAAAGTTAAGAAAAACAGCATCTATCTGAAATAGAAATCTTTTGTAATATTAAAAATGTCTTTATCATCACTTTTGATCAAATTAAAGCATCCTTGCTAAATAAAAGTATTAATGTCCATAATTTATTTCCCAAAAAAAAAAAAATATTATACTGACTTCAAGCTTTTGAATAAAATAGTGTATAATGTTACAAAAGCTTTTTATTTCAGATGAAATGCTGATCTTTGGATCTTTCTATTCATTAAACAATCCTGAAAAAATTTACTCAATTGTTTAAAATATTGATAATAATAATAATGATAATAATGATTTCTGAAAGATCATGTGACACTGAAAACTGGAGTAATGATGCTGAAAATTTAGCTTTGATCACAGGAATAAATTACATTTTAAAATATATTCAAATAGAAAATGGTCATTTTAAATAGTAAAAATATTTCAACATTTTTCTGTTTTTGCTGTACTTAGGATCATAAAAATGCAGGCTCAAAAACTTTTGACTGGTAGTGTATTTGTTTCTCATCAGTGCATTATGAGATTGCCCTAAACTGCAAAGGATACATGCTGCCACAGTATTTGGCATTCAAATACATCATAATTAACCTTGGCTACCTCTTGCATTAAGACTGCACTTAAAATGCTACACTCACTAGGTTTAGGAACAGTTTAATTGTATCCGATTCATTACTGGGTTGGGCAATCTTTATTCAATAAATGTTGGCAAACACTATAAAATTCAAAGTGAGGTGAATGTTGACCGGGTTAATGTTTGCACATCATAAAATTCACTGAAGCTCCAAGATAAAATAATTCTAAAATGCCTAATGTTTGATTTGTAACCTTATTTTTTTTTTTCAGTGTCTGGTGGATGTTGAGTTGCTTTGGCGTGTGAACGTACCGCTGAGGATCTCTTTGAGGCTCTTGAACCAAATCTCACAGTGGTCCGCGCTGAGGTTGTTGAGGTGGATGGCATGCTCCTTGAGTTTGAGCCCTTTCTTCTTGCACTGGAAGAGTGTGATGCCCAGCAGAGTTCCACCCGACTGCTGCCCTGCGGAGCGCCGCCGCTTTACCTTCACAGCAAACACATCCTTAAGCTCCACATACTCTTCCTGCTTCTTCACATCATGGTCAGCTAAAACAAACACACAAGACACATTTAAAAGTCATATTCAAATAGTCTTTTTCCACCCTATTTGACCTTTAATGGCCTGGTCAAATTTAAGACTGTAATATGTAAATGTCAATGTGAATTGAGGTTACTTTACATCATTTTCGGTACAGCGGGTTTGCATTCATATCTAGTACAAAAAGTGCTGGGGAGAATGTTTTGACTCAAAACACCAAGCAATTATGATTTATTAAAAATATGACCACCGAAGGTGCTTAGGCACCTATTGTATCCGTTAGTTTTCTTGTTATTATTCTTCCTCCTTCTTCCGTAATGGGAGTCTATGGCAGCCCATTGAACTGCTTGTGGGAAATGTATGAAATTTGGCACACAGATAGAGGATAGTCTCAATATTAATCATAGCAAATTTGGAGTCTCTATCTCAAACTCTCTAGCGCCACCAGTAGGCCAAATTTGCACTCATATTTCTGCTAAGAACTTTTGAACCATAAGGTCTAGAAGAAAAATTCCTTGGTTCATGGCAAGTCAATTACATACTAAATTTTAAAATTGACCCTTCGCAAATAGCTTGTTTGACAGGCGATCTGACCAGTCATAACACTAAATCCGCCATTTTATTATTTAGTTTAATTAAGTAGAAGTAGATTATCTTCAGTGGACTTAAACTTAAAAACTGTGTGTAGTGACAGCTTTCCGCGGTTTAAATAAAATACGTTCTGATGTTTATTTTGTGCTTTAAGTAAATAATGACGATCGGTTCACATGCCGTTTAATCTAATAAGGCAATACAGTGATCTGTCAAGACACATTAAAGAGCCACAAAACGGTATTTATTGTTTGAATTTCTTTAAAAAATTACAACATTTTAAAGCTGAGACCTTGTTTTATACCAGAAGTAGCCTGCTCTGTCTTGTCTGTCGGCGTGTTTTCAGTTTCTGCTTTGTTCCGCAATGTATTTTTCACTGCATGAGAACATAATAGTGTAGTGTAAGAGCAGCATTGTTTAGGACATAGCATAAGTAACTAAGGAGGGTGGGTTTTTGCGAAGGGTCAATTATAGGCCAAAATTTTGGGCAATTTTGAATTTTGCCAAAAATTTACTTTTTCATACTCATCCTAGATGATTTGTCCAATTTTCACCAAAATTGGCTCTGATCATATTCAAACAATGCTGGCAAAAAGTTATTAAACGCTTTTTGATATACCAAAATGTTTTCGTAAAGTGTGTTAATGAATTTGACGACGTTTGTGCAAAAATGGACATGAGGCTATGTCTCTGCAACGCTTTAGCGGATTCTGACCGAACTTACTATGTGCGATAATAAGCATGACCTGGGGGCACATGAGTAGTTTTGGCACAGTGCCACCTACTGGTCAAAAGATATAAAAATTATACAGTTATTTAGCAGTTGTGCTGCTTAATATTTTTTGTAGTAACTTTAAAAAAAAATGAATTCTCTGATGCATAGAAAGTTCAAACAGCATTCATTTCAAGTAGAATTTTTAATGATGTAAAAGTCTTTACTGTCACTTTGAATCAATTTAATGTGTCCGTGCTAAATAAAATAATTAATTTCTCCAAATCTTACTGACTTCCAACTTTTGAACAGTTTTTGCCATGCATTCAATAAAGATCAATGGGGTCCAAAACAATTTCAGACCACTATGAATTTAATTGTATGGACAAAATACGTTTATAATTTATTTTTTGGAACAGTATAATGATGATTCAATGATGAGACTTTTCATTTTTGGGTGAACTGTCACAAAAATGCCCCATAATTTCAAGACAAAGGGGAAAATTGCCCCTGCACAATTAAACATGTTTTATGTCTGTCGCAATTAAAATGAAATTTAAAAACAAATTTAAAAACAAATTTAAAAAAAGTGTAAATTTGCGAAATTACATTTACACTGCAAATACACTGCATCAGATTACTTTTATGTGCTGTTTTGTGCTGCATTGAGCCTTATAACCAATCAAACATGTTTCTGTTGAATTTAGGAATGCATTGGCCAATCAAAGGCGCTTAGATTAGTCAGTGCTGAAAACCCACCAATCAGAAGGCAGAGCTGTTGACGAGCGCACACATTTGCGAATTCCCTCATCATAAATGACACAGTGCAGATACAATGTAAGTAAAAGATTAATTTCATAGCTTCAGTTTTTACTTGTATGATTTAGATACCATTTAAACAGTCTATTGTTATTGTCAACAGTTTAAAATATTGAAGTAAATAAATTTAAGTATTTGACATTGAAGACAACATAGTATGGTCCCTCGAATGTAAAAAATGCCCCCGGAAAAAAGTTAATTTCCAACCCTGGAACTGTCCTTTAATTATTATTTGAGAGCCAAAACAACAAAATAAAGTTTTAATAGATGGGAATTCAGACATTTAACAGCGCTGCACTTGATACCCCAGCGTTACGTTGGGCTGTGAGCTTCCTGCTCTCCCCTGACCCCCCGCTGTAAACGATTACCCACAGGCAAACTCCAATTAAACCGCACTGAAATCTGTCACCGAGCCTCAAGATGGACCGAATTCTGTAGCTGCCTCTCTAAATGACAGTCTCTCTCCTCGTGTGAAAGCCTTTCTTCATTAGGAGCACCCCAAGCTGCACCTCCGCGTTTCAGAACATTAACTACCCTCTCACATTACTGCGCAGGACACCCGCCGCCATCTGTTCCTACTCAGGCTTCTGCTTGAACCTCTCTATACCTCCACCACTCTATTTATTTAACTCCGAAGCTTCGTTTCATTGTGGTCGCTCTGCAAAAACCCCAAGTCAATTGAATTAGTGGGAATAGGAGATAATCTCTCCCGGCAGAGCTTTCCGAGAGCTGGGGCAAATGACAAAGTGGCCCGTGTTAACGGCAGTGTACAGGAAGCTTCCTCCGAGGGTGCGAGGGAGGGTCCTGAAGGGACCGGGACGAGGCCAAAAAGAGGGGCTTTTTTTTTTCCCCTGCTACATTACAGTAAGCCCGCGCCTTGTCCGAATCAATCTTGGCACATCTGCCTGATGCCGACCGTAAACAGGATTAGAGAAGGACTTATCTGCTTGATGCTAATTGTGTTGCAGTTTTTGCACATGTCCACCCTTTTAATAGAGAGACTCCAAACGCTGCTGAACAACTGCCCTTTTCAGGCAGTGCTTGTCAGCATGTGCACTAGTCAGGTTGGTCTGGGCTCTGATTTTTTTTTAAAGCTTTGGCAATAGGACCTAATTAGTCCCTCCAATTAAGAGCAGGAAAATTGAGTTTAAATGAGCGGCCTGCTAAGTAGAAGCAATGAGATGTAGATTGAGAGAATACACCTGGTAAAGCACAAGTCTGACTGGTGTTTCCTGCTGATCTGCTCAAAAAACAGGCCACACAATTGGAACTTTACTTTTTGCTAATACTGTGCTCTCTCTATTTTTGGGAGGCCATAAATTTTTGCTTACACAAACTTTTTTTTATATATCTCTATTGTATTTTAGCCACTTTACAGCTCCACACTTGCTAATCTATTTTTAAGGAAGTAATGATGCAACTTTAACAACTACATTAAAATTGGCAGCAAAATTAATCTCTTGACGTGGCTTTGCTGATGCAATTAGAAAGTGAACGCAAGTATTAGAAAGCTAACGTAAGATGAAATTATGCTAGAAAGAAAGAAAAAACAACTTAAAGAACTACTTGCTCATAACTGATTGTTCCAGTTACTTTTTTATGAAGGATGTGTAATAAGGTTGTACAATAAAAGTCACTGACTGTTTATTCCATTATTATGTCATTTAAATTTGATCATATTCTGGTTATGTGAAGGTGGTTGCTCAATTGCCATGATCCAAATAAGACTATATGTGACTGTGGGCCACAAAACAAGTCATAAGGTTCAATTTTTTTTGAAAGCTGAATAAATAAGCTTTCAATTGATGTATGGTTTGTTAGGATAGGACAATATTTGGCTGGGATACAACTATTTAAAAAACCTGAATCTGAGGGTGCAAAATATCATAATATTCAGAAAATCAACTTTAAAGTGTCCAAATGAAGTTCTTAGCAATGTACATTACTAATCAAATATATATATATTTATGGTAGGAAATTTACAAAATATATTCATGGAACATGATTTTTACTTAATATCCTAATGATTTTTGTCATAAAAGAAAAATTGATAATTTTGACCCATACAATGTATTTTTGGCTATTGCTACAAATATACACGTGCTACTTAAGACTGGTTTTGTGGTTTAGGGTCACATATATAAGAATACTGAAAAAGACAACTGAAATATCCGTGTATTAGGTATGCTAAGTCACGTAAACACCTTATTCTGAATTTGCATTTTACCGGAATATGCAAGTAATAATGGGAGCTATGTGATATAGGCAACAGTTTAAAGTCTACAAGTAGAATAAAAACATTTTTGGAGACACTGAAATAAACAGAAATCAATATAAAGACATGCGTTGGAGTCTTGTTGCCTAAATTTAGCACTCTTGCCTATTGGACGTTCTTTAGTGTTTTGTAATCAAACACAATATCAAACTTGCTCTATACTTCATAGGATTTTTGACAATATAAAAGTCTTTACTCCAACTTTTAAACAATTTAATGTATTGTTGCTAAATAAAAGTATTCATTTCTCCAGATCTTACTGACCCCCAACTTCAAGACAACTGGAATATTCCTTTATTAGGAATGCTAAGTCACGTAAACACCTTATTCCGAATATGCATTTTACTGGAATATGCAAGTAATAATGGGAGCTACGTGATATAGGCAACAGTTGAAAATCTACAAGTGGAATAAAAACATTTTTGGAGACACTGAAATAAACAGAAATCAATATAAAGGCATGCGTTGGAGTCTTGTTGCCTATATTTAGCACTCTTGCTAAAGAGATTAAAAGGCAAAACGCACCTTTAAGATGCATAGACAGAATATGTAGATTTCTTGTAAAAGCCGTCATGCCTCTTTTGTGTGATCTAAAAGGGATTTGAGAGTAATCCATACAGAAACTCAAACTTGGGGATAGAAAAGGGGGTTGAAGAAGATTTTGGCCGCTGGTGCCTCTGCTGCAGGGCACACAAGTTCACAAATAAGAAGGGCCATATGTTCAGGGTCATTGGTCTAAAGGGGCTGCAAAGGGCCAAATCAATATGACACGTCTGGTAACACACGAGGTCATATAACATGGAGCCCTCCTGAAGACTGACTATGGATCTGTCGTCTCCAGAGATCTCATCTCTCTCATTGACAATTACATGCGTCTCTGTGTGTAGACACCACTCACAGCCAGCACTGACACACACACACGCTCATGCTCTCATCACACTCACCGGCTGCCGATTCATGTTTTCTGGATTGCTATGAAATCAGGCTGGATGAAATGAAACAAGCTGTTATACTTGATCTTTTTTTCTGAAAATGTGTAACCTAAAGTTTTGGATTTTCGCCTCATGCACACACTGAATGTATATTTTACTTTTTTAATTAGTCTTCCGATTAACGCCATTATATTGTGCATTCTGATTTGATGAACAAACACGAGGTGGGATTTATCGCATGAACCAATCACAGCTGATTATAACCAGTCATATCCAATCACATCGCAATGGAGGCATTGACTTCTCTCATTTCATTTTCCCCCATTTATTCTCGATTACCCCCCGCCAAATTCACCGAACACTGTTAAAACTTAATGGGCGTGGGGAGACAACTATTGGTAACTTTACCTGCTGGTGTTGCCATTGGACAATGTTTTTTTAGAAAAATTAGTGATTTATACACTTTTAATGTCATATTTTGTAATATTGGTTCTCACTGTAAAAAAAAAAACTTAAAATTTTAAGTTCATTCAACTCAAATAAGTTTAGTCAGCTTTAAATGTTAAGTTGTACTAAGTGACAACTTAGATATTGGAGTTAACTAACTAAAAAATTGGTTTGTTAAACTTAACAGAATCAACTCATATCTAAGTTGTCACTTAGTAAAACGTAAGATTTCAAGTTGACTAAACTTTTTTTTTTTTTTTTTAAGTTGACTGAACTTACAATTTTAAGGCAGTGGGGTAACAAATTATTTTAAGTTGTCTCAGCAAATTGTTTTTACAGATACCCTCAACAAGCCACATGATTTAAAATTATTCAAGTCCATAGCACAAATGATGCAGGATGATTTATGTGCCAAAATAGTAGTTTAATACCTTGCATTGGTGGTTTGTATTAGAAAAATGTAATGAATTAATAATATGTTCTGTGCATCATGTACAACAAAAAGCATTTAAAAATAGTTTTAAATGTTCTCTTTCTTCTTTCTGGCTGTTATAAAAGCTTTGCATACTAGGAAACTGTTAATTAGTTTGAAAATACCAATTCTGTTGAACCTCGCAAGGCGGATATCCAGAGAGCAGAAAACAAAGCAGGGAACAACGTGTCTGTGGCCCCCAGCGTGGCAAGTGTCATATTCTGGCGCACATGAGGCTGATTTCAGATGACAAGATGGGAACAGCCCTTCATTTGAGGCACAGTAAGACACGGGGAGATTAAATAAAACTGTGCACTCTTCTAGAAAACTTTATTGCTTCCAGATGGATACAAGCTTCCTCTCAGCAGCGCTCCGGCAAAGGCGAGACGCAGGGGGCCCGACGTCATGTCATCATGCAACTAATGTATGGACAAAAAGAATCAATTCTACACCGGCAGTGATCTGAGCTGCTAGACTTTATTACTGAGAGATTTCAATATACGTGTGGTCTGATGCATATGCATTGATTTTAATGGTGCTTGAAGAATCACTTTTGGTATTGCTCGTACTAACCGTTAGTGATATGAACAAACCACATTACATTTTTATATTTTCATTACATAAACCTGTATTACATTTAAATGTGTCTCATACCATTTGTGATACCTGAGGAGAATTGTTTTGTTACTTTTTAGGTGATTAGACTAACAATTCTTGCCTGTTAAGATAAAGATATCTAAAAAATCATTAAAACAAGATAAGCAACACTGCATGAAATATTAAGACTTTGTTGTCCCCCCCCCCCCCCCCCCAGTTGTCCATAAAATATTCCACTTGTTTTTTCCTCTTGTTTTTAACTTAAAACAAGTTGTTTACACATGGTAAAATAAATTTAAAAATCTGCCAGTGCAGTAAGATAAAAATACACTTGTATAAAAGATACAACAAAACAAGTCTTAATATATAATGCTGCTTGCGTTTCAAGTAAATTTATCATGTTTAAAGGATTTTTTTAGATATTTTAACTAGACAAATATGACAAAAACACATTTTAAGAGCATGATTTTGCAGTGCAAAGACCTAAAGGCAGGCTCTTCAACTTGGACCAGCAAGTAACCTCTAGAAACCCCAACATCATTCTAGTATCATGTCAGTGAAATTTGCACAGGTAAGCACCACTCCTTCCTTCAGAAAATGTGAAAATCTATAGTTACTTTTCCATATCCCTGAATGTCTTTTAAATCTAATCTGTTCACCTGCATTCGCAGGGTTCAGTTTGGCAGAGGGTCTCTTTGTCTCATCTTCTCCCTACTCGTTGTTGATGCGTGCAGCGCTCTCACAGATGAAACTAATACCGTGGTTTGAAAAGGGTCCAACTGTGGAAAGCCTGTGCCAGGTCAGCAAGCCACTCTTTGCCCCCATGTTGTGTGGGGCCATGTGGTTCCCAGCATGGCGTCCGAGAGCATATTTTCCACCTGTGCCTGTGGAAGCCTGTGTGCCCAGACCCACACACCAAAACCCAATATTTACATTTTTATATTGCCGTTTTCAAGCCCCCAGGATGCAAACAAAGGAGGCAGCGTCTGTTTGTTCCCTGTGTGCAATTAGACTGTGACACTGTATATCCCTATTGTAATACAGAGGGGTCACACACTTGAACTTTGACTGTGTTCGGTACACAAGCCAGCTGATTGGCGTGCGCGGGACAATCTGCTTGATAAATAGCGTTTTAAAGAATCTATAAAACGCAAACACTGCTTTGCACGTGCAACGCAGAGTATTGCTGTACATTTTTGGTCTTGGTTGACCCACATGAAGTCTGTGAATGCAGATTTCCTTTATTGTACACAGCCTCTTGTTTGTTTGTTAAATTGAATATATATATTTGCTATAAGAGTTTAATACTCTCCAGTTTACAGTTTAAATACATTTTACTGATTTTTCCATCAGGTCAGTGCAACGCAAATAAAACAAAACTAAATAAATAAATAAATAAATAAAATAAGTTATTAATAATAATAATAATAATAATACGTTAATGAGGATTCAATTTGTGGTTCTGGATGGGCCTGGAATGTTTGATTTTGTGTGTGTGTGTTTGTTTTGATTTGTGGTTTGTTGTTTAATGTTGATTGATTAAATTAAATATATTTTTGCTCATTTATACGTTCACCTACCAGTAAGAGTGTAATACTCTGTGCTTTACTGTTTACTTTTCTATCAAGGTCAGCGGTAAAATGCAGTAAAAAGTTCCATTATCATCAAAAGTTATTTTGATGTTTTGTTTTTTGTGGTTTGTTTTGTTTTGTTTAGACACATTTTGTTTAAGTGTTTTGTTTTGTTTTGACACATTTTGTTTTTGTTTGTTTTGTTATAGCCACATTGTTTTGTTTTGTAGTTTGTTTGCTTAGTTTTGTCACATTTTGTTTTTCGTTTTCTTTAGCCACATTTTTTGTTTTGTAGTTTGTTTGATTTGTTTTGTTTAGCCACTTTTGTTTGTTTAGCCACATTTTGTTTTTGTTTTGTTACAGCCACATTTTGTTTTTGTTTTGTTACAGCCACATTTTTTTGCTTTTTGTTTAGACACATTTAGTTTTTTTGTTTTGTTTTGACACATTTTATTTTTGTTTGTTTTGTTATAGCCACATTGTTTTGTTTTGTAGTTTGTTTGCTTTATTTTGTGTAGACATTTTTTTTATAGCCACATTTTTTTGTTTTGTGGTTTGTTTGTTTTGTTATAGCCACAATTTTTGTTTTGTAGTTTGTTTGATTTGTTTTGTTTAGCCACTTTTGTTTGTTTTGTTTAGCAACATTTTGTTTTTGTTTTGTTATAGCCACATTGTTTTGTTTTGTAGTTTGTTTACTATATTTAGTTTAGACACTTTTTTGTTTTGTGGTTTGTTTGTTTGTTTTGACACATTTTGGTTTTGTTTGTTTTGTTATAGCCACATTTTTTGTTTTGTAGTTGGTTTGATTTGTTTTGTTTAGCAACATTTTTTTTATTTTGGGGTTTGTTTGCTTTGTTTAGACACATTTTTTGTTTTGTTTTGTTTAGCCACATTTTGTTTTTTTGTTTTTGTTATGGCCACAGTTTTTGTGCTTTGTTTTGTAGTTTGTTTGCTTTTTGTTTTGTTTAACCACATTTTGTTTTGTTTTTTGTTATAGCCACAGTTTTTTTGTAATTTGTTTGTTTGTTTTGTTTAACCACATTTTGTTTTTGTTTTGTTTTCTGTTATAGCCAGTTTTTTTTGTAGTTTGTTTGTTTGTTTTGTTTAACCACATTTTGTTTTTGTTTTGTTATAGCCACATTTTTGTTTTGTAGTTTGTTTGCTTTGTCACATTTTGTTTTTCGTTTTCTTTAGCCACATTTTTTGTTTTGTAGTTTGTTTGTTTTATTTTGTTTAGACATTTTTTATAGCCACATTTTTTTTGTTTTGTGGTTTGTTTGTTTGTTTTGTTATAGCCACAATTTGTTTTGTAGTTTTTGTAGTTTGATTTGTTTTGTTTAGCAGCATTTTGTTTTTGTTTTGTTATAGCCACATTGTTTTGTTTTTTTGTTTGTTTGCTATATTTAGTTTAGACACATTTTTTTTGTCAGAGCCAAAAAATTTTTGTTTTGTGGTTTGTTTGTTTGTTTTGGCACATTTTGTTTTTGTTTGTTTTGTTATAGCCACATTTTTTGTTTTGTAGTTGGTTTGATTTTTGCTTTTGTGGTTTGTTTGCTTTGTTTTGTTTTATTTTGTTTAGACACTTTTTTTTTTTGTTATAGCCACATTTTTTGTTTGTTTTGTTTTGGCAGTAAGGTCCAGTGTTGTTTGGAATTCTTCTAAATACCTTCTTTGGTGTTTTGCATACAAATTTGCCCTGGTGAAAACACTGCAGCCTTATGGCGAGATGCATTTCATACAATGCAAAACTGCTCTCATGCTGATTCTTATGCTGTCGTGCACTTTTGGAAGCATGTACGTCTCTGTCGTTGGGACTGTAACCAGAGGCTCCTACTCCGAGTCTCAGGTGTTAGTAGAAGAGCTGAGCATGTCTCAGCATAATGACTCATTATTGATGCTAATGATGTTCTGCTCATTATTTTTAAACAGGCTCTAGAAATAAACAATTATCGTCACCTACTTTTCATTATGCTCCCGGCCAAAATAATTTGCGAATATGAAAGGGGGGAAAAATGTGTATCTGTAAGACTGGATAGCTTAAACGTGTAACATAACTTCATTAATGTGGCTAAATTGCTAAATTAACATTACTTATCAGCATATCTGAAGTTGCAAAACATGTTTTTTGTTTGTTGATTGATGTTTATTGAAGAGCATACCGTTGTTTAGAACTGGCGTTGACACTGCTGAAAGATCTCGTCTCTGCCCAGCATTTTTCCATGCGGAGGATGGAGAATGTGTCTGGACTAAAAAATGTCCCCCTTCTGTCCCTCGGTACTGTGAAATGGGATCAGATAACCTCAGCGGTGCAATTAGCCTCAGAAATCTGAGGCTGAGCCAGTCAGTCCAGTTCCAGAGAGCTACACTGGGGCAGATGCTCCATGCTGACCGCAGTGGTCAACCAAAGTCCTCAGAGTTCTGGGAAAAACAGGTCATTTTCAAAGATCTAGTACCGCAGCTTGTGTATGGTAAACCATCTAGCGTTTGCTTGCATGACATGCTCGTTCAGCTCAGCGCTCATATAAATGGCTGAACTGATCGATGAAACAAAAGCTGAGGACTAAAGTCAATATGTTAGGATCTAATCTGAAACAAAATCATTTTAAAACACATAGAGAAGAAGAATGGCATTGTGCATCTCTCATCTAATGTATTATTCCCTCTCAGAGATAAGTGAGCATGCATTCAGGATATACTCTAGAAAGTAATTAGATTCTCTCATCGTAGAAAGGAAAATCCCTACAGTGGTTATATCTGATTATGGACTTAAAAATAGCAGTTTAATCCAGCCATACTCTTTTTTTATTATTGCAGAGGTTGTTCTTTATAGCTCAGAACTGAGTTCTCAGTTTCACTTTTGTCAAATGTTTCTCCTAAAATTGCTTAGGACACATATTGTTTTAATAATTTGGTCTAGAAAAAAATCTGGAAAAAATGTTCCAACAATCCAATCGATTCCAGATGAATAAAGTCCCACCTACATTTTCCCTCATTTAAGAAGCCATTGCACTCTGATATACATCACAGTATGGAAGAAAAGGTGATTGCAACTTTCATTTTACGCCGACTTTAATATTAAATAATGTCTGAGTTCATATTAAACTCAGTGTGTTTTGTGAGTATAAAAATTTAAGAAACAAAACACGTCCACTTTATCTCATTGCTCTCAGGAGAAACAACTGAGATACCGAAGTGATCTCATGCATGATTTTCTTTCCTGAAATTTAAGCAGTAGAATGCAGTGCAAACATTTTAGCTGTGAAAAACAACTTTTTTATATACAACATGCATTTTATACTTAAACAGTTGCCTTCTGTATCCAGTTTTATGATTAAAAAATAAATAAAAGCATACATTTGCAATCTCTGACCCTAGAGCTTTGTTTGTATACGTCTACAGAGCCAGAGGTAAAATCAGCACACACATGGCGCGCACCCACCAGAGTGATCTAAATGAACTGCGTGGACTGGAGGCGTGAACTGCTCTGGCACCCAGATCAAATCACGGTGTTTGTACATTCAGCAGACAAACTGAAGTAAAGCCAAGGCCAATGCTAAGCAAATTCAGGGTTCAAAAAGTCAAACCCAGATCCCTTTGGCAAACAATCCCAGTCTCCCGCGCGCTTCTGTGGTTGTGGCTGAATATGAGGCCAATTCACCCGGCTCTACTTTCATTTGTAAAAGGTGAGCAAACTGGCATGTTGTTTACTCTGGATCGGCTGTAGGTGATGCCATCAGAGAATTCTTCAGCGGTATTTTTAAAACATACAGTAGAAATAGTGCTGACATCTTAAAAAAAGAAACGCTATATATTATTTACGGTTTGTCCTGTTGTCAGCTCCAAGGCTAGTGGCTTCTTAAAGGGACAGTTCACCCAAAAATGAAACTTCTGTCATCATTTGCTCACCCTCATTTTATTCCATACCCATATGATTTTCTTTCGACTAAAGACAAAGAAGTGTCACAAAAGTACCTAATGAGGGCATATGTGACCCTGGATCACAAAACCAGTCTTAAGTAGCACAGGTATATTTGCAGCAATAGCCAAAAATACACTGTATGGGTCAAAATTATCGATTTTTCTTTTATGCCAAAAATCATTAGGATATTAAGTAAAGATCATGTTCCATGAAGATAAGGTAAGAATTTTAAGAGAATAATGATTACATTTTATACATATGCACATATGTTTTTTGGTCTGGTTCTCATTATTGCACTTAGTAATTTTTCAAATAAAATAAGAACATAATGAATGAAGTGTAATAATACTATTATATTTTAAAATAAAATTAAGTACTAAATGAATAAAAAAATACAACTACTTTATAGTACATTTAAAAAATACAACACAAATATTTACATTTTTATTTTTATTTTTAATTTAATTTTTTTTTTTTTTTTTTTTTTTAATATGAAATATTTCCAAACGTAAAATCAGCAAGCTTTTATTTTGGCAGGTTGCTGGCAAATGCACTGCTGAGTAAAATGCGTCAGTGAATGTTTTGCGTTTCCCGGTGAAACCGCCAATGCATCGCCTATATATTTGTGCTTTCATATATATATATTATAAAATAAAGATAACTGTTAAAAAATTATTAATAATAGGAATTAGTAATTAGTTAGTATTATTTCACTTTACTTTGTTAATTTTTAAAATAAAATAAAAATTATTAATAATAGTAATATTAGTATTATTTCACTTTATTTAGTTAATTTTTTTAAATTAAATAAAAACATAATAAATAAAGTGTGATAATACTTTAAATTAATTTATATTAAGATTTTTATAGATAATTTGTAGATTAATAGATTTATACATAATATTTTAAAATATAATTAAAAATACAATACTAATATTTACTTCTTTTTTTAATAAATTTTCAATATTTTCAAACCTAAAATCAGCTAGCTTTTATTTTGGCAGTTTGCCGGCAAACGCTTGCCAGCTTTAGCGCTGCAGAGTAAAGCGTGTAAAGTTTCTTTTTTTTATGTTTTGCTCTGAAACTGGCAATGCTTCGTCTATATTTTTGCTTTGATTTTAAATGTAAATCTTTTACAGTATTACAGTTATTTGATCTAGAACGGTGATTATTAAGTTGTCAACCATACCGGTACGCAAATGAGCAGTCTAAATTTATTTACACAGCGCATTTTTTATTTTGGTCATGCATGCGCACCACTCGTGTGTTACTATTTAATTTGCTAATATTATTATTTTTCCACTGTATTTTTAAAAATATATACATATACACAGCATGCAAACTGTTTAGATTTTAAAAAATGAATTTAATCATAATTGTTTTTGTTTTGCAGGTCTAAATCATGTGACAGCGCAAATAAAACGCATAATCAGAATTTCAGCAACAGGAGATGTAAACAGAGGTATCAGTGAAATCCAACACACAGTGTTGTCATAGAAACAAGCACACATTGAAATGCCACATTGCAATCATGTAATTTGATATTGTGTTTGTCTGCTGGTTAATGTCCTTCAATCTCTCTCAGTTTTCTGTAGTGAGGGATCAGAGGCGATATTCTGATCTGTTATCCCTCGGCAGAAAAAAAAGCACATGAGCGTCAAATAGAGAACCCCAGCATATCGGGATCTCGCTGTCATTTTTTGGCATTTTCAAGAGAACATTTGGTAAAGGCCATAGGGGGTTATTAGATGAATGCTTTCTGTGTAATGAGAGCTCTGGCTTAATAACATTAGCTTGGATCACAGATGAAAAGTACTGTCTATAAAGCTTACGCTGACTGAAAGTCTCTCTTGCACTCGGCAGCGCTCACGCTTTGAAGTGCCTGCGCAAAACAACAGCCAAAGACAGGAAGTACATGCCTCAGCTTCAAACTGCTGGGCGTGTTTCAAAATTGTTTCATTTTCCACATTTGGTTTTGTTTCCTGATCAATCAAACAAGCGTAAATCAGGAATCCGCTCTTTGAGAGCAAATTTTGGAGGGCTTTTTATTGAACGCCAGCAAAGGTGATCTTACATTCATATTTATGCATCTTTATATTCGACGCTGTTGCATTTTCCATATAAAGGCCCCCCCTCTGACATGTTTGTATATATTTCTAGTTACTCAAAATAGGTGGATTCCTTAAAGCGAAAAACTCCACGGCTTAGAGTTTCACTGATATTGAATGAAATCAAATCCTCCTAAAGTCATATGGTTATCTTCTTAGTTTAATGATGCAGATGGTAGTTTTGAGTATCATTTACTTGGACATTTGCTAACTGTCCACAAGACTGACAGATGCCCTACTTTAGGTGGTCACAACAGTCAGCCGGAGTCCATTACCAACACAGCTGTTACACATGAGTTTCTGGCAGGACTAACAGTACCCCCTTTTCCCCCCTTTATTTGGATTGCTACATTGTTGTAGCCCTCTTTTGCTTGTGTAATTATTACAGTGGGATACAATGGAGCTGAAGACCGCCCACAATTTGCTTACTTCTGATCCTAATGTTTACAACTATCAAACCTATTTTATTTAATATTGATCGAGCAGTGCGCACTCGTTATGAAAATAAAGTTTATTTGTATTAAACAGCATTTAAAAGAGACTTTTTTTATTTTTAATGTTGCAACAAGGGGGCCTTTTACTCCAAATGCTATGCTTTGAATGACAGACAATTATTGTACAAAAACTGCATTTACAGGTTTTAGCGATTGCTAAAACACTATAACCAGTCTTTTGAACTAAAATTTCAAAACCATAATGCCAATTTTTAAAAAGCACACCCATTTCCCTGAACTATAAACACTATTCCCCTGCTTTAACACATGAGTCAGATTTGGTGAAGTGTTACTGCAAAACTCTACACACAAATCCCTACATTTCTCAGTTCTTACACCATGTGGTCATTTAGAAAGCACTAGCATTCAATATTGTTCACTCAAGTCTGCAAAGTTTGAGCTCAATTAGCACACAGTTACCCAAGTGGAAACACTAGGAGTCAAAATTTATCACGCACCAATCAGAACCTTTGATGGAGATAAAAGGGCCAAAGTCAGCTTACAGTTTGATGCATTTATCAGATCCGAAATGAAATTCTCAAAACTACTTGTCCAGCCTCCACATCATCTAGTCGCTTGTGCACATCATAAAATGTTTCTATTTTTTTTTTTAAACGAGTTGCATTTGCTTTGGTACGTTCATGCAACTGATTATGCAACTGATTTGTCTGCGGTTTCCTACATTATCACTTCCTATTGTCACGTTACTCAAAATGTATTACAGTTTTTCTCGATTGCTAAAACACTATAACCAGTCTTTTGAACTAAAATTTCAAAACCATAATGCCATTTTTCAAAAAGCACACACATTTCCCTGAACTATAAACACTATTCCCTGCTTTAACACATGAGTCAGATTTGGTGAACTGTTACTGCAAAACTCTACACAAAAATCCCTACATTTCTCAGTGCTTACACCGTGTGGTCATTTAGAAAGCACTAGCATTTCATATTGTTCACTCAAGTCTGCAAAGTTTGAGCTCAGTTAGCACACAATTACCCAAGTGGAAACACTAGGAGTCAAAATTTATCACAAACCAATCAAAGCCTTCGATGGAGATAAAAGGGCCAAAGTCAGCTTACAGTTTGGTGCATTTCTCAGATCAGAAATGAAATTCTCAAAACGTGTTCAACCTCTACATCATCTAGTCACTTGTGCACATCATAAAATGTTTCAAAAAATTTTTTAACAAGTTGCATTTGCTTTGGTACGTTCATGCTACTGATTATGCAACTGAATTGTCTGTGGTTTCCTACATTATCAGTTCCTATTGTCATGTTGCTCAAAATGTATTGCATGTATATAGTTCTCTGTGCTATAGTCTTACCCCTCAAAACATCAAGTCATTAGCTCATCGTATATGTCTTTGCAATAAATGCTAAATTTTAAACTAGTTGTAAACTGTCAAGCATATTCTACACATTTCTATTAGACTTTTTTGTAAATTTGCCATGAATTGATCAAGTGAATATTGACAGCCTACAGATCAACAAGCAGTTCTCTGAAATAGCTCAAAGGTACTCAAAGGTCTCAACATCTCATGAACCTTCAACTGGAAAGCATATATAGACAGAGAACAACACAAGAGTTACAAATTCTGATAGTGGACATTATCATTTTTACTTGCCCATATTTTTTTCTTTTCTATTTCACAATGACTTTGTAATGTATTTTTATTTATTTATTTATTTATTTATTTATCTTTATATATTTTTTGTCAGGGTCTTTTTCAATCAATATCCTGCATACAGTAATGTGTAATTTCGAAGAGGAAGAGTAAGAGGTGAAAGAGGAAGAGGAGGAGAAGAAGGAGGAGGACAACAACGTGGAAGAGAAATAGGAAGAGCAAGGGCAAAAAACAAGCAGTCTCATATTTTAGTTGATGCATGCCAGGGTTGGATCAGGCATGCAAGAGGATTTTACCCCTGCTGCCTGTCCAGGGCCAATTTAGCCTGTGATGTTGAGGAAGTTAGGGCAGAATTATAATTTTTGTTGTCGTTTGCTGTTTTGTGCTGTACTCTACAGTACAATAAATTTAAGGATTAAAACACTTGCAAATGCATACATTTGTTGTGTTCATCATGTGAATTTTTTTTTTCAAGCAACACTTATTACTAGTTTTCATAGTATTGTTTTGAATTGATCTCATCAGTGTGTAATACTTTGTTGTAGTGTGTGTGTGTTTTTGAGGGTTTGTGTCTTGTCTGAGAGCAAAGTTTGTTTTTTTTCAGCAAGGTTGAGTTGTTTTGAATGGAGAGCTTCATTTTGACCTGAATATAGTAAATTCAGGGAATTGAGTTAGAAAAAAAAAGAGTCATAATTTCAAGTAATGTGTTTAAGCAGTTAAGAAAAACTGTAATCACCATGAGCAAAACAGAAAATGCTAGGGTAATGCTCAGGGTAAGTTTATACAACAGCAATGTATTAAAAATGGAAAAGTTTTTTTTGCAACATTGTCAAAACCCCCATTCCCACGAATCTGCAAAAATGACTAAAAATGCTGAATTATGCATGCCAGGCAAGTGGCTGGCGATGTCACTTTGTAAAGAAACACTATATGCCTATAGACTGAATGCATAATACACACGTGTGACTTAACCGTTTTCTCAAATTCATGTTTTCATAGAGATGATAATGGTATCGTTTTCAAAAATTTCAACCTTGAAACCCTTTTTCAAAAGTTTTCAGGCCCCCAAAGCACCTGTTCTGTTTTTAGTTGGAAATGGAGACATGTAAACACCCCCTCAGTAGAGCCTGTCACTGGCAACACCAAGATCATGGGTTCAATTCCCAAGGAATGCATAATCTGATAAAATGTATGCATAGAATACCAATCAAATGTTTTTGGACAGTTAGATTTTTAATGTTGTTTAGAAAAAGTCTCTTCTGCTCACCAAGCCTGCATTTATTTGATCCAAAGTACAGTAAAGAGAGTAAAATTTTTAAATATTTTTACCATTTAAAATAACTGTTTTCTATTTGAATATATTGTAAAATGTAATTTATTGCAGTGATTTCAAAGCTGAATTTTTAGCATCGTTACTCCAGTCACATGATCCTTCAGAATTCATTGTAATATTCTGATTTGCTGCTCGAAAAACATTTATTATTATTATTATTATTATTATTATTATTATTATTATTATTATGTTGAAAACAGCTGAGTAGAATTTTTCAGGTTTCTTTGATGAATAGAAAGTTCAGAAGAACAGCATTTATCTAAAATAGACAACTTTTTTAGTATTATAAATGTCTTTATCATCACTTTTGATCAATTTAAAGCATCCTTGCTAAATAAAAGTATTAATTTTATTAAAAATCAAAAATGACTGACTCTAAGCTTTTGAATGGTATAGTGTATAATGTTACAAAAACTTTTTATTTCGGATAAATGCTGATCTTTGGATCTATCAAAGAATCCTGAAAAAATTTACTCAACTGTTAAATATTGATAATAATAATAATAAATATTTCTTGAACAGTAAATCAGCATATTAGAATGATTTCTGAAGCATCATGTGACACTGAATACTGGAGTAATGATGCTGAAAATTTAGCTTTGATCACAGGAATAAATTAAATTTTAAAATATATTCAAATAGAAAGCAGTTATTTTAAATAGTACAAATATTTTACATTATTCTGCTCTTGCTGTATTTTGGATCAAATAAATAGAGACTTGGTGAGCAGAAGAGACTTCTTTAAAAAATATTAAAAATCTTACTGTCCAAAAAACTTTTGACTGGTAGTGTATACAGTATCTGTAAACTTTTCTTAGTCAAATGACCTCAAAGACAAACTTTTGTCATTGAAGCAATAACATCATAGATGATGTCACTTTGTTGCAAACTGAAGAGAGACAAACAGGTGTTTAGGAAAGTGCTGTGGTGGAAGAATTCACATATTTCTGATAATGCAACTTTCTAGATGTGTAAGTCTATAGCTTGTGTGTTAATTGCAGGCCTATATGTGTGCATTATGTATTAGGCCTAGCCTATATACATAACTAAAATAACACTGATGATTGATTCATTCAACGTTCATGAAACTAAGTTTCTACAGTCTTTGCTTCTGTTTAGTGTGTGTCTTAATAAATCTCAGTAAGCACTTTTCTCTTTTTGTATTTATACAAAACAGAAACTCATACATAACCAAAATAAGAAAGAGAGAGATTAAATTATCATCCCCAAAATCTAAATTAGATTAAAATGACTCTGTCTACATTCTAAAACGTTCATAAAACCAGGCTTACAGGCAACAGCCTTCGCTTATGTTTAGTCCATGTCTTAATAAATCTCAGCAAGCACTTTTCCAATGCTGAGATTGCATGTGCAATGTACACAAGACGTAGTCGTGTCTATAAATACGATAAATGAATTAGCCTGTTTGCTAATATGACTTTGAGCGCCAGACACACAGGAAGTAAACAAGAGTAGCATACAATCACCATGGAAACGGCGGCAAACAGGCACAGCGCTGCTCACCTGTAGGGGTCTCGGGCTGAATGGGCGTCCATGTTACCCGTGTTGCCGTGAGAACCACGTCGTGGCTCTTCTTCCCGATTTGGAAGATTCCTCTCACGATCGGCTCGTCCGGTCTATATTTCTTTTCTTTTCGCCCCTTGTCGGCGTCATCCGTGCATAACTGAGGGGCCGAGACGGAGCGCTTCTCGTTTTGCTGCTGTTTTCGCTTTTTCTTTTTTGTCTTGACTCGCTTTCTCGTCCCGTGAGGAGACACCGGTTGCGTCTCCCGCAACTCTTCCTGACTCTCCGACCACGCGTTGAGGACATTTATCGATTTAGACGGGGATTCAAACATATTGTGAATGTCTGCGGGGCAAACTCGCCTTTGTGTATTACTTTACCGGCTCGGTGCGCTCCCGGTCGCTAGGCTCTTGGGGAAGTTCCTCGTCTCCATGCACCTCTAGAGCGCGCGCGCCCGCTGGGCTTTCTTAGCCGAGCACGCGCGCTGCCCTCACTGACATTGCACATTTAGTTATTACTATTTCAACTAATCATTACATCACTGTAGTAATGTTAACTACTATGACAAGCCGTTTTAACATTTATTCTTTTTAAACTAACTATCCATTTTTTATGTAACTAGTAGACAAGTAGCAAAATGCTCCTTGTCTAAACAGATAGCTTAGTGAAACTGGAAAAGATCATCACTAGTGGAAAATGCATAAAAATTGATACTATTTAGTAGTTGTAAGCTTTGGCCTGCTAGAAACGGATAGGCGTAACCTGCGTTACGTATTGATTTTAAAGGAGTAGTTCACTTCCAGAACAAAAAATTACAGATAATGTACTCACCTCCTTGTCATCCAAGATGTTTATGTCTTTCTTTCTTCAGTCGTAAAGAAATTATTTTTTTTTAGAAAAACATTTCAGGATTCCACTCCATATAAAATAAAATGTACAGTTTATATACTTTTTAACCTCAAATGCTCGTCTTGTTTAGGTCTTCGTGAACTTCGTTTTTTTCCGTTTTAAGACAGTTAGGGTATGTCGAAAAACTCCCATCTCATATTCTCCTCTAACTTAAAAACCTAAATCGCTGCAGAAGTACCGACCCAGTGTTTTAAAAGTGAACATGCAAAGGTTTTTACAAAGCAAAAAAAAAAAAAAAAGGTAAAACAGCGATATGGGACGACTTTGAAGTTGGAGGAGAAAATGAAGTGGAAGTTTTTCGACATACCCTAACTGTGCTGAACCGGAAAAAAGAGTTTAAGCAGACCTAGACAAGACGAGCGTTTGAGGTTAAAAAGTATGTAAATTGTAACTATATATATAAAATGACCGATCGTTTGGCTAGATAAGATGCTTCTTGGTTGGCTGGGATCATTTAGAACCCTTTGAAGCTGCATTTAAACTGCATTTTGGAAGTTCAAACTCAGGGGCACCATAGAAGTCCATTATATGGAGAGAAATCCTGAAATGTTTTCCTCAGAAAACATAATTTCTTTACGACTGAGGAAAGAAAGACATGAACATATTGGATGACAAGGGGGTGAGTACATTATTTGTAAATTTTTGATCTGGAAGGGAACTACTCCTTTAAAAGTACTGGAAATAGATACTAGGTAAATAAATGACGGCTTGCAATAGAAAATGTGTTAACAAGAATATTTTAATTTTGTCAAACACTGATGGCACGTCTGTAACAGTATTTGTGCGTATTTAAATTTGTTTAGTGTCCACAAATACATAGGCTGTTCAGATTTGCATGCCTGAATTTGTTTCCGTATTCTAATGACTGCAGACCTGGTTTACTTGGTGTGCTAAACAGTTAACCTTAGTACTAGATGAACAAGTGTGGAAAAAGTCTTCCTCACACAGTACCTTGGACAGTTCCTGGATGGCCAAAGCTTCTGAGACTAAGCATTTAACTCCCAGTGCATGTTTCCTCTTTTTATATGCCATGGTTTTTTGATGTTCTGTCTAAATATGCAACCGTCTCAATGAAGTCAAAGGTATAAATTAAAGACATTGCATTTCTCAAGGACGATGTTAGTTGTAATGTCTCATATTGCTCTTATCTAGCCTCCAAAATTCTTTCACCCAGCGCAGAGGTGACTATGTGGCATGATCTTTACAAGATTTGTTATTTTAATATTTATTATTTATATTATTTTATCTTCAAATACCTTCATCTTCATCGGCATAGAAGGAAAAAGTATTTTTTGTGAATTTATCTTTGTACACGCGTCTAAAATATGCGGTGGCATTTCAGTCTTTTTTACACTTAATCTCTCTTACACCATTTTCTTTTAATCTTCATACTAATCCAGATTTTAGGTGTGTGACAACTTGGACTTAATTTAATAATGAACAACGGCTTTTATGCACTTCAAATAAAATATAAATATCTGATATATTTTAAGAAGATTTGTGTGCAGGCATGGCATGAACAGTTGTGGATTATAAACGACTCAAATGCATTTACACTGATGTATGATGTGAATTTTTCTTTTAGAGGTATTTGGCGATATTGTGTGTGTTTAGAAATTCCAAATATTTTTAGAGAAGTAAACCTTTTACAACTGTATCGATATGCGCAAAAGCGAAGGTGAAATTAAACTATTCACCGACATTGCATGTCATGTTATTTTGAGGAGATATTGGATTTAAATAAACATGGTAAATATCAGAATGTGGGAGGTGAATTTATATCGTGGCTCTTGGGCTCCTCTGTGCTGATTTAATGTTTATTTTAGTTCAGGTAAGAAACACTCTTATTGCGCACTAAATCGATACAGCAGCTTAAGGTTAGTTAAAGCACACTAACAGTGAATATCCTTTAGGACAGAAGATATGTTTAATAATATTTAAGAGTACAAATTCAAATGACCTTGAGATTTCATATTAATAGGTTCAAAATTTAGCCAACCGTTTCAAACATCTAAGCTGTTCATCATACGAAGCCTTTGCTACTGTAGCCTAGATTTTGAGACTAACATAAATCATATATTTTTTAAATCTATATTTGTGTTTCTGAATAATCAGATTAGAGCACGTAAATGTTTTGAAGAAAATAAAAATCATAATTTATAAAGGTAAAACTTGTTCTGAAGTGCTGGAAGTGATGCATGTATCACGAAATGCTTTTACATAAATGACTATAATAATGTTAAATTCAAAACCATTTGTTTTATTTCTTAAACCTTCATCATGAACTGATACACACATACAACAGTCTCAAAACTAGAATCACTTTGAAATCAACCTCTTTTCATTGTTTGTTCCTTCTTCGCAACCAATAAAATTTCCAGTCGAAAATACCCGAATAGTTAGAGCAGACTAATTCAGTCCGTTATTTATTTTCCATCTTAGAAAGACAGGCCTCTCGATCAGCTTTTACACAGGGTGATTTTAAAAGGTGATAGTCAAGCTTTTATGTACAACACTGAGACTCTAACACCGATTTTTTTGTTTGTTTTCCCCAGCACTCAAGCAATTCGAAATTCCACAAAGGATCACTGATTGAACGTAACATTAGACGGGATTCAGAGGATGGGAATTGTGCAACTCTGCATGATTTTACAGTAATTCATTGCTAAGGCAACATTACAGATTTTTAAGCACTTGCCTGCTGGTTATTACTAGATTGAGTACTGTTTCGTATAAACAAGAGATAAATCAGTTTTATAAAACATTAACATGAGGGGTTGCATGGAATGATGCAGGGATTTGACTTTATAAAAATTAACAATTCTATACAAAATCACAACAAAATAATTCAGTATGGGATAGATAAGTAGTAAAATGTAATAGGTTGAAAAATATATCAATCTCTATTAATTTCTATAATTGGCCCAGTATTGGATTAAAAATTGCATAGTTTCCAAATTATTGCTTGTGATTTTGTAGCATGGATAATTAACACATTCTGAAGGAGGTCACGCCTATTCCCACCTGTGTGTGACCGCAACGTAGAAGCGCTATAGAATACAATACATAAGGTGAACGAGAATAAACGAATTCTCTTTTCTCCTAAAGGCAGTAACAACAATAAATACGTACATAAGATTAAGCATATAATGTTGTTGCTCTTTTTGCATCAGCCATAACAGAATACCGCGACGAGCAGTCCCGCAAGTGTCCGTTAGAATCACGAGTCGTGAAATATCGCGTTCAGCTGGGCGTTCATGACCCGCTCGTGATGCGAGTGCCCTTCGTACGACATAATGTTCTCCATGGGTATATCGCAGCGCTGCGTGGAGCCCGCGTAAAGAGACGCGTGTCCCTGCGCGCCGGCCAAACCCGCCGCCTGATAGTGCATGGTAAAGGCGTAGTTCTTCTCGAATTCCGACGAGGGCTCGTGCTTGAACGAAAAGTTCCCGTTGACGCTCAGAGGTGGGCTAAGGGGTCCGTCAAACGAGGGACTGGTGCAGTCTGTGAGCGCGGTGTCAAAGAAGGGCTCCAGTGCGCTCCCGTACGCGTGCGGCTTGACGTGAAAGATGTGAGAGCTGTCCATTGTACCGTACGGAGGGCTGGGAAGACCGGGCGTCTGGTACGAGTAGGGAAGAGCGGAAAAGGAAGCACTTGCTGTTTGCATATGAGGGGGCATCTCCTGGCTCTGCTCGGGGAGAAAAGTTCTGGGGTTCAGCTGGAGGCACCCCGCGACCAAATTGGTCGTGGGCTGGGACAAGCCCTTGCACAAGGCCTGCACGAAAGACATCAGATCCGGGCTTTTGCCCGACCTCAGGATTTCCGAAAGCGCCCAAATGTAGTTCTTGGCCAGTCGGAGCGTCTCGATCTTGGAGAGCTTCTGCGTTTTGGAGTAGCACGGCACAACTTTGCGCAGGCTCTCCAGCGCATCGTTCAGGCCGTGCATGCGGTTCCTCTCCCGGGCGTTCGCCTTCATGCGCCTCAGCTTGAACCTCTGCAGACGCGCCTTGGTCATCTTCTTCTTCTTGGGTCCTCGTCTTTTCGGCTTGGTGTCATCGCCGTCTTCCTCCTCCTCCTCTTCCTCGTCGTCGTCCTCGTCTTCGAGTCGGTTGAGTCCCACATCGTCGTCCTCCATATCCTTGTGCATGGGCACGTCGGTGTTCTCCACATCTCGCTCGTCTTGCGAGCTGCTGTGACACTTGTCGGTCCAGTTCGCGCTGGGTTGAGACTCCAGCATCATGCTTTCCTCGGTGTAAGATTTCGTCATGTTGGAACTCTGCAAAGCGACAATTAAAGCCTTTAAAACATCAATTCAGTCACATTTTTTTCTGTATTATCTTTCAAACCAGAGACATGCAACCACTACGCTGCGCATCCAAAATGCAACAACGCATGACCTGTGGATGAATCATAGCTGCTTACTTTATTTAGCTTTATTATGTAACATCATCAGTGTTTCCTAATCAGATAGAGCCCTTGCTGTTCATTTTAAGATAAAGCATGAAGGATTTAATAAGGAATACACTCTTAAAAATAAAGGTTCCAAATTCTCACAGCGATGTCATAGGTTTGGGTCCCCAATGAACCTTTCAGTGAACAGTTCTTAAAAGAACCATTTTTCTTAGTGTGAATAACATTTTGATAATCTAAAGAATCTTTTTCCACTATAAAGAACCTTTGTGGAATGAAAAGGTTCCATGGATGGTAAAAAAAAATCTAATTTAGGGTTAGACTTAACGAGACTGAATAGCAAGATATAACTAGTTTTGAATTTTATTCCTAAAAGCAAGTATTGTACAGTATATCAGAAGTTTAGACATTAAGATTGTAGAAAGTATACATTATTGTCTTGATTAGAAAAATTCTTCGTATAATTGCACTGCAAACAAGTTTTCATTATGTTAACAGCATCAAATTTTTACCTTGCTTAAAAGCGCAATTACAAGTCATTGCAAGTTATTTAATGCAACAATTAATTTACGTTTTCAGTTTCATGTGAATTGATTCGTGGATTTTACAAAGTATATGCTTTATTATAGTGGATCAGTTATGCAAAATACATGCTGTTCAGTTTTAAACGTCTGTTCATCTGAGTTTACCACGACAACATAACAATGATCTGAATGCTATCGTCATCTATTTGTCAGTTCAACATAAATATGTGAAATACAGCCAGTATTAAAAGAGAAACATGACATACCTAGGATTTGTTGAATGTCTTGTTATGATAGTTTCATGCCCCTCGTGGTGGTGTGGGAAGTCCTGCGGATTGAAGCCTAATGTGGCTGCGCCGATGGGATGCTCTGGTTATATAGCGGTGCTGCTGATGCTGGAAGATGCGAGTGGATGTCTGTCTGTGGCTGCCTCTACAGTCCCACCCTGCGCCGTGATTGGCATCTGGCCCCGCCCCTTCCCCCGGCACGCGCCATATGGCCGACTACGTCAGGAAAACGGCCTCAAGCGTCACGTGATCTCTTCCATTTGTATTCGCCAGAGCTCCGTACTCCGTCCCTTTGTGGCCGAAAGAAAGTGGCCATCTGTCGCCAGTTAGAGACTCCGTGGACCTGTTTGTACCCGCAGGATGGATTAACCCTTTCAAGCGTGGGACACATTCAATCACGACCGGCTCTTTCTTTAGCTACATCCCGTTGTCTTAATGCGGACAATTCTTTATGCGTGTCCATAAATTAGCTCATAATCACTCAGTAGGTTTTGTCACTAATTGTCAGTGAAAATCGGTCCTGTCGAAAAGAATATAAAAACGCCTAAATCATATAATAATAAAAACAATTACTATTATGGTAGTACTTACTATTATTTGACTTTAATTTTATATTTCATCCATATTTATAAAAAAAATCGAATTTAATGCTAATTATAGCCTATATGAGTTTTGAGAATTTTGTGCGTTGCTAGGGTTACTGGGGGATTAGTAGCTAATCTTTTACAGATATCCAGTGATATTGATTGTAAACAGTAATTGCAAAGTCTGGCTCAAGACCCCGGTAATGAGTCCCCCTCTTTTCATCGCTGGTCGGTCGGCACGCGAGTCGCACACGCACTGACAAAAAGCCTGTTTCACGGCTCACTAACCTGATCCAACGTCCGAAATCTGCTGTTTTCTATTCAATTTAATATCATTGCCCCTCCAACCCCCCTAAAAAAAGATAGACCAGTGTGATGACCGTTGAAAAGGCGAGAACATAAATGAGGGAATAACTATAGACAATTGCATTTAAATACATGTGGAGCGGACTATTTTTTTCTGAAGTTATTTAATATCAACAGGAACACGTCTGAAAAGTAACTATAAAAAATTGAGTGCATGATCTAATCATGCCTCAATTAATAATGTATTTAGTTGTTAGTGTTGTCTTTAAAATATTGGCCTATGCGATTTATTTTTTGCATATCTCCTCAGAAAATCAACTTAAAATCAGACCACCGAACATATCCAGAAATGGTTATAATTTAGAATTCATCAACTTCATAAGAGCGCATTTAAGATTTTTGCATGTTTTACATTTGTTTCGTTAAGGTGGTGCAATTATTTTTATTCTATCTTAAGTCTGAGTTGAGTATCTCGTCTCTCTCCTCCCATGCTGTTTGTTCATGCGTGGAAAATATTTCATTTCCATTGTTTGCTTATCTGTGCTTATCTCTCCTGACATCTGTTAATGGCCTACCGCAGACATTTGATAACCAGGTAACCGTGAAGTGTCCGCGAACACTCATGGTCTCTGAGTGCTGCTAATCTTTCTCATAAAAATCGACAAGTTTGTGCCGGTCAAAGGTCCGAAGGAAGCCGTCTGTTTGCCTGTGCATTTCTCCCTGTTGCCATGCAAACCAAGAGATGTGAGGAGAGTGATTTCAGCACCACTGACAGCAACTCAGTGGACTTGTGTCGCATTTAGTTCATGCTTTTGCATTTGTCGTTTCTCCGGCATCCCACACATTGGCACTCTTTGTTTTATGTGATATTATAAATTACAGACATGAAAATACACGGACTATGTATGATTTTAATATTACATTCCACTGACTGGCTTAATACTGAGGCGAATAAATAAAGCTAAAGTTAAAATAATTGCTTGAATTATTATATAAAACAATATATTTGCGATTATATTTATATTTCAGTCATTATTCAATGACTTTGAGGCGATCCATTTCGTAAAAAATCATAATCGATCGTTCTAGTTCGTTTGGCGGCCATTAGCACAACTAGCCAACTGCCGACTATCTTAAAGATAGCTACTAACCATTTTTGTCATAAATCTGTGATGTGCTAATCTACAACAGCTATTTATTTGTTTAGCCTATTTGTTTGTCGATGTAGCGTCCGCTACAAATATCGAGAACGGTGCGACGGTTACCGACAAAGGTGATTTTTGTTCGCGAAAATGAACTTGTATTCTAACTTTTGTGGTTTTGTGTGTTTGATAAACATAGGAAACTTGTGCAGTAATTATAAACCCATAAGTTTAAGTACCCATACAACAGGAACAGAAGTAGGTCGGTTCCTGTAAGCTTTTTTAATGCTTCCTGTAAGCTTCCGCTCTCAACACAACACAATATGAGGTCACGCCAATGATATTTATTAATTATTTGACCTTTAACGCCCTCTGCTTAAACCAACAGACCTTTCCTTCCTCCGATCTAAACCAAATCTCTCTCTCTCAGCTTGAATGGCTCTCCCGACTGAATAAATCCCTATCTCTTATTTCATTGCGAGTTGCTCTAATTACTTATGCAAAAATGCAGATTTGTATTAATTAGTTTGTCCGCTGATTAGTTCTGTGGTATTTTGGCGCAATAAATCATGCAGAGGCACTCGTTTTGGCTGGTGACCCATCTGTGCAGCTCTGTGGATTCTGTGTTTCTCTAGTTCAAGGGCTCGTTTGGGTTGCAGGTAAGGCCACCTGCTGCATATGGGGCCAGTGCGGCCTCTCGAGGCAGTCTGCTGCTCGCTTCAACAGCATTGCAATTCACACACATTTAACAAGAAAATAAACGGCTAACACGGGTAAAATAATTTCCTTTAACAAGTCGTTAATGTTATATAATCTAATAAAAAGCATCAGTAGATCATGTACGATAATATATGAATATATTCACCTAGCCTATATTGAACTAATGATTTGTGTGGCATTCTAATGAAATAGTCCAATTCTTATTAATGTTGTATTAAAAGTGATTGTGCATAAAACACATGTTCAATAAAAACGTTCTTATTTTTGTTTAACGAAATGCTTTTGTTCTAAGAAATGCTTCGGATATGTGTTTTTTAGCAAGCATTTATTAAGTTGATTTCCAGTGCATTCGATTATGTAAAAAGAAATAAACACTGAAACGGTGACTTTCATCTCAATATATTTAAATGTACTGTAAATATGTCATACTGTTTAAAATGTTTAATGGTCAACGCATTTTGCGTTTAATATGCCGGTGTTCACCTAAGTCCTCAATTTACAGGAACCCTGCGTATGAGATCCGAAGCTTCAGCAACGAGTCTGAATCATGAGTCTAATCATGGTCAGGAGCGCCATCTTCTGATTAAATGGAGAAACTACACTGGGAAAACGGCAAGTTAAAAGACTGCATTAAATGTGAAAAAATGTTTGTAAAACGCATCTATGACCTTTGTTTTATACAGTTTTATTAGAGTGTAAACTTTTTGTTTTTGTTTTTGTTTTCAAAATGTCTGCACGTAAGGTTAAATTAGAATAAAATAGAATATTTGATGTAACAATTAAAAATATACTGACAGTTGAGGTCAAAAGTTTACATACACCTTGCAGAATCTGCAAAATGTTAATTATTTTACCCAAATATAAGGAATCATGCAAAATGCATGTTTTTTTTAGTTAGCACTGACCTGAATAAGATTTTTCACATAAAAGCTGTTTACATATAGTCCACAAGAGAAAATAAAAGTTGAATTAATTAAAAAAAAATGACTCATTCAAAAGTTGATTCTTAATACTGTGTTACCTGAATGATCCACAGCTGTGGGTTTTGTTGTTGTTGTTGTTGTTGTTTAGTGATAGTTGTTGATGAGTTTGTCCTGAACAGTTAAACGGCCTGCTGTTCTTCAGAAAATTCTCTAGGTTCCACAAATTCTTTGGTCTTTTAGCATTTTTGTGAATTTGAACCCTTTCCAAAAATGACTATACAATCTTTTCACACTGAGGCCAACTGTGGGACTCGTATGCAACTATTACAGAAGGTTCAAACGCTCATTGATGCTTCAGAAGGAAACTTCAGAAGATGCATTAAGAGCCGGGGGGTGAAAACTTTTTGAATTAGGTAAATTGAACTTATTTTGTCTTCTGGGAATCATCTTCTACAGCTTCTGAAGGGCAGTACTAAATGGGAAAAAAAAGATAATATTTAGGCAAAATAAGAAAATTATATGCCTAAATCTTTTTTTTTTTTTTTTAATTTAGCACTACCCTTCAGAAGCTACAGAAGATACTTACATGTTTCCCAGAAGACCAAATAAGTTCAAAAGTTTTAATGCATAGTTTTTCCTTCTGGAGCATCAGTGAGTGTTTGAACCTTCTGTAATAGTTGCGTATGAGTCCCTCAGTTGTCCTCAGTGTGAAAAGATGAATCTCAAAATCATACAGTCATTGATGAAAAGGGTTCAAATACACAAAAATGCTGAAAAACCACTGAGTCATTTTTTATAAATTCAACTATTATTTTCTCTTGTGGACTACATGTAAACATCTTTTATGTGAAATATCTTATTCAGGTCAGTACTAAATAAAAAATAACATGTATTTTGTATGATCCCTCTTATTTTGGTAAAATATTTAACATTTTGCAGATGGTGTATGTAATCTTTTGACCTCAACTGTATTGTATATAATATCATTTATGTAATACATTTCCATATAAAAATAGATTTGCCCTGAAAATACAGTTTAACCTTTTATTCAGGCAACAGCTTATAAAAATGTAAAGGGCAAAATGATTGTAATTTACATTTTAGAAGTGTTTGAAACATAAGAGCCCACTGTTAGAGCAAACAAACATGCAAAATTTGACTATTGACTCAAAACCTTACTAAAGTCATTGAAATATTGGTGTAGTCCCTGTGTGACAACTAGCTCCCGGCCTCCCCTACCTCAGTAATCTCACTGTTAAATATACTAATATGTTTTTCTTCACAAGCAATTTTTTAAGGTCATCAGCATTATTTGGGCTATCCAAAAATTCTAGAAAACTCACACAGTTCTGCAGTTTTATAGCATGTGTTGCATTTTTTTTTTTTTCATAAGTAGTGTTTATCTTGCATTTAAGATGAAACTTATCCAGCACTGTAAATTCTACTTATCAGATACTGAAGTATATTATGTTTTTTTTCAGGGTAGGCAGATGATATGTTCTACTCATATATCATGTTTGGAAGCATTTAAGATTCATAATATCAAAGGGATAACCATTGTTGTGCACCTCTGAGATATATTGCTTCAGAAATACTGACAGTGGTCCATAAATCAAGTTGTAACCATCCACTGGGTAATAACTTGAACACAATACCTCTTCCCATCTGTTTTATGGCAAAAGAAGAGTAATTAAGATTCCACTGAGAAATGTTGGCAATACAATTGAATTGAATTAACAATTGCTTCAATTTTGCTGAAACAAACAGGCATTTGTTTCAGCAGTCTTATTGTTTTATTAATCATTCCTTGTGAATTATTCTGGAGCACTTAACATAGACCGAAATAACTATAGTACAGATGTTTCAATATATGTCTGTTTAAAACGTTTTCCCTTCTGGAAACACAGCATAGTGTGTTTTTCTGTTGACAAATAGCTCTTATAACACCTCGAGGGGTGCTGTAAATCAGCTGCCTCCTTTTCAGCAATGCATTTTATAAGATTGACCGTCATTCAGGGTGGTGAATAAGATAAACTGTGGTTTTGTAGTCTCATGGTTAGACGTCTATCACAGGTGCTTGAACACAGATGGATTAGTCGGTTAACCACTTACCCGCCTTGCTCAGTGATGTAACTTCCTTTTCAGATGATCAGTAAATTCACAGACATCTGTTGTTGACTGTATGACATTAAAGGTTTCATGTACTCTCTCATAGAGATATCTTTACTTAGTTTATTCTTACGGGTATCTCAATAACCAAACAGCTCAGACTTTAAAAAATGAATACATTACAGAGTAACATATGTTTATGTAAAAATACTTATTTTGACCTGTACTTAATAAAATATACTGCACTGTGATTCTAAAAATGTCCTTAAATCTAAATCTTTTAATGTCATCAAATGATTCTTGTACTAAATATGCCTGACAAGATTTTTGATATATTGCCTGTTGTTACGTTGAATGACATTTTAGTGGATGTCATTGTAAATCGTGGTAAAAATGTATGATAGTGATGCATTTTTAGAAAACATACACTAAGAGTCAAAAGTTTTTGAACAGTAAGATTTTTAATGTTTATTAAAGAAGTCTCTTCTGCTCACCAAGCCTGCATTTATTTTGATCCGTAAGTGCAGCAGAAACAGTAACATTTTGAAATATTTTTACAATTTAAAATAACTGCTTTCTATTTGAATATATTTTAAATTTAATATAATATAATTACATTTTCAGCATCATTACTCCAGTCTTCAGTGTCACATGATCCTTCAGAAATCATTCTAGCATTGATTTGCTGTTCAAGAAACATTTATTATTATTATTATTATTATTATTATTATTATTATTATTATTATTATTATTATCATTTTTCAAAACAGTTGAGTACATTTTTCCAGGTCTCTTTGATTAATAGAAAGATCCAAAGATCAGCTTTTACCTGAAATAAAAAGCTTTTGTAACATTATACACTATACCAATTCTACTCAGCTGTTTTCAACATAATAATAATAATAATAATAATAATAATAATAATAATAATAATAATAATAAATGTTTTTTTGAGCAGCAAATCAGAATATTAGAATGATTTCTGAAGGATCATGTGACTGGAGTAATGATGCTAAAAATTCAGCTTTGAAATAACAGGAATAAATTACATTTTAAAATATATACAAATAGAAATCAGTGATTTTGAATCGTAAAACTAAAACTTTTGACTGGTAGTGTTTATAAAGAAAACACTTTATCTATCTGTCTGTGTATCTGTAGTGTAGTCTAAATAACAAAGTTGTAAATAAAACAAAGATTATTGGAGTATGTTTTACAAGAAAACACTAAATCAGTCTTTCTACTTCAATTTTTCACGTTCAGTTTAGTGTATTATGTGCTGTTTTTGGTAATTGTGAAATGATCCAGAACTTTCTGAGTGAGAAATGTTTGTACGCCATGTTTTTTTTCAGTGTACTACGCAGACTTCACATTACAATGTCAAGTCTGACAGTTTTGGATCAGGTAGGAATGGTGCACTGCTTATCTTCTTCCAGCAGGTTTCAGGCCAGGCGTATTTTTGGGCTCCGTCTCGCCCATGTTGTTACTTTTCACTCTTTTTTTTCCGGAAGCGGAAGCATTGTACTTTAAGTTTTGGAATAGTTTTGGCAGATGATTCAGTGCACTAGATACTTTCAAACTATCAGTCCGCGATCATCATAACGCCCTGTTGAGATGGTAAGAAGCGTTTTTTTTGCTATTTTAGGGCTAGTACAGTTGCTTTATTTAGTGTTTGTTTTTACTCTTGCGCGGTCTCATGTATTAGCTGCTGGATTGAGGTTGTTTTACGCGCAGATGCTCACTGAAATACAGACATTTAAGTGCTCGTGTTAGTTTAAAGCGTAATATGGCGTTTCACAACGCGGGCGTTCATTTTAAAAGTTTATTTATAGAGTCTAATGAAGTAATGAAGTTGTTTTGGATGCCCGTGTGATTAAAACAGTATATCAGTATTCATATTTTGGAAAAGCGAAGGGAAGTTTTGCGCTGTGATGAATGGGCTTCTAGGTTCGTGGAAACAGTTTTGTAACTAGTCGGATGACGTTACAATTGTTGGTGTGTGTGTTTTTTTTCTTATCTTCTCTTTTTTTTTTTTTTTTGCTTAAATGCCGATGATGATCATGGATATGATGGTGGGTAATGTCCGTGTCACCTGCCTCACTTTCTTGCTTTCGTCTGGAAAGCGACCAACTGTGGAGTTTATAGCCTCATTAGAAGCTCTTGATTTGCTAGAGCTTTTGTGATGTTTATTGTAATGATAATGACTTGCTTTTCAAAGTTGATAATATATCGCTTTTTACATTCTTGATCCATTATTAATCAGGCTAGATAACTTGAACAAAGTATGAAGAACTCATTTAGGGCCACCCAAAGCTCTCACCTGAAGTGTTAGGCTTTAAGCTTGTGTTTATGTTATGTTGACCATCCCAGATGACAAGTTGTATTTCCTCTGATGCTTTGCGCTGTTAAGAGAAGCTTAGTTCTTTGGACTAGTGGTTCTCAAACTTTTTCTGAAGGTGGACCATATAAATGGTAAAACAAAACTTGCAGACTATTTAAAATCTGGGAAAAATTGGAAACTGCCTATAGCTTTACATAATGTAAAAAATAGTTTTTTTCAACAATCTTTCAACAATCCATAATGTAATTGGATATTTGTTTTGAATATTTTCTGACATATAACTGTCATGTAACTTGTCAGTAAGACAACTAAAGCACTTGATTATTTTTGGTCAGTTATGTATTGTTATGAGTTATTCACTTGATTAATAAAATTTTGGTCCTTCCTATCAATAATCATCCATTGTTTTATTTATATAAACTACTGTTTAAAAGTTGCAGGTCAGTTCTTTTATTCACCAGTGATGCATTAAAATCAGAAGTGACAGTAAAAATGTGTATAATGTTACTTCAAATTTAAATTCATAAGTGCTGTTTTGAGCTTTCTATTAATCAAAGAATCCTGAAAAAATTTAATTTTCACAAAAATATAATGCAGCACAACTGTTTCACGTTTTAAAACATTAAAATAGAAAACAGTTATTGGGAAAAAAAAAAAAAAAAAAAAAAAAATATAATATATATATATATATATATATATATATATATATATATATATATATATATATATATATATATATATGTGTGTGTGTGTGTTTGTGTGTTTGTGTGGAATATAATTAATATTAATATTATTATTTTCACAGGAATAAATAACTTATAATAACTTATATACAAAACTTATGCAAATTCTTACTGGCCCCAAACCTTTGAATGTTTTTTTTGTTTTTTTTTTGCATAATCCTTCAAGGACCAGTAATGCTTCACTGATAGCAGTTTGAGAACCATGGTTTGTTTGGTGTTTTTATCTTTTAACTTGTCTGAAGCTTTAGTGCTCTTAACCATTGTCAGGATTTCCTAGTTTAGTCTAGTGGCTCTCAAGTCTCCTTAAAAGTTCATTCCACTCTCTTGCGTTCGTGACTTTTCCACAGTTTTATGTGATTATTGAAAGTAGGGCAGCTCTGTTCTTTGCAAACATAAAGGCAGGAGTGCTGTCTTCTGGGTGTCTTCAGATAACATTGGTCAGGTGTAAACACAGCTGACGTGTGTGTGTGTTTGTGTGTGAAAGAGAGTGTGTTTGAGCAAATGAGAGATACTGGTGTGTATTTGCAGAGATAACACGGGTGAATCCGTGTTGTCGCATGATTTACTGCATTCCTGTCATAGGGAGAGACCATGTAAACATGCTCTTAAAGGAAAAGTTCACCCGAAACCATCCAGAAAAGTCATTCACTCACCACCGTAGATTTACCAATATAGGAATGGACTGAAATTTAAGCCGTCGCTGACTGCAAGAGCTCGGAAATCTCATTTGCGGTTGTGTTATTCAAACTCGCTGCGTTGCAATCTGTAAAATTTCCATTTGGGTGAACTATCTCTTTAACAAGAGAAATCAGCATTAGCGGTAGGAAAAGTAAGCCGAGTTTTTGTGTTAACAGGTCTCGAGTTGCTTTTTCGTGGAAATGTGTCACACTAACTAAACAAAAGGTGTGGCTCTGTTTCCTTAGCAAAGTACTGTTATTTACAATGGGAAGTTAGATTATATTAAAGTGAACCGTTTCCATTGATGCCTTTGAAATAGTCGCTGCAAATACGTATTGCATTTCCTTCCCAGGTCTAGATGCCATCTAGATTAGTTTGGCTCAACGCCGGCTGTTTCAGATCCAAGGAACAATTTTCTAAACCATCAGCTGTAATATTCCCATATTAGACATGCAAAGCTCTTGTTACGCGCCGACCCCTGATGCTGTGTTATTGTTACGTAATGAATAAGGAAGTCTGTAACAGACCAAATGAGGTTAGAACGTTTTCTGATGCATTATAGCAGCCGCCTGTCTCATGCTTTGCTTCACGGAAGAGATGCAACTTACAGAAGTGAGTCCTAAATGACTTGTTTTTCTGCCCTGTGCATAAAAACAAACCAGAAAAGGTCCTGTGTGGCTGATATGAATGCTATCGGTGGCTTTGTCCACAGGAAATGAATTCAGCTAGGGGCTTGAAACAGACCCGGCTTATTGAAACCTCAAGAGAAAGGCTTCAAAGAGACACGAGGGAAATGACACTGTCATGTTATACAGTTTACATTACTCACTCAGTGATTGTTAGTAAGATGAGGGTTTAGTAAATACTTCATAAACCCCATGAAATGGTATGACCACAAGCACAAAATTCTTTTCTTTTTGGACGTATTGAAGCTGAAGTTTTGACATGGTTTTCGTTTAATGGACAGGCCGGTAGGTAAGGAGTTATAATCTTGCTAATGCTAGTCAAATGTACAGTAGAAGGAGTGATATTCTGATTATAGAGAGCTCAAATTTGGATACCATGAGTCTATCAGTATTTTTGGTTAACTTTGCCTTTCATATTTGACTGCATATAGGCAGAGGTGCACATAAGTGGCGTGCAGGTGCGCAACCAAAAGGCTGCTCATTTGTATACCGACATGGTTGACCGTTGTTAATCCACAATCAACGTTTTAGATCGACTATCTGTAATACTGTCAGTGATGGCCGCTTTTGAAACACTGCTTCATGAAGCTTCGAGACCTTTGCGAATCATTTAATTCGAAACAGTGATTTCAGTAAACGAGGCTTTATTGCGTCATAACTGTTTCCAAACGTTTAGAAACTTCAGTGGTCCGCATATTATACAGACACTTCATATTTATTGGTATTATTGGTATTTAATATATTATACTCTCAAGAAAGCATTTGCATTGGGTTTGTAAAAGCTGTTTTTTTTACCTGAGTTTTTGTTGCATTTGCACAGTTTTGAACAACAGGCGTCATCAACGTGTTTCCAGCGCTTCGAAACAGTGAATCATTTTGCGAAGCAATTGGTTCAGTTGATTCGAAGCTTCGAAAAGGTTCGTTTCGATCATCACTAAATACTATTTCCATTTAAAATGAAAGCATAAATAGGTTTCAGCGAAACAAAACATTCACTGATGCACTTCACTCGGCACCACGCTTATGAAAAATCATATACAAAAATGGCGGAAAAAAGGAAAAATAAATTAGCATTGTATTTTTTAAAACTGTACTATAAAGTAGTTTTATTTTTATTTAGTCATTTTTTTTATTTTAAAATATAATAGTATTATCACAATTATATTCATTATTTAGTTTATGGTTTTATTTTATTTTGAATTGAATTAACTAAATGTAGTGCAATATTACTATTATTACTATTATTATTATTTTATTTTTTTATAGTTATATTTAATGGGTCACACTTCGTGCAGTGTGAGCAGCAAACCAAGTCTCATGAGAACTGATCGAAAAATGTATGTGCACTTCTGCATATAAGATGCCATACAAAAACATTTGGGGGCAGACTCAGTAAAAAAAAACCCCAATAAATTCTGTTTTACCTACATGATATTCCTTTAAATTTTCTATTTATTAAAGATCCTGAAAAAAGTTTCAAATGGCTTTCACAAAAATATTAAGCCGTACAACTGTTTTCAACATTAAAAATAATAATGAAATGTTAAATAATTAAATAAAAATGTTTCTTCAGCACCAAAATAGCATATTAGAATGAGTTCTGAAGGGTCATGTGACACTGAAAACTGGAGTAATGATGATGAAAATTCAGCTTTGCCTCACAGGAAAAAAAACAAATTAAAATATATTAAAATAAAATAAAAAATGTTTCACTCGGGCTGCACAATTAATCGAATTTCTAATCGTGATTACAATTACAGATGCCACAATTATGTAATCGTTCAAAGGCACAGGTGTGTGTGTGTTTGAGAGAGAGTGTGTGTATTTTTCCTACAGGTTATCTTAAGTTTTTTTTTTCTCATTTTAATTTTTCAATTTTTACTTTTTTTTTTATATTTAAAGAAGAAACTATATATAAAAATGTGGCATGCAGTTGCTTCAAAGATTGGAGCAATAATTAATAATCGCAATTTCAAGGGAATAATTGATAATTATGATTTTTGTCATAATCATGCAGCCCTATGTTTCACAATATCACTGTTTTTACTGTATTTTTGGGAGATATATATATATAAACCAGTACACAAAGTCAGGTCATACTATGGTAAATATTTATTTTGGCCCTCCTGTAAAGTTGGTGAAATGTCACTTACTCCTTTCTGGTTCTCACCCCTTAATCATGTCAACTTTTAATTGTATATTACTATATGTCATCAAAGCCAAGACACATCACTTACAATTTTCTACATTTAGATGACCATGATCCTGACAGGTGAGACATTTTAGGAAAGCGAGAACTAGTTTACATGGTCTCAAAAGCTTTTAGCCCCAAGGCTAGTGCATTCTAAAGCAAAACAGAGCATGTTATACCCGCTTTACTGTGGCAAAATCAGAGTAAAGCTTATTGCTTTAATAAAATGTGATTGAAGGGATAGTTAAACTCCGAAAACCTGTATGACTTTCCTTCTTTAAGACATACAAAGTACAAAGTAGCCTAATTGTGAACCGTTTATTGTTGCCAAACAGCTAAATATAGAACAGCCTTCGCAAGTGTGTTTATCTACGGTTTCCAATGATGTTAAAAATGACTCATCTAATTAGAATTTCAAGTTTTATAATGCCATTTTAAGCTGTGACATTTGATTTTCCCCTCCCTTATCTTGAAATTCATGTGAAAGAGCTGCCATTAAATATTCACTACTTGTACTTCAGGCGGTGCTGTAGGCGATTCCGCGTTGTGAATTAAGCAGGGCATCTAAGAGTAGGCTAGCTGGAATGAAAAGCGGTGCGCTCATAATCCATCAGGACCATGTGCTGAGATGTTTACAGTGCTACTCTGAAGAAGCGTGGCGGTCTGATGGATCTCGCATTGGTTTATCTCATCAACTCCCTCCTATTGCTTTCCATATTTCTTCCATAATCAGATGCTTAGCCTAGGCCTAGTTCCTGGGATTCCAGCCAGCCCTCCTCTGGGTCCCATCTCAGTGCTATTCATCAGAAGGGTGTGTGTGTGTTTGTAATGTTATGAAAAAAAGAAAAGAAAACAATATTTTTACTCACTTAAGCTTTACTCTGTGTGGTGCCGAGAGTCGGAGATTTCTGCTAAAAGGTATGAAATCAGAGCCTCACCTGTTCCTGACTGAATCCCAGTGTCTAGCATGCTAACGGTAACACCCTGGGTGCTCCATATGTTTGTTTCACACTGCGCAAATTGAAACCCTGGGAACCGCTGACCTTGTTCAGGCTAATGATTAAACGGTTTTATCATAATGCTGGTACATGGTGTGTCTCTGTGGCTGGACCTTTAACAAACAGGCGGCCGATGAGGAGGCCCAGGCTTGTATAATCAGTATTTTTGTATGTTGCCATTCTATTCTGCCTTTAGTCTTTATTTTGGACGATTGTAATGCTGCAGATCTGATACAGCTCTTAAATAAGGAAACAATTTGGGTTGGAAACCAAAATCCAGTCCTGTTATGTCATGACTGTGATTTCTGCACCACTGTTTTTAGTTCTTAGTTCTAGTTTTTCTTGTCTTTCTATTAGGATTTCCTCACTATATAGTCTAAGTGAAGTCTAAATGACTCGTATGAGCTGATTCTTTTTAATGACTCAATCAAAGACCAATCAGTTATTTGAATCATTCATGGCAGTTGAATTGGTTTCTGACTTGGTGCAAGTCGTTACATGCGTCATGTCCAACCCAAAATAATCCAATAACTATTATGTTATTATGTGTACTAAAGTGTTATGACACTTAGTAAATGACTGCTTGTTCACAAAGTGTAGCTTATTTAAATACTTGAAGTTAAAAAACATTAAAATCTGTAGCAGAAAATACCATTTTTATTTGTTTTGTTTAGTGTATTGAAGTATTTTAGTGTTTTTGAAAGAAATGTCTTACTAAGAGACACTAGTAAAAACTAGTATATTAGAGCAATTTATTATAAATAATGTTTTCTGTTTTAATATATTTCAAAATGTTTTATATTCCTGTGATGGCGAGGAACATTTGTTACATGATCCTTCAGAAATCGTTCTAATATGTTTATTTAATGGTCAGGAAAGCATTTCTTATTAATATCAACATTGAAAACAGTTGTGCTGCTTAATATTTTGTTGGAAACTGATATTTTTTTTTTCTCAGGATTCTTTGATGAATAGAAAGTTCACAAGAACAACGTTTATTTAAAATAATAAACTTGTAACACTTTACAATAAGATTCATCAGTTACCTACATTAGTTAACATGAACTAAGAATGAACAATACTTCTAAAGCATTTATTAATCTTAGTTAATGTTAATTTCAGCATTTACTAATGCATTATTAAAATCAGTTGTGTTTGTTAACATTAGTTAATGCACTGTGAGCTAACATGAACAAAAAATGAACGACTGTATTTTTGACTAACATTAACAAAGATTAATAAATAGTGTAATAAATGTATTGTACATTGTAATACATTAACTAATGTTAACAAATGGCACCTTATTGTAAAGTGTTACCTGAAATCTTTTTTTAAAACATTATTAATGTGTTTAATGTCACTTTTGATCAGTTTAATGCATCCTTGCTGAAAAAATTCTGAAAAAAATAAAATAAGGAATAATAATAAATATAGCTGCAAGCAGCGATTACCATGGTTCAAGTGCTTTGAGGCATTTCAGCACATATGAAAAAAAAGAATTATTTAGCAAGCTTGTAGCACCCTAAAACAATGATTTTTAAAAAGCATTTTTGGCAAATCCAGGTAATTTGCCATAGAAATATTATGTGTTTTAAAGGTTATAACTGTTATAGCGCCAACTGTGATCCAATCTCCTTAAAACTTTGCATGATTGTTCAGAATCACCTGTCGCATGTGCTCACCAAGTTTCGTGAAGTTTCGAGTTTTCCTTTAGACTTTATAGGACTTTGGGTAAATTTGGACAGGCCCTTTTTCTAAACGACCCCGTTATAGCCTCCCAAAGGGTAAATTTTGATCTAGAGAGTCCAGAGAATTGTACTGCAGTGTTTTTTTTCACAAAAACTAGGACTAGTTCACAAAAATAGGTTATTTAACAGATAGTGGTTTTAGAGGCAAAATTGTGCAGAATGAGGAGTTCTATTATGATACTTTGGACCAAGACCGTGCACAGCGATTTTCATGTTGATAGGAAAAATGGTTCAGTAGTTATAGCTGTTTTTATGTTGTTGAGAATTTTTCTGCGCTGGTTTGATTCCGATTGGGCAAAAAACCTAGGACTAGTTCGCAAAAGTAGTTTTTAAAAAAATCCAAAATACCCCCAAATTTTGCAGGGTCACGATCGAATCTGAGGCATTTGTCCGGTGTGAGCCAAGGATTTCAATGATGAATGAGTCTGTGACTGACATTTTAGGAGTTATGAGATTTTTTTTTTCCTTTTGATTGCTGTAGTGCCCCCGTCAGGCCATTTGGGGCGAGCCTTGGTGACATTGTAGGCGGTGTGAGTACTACCATCCCTCCAAGTTTTAAGTCTCTACGACTTTGGTCTACACAATCCATTTTACGTAGTATTTGCTGATCCTTGGCCATCCTAGTAATTACCATAGGGTGTAAGTGCTACGTGCTCAAACCCCTAATAAATGATAATAACTCTTAAATTATAGTAACTCTTACTAAACACAGACTATTGAATGGTAGAGTAGCTACAGTAAGTTATTAAGTACTAAACGGATCATAAAGGTACCAGAACTGTTAAAAAACAATGTTGTTCGGCTTCATTTTTGCCATAAGTGGCATGATGACATGCAGTTTACACACTTATGTGGTGTGTTGTTTAAGTTTAAGATAATCTAACTAACATTGCATTACAAGCACTGGGTTGATTCTGTAATTAGGTTACATCATCAGCTCTCCAAACGCTGATCACGTCCTACACCTCCCAGTCTCGCTTTTTGGGTGGTAGAGTAACTGTGACAGAATGTCCTTTTGCTTTTACCTCTTGTAAAGTATTAAGATCCGTCAAATGCTTTGTTTGACCTTGTGTGTTTCCCTGGTACCCCTTCTCTCTCTTACCCTTGCTCGCTTCCAGGCTCCAGGACACAGTGTCTGGAATACAAAGTGTGCTATAAAACAGACACTTGGATTAAAAAACCATTAATCAGTGTGCAGCAAGGCAGGGGGACACAAATCAGTGTTTTTATCTGCCTCTCGCTATTAGAAACATATTTAGTGTTAAACTAACAGGAAAAATAAGAAGGCCCAGATGGAGTCGGTGTAGTTAGATTTTCTGCACTGATTTAAAGGGAATAGTTATAATGGCAATCTTAAAATGAGTGGGCTTTTGATGATGTTGATGTTAAAATTGTGGTGCGTCTGTTGCTAAGAAACTAGACGAATTAGGCAGATGCTGAATTTATTAAAACTTTCTTGATGGAAATGTACAGAACTATGCGAGGTAAAATAAATGTTTATAAACTGTTCATTTTGTGTACCTGTGTATCATAAACAGTTTTGGTATTTGTTAGGTTGCCACTTGATGTTGAATGTATAATGGAACTTGAAGCAAACACAGTTGAGGATGGCTGCAATAACACATGCAATAACTGATGATCTTGCTTTTGTCTTTAACACTATCAGTGTTAAAGAACAGTGATGAAAGTGTGTGCATTTATAGAGGAGAATAGTAAAGAAATATAAATTGCAAAATGTAATTGAATTTGTATTTTTATAGCTGTATATATTGCTGTATTTATGTTTATATTCAAAATATTAAAAATATAGCTTAAAAAAATATTTTAAGCTATATTTTAAGCTAATTTTGCTAATTAAATATCTATTAAATATCTGTCCATTTCAAAACTATACTACACCTCATGTAAATCTATTTAAATATATGTATATTAAAAATATATAAATATATAATATAAATTTGTCCTTTTAAAAAATTTTCACTGGAAAAACAAGACAATCACTTATTAAGAAACAGATTTTTTGGCCAGTGAAACTTCCAGCTGCTCTGGTTCTTGAGGACACACTGAGTTTGATATTTTCTGAATGTATTGACACAATCCTTCTTCTCACTCGCTGTCAGAAGACAAGTGGAAAAAAGACTCAAACGTAAGCAGAGTGAAAGAATTACCCAAAGTGCCATTACTTTAAGCACTGTGTCACATCTTCAAAACAAAAGCTTGTCCCATCCTCAGAGGAGATTAATTGACTTTAGCCCTCCGGTGAACACTTTTCTTGTTGCATAACAAAGAGATGTTCTGGAAGCATTCTCCCTTTTTTGTCCCTTGATATCTTCTTAAGCTAAAAGCAGTGAGGCAGTTTTAGATTTAGGTCTGTTTTATGTATTTCCTGTCTGTGGTGCATAAGTGACATGCATTTGGTGCCCATATCAACATGTTGTGGCATTCACACTGCACGCGAAAGACCAGAAACAGTCTAACTATAATGTTCTCTATGCAATGTAATATTCCTATGCTAGAAATTTAACTTTAAGCCTTATTAAACACGTCATTGTGTCATGATTTAGTATATTGCGATGCATCACAGTAACATAAATTGGATTGCGATTGACATTGGGCCAAAAGCGTGGGAAAGAAAGTGAATTGGTGTTATCACTTTCAATCTTTCTCATTCGGTTTGTGTGGTACTGCTTCTTATAGATGCAACTATGATGTATCATGTTTGCACCATTCATTGAAGATGCCTGCAGTATTGATGCATTATTGTAAAAGAAGATTTTTCTTTTTTTAAAGTTTGTTCAAAACATGTCTTACTCTTGTGTCTCTTAGCTCGTCTTCGTTCATCTTTGCATTCCTCAGAGAGAAATGTGATGGTTCACTGCATGCAGACATTGATCTGGTGATCTTTGCAGAGATATAGAACATCATTTATCAGTTTAGGAATGCTGATCTAGAGCAACGTTTGATTGTTTTGTTTTTGGCGTACCACAGGGCTCTATATTTGGCCCGAAAATTTTGTCAACAGCAGCAGTTTCAAACCCGTGGGACTTATGGGAAGGCTACAGAATAACCTTTTCTTTCATAGATGCTGTGGTCTCTAAAACAATATCACAATGGAGGACTTCGTCTGAATGCCATGTTATTGCACAGGCTAGGCCTTGGGTTTGTGTTTAGAGCCAAAAGCAAAGGTCACTGAGGGTGGCAGTTCACCAAGGCACTGGCACAAACTGGATATTGTGTTTCTAACTTGGGAAGAAAACATTGCAGGTGTGGTTCAAAAAGAGCAGCTTGCTGGGGGAAGGCTTATCTTGTTGTGCTTTGAAGCTCATGACATCACTGCATGAACGTAAGATAACATTACTTTCAGGTCACTGGCCATTCTTTCTTAAATCAGTTGTGTTTTCCACACTAGGGTATTGTTTTAGCTGTAAATGTCTGTGATTAAATTCCTCTAAAAGGTTAAAATATCTAGTGTTGAGATTTATGGCCGTGCGTAATTGTTAAAAGCAATTTTGTTTCAATATTTTCAGTTTTAGACTATGTATAATTTAGGCATTTGCTCTGTCTGGAACCATCATTTCAACCAACCGACCATTTTAAACATAAGGCCCTATGATTTCTGAGATGCAAACGAAATCGCGGAATCCAGAAATAAAAATGGAATTTACTATATAACGTGGAATGTCACAGAATTTGCTAAATTTTGGATGAATAAATCAAAACTTAACACAACACAAACTTTACTAAACACATACTGAAGCGTGCCTGAAGTTTGCAGTGTTTTCAGCCTCTGCCGTCTCAAAATATGAGTATGTAAACTTATAAACAATCTCTAAAACCACTCTGAGTCACTTCATGTGCATTTTACCATTTCTTTTGTGAAAAACTATCGTCATATCAGACAAACAGAAACTTAAAGGTCTTCACAGCAACCCGTCAAAATAAAGGCTTGATTTAACTTGAAGAAACTGTGACAGAAATATATTACTTAATGTAATGATAGTACTACTGGTACTAATAAAATTATTATTAAAGCTTGATTTTTCAAGGACAATTTACCAGAAAAATGTACACAACACAGTATTTCTGAAAAAAGGAAAGAAAGAAAATTTTATATATATATATATATATATATATATCAAATCAGTTAATTAAAGATGTTTTTGATTATTCAAATTTTATAAAACCATTAAAATGGAATCCAGAAATTAATGGAAAACCTCGAAATTTGCTAAAAATAAAACTAAATTTGAGATAAAAATAAAACACATTTTATAGGGCATTAGAAATGTAATTCTTGTTAAACTTTTTTATAAATTGCAGTTAAATTGTGTCAATTTCAATTAATTAGACATGCCTTTTGATTGATATTTTTTAATTTAACCATTAAAATGAGAATGGGTGAAAAAAAACTGAATACAGAAAAATTAAAATGGAGAAAATTGAATTTTGGTAAAAATAAAACTGATTTCATAGTACTCCACAAGCAACCGTTATTGCTGAGTATATTAAAAAAATGTAATGCAAGAAACTAAATACATTAAAGTTAAAAATTAGTTAAAAATAATCAAGGAGTGTTTTTTCCACTTATCATCATTTCTATTAATCAACAACTAACAACAACCGAGTTTGAGTTATGTGAGTTTGAGCTAGTACTTCTATTTGTTTGTCCAATGGACATAGTGTTAAATTATTATTTATTATTTTTGCAATTCTGTTTTGATGTTAGTGGCACATACATTATATATTCCCCCTTTATGTTTAACTCAGAAGCACAATTAATCTGTCTTTATGCTTTCATACTCTGAGCCTAGAAATGATCAAGTAACTAGTCTGACAACACTGTCTTTTTTAAAACATGGTAAAATATTATGACATTGTGATATCCTGAATGTCCAAAAATATGCACAACATGTTTAATTTTATATTTCCAGTGAAGTCATCCTGACTATTCAATAAACTGCCTGGTTCTCCTGAGAATCAGCCGGATATGGTCTGAACCACTGGGTCTCTGTGCAAGCATGATGCATTAATTGTGGGATGTTTCTTAGGATGCGCTTTGATGTGCTGTTGTTTGTGCCGTGTTTGACTTGGAGCCCTGGTCCTGTTTTTGTTTGGGGCCTTGGGACGTGGGGACGGACACAACGAGCAACCGGTCGAATCTGGAATGAGATGTGGGAACTGGGACGTCCTCAGTTCAACAGAAAGAGGTCATAGCGAGAGCATGTGTGGGGTGCATGCTTTGTTTTAAAAATAGTCATAGTTTTTCAAGGCATTTTCAGCCAAACAGGCTTTTGTTGACAGGTTTGGGAAGGACGATAGCGACAGCGTGTTTATTCAATGGAACTGAGGGGGTCACTGATTTTCCTCACAGCTCTGACGTCCAGCTATTTGTCATAGACTCTATTGGTTTACAAGGTTTGAAGTGCTCAGTCTGCTTTAATGGCATAGGATCAGGGTTTTATCAGTTGTTTTCTCAGTTTGAAGTCTGTTCACTGTATATATACATATATGTGACCCTGGACCACAAAACCAGTCTTAAGTATCACGGGTACATTTGTACCAATAGCCAAAAATACACTGTATGGGTCAAAACTACAGATTTTTGTTTTTGATGTTGTTTGTTGTAAATATATCAAAACTTAATTTTTGATTAGGAATATGCATCACTAAGAACATCATTTGGACAACTTTAAAGGCGATTTTCTCAATATTTAGATTTTTTTGCACCCTCAGATTCCAGATAGTCAAATAGTTGTATCTTGGCCAAATATTGTCCTTTCCTAACAAACCATACATCAATGGAAAGCTTATTTATTCTGCTTTCAGGTGATGTAAAAATTTATACTTTATGACTGGTTTTGTGGTCCAGGGTCAAATATAGGCTTATATATACTAGCGTTGTTGATCGGTTAAAAAAAATAAACTTTTTCATGAAATTAATCGTGGTTAATCCCTCCTAACATTAAAGTTTTTAAATATACTTTTATATTGCAATAATTTCAAATTCAATCTTTAAATGAATAATGCAGAAACAACATAAAGACAGTATATTTTTAATATTTGTTAAATTATTTTTTATGACTGAAGGTGAGTATCACTGATACCAATATTATTGATGTCTTTAGGAAATAGTTTTTTTCCTAATATTTAACCATTCACTATAGCCATTTAACATTACAGTGTAATTAAGAGCTGTCAATTTTAAGATTTATTAGACTTCTAAAAACAACTTCTAATCTAAGTGAACTTAAAACAAACTTCACATAAACCCCTTATTTACCTGTGTCCTTTAGCAAGTAGGAAATGTACAAAAATTAAATATAGATGAATCCTTAAAGCTACAAAAGTTATTGTTTTCCTCTTGTTTTCTTTTATTCTTTAAATTATAGACATCACAGCAGCTGGGTTATTAGGTTATTTGGCTGCTATTACTTTAAGAGCTGCCGCTGCTGAACATGATGCAGATCTGGCACGCGTGCTTATAGTTTCATTTGTGCTTTAAAATGAATTGATACTATGGCAAGCCAACAGGCTCAGAATTACACTATAGATAAATTGTGTTTACATGCAAAATGGCATATTTCACAGCATTTAAAACAGTATTTATGGTGTCAAATACGCCGTCCTGATAGTAGACACCATAAAAATGCATGGAAAACATAAAGAACACCATATTTGACACTGTTTTAGAAAACAACAACAACAAAAAAAAACGAAACCAGTACAAAACAGCATTCTGATTGCACAAAACCGTGAGTTTTTTATGGTGGTTTTCTTGTAGTATAATGTAAAGCTGCAAAACGATTAGTTGTTTAGTTAACTGATTCAAAATAAAAGTTTGTTTACACACTATATGTATGTGTACTGTGTATATTTAATATGTATATTTAAATACACACATATATGTGACCCTGGACCACAAAACCAGTCATAAGGGTCTATTTTTTGAAACTGAGATTTAAACATGATCTGAAAGCTTAATAAATAAGCTTTCCAATAATGTATGGTTAGGATTTGTTAGGATAGGACAATATTTGGCTGAGATACAACTATTTGAAAATCTGGAATCTGAGGGTGCAAAAAAAAAAAAAAAATCTAAATATTGAGAAAACCACCTTTAAAGTTGTCCAAATGAAGTTCTTTGCACTGCATATTACTAACCAAAAATTTAGTTTTGATATATTTACAGTAGGAAATTTACAAAATGTCTTCATGGAACATAGGGCTGCATAATTAATCGAATTTCTAATCGTGATTACAATTATAGATGCCACAATTATGTAATCGTTGAAAGGCACAATTACAAAAAAAAAAAAAATCCACGGCCCTCCTTTGCGCCGCAGACTTGTGCAGTGTAAATAAGGGGTAAGAGATTTATTCACCATACAGTGATGCAACTATTGTATTCGCCTACGGTACCCGGAGTGTTCTTAAAGTGGATAAACTGGCGCTATAGGCTAGTCATTATGTTAATGTTCTTCGCTCGTTTTCTGTAGCTGCTTTTTTGTGATTTTTGAATAACTAAGGAAATGTAAGCATTAACTCACAATGTTTCTATTAAATTGTTATCATGTTAAACATAAATTAAGTCATATTGAAAACATTAGGCTGCTAGCCTTATGCTGGTGTTGGTTCACTTTCCATTAATAAAGTGAAATAATTAATTAAATAAATCAGCAGGATAATATCGTGTATCGGCGATCTCACAGGCTGACGATAGGACGTTATGAAAATTGAGCATATCGCCCAACACTAGTCTCCAGTTTGATGTACTCATAAAGATGTTCTGCGACTAATAAACACACTTAAGCTGCGTTCACACTAGCAGCGACTAGTGATGGGAAGTTTGGATCATTTTACTCTGACTTTTGAGTCTGGTTCAGCAAAATGAACGAATCTTTTTTTCGAGTCATTTCGTTCATTTTAGCAAAATATAATTGAAATGTTACATGTTACCTCCCTAACACATCTACTGCTTACACAAATGTTGATCACACTACAAACAAAACAAAACTATAATGCTATAAGAAACAAAAGATTAATTCATTGTTTACCTGGGTCTTTAGTCTATGATTAGCTCACCTCACCTCTTATGTGACAAGTTTTCGGGTTTGAGTCATTCGTTCGTCATGTGACAGCCCCATAAGCTTAACCTATGCAGTGTGAGCCGGAAAGAGAATTGATTAGTTCATCTCTCGAGTCTTCAGGTTCGAGTCGTTCACTCATCACGTGACAGCCCCATAAGATGAACGACTCAAAAAACCAGAAGACTTTAAACAGGTGAACTAATTCCAGTACAGAACCTAATAGGATGTTGCGCATGCGCGAATGAATGAATCACTCCCCGAGACGACTCGTTCGTCCCGAGTCACATTAAAGATTTGTTCAAAATGAAGGAATCGTTCAAAAACGACCCATCACTAGCAGCGACTTCTATTGCTGCATGTCGCCAGAGGCTGGCGACGAGCTTGCTAGTCCGGAAATCGCCAGCCAAGAGCGACAGCCAGCTACAGCGACCTTTGGTGACCGGATGGGGCGTGTCCAGCGACGCTACAAAGTTCAGAATCTCTCAACTTTATGCAAATGAAGAGCGACTTTCGAGAGCGACAGCCAATAGGAAAGAAGATGGTAGAGCTCATGTGATCATTCTCCTCTCAGCCGTAGATAAACATACGTAATGGAAAAAGTAGGCTCTGCTTCTCAATTGTTTTTGTTTGTATGTATAGATTTAATTCATATTTATATTATATTTAGTCTTTTGCCTCCAAAATGTTTGTATTTAACGACAAGAAACCTGATTCGCTGTCAAGGCAACCAGTAGTGAGAACGTCCACAAGCAACCTCATCGCCAGCCTCTGGCGACATGCGCCACAGAAGTCGCTGCTAGTGTGAACGCAGCTTTATTGTCAAGAAAAAGAGACAGAAGCAGCAGTTGTGAGTGGGGCGGCCAACCCTAGCCCCGCCCCTGCGCTAACGGCGTTAAATATTTTTAACGCAGTTAAAGTGGAAAAGTTAATTGCCTGCATTAACGTGCTAATTTTGACAGTACTAAAATACTGTATATACTGTATATTAATGGGGCTAAATTTGTTTCTTTTACATAAGTGTGAAACCTGGATTCTGATTGCATATGTCCTGAATTCGTCACCAGAGAGAATCATTTCAGCTGAAAGTCCAGTTATGACGTTTTGACAAAATAATCAAATTAACAAAAGATAAACATGCACAGATAAATTGTTTCGCAGTAAGATCTATAACATGAATATGGAAAATAGTAAGGGTGAATATTATGCAGATTTTTTTGGAATTTTGTATAAACAGTCAAATTAATGCAAATATCTTATGTAACGCGAGGTTCATAACAGAAACACAGCTGGATTGCTGGAAATGATGGAACATTGTGTTTACAGTTTGCAGTGAGTGGATTTTAGTGCAAAAGTTTAGCATTCTGCATCTGTCGTGTGATTGGTGGATGAGCGGCATGCTTGACGTTGCTTAGTAGCGCTTATTTATGCTTTCCCCATTCTTCTTCCCCAACTCTCGATCCATTTAAAGCAGAGTATGTAACTCAGTCTGCACTGTTTACAAATCGCAGGTCCAAAATGGAGCGGAGAGCATGAGTTCTCCTGTGTTTATAGAATTAAACAACTGCGCTGTTTGTGAAAGGGAATGGAGCGTGTTGCTGTTACATGGCTTATTGACAAAGACTTTTGTGTTGTCTCTTTATTGAATCTGTCAACATGCTATTTAGGTTAGCATCTTGCTCTTTTTTTTGTTGGAGCAGCCATGTATCATACTGGTATTAGGACTCATATTTGCACACTTTCTGGTAATATTTCAAGTCTAAGATGAATATTTCCCTTGAACTACATCAAAGATTTGAGGGGACACAGTGTTCCAGTTTGGATTGCTAAGGCTAATCAACATTTGCTGATGTGATATGCTTAACATGACGTGAGAGAGGTCTTATTTGCGTGCTAATGTAATTAATCATTGTGTGTTGTAAGTAAACGTTGTTTTTAATGAGGAGAAAAGGGTGTTTGAAATGGTTTTTGGGGAGTCTACATTCTGGAGTGCACACTGTTTGCTTCCTTTTAACTTTCTCCAAGTAGACTGGACATCAATTCTGTTGTAGGAGTCCAAAAATAACTAAACCTCTGATGGGATTTGAATCTGTGAACAGATATGCAGCTGAAACTGAGACTGTGTTTGTATTATTAGACTTATTTATCAAAACCTAGTAGATGATACAATATTAGGACACGCCTCTGTGGAATACTTAATTGGGATTGGTTGTTTGTGGTATTTTTAGTCAAATATTGTTGTAGAATGACTGTTAAATCATTGTATTGACTGTTAGACTGTCAGATTATTTCCAAATGTAGCTGTGTTAGTTTTGTTTCTTTTGTATTGCTAATTTTATTTCTCAAAGAATCCAAAAAAAATTCCATTCATTAATATTCCATATGCAATTCTTTCTTCTTTTTAATGTATGCATATAATTAATAAAGGAGATGAATGTACGAAAAGCCACATAATCACAAAATTTTATTTATTTTTTGTAAATTTTTGTTTATGTAATGTTTATAAATAGGAATGTCACCATTGATTATTTTGGCAATCGAGTAATCGGACGATTAATCGAGTAATCGGATAATTCTAATTTATTTTTTTGTCAGAATAAAAATAGATCCAAGCGAACAATAAATTAAAAGTACTAAAATAAAATAACATAAAATAGAATAACAGCAATGAGGGAATAATCATTATATTAATTAGAATAATTAATTCAAATAAAGGATCAAAAGTATCATATGGTTTTATTGAACAAAACTGTTAAAATACATAATGTCTTATAAACAATAGAGCTAACGTATATTACACATTCTATTTTTTTATCATTTTTTTAAAATAAATTTTTTATTAGATCTTATTAATTTCCATGACTTTTTGAGATCTAGAATTCACTTTTAAATTAGGCTGTCTCATATATCCAGGTTTAACAAGACTGTGTTTTTTCCAATTTGTTTTAGCTTATTTTAATGCTTGTTTTGTGGCTATTTTCAGACAGACTGATTAGTTTGAGAACCGCTGTTGTAGATACTGATTGTGTACGGTGTATTCGTACAGGTATATTCCTCAATGTTGACGTGTTTCCTTATAATCACCAGACCTTGGTAATAAAATGCGGTGGTGTTGCTGGTGGTTTTCGTTTGTCACACTTGGATGATCAGTCTGAAAATAGCCACGTGCTATTAATAGCAGTGTGTGTGAATTGTGGGAGATCGGAACGCTGAATTATAAATCCATCCCATTTGGTCAGGCTCATCTGTTCCTTCAAAAAGTGCCAGATCCAAAACAGGAAATGACTTTGCACCAGCTTGTAATCTTTCAACTAAACAGATATTTCCTGCTCAACTTGTTTTTTGACTTTTTCTTTTTTACCATTTATTCCAGTTCTAGTTTAGACCCCCGTTCCAGCCCCATCCCTCTCTCTCCCTCCTTTTCCCTCTTTCCTTGGTTTGCTTCTTATGGACAAGAATCTTGGAATCTCTGTAGATGTTATTAGTTTCTCATGCTGGTTATTTGTTATCCCTGCCTTCACATGGGCTTCATCTCTTATTTGATTTTCCAGTAATTTCTGCAAGCAATGTTCCCTTTATTTTTTGTTCTTGCTAAGCATAATGTATTTCTGTTGGTCAGATCCTTTGACCACCTGAATAGAAACATCACATTACCAGTTTATTTCTTTTTAGGCTATTTAGATAACCAACATTTGGTTTTCAATTACTGAAAATGGGTAATATTCAACAATCTGGACGTGGAGCCTCATTGAGATCCCCATATCTCTGGAACTGAATGATGTAGGGCCTTGAAAATCAAGATTTCAAAAGAGAAGTTTGTTAAGAAGTAGAATCCAAAATCATATTGACATATCTTTAATAATTCTTGAGTTATAGGCATGCAAACTTTAGAAAAATAATATTTATGCCACTCAGACAGGTACGTTAAATGCAGTTGTCTTGACAGAAGGAAACGAGATTCATTTCTAGTTTCAACGTTATTTAAAGACTTCAAATGCAGAAGCCTCTACATACATCTGACGTTTTTTTTTTTAGCATTTCTTTCTGGCTACTATGTATAGGTTTCTATATAAGTACTGGTACTTCTGAATGGGTTGAGGCTGGGATTTAGGGCATTGAAGTAAAAGTACTTGATGAACATATACTATGTGTGAAGAGCATTCAGTCAGTATTGTTATCTCATTTTTGACCAAGATGGCTTTTAGAGGCTTTTGCATTGGAACTCTTCATTTGTTCTTCAGACATTCCTTTTTAAAAGAAAAGAAGAATCATATTCTTGCAAAGTGACACACATTTGTTTTTTTTTCACCACTGAAAATGTGTACTTTTAACAGTTTGCTTCTGGAGCCATATTGAAATTCCAATATCTCTGGAACTGAACCATGTGGAGCTTTAAAAATGAAGATACCAATAATAAGTTTATTAAGAACCAATATATAAAAGGCTATTCAGATATCTTTAATACTTCTTGAGTTACAGGCATGCAAACTTTGGAGAAAAAGCTTGAAAAGTGCCGTTTCCCCATTTTTGATAGGTCACCATTGGCAGAAAATGCAACAAAGTTTGCTGAAGTCAACAGATTTTACAAACAGACATATCAATATCTCTGTAAAAATAACATAATGATGCTGCCAACTTTTTAAAATCATTTTTGGCCCCCTTTAATTTGGTTCTGAATCTCAGGTGGAAATTTCCACTTTGACCCCGCTCTACAAAATAGTTGATTACTCAGTAATTATTCATCCATGACTTTTAATATTTTGGCTTTCATCACTATACATGTTTATCTTTCCCCAGAAAAAAATATTAGCAAAATCAATCTTTTTTTTTTATTTTATTTTTACTTATTATTACTTTTTATTGCGATAGGACAGTAGAGCGAAGACAGGAAAGAGCTGGGAGGTGAGAGGGGAGCGGGATCGGGAAAGGACCTCGAGGCGGGAATCGAACTCGGGTCGCCGTGTGCGCAGTTACGCTATATGTCGACGCGTTAACCACAACTATTGGCTATTGGCGCTGACGGCAAAATCAACAATTCGAGCCGTGGCCTCTGGTTGAGTTGTCCCTGAATGACTCTACATTATTATGGTCTGTTTTGGATTCCGACCATGCGTGTTTCTTGGAGAACATGTCTGAAGGTCATCTTGGCTCTTGTTTTTGAGTGTCTGTGTGATTGCAGACAATGCCGTGACACCTAGTCTATTACACATTGTGTTTTCAGTTAACACCCTTAATTTCATGTCCAGCTAATGCATTAAATACATGTTGGCTCTTGCTGTTCTGTTCTTCAAGTGCTCAAACGAGCATAAGATGTGTGCTAAGTTTTGGTTAAAGCGACTTTGCTCAGAAGAGGAACTTCAAATGATACAAGACAACGCTTTTCTTGAGACCTGCCATCAATCTCTCCAGAAGGAGGGGGGCCTGGATATTTTCGTGTCATTCAGGTCTGAGTCCGTCCCTTTTCGCTTCTCTGCAGGTGAACCGTCCCCCACTGTAGTGTCCCGTCCGAGCCAAGGACATGGAGGAGTGTGAGTCTCCCCCTGCCAGATCCAAGAGGAGGGCCTGGGCTCAGAGCCGAGACTCCTGGCAAGCTTCTGAGTCTCAGGACCAGGGCGCAGAGGAGCCACTGTCTGCCCAGCCTATGGAGGACAAAACTTCGACAGCCTCAGAAACAGGTACAGTGCTTCTGTTAAAGGCGTAACGCTTCAGATTTGTTCATTTCTGTGCTAACAGATACTGCACACATAGTACTGGAGTTGAATGTTAAGCCATTTCAACCAAGCAGCCACCACAGCCATGTAGATTCAAAATATTTAATGCAAGAACACAGCAGAAATGTAGTTAAAATACATGTTTATAACTAAATTAGAATGATTTTTCATCAAACACTTATACCACTCAAGTAATTTTAACACTTTACTTAAAGCCTTTATGTGTATTGCATAATAAAGGGTTGTTTAATGCATTATAATTATTCATAATGTGGCTGTGCATTGTAATACATTATATCTAGTTGTAAATAATTATAACCAAATTTAAAATGCATAGTATAACAAAAAATTGAAAAGTATTATAATGTATTAACTGTGGTTGCAATTATTCATGAGATTGTACAATGCATTACAAGACACAGTTAATGTACTAAAACTATTTTTATAATGCATTATACATAAAGGCTTTAAATAAAGTGTTAGTGTAACTTTTTTATGATGATGCAAACAAATAGTTGAAAGAGTTGATTGACAGTTTGAACTAATTTATAAAATAAAAATTAACTTACCTAACAGCTTCTTTGCTAATTAATTAATTAAAATTAGTCATGTTTGTCATCATATGTGACACTGGACCACAAAACCTTAAGTAGCACAGGTATAATTGTAGTAGTAGCCAAAAATACCTTGTATGGGTCAAAATGATTGATTTTTCTTTTATGCCAAAAATCATTAGGGTATTAAGTAAAGATCATGTTCCATGAAGATATTTACCTACCGTAAATGTATCAAAACGTAATTTTTTATTTGTTATATGCATTGCTAAAAACTTCATTTGGACAACTTCAAAGGCGATTTTCTCAATATTTTGCAGATTTTCAAATAGTTGTTTCTCAGCCAAATATTGTCCTATCCTAACAATCATTCATCAATGGAAAGCTTATTTATTCAGCTCTTAGATAATGTATAGATCTCAGGTTTTTTTTAAAATTGACCCTTATTGCTGATTTTGTGGTCCAGGGTCACATATTTACTTGAGAAAAAAATATATTGCCAGGGAAATCATTACAAATCTTCTGTCGATATATGTAATATATCAGCCAGCTCTGCATTGCTATTATGTTGCAATGCTATTTATTTACAATCTTTTACTTAATATGGCTTGTAATGTCTCTTTAAATGTCAGCAATCTGCTTTTACCTGACTTAAGGTTACAGATAGCAGTCTGCATTTTGTGAATGTCAACATTTATTGGGCTATAAAGCTTCAATGATACAAAGCCCGTAAATACTCTTACAAATGGACCCCCAAAAAACGTATGCGAATTTTATGTTTTCAGATTCAAACCATATGAATACAGTTTTCATTTTTATCCTTTATGTTTGAGAATCTGAACTCAATGCTGGGATTTTGGGAGTTAGAAGCTCTGCGGGACGGTGTACTGGAAGTTGTAATGCGGTAATGAACACAGCAGGGAGAGATTACAGAGGTTTGGCCGCTTGGCTTGGCTTGGCATTTGATTCTCCATTCAAGTCATGATAAACCAATTAAGAGCAAATAAAGGTTTATGGAAAAAGAGAATTGCAGACCGCAGTGGTAGTACAGAGAACCTCTCTGTGTTAGATTTGTTGTTTACTATTTGTTTGTTGCGTTAAAGGAAATTAATTTGTTTATTACACGGAACAGTTACTTGTATTTTTTTTCTCCTCAGGTCGGAAACCAAATCAAGTAGAGAACTGGCTCAGAACCTGCAGGTAAGTTACCAAACAAGCTCACCACTCATAAAATACAAATGCAAATGGTTTGAAAAAGATCTGTGTACACGCCACAGTGTGACGTGAATTGTAAATAAACAAAGCTATCATATGCGGCATAGAAAGGCATTCTGTCCTTTGTCTTTGGTGTCTCTGACAAGCAGTAAATTTGAGAGAATCGTGTGAATAGTTCAGTGGGTTCAAACCGTGATCTTCCCAGAGTCAGGATAGTCGTTACTTGTGAGGACTGACTATTGTCCTTTGTGCTGTCTGGGTTTTTTTTTGGTGGCTAGTTTGGGTCCACTGGGGCCCATTAATGCTGAAGTTTTCCTCAGAGAGTTTGTAGTCTTTCTGTCTGTACTGCCAGGCTGTTTTTTTTTTTTTGTTTTAATGTACGACTGTTTAGCTCTGAAGCGCAGGAGGAAAAAGCCATTGATTTACTTTGTAGATATACGTCCCTTATGACCAACATAAACCTTTCACATGAAAAACAAAACAGAGATTCCAGAATTACTGGTACGTGTCCCTGCCGGCCGTTTCATCTTGTGCTCTAAAAGGAAGCTGTCTGTTTTTATTTGAATGTTGCAGGTAATTTGGCTTATTTACTTTTTTACTATTTACCTTTTTTCAGGGGACATGTGAGAACTGTTTGTTGTTTATTAAGTCATTTAATTGCTATCTGAATATTCAAGTTTAAATGCTGGAATGAATCCAAAGTCATTTTGGCCACTGCCGAGTGCTGTACTCTTGTATTTTTGGTATAGTGAAGGTACTGTTTGGATTTATTGTTATGTAGTTGTTGAATGAAAGAAAATTATTAAAATGGAGCCAAATCATATTTGAATTGGGCCAAATTACATGTACAGTCTTGTTCAAATGTTTAGGGTTGAATTTTGGGAACACTTTACAGCAAGATTCATTAGCTAACATTAGTTAACTACTTTAGTTCACATGAACTAAGAATAAACAATACTTCTACAGCATTTATTAATCTTAGTTAACGTTATTTTCAGTATTTACTAATGTATTATTAAAATCACAAGTTGTGTTTGTTAATATTAGTTACTGTGAATTAACATGAACAAACAATGAACGACTTTGTTTTCATTAACTAACATTAACAAAGATTAATAAATGCTGTAATGTATTGTTCATTGTTTGTTCAAGTTAGTTAGTACACATTAACTAAGACTAACTAATGGAACCTTATTGTGAAGTGTTACCAATTTAAAAAAAATTTTTTTTTTTCAAATGTTTTTGAAAGAAGTCTTTTATGCTCACCAGTTCTGCACTTACAGTCAAAACTGTAAAACTGTGAAATATTTTTACTATTAAAAGTAAACATTTTTTATTTGATTATATATTAAAATCTAGTTTATTCCTGTATGGCAAAGCTGCATTTTTTGCTATTACTTCTTATAGCAAAAAACGTCTTTATCGTCACTTGATATATATATACAGTAGTCAACATTTGAAGTGGATCAAAAAAAGCTCATCAAAGTTGTCCTAAGACAAGAACGGGTATTGTTTTAGTTTTAGGACAACTTTGATGAAAGGTTCTGATCCACTTCAAATGTTGACTACAGTGTGTGTATATATATATATATATATATATACACGGTCCACACAAATTTAATATGTAAACACAAACTTTTGTTTTGGTTGGGATTAATCGCAATAAATTCATTTGACCACACAATATAACACTATATATAATATATATAAATATACAGGTAAATATTTCTTAAATATACACGTGTGTGTGTGTATATATATATATATATATATATATATATATATATGTATGTGTATATATATATATATATATATATGTGTGTATGTATATATATGTATATATATATATATATATATATATATATATATATATATATATATATATATATATATATATATATATACACACACAGTACACACACATTTATTATGTAAGCACAATCACGATTAATCGTTTTGACAACACTTTCATATATCGGTTAATCACGATTAATCGCATCCAAAATGAAAGTTTTTGTTTACATAGGAAATGTGTGTGTGTGTATATTAGGGTTGCCGCAATACCAGTCAAAAATGACTAACGATGCTATACCAGCTGAAGTATCACAATACCAAGTAGTATCACAACACTATGCAGTATTCTGTTAATTTAAAATTCAGTTCTACAAAATTAATCAATTTCATAAATAAAAAGATGTAAATGAAAACAGAAAGGGTTTTTCTCTGAATACTTCATTAATGTAAATCAAAGACTGGCTATTGTTATCCATGAAATCATATAAACAAAAATCTTAGCACTGCACAGAGGCTACATGAAGTGACATTTAGATGTGGTATTTATGCATGTAGACTGTATTTATAATTGCATCAATAATGTTATAATATTAATGTTTTAAATACACAAAACTCTGAATATAGAAATATGTTGGAAAAGAATGTAATATGATGGGAAGCTTAAAACCGCCAGCAGGTGGCAGCAAGTGTTCATGATTGAATCACTGAGTCATACAAACGAAACAGCTGAATCCTTCAGGAGCGAATCAAATGACTGTTTTTATGAATGGCTTATCAGTGATTCGCCCAAGCCAAAGCAGATTCGTATTCGAACACAGACACGAAACAAAAACAACACTCTTAACTCTTGTTCGTTTCATATTGCTGAACTGGCAGGAGCATTTTTGCTCGCATATCTTGAAATTTCCAAGTTAGCAGCTTGTATATTAAAACGTATTCATTTAAAATGTTATATATATATATATATATATATATATATATATATATATATATATATATATATATATATATATATATATGATTGATAAGAACCAAGTGCAAAGCCACTATGTTAATGAATGGAACTGCATTCGTGATCGCAAAGATGCTTCCAGAAACGAATTATTACACCTGTTCTAAAACTGGGCAAATGAATAAAACAGCGAGAATACTTTTTTGTAAGATATTATGATGTTGAATAAGTATTTCTTGAGCTGCTATTATCAGACGGTCTAAATCAGACCCTCTCTTCTGATAAACTGCAGCATGAACAACGACGTGCAAGTGCAACGTCTCATTTCAAACTGAACTGAAGGGTCGGGAAACACTGAATACCACATAAAGCGTATACACAGCATGTACTAAACAAAGCACAGCAGAAAGACATTTTGGCAATCAACTTGTGATGTTTCTGCTGGCGTGCATGTTCAAATGAACGTTTTAAACAGTGTTCCGCCGTGCATACAACATATCTTACAATACTACCGTGTGGACGATACTACCGTTTAAAAAATGCAATGGCACCGCGGGTATTTTTAAGCTTTAGTATCGCGATACTGCCATAGTACCGGTATATCGTGCAACCCTAGTGTATAATCGAATAACCGTGATTAATTGCATCCAATATGTGTATATAAAAACAATAACTTATTGCTATGTTTTAAGCACGAAAGAACGAAAGAAAGAAAGAACGAGAAAATTGTCTTACTTTTGTGTTCTACTGAAAAAAAAGAAGCACAGTAACCAGTTTGAGATGGCATGATGAGTAAATAATGTCAGACTTTTATTTTTGTCTGATCTCTTCCTTAACAGTAGATTTAATCAAATGCTCCTAGTGTAAATTCCCCCAGTTAACCCAGATGCAGCATGTTTGAGCATCAACGCCACACACTAGGTCAATAAAAATACCTCGTGCTCGTCCTATTCCCAATTCCTGCTCATTATCATTAAACACACACGAGGCAGACATCCTCCTACAGCCTGACAGGAAATGTAATTGTCTCTACCGCCGAGAGTTTGCTGGATATCCGGAGCTAAAAAGACTTTGGTGGCGGCGGTGCTGCTGGTGTTGTGAAACATGGCCAGCGCGCGGCAGAGCGCGAGCTATTCTTAGCCTCGTTTTACGTGGTGTGTTTTTTTTTTTTTTTTTCTCACGCCGTTCGGATCTCCAGGTGTCTGGATGAAAGTGGCAGGGGATTTCGGAGGCAGCGTTTTGTAAGTGTCGAGACAACAAGTTCATGCCAAGAGAATCTGTGTCAGCGCTTTGCTAAAAGAAAATAACACTTCAAGAGGGAAGGCTGTTTGTGTGTGTGTTTCTGCTCGAGTAACATTTTTTTAGGGAGAGATTTGGAAAGTAGAAAGAGGATATGACGTCTTATTGATCTTTCAACAGGACTCCTCTTGGGGCCTCTTTGGACGAACAAAGCAACAGTCCGTCCAGAGGTGAGTCTATCATCTCCTTCAGACAAAGATGGTGTGTTTATCTGCTTTTATGTTTCATGTTTTCTACAGTGGAGTGGGTTTTACTGCAAAAAGTTACTCAACTGCCTGCTGACTCTTTTCTCTACCACTCCTTGTGAACTTTGGAGCAAGATCTCTTACAGTGCACTACAGCGCATGCACAGTCACTGGCACACACACACACACACACACACACGCGCGCGTACGCGGCTTTGGGGCCAATAGCAGAGCCCCACACACTCCGGGCAAAGAAGTGCCTGATTAGATGAACGTTTTCTCATAGTTTAGTACTATACAGGACCGAACTCAAGAGCAGGATAATGTGTTATGGATCAAGTCATTCAATTTCTCATTTCGAATAACTACTTAGGTAAGGCAATTACACTTAAGAGTAAATATTTACCTTTAACCTCTCAGTGCGTGCGAGCTCAAGCCACATTTGGGCTTTGAAGTGCTACTTGGAAGTGTTTTTTTTAATGGGAAATGATCACTTGTTCGTTGCGAAGGGTCAGCGCAAAGTGTTTGCTCTCTGAAAGCCGTTCTCTTTGCTTTTCAGGACCTTTAAAGAATGGCTGTAGCTTTGAAGATGACCTGTCCCTGGGAGCTGAGGGTAAGTACTCTCCACTTTCTCTCTCAATCGGAGGTAATTGTTCTCAAGTGTGCTCTATTGTGAGGAATCTGATAAAGAATTCCAAGAATTCCACGTAGCTCTTTTAAGGTTAATGAACTGACAGAGAAACAAGAATGACTGCTGGCTGTTTCTTTTTTTTTTTTTTTTAGAATGTAGTATGCCATTTGTTGATTTTTGTGCTGATTAGTCTTTACTTTCTCTGTGGATTCAGTGCTGTTTTGAGTTTGCACAAGGACACAGGTTGACATGCACATGCTTGCATGTGATAGTCAGGTTAAAAGACTGGTCTTGGCACATCAGATAGCTTATCTCTGGTTTCATGGTGTGCACCCTATGGCTCATGTGTTAGCGGGTGTGGAACGCTTCTATAAAAAAAAGTGACTTCTCATTTTACTTTTTTTTTTTTTTTTTTTCCACAAGTTCTTGTTGTCGGAAGTGTAGCAGAAGTCTGACGTTAGCTGGCAATTGTTTTCAGTCAGGAATTATCTTATACTGATGCACACTGTTTGATTTAGGAGTTTAGGAGTTTTGATTTTTGTTTTTTGTTTCATAGTCAGGGTCCAAAATTGAAATTTTTGTAGTCATAAATATTTATAATTGGCCATTAAATCTTCATTTGTTTATTTATTTATTTAAAATAATTTGCTGGATTTGTGTTTTGAAAATAATTTGTCATAATATTCTTGTACATGATATTCACTAATGGAAAATTTAGTTTTAGAGAATGTAAAAAATGTAAATAAATAAATGAGTTTCCTTTAAAAAATAAATGTATATACAGTAAATGCAAAAAATTAAATTTAACATTACAGTTCATTTTTATTTAAATACATATTTAATATATAAATTATTTCCCTTATTACTGATTCAAAAATATTTATTCTTCTTATGTATATTTAAAAACAAAAATTATGCAATTTGTTTTAAATAGATAAATATTAAACTGAACTAATTTATATATATTGCACATTAATATAGTTAATTTCTTTAAATATGTAAGAGGAAAATAAATATTTTTGAATCACTAATATTACAAAATATTTTAAATAAATATTTATTTAAATTAAGCTAATTTGTAGATGTGTTAAACTGAGTTTATTTACATTGATGTATTATTTTAGTATTATTTTAATTTTTAATTTTAATATTAATTTATTAATTATTTATTTATTTATTTATTTATTTATTTATATATATATATATATATATATATATATTTTTTTTTTTTTAACAAACATCTTGCAGCATCATATATAAACTAATAAAATAAACTTGCATTCTATGATTCTGCATTTCCTAATTTACCAACAGGTGGGTAATTCTGTTTTATTTACTTGTCATAGACATTTCTTTACATTTAATTCTTTACAAGTGTTAATTTTGGACCCTTTGTGTAAAGCGTATAAGAAAAATAACATTTTAAAAAAACAACAATAGTTGAAACAATATTAAACAATATGTTAAAAGCACTTGCGTTTTTCACTTGTGTATTTGGACCTCTACTATACCGTGTTTTCTTGGTAAATTACGATATTTTGTGTGGGTGTATTTCTTAATTTCTAGAATGACTAGTTTAAACAACACAACAAGCCAAATAAAAATGTTTTTCACAGACTCTCCACAAGCTATTGTACTATTGCAGTCGAGCAGATTTCAGTTCTTTTCGGTTTGTCTGTATGTTAAGAAACGAGTCCAGACTAGTTGCACTGAATGACTCCGTCTGCTCGTATTGACAAGAGCACAAGAATCAGGCAGCACCAGTTGTGGGAATTTCTATGGAAATTCGAGGTTGAGCATTTTTACCTGAGGCTGACAGATGAGCGCATGCAAGCCAGGACGCTTCAGGCCAGAAAAGCTCTGGCTAATGTCCTCCAAGTCTCTGTGTTCAATCCTGTCCTCCTAAGTGAACTAAAACCTGGTGTCTAATGTGATTTGTAACACGAATCGTTTGGCAGGTTAGGATGTGTGCGCGTATAATTCTGTCATTGTGCGCTAAGTGCTGAGGAAAACGTTTCCCAATGTGGAATGTCATCCGGAGTGAATGGTTCTCTGCTGAGTAAATCACTTTTGGAAATTAACGTCACGACAACGTTAAATAAGGCTCTTTCGTAAGAAATTTCTGGCAACTTCCACTACGTTAAAACGGCAGCCAGGGCTTTTGTTAATTGCACTTGTCGTGTCAAAGGTCGACAGGTGGGTTCAAGGCAATTTGCTATTAAATTAGCTAGGAATCCAGCACAGCTAAGCCTCTATTTCTCTTTCTCTCTCATCTCTACAGCCAATCACCTCCAGAACAGCAGCACAAAAACAGAGGCCAATGGGTAAGTAGGACTTCCACAATGTTCCCATCTCTTTCTGTTTTGGTCCGGTCACAGATGGGTCACTGTCTTCTTTTCACAGCTATGAAATGCCAGCCGAGGCCAAAAGGAGCCAGTTCAAGCAGAAGGGCCGAAGTATGAACTCCACAGGCTCTGGAAAAAGCAGCACCACTGTGTCCAGGTACTTTACAAGAATGATGTACTATGGTCATTAACACATGCAAAATCTCTGGGCTTGTGAAACAGCAACAGCTCAACCAGACTGGGCAAGGAGTCTGAATATGATACGCTTCATAATCATTTTAGTTATATAAGTAAACATATAACTGTTTAATGTCACATTTCTTCTGAGGAGGCAAGGGAGGCAGTGCCTCCTCAAAATATTGGATTAGAAAAAAAAAGTAGTGCAAAAATAAAACGATGCCGATATTACAAAATATAGCATTAAAAAGTCTCTCTCGCCTCCCCTGAGCCCATTGAGTTTTAACAGACCGTCTAAAGTGTGTGTTGAGTTTGGTGGGAGGTAATTGAGAATGAATGGGGGAAAGTCACTTGAGAGGAGGCAATGCCTCTATCGTGATAGGATTGGATATGACTGGTTATGTCGGCTGTGATTGGTTCATGTGATAAATCCCACCTCTTGTGTTGGCGAATCAGTCTGAATAAACAATATAATGGCGTTAATGGGAAGACTGATTTAAATAAGTAAGCAAGTACACAACTCACACACTTAGATATTACCATTTTGTAATGTCAAAATAAGACTTAAAACGGCATGAAAACATGATCTGTGCGAGTTTTTTAGTGAGTAATCAGCTTGGTGAAATTTAAGGTAAAACTCCATGTCTTTGACCAATATTTACTGAGGATTGATGACTGATGATCTAAAAAACTTCAAAGATTGTTCAAAGTTAACTATTAAAATAACTGTTTTATTAAATTAAAATAACTATTAAAATAAAGTTTTTGAACAGTAACTAATAGTAACAGTAATGAACAGTAACTTTTTAAAGAATTCCCTTCTGCTCCCCAAGCCTGCATTTATTTGATCCAGAGTACAGCAAAAACACTGAAATTTTGAAATATTTATACTATTTAAAATAACTCTTTTCTATTTGAATATATTTTAAAATGTAATTAATTCTTGTGATCAAAGATACATTTTTAGCAGGTGGGGGGATGAAATTATAGAAATTAAACTTTTATTTAGCAGTGATGCTTTACATTTATCAGTAGTGATGATAAAGACATTTCTAATGTTTTCTATTTCAAAAGATTTCTGTTTCAGATAAATGCTGTTCTTCTGAACGTTCTGTTTATCAAAGAAACCTGAAAAAAATTCTACTCAGCTGTTTTCAACATAATAATAATAATAATAATAATAATAATACTACTACTAATAATAATAATAGTCGTTTTTTGAGCAGTAAATCTGAATGTTAGAATAATTTCTCAAGGTTCATGTGACTGGAATAATGATGCTAAAAATTCAGCTTTGAAATCACCGGAATAAATTGCATTTTAAAATATAGTCAAATAGAAAACTGTTCTTTTTAAGTAGTAAAAATATTTCAAAATTGTACTGTTATTGCTGTACTTTGGATTAAATAAAGGCAGGCTTGGTGAGAACATTAAACTCATTAAAACACTTACTGTTCAAAAACGTTTGACTGGTAGTGTAAGTAATATTGATTACATTGTTAATGTAAAAATATAAAATAGATAGAATAAATTAGATGATTTTTTTTTTTTTCTGGTAGTGTAAGCAATGCTTATTTAACCAAGAAAATGTGACTGTGACATGAATTTACAGTTGTTAAAAAAAAAATAAAAATAAAAGCCTCTTTATTTCAGAACACCATTATATATCGGTTAGGTAGATAATACCAAAAATATTAATTTAATAATACAAGATAATAATACAAATAACAATACAAAGTGGCATCTGCAAATAAATGTTGCTAAATTAACTTAACATTTCTGAGCCTCTTTTTTTTGTTCGCTAGTGTTTGATTGTGCACTAATTTACACTTGATAATTTCAAATCCAGCATATATTGCTATATTTTTTTAAATAAATTAGCAATTAGCATTAAGCAATTAACAATTTTTAAGTGAGGCATCAGTGTTCAAATACTTTTTGTGGCTTTAAACTGCAAGTCGATCACTTAGTTTTGTTTTATTTTATGTTCGCAAACAGATTGTAGTTCTTTGCTACTAATGGTGCAGGAAATTGCACAGTTTACCTTTTAAATATTAAAATATTAACAAATATTGACAGAATTTTAAGTAACTGTTCTTAACATTTAAAATCTGTGTTTAAAACATGTAAATTTCTGAGGTCTAAGTTGAAGATCTTTGTATGAAGTGACTGTAATGCGATGCTTTGGCAAACATCGATTGTCTATTTGCATATAGATGCAGGTGTGTGTCATTTATGGATGTTGTTTTTCCTGCAGCGTTTCTGAACTTCTGGACCTGTATGAGGAGGATCCAGAGGAGATCTTGTACAACCTCGGCTTTGGGCGCGAGGAGCCTGACATCGCCTCAAAAATCCCTTCTCGTTTCTTCAACTCGTCTTCTAGCGCCAAGGGAATCGACATCAAAGTTTACCTGGGAGCCCAGATTGAGCGCATGGAGCTGGAGAACCCAAACTATGCCCTGACAAGTATGTAAACCGTGCTGTCAACACAATCGCTGGCATCTGATAGTACTTCAGCCCCCGTGGTTCAAACCGCCGTGCCTGTGCACGTTCAAAAAACCTGATCAAAATGAGGCGTGAAAGGAAATATTATATGTTGCAAGTAGGGGTGTAGCATTAAGAGCGTTTAGTCATTTCTGTTTGTTTCATGCTTTATTTATTTGAGAAACAATTATTACATCATAGTTTCGTTTCGCATAGTCATGATGCAAAGAAAAAACATTGTAGCCAGGCAATTGGACAACTTTTAAGTCAACACCAAGTCAAAATTGACTGTTTACTTTCTTAATGCATGTTCTCAGTCTTATTGTGCACGATTTATTGTGCGTGTTATTTCAAACAAAATGTGTTTGTCATAGAAATCTTTAATCAAAGAATCAAGTTAATAATAGCTTAAATACTTTCCTTTTTGGCTCACATGCAAAACATTCTGCGGTAACTCCACTCTGGGTTTTCTATTTCCGCCCTTCGCTCGTTCCCTGCTTGCATGTGAAAGCAAAATTTGCACAGTTACTGATCTACTGTAAAGTTCATTCAGTATTTTTTTTTAAAGGTGAAATGTCTATTTATAATCTCAATAATATTTCACAAACCTTTCTTTTATTTGGTTTGCTTGTAGTCTGTTAACGCTGTTTAATTAAATTCATATTTCATGCTTTTAATTTTACAGATGAATGTTATAATATAGACCAATATTAGTTTTTCACTGGTATCAACTGATATAATTTTGCATGTTAACTGAAAGTTAATCTTTAAAAGAATAATAATTTTACAATACTGTTAAAGGTTAGAACTGTTTTAACTAACTTGAAGTTCAATAAAAGTAAAATGAATAAATTAAAATGATTAACTGCACAGATGAAATATATAAATAAAAATAATAAAATTACAAAAACACAGCAGAATTAATATTTTGAAATTAGTTTGTAGTCTATTAATGCTGTTTAATTAAAAGCATATTTCTGACATGCAGCTGATTTTAGCTATGATTGTTATATTATTGACCAATATTAGTTTTTCATTGGTATCAATTATTGAAATCAATTTTTTTTTTATTTATCCATATTCGTATCAATTATATAATTTTGCATGTTAACTGAAAGTTAATCTTTAACAAAAAATACTTTTTACAATACTGTTAAAAGTTAGAACTGTTTTAACTAACTTGAGGTTCAGTAAAAGTAAAATGAATAAATTAAAATTATTAATATTAATAATATGCACAGATATTTAAAAAAAAAAAAACTAATAAAATTACAAAAACACAGCAGAATTAATATTTTAAATTAGTTTATAGTCTATTAATGCTGTTTAATTAAAAGCATATTTCTGACATGCAACTGATTTTAGTGATGAATAATATTATTATTGACCAAGATAATTTTTTTCATTGCTATCAATTAATAGTAATAAGGCTCTTGTATTTTGTCTGCTTGTAGTCCATTAATGCTAATTAAATGCATATTTCTGACATGCAATTAATTTTAACAATGAATTATTTATTATTGACCAATATAAGTTTTTTCATATGTATCAATTATTGGTATTAGTATCAAGAATTATTTTTTATTTATCCATATTGGTATCAATTATTTAATTGTGCATGTTAACTGAAAGTTAATCTTTTAAAACAATAATTTTACAACACTGTTAAATGTTAGAACTGTTTTAACTAACTTTAAGCACAATAAAAAGTAACACGAATAAATTAAAATAACTGCACAGGTATTTAAAAAAATAAAATAAAATTACAAAAACTGCTAAATTAATAAAACTTGTATTTTGTTTGTAGTCTATTAACGCTGTTTAATTAATTAAATGCATATTTCATACTTGCATGATGTATTATTGACCAGTATTTTTTCATTTGCATCAATTATTGATTTTGATATCAATATATTTTTTTATCCATATTTGTATCAATTATATAATTGTGCATATTAACAGAGAGTTAATCTTTTAAAATTAAATGCATATTTCTGACATGAAGTTTTAGCAATTAAGCAATTTTAGTAATTAATGATTTATTATTATTGACCAATATTTTTTTTTTATTTTTTTTTTACCCATATCGGTATCAGTTATTTAATTGTGCATGTTAACTGAAAGTTAATCCTTTAAAACATTCATTTAATAACTGTTAAATGTTAGAGCTGTTTTAATTAACTTGAATTGCAATAAAAAGTAAAACGAATAAATTAAAATTATTAACTGCACAGATATTAAAAAAATTAATAAAATGATACAAACAAAGCAAAATTACCAAAAATTATTGTATTTTGTTCACTTGTAGTTTATTAATACTGCTTAATTGAAACCTATCTCTGACATGCAATTGATTTTAGTAATAAATTATATATTATTGACCAATATAATTTTTTTTCATTTTCATCAATTTTTATTTTTTATTTTTTTATTTATCCATATTGGTATCAAGTAATTAATTATGCATGTTAACTGAAAGTTAACCTTTTAAAACAATAATTTAATAACACTGTTAAATGTTAGAACTGTTTTAACTAACTTGGACTACAGTAAAATATAACATATAATAAATTACAATTAATAACTGCACAGATATTAAAAAAAGTAATAAAATGGCAAAAACAGTACAATTTTATCTATCTATCGCTATATATTTTTATTTATTTATTTATTTATTTATTTTGAGTTCTTAAACATGCACTTCCATTAAATGCTGCTTGTGGTGCAGAAAATTGAACACTTTGCCATTAAATATTAAAATAATAATAATATAAATTTTAACAAAGAATATAATTTTATTATCAAACTAATATAATTTTATTATCAACCATAACATGATAAATTTATCTGCATATTGGTATCAGCCAATATTTATTGACAATGCATCTTTAATTTCATTATTTGTCATTAACATGGAGTTGAGAGAGAACAGCAATTTCAAAAGAGATTCTCACTAGACAGTCTTACGCTAGTAATGCAAGTATCTAACCATAGAGAAGAAAGATAAAGACAACCAAGCAGAACTTGAGGGAAGTTGTGGAGCCTAAAGAAGAAGCGTGTTTGATTTTAAGACCACAATGCAGAACACTGAATCCATGGGTTTGTGCTCATTCTTTAATAATTCTATGTCTTCAAGCAAACGCTGAGCTCCGAGCCCTCAAACGCTTGCTGATAAACAACGAGCGCTGTACAGACTCGGCTCAATAGAAGTAGAGCACAACGAAGCCATTGTCCTCCGTGGGCACAGAAATGAGAGGGAGAGACAGACGGCAACAGAGAGAGAAAGTGTCAAGCAGGCTGTGGCACAGCAGAGCTGATCCTGCCATCCCCTCACATCAGGATTGGGCCTGTGTGCCAGCTCTGTGCCAGCTTGTGTATTGGCCTACATTTGCATAATTCACACTGAGCCAAGACAAAGCAGCGGAACAGGAAGAACCTGGGTGAGAGTAGAGATGTGCGAAGTTTGTAATAAGGCTTGTTTTGTTGATTGTGAATGCACTGTTTTTGGCTTCAGGTTAGTTTTGTGGCTTTGTTTTAATAAGCGCTTGTGTGCCTTCGGCTGATTTTGACTAGCTTGGCTGTGAATTGTTAGTACCAGTAATATGCCATTTATAACTTGCATTCCAAATGAAGGAAGGAACCATAAAAGCTTGCGTCTAGCCCACGTTTGCATTCATGAACAATAGCTCAATTTTCAGTATCTAACACAGCTTTAATTTAACTAAGATTTGTATACTAATACAATATATACTGTGTGTGTGTATATATATATATATATATATATATATATATATATATATATATATATATATATATATATATATATATATATATATATATATATATATATGTGTATATGTATGTATGTATGTATGTATGTATGTGTGTGTGTGTGTGTGTGTGTGTGTGTGTGTATACAGGTGCTGGTCATTTAATTAGAATATCTTCAAAAGTTGATTTATTTCACTAATTCCATTTAAGAAGTGAAACTTGTATAATGTATACATTCATTCCACACAGACTGATATATTTCAAGTGTTTATTTCTTTTAATTTTGATGATTATAACTGACAACTAATGAAAACCCCAAATTCAGTATCTCAGAAAATTAGAATATTATTTAAAGGGGTCATCGGATGCTAATGTCACTTTTTCATGTTGTTTGAACATTAATGTGTGTTGGCAGTGTATGTACAAATCTACCTTATAATGATAAAAATCCATGCAGTGATTTTTAATTAATCTGTAAAAATAATATCCCCTTTTTCAAATCGAGCCGTTCTCAGATGCCTGTCGGTGTGCCGTCACACTGACAGAGGCCACTCCCACAATAGTTGATTGACATGAGCTCTAACCTAAGACCAGCTGTCACAGTCCAGTAACTTTCCATGTTTTGATGCCAGAGCAGGGATGTAAGTTAGACAAGAATATCTCCGATTGAGCGATTGAGGTGTTGTGTTGCTGGATGTAATAATGAACACAGTGGTCGTCATTTACTCCCGACATCTGAGCCGCTGAAGATGCAGTAGATTATGTTTGTTTGTGAATGGAATGCGCCTCCCGATCTACATATATCCATCTATGTTCGCGCGAATCATTCATGATCCAGCTTCACTTACAGCAGAAGTGAGTATAAGCGTTTTTTATGAATCTTTGCGATCACCTTTCCTTATAACGTGGTAGTTAGAAAGTTTAGCGGCTAAATGCGGCTAATGTAAATAAGATCGTCTTTCCACAGAGAGAAGAGAGGGGTGGGGCGAGCAGAGCTCATTTGCATTTAAAGGAACAACCCCTTAGAATGAGATGATTTTTGCAGAGCTGATTTTGGCAAGGTAAAAAGGGTGTTGTTTTACAAAACCATTGAGAAATTTTAATCAAAGTATATTAGAGACTTTTCATTAAGACCCTAAAGAATCATATCAACTTGTGGAAAATGGGCATCCAATGACCCCTTTAAGACTAATACAAAGAAAGGATTTTTAGAAATCTTGGCCAACTGTAAAGTATGAGCATGTACAGCACTCAATACTTAATTGGGGCTCCTTTTGCCTGAATTACTGCAGCAATGCGGCGTGGCATTGAGTCGATCAGTCTGTGGCACTGCTAAGGTGTTATGAGAGCCCAGGTTGCTCTGATAGTGGCCTTCAGCTCTTCTGCATTGTTGGGTCTGGCATATCGCATCTTCCTCTTCATAATACCCCATAGATTTTCTATGGGGTTAAGGTCAGGCGAGTTTGCTGGCCAATTAGAACAGGGATACCATGGTCCTTAAACCAGGTACTGGTAGCTTTGGACTGTGTGCAGGTGCCAAGTCCTGTTGGAAAATGAAATCTGCATCTCCATAAAGTTGGTCAGCAGCAGGAAGCATGAAGTGCTCTAAAACGTCCTGGTATACAGCTGCGTTGACCCTGGACCTCAGAAAACACAGTGGACCAACACCAGCAGATGACATGGCACCCCAAACCATCACTGACTGTGGAAACTTTACACTGGACCTCAAGCAATGTGGATTCTGTGCCTCTCCTCTCTTCCTCCAGACTCTGGGACCCTGATTTCCAAAGGAGATGCAAAATTTACTTTCATCAGAGAACATAACTTTGGACCACTCAGCAGCAGTCCAGTCCTTTTTGTCTTTAGCCCAGGCGAGACACTTCTGATGCTGTCTGTTGTTCAAGAGTGGCTTGACACAAGGAATGCGACAGCTGAAACCCATGTCTTGCATACGTCTGTGCGTAGTGGTTCTTGAAGCACTGACTCCAGCTGTAGTCCACTCTTTGTGAATCTCCCCCATATTTTTGAATGGGTTTTGTTTCACAATTCTCTCCAGGGTGCGGTTATCCCTATTGCTTGTACACTTTTTTTCTACCACATCTTTTCCTTCCCTTCGCCTCTCTATTAATGTGCTTGGACACAATAAATACAATCAATTCAATAAATACATAAAAAAATGTTTGTTAACTGAAATAAAAAATATAAAACTTACTTTAGTTCAGCTAGTATCCAAAGTAAACTAGTTTGTATTTAGTTTAACTTGAAGTAAGTCAACCAAATTTATTAGAACTATATAGATATTTTCTCTTTAAAAAAAAAAAAACTAATAAAAATGAAAAAAAAAAACACAAAAAAATTACTAGAACTTTAACTAAAATTAAAGAAAAAAAAATCTTTTAAAATCATCAATAAAAATAAAATATAGATTAAGAAAACAAACAAACAAAAACAAAATGACCTAAACTACTAAAATTAAATAAACTAAATATAAAATATATAAAATATTAAATCTTTTAAAATATCAGTAAAAATAAAATCTAATAGATACACACACATTTGTATATATAAATGTATTACCATGTTACCTTAAAATATTATTATATAAATGTAGACATTTTTCTGTTTTCTAAATGTATATATTTATATATATATATATATATATATATATATATATATATATATATATAATATGGCAAAAACAACAAAATGACTCAAACTTTAACTAAAATGAAAGAAAAATATAGAATAGCAAAATATAAAATAGAAGAGCTCTTAAAATATAACATGTAAAAATCTTCTAAAATATTAACTATCAGTTGATATAAATAACATAAAATTACTATAAATAAAATTAAAATATTAGTTAATATAGAGAATTTTTTTATATATGTGTGTGTGTATATCACATATATATATATATATATAATATATATAACCAAAGTTGTTCTAGAATAAGAACGAGTATTGTTTTGGTTATAGGACAACTCTTATGAAAGGTTTTGATCCACTTCAAATGTTGACTAGTGTATATGATATGTATAGATAGATAGAGACATACACATGTATATACACACACCCTGGACCACAAAACCAGTCATAAGCGTCAGTTTTTTTTAAATTGATATGTATACATTATCTGAAAGCTGAATAAATAAGCTTTCTATTGATGTATGGTTTGTTAGGATAGGACAATATTTGGCATATATATTACATACAGTGTATTGTATATATTGCTGTCGTTACCTTAAAATAATATAAATATTAACAAAGAATTTATGTAAATTCATTAAAGCAATTAAGTAAACAGGAAAAACAAACACAAGCAATAGAACATGGCAACAGGTCTCTTAAGTTACTAGTGCGGATGTTTTGAGACTTTTTTTTGTAAAACCACTTGTTTACATTCACTTAAGTCTAACCGACTGTTTATGCCGATACCCACTAAGTGGGCATTTTGACCAAGAAGTGTATGTGAATGTTTATTCACATTACTGTGAGGTATTCTGTGGATTAGTTCTCCCATGTCTTGTTGACTTTTCTTACATAACACTTGCTTCTTCCTCCCCAAATGCTCGTCTGTGGGGGCTGTGATCTCGAATCGGACGTGCTTGTCCCTCTTTCACAGAAAACCACGCTCTCTGTTCCTCTTTTCTTTTTCTGGCGCATGTCCTGCAAGCCGTTCCTGAACGCTGACTCAGACAGCCTGGCTGCATTGCAGGAGATAAATGAAGACTATTGATTTCTGAGCAACGCACATCACTGGCTTGTTATCACTTGTTATCATTCCATGACATGCCTGCAGTATTGTCAAATCCTTTTCCTTCATGTCTGCGAGGACAAATGACAGGCTTGATGTTGATAAAGACCATCAAATCACTCAAAAGTTGACATACTTCCAGTGTTTAGTACAACGGGAAGCCCTGAAATTTTAGAATTTTCCAGATCACCAGATTCCAATTGGAATGACTCGATTTTGTTTGAAATTTTACAAGCAGCCGTATATATGAGCAGTGCTTGACTCATTTTGATTCTGACAGGATTTAATGTGGTTTAAGTTAGCAAACTAGCCAATTCTGTCCATGATTCAGAAATTTGATCCTTGTGGTCAGTTCAGTCTAATTTGTGGTGTGGTCCAGCTGTTTCAGAAATATTCTATTTGCTTATTATTGTTCGTTCGTTTGTTCATTTGTTGAAGCCCTATACATTTCAGAATATTAGTGCTGTCAAATCGATTAATTGCGATTAATCGCATCCAAAATAAATGACATAAATTACATAATATATGTGTGTGTACTGTGTATATTTATATGTATATATAAATACACACACATGCTGGTATATATTTAAGAAAAATATTTTATGTTTAGATATGAAATACATTTATATATAATATTCATTATATTAATAAAATGTATACCTCTAAATGCATATAAATATTTTCAAAATATATACTCTATGTGTGTATTCATATATAGATGTGATTAATTGTTTGACAGCACTAATTATGTTATGTTATCATATAATATCTTATATTATATACATGATGATATATGCATTAAATTATTTATTAAACATTAATATAAAAATACAATATTAACAACAATATATTATGATTATTATTATTACTATTATTATTATTATGATAGTAATAACTATTAGTATTGTTCTTCTTATTATTATTTTTATATTAATAAACATTTAATATTTATTTTTGTTTGTTTGTTGAAGACCTGTAGAATTCATAATTTGTGTTATATTATATTATATTATGTTATATTATATTATATTATGTTATTATATTATATTATATTATATTAGATACATTCAATTTATTGAACAATAATATTAAAAATACAATATTAACAACAACATCAATGATATAATATGATTATTATTGTTCTTATTATTATTCCTATTTGTATATTAATATACAATTTATATTTCTTTTTTTGGTTTGTTGAAGAACTATAGAATTCATCATTTATTATTATATTATATTATATTATATTATATTATATTATATTATATTATATTACAATTAATATTCTTTTTGTTTGTTGAAGACCTGTAGAATTCACAATTTATTATATTTTGTTTTATTTTTTTGTTTCATTCATTTAACATTAATATAAAAAAAAAACTATATTACAACAACAACGATATGTTGTTATGGTTAATATTATTATCAAATTGTTATTTTTTTCTTTTTCTTCTTCCTCTTCTTATTATTATTTATATTAATATACATTTAATATTTGTTATTTTTGTTTGTTTGTTGAAGACCTGTATGTTATGTTATGTTATGTTATTTTATGTTAATGGCTGTTGATTTAATGCATTAATCACATTAATTAGTTATGGAAAAAAATAACATGTTACATTTTTATGCAATTAACACAAAAAAGTTATTTTATATTAATTTAATATAATATAATATAATATAATATAATATTGTGTATTACCTTATTAATATTTAAAAGTAATATAATATTGCATGCATGTATGCATGTTTTTATTATTTGTTTGTTTTCTATTTTTTTATTTGTGGTTTCTGTTTAAATTTCTTTTAACGTTTCTTTTTTTTACTTGAGTAAATCATTTCATGGTTTCAAGTCAGCTCTTTATAGGAAATTGTCCGTTCTAAAGCTCTCCTTCTTCTTTTTCTGTAGGTCGGTTTCGTCAAACAGAAGTTCTGGCCACGGTGGCAAATGTCTTCTCCGAAATCTACTCCCAAGTGTCTGGAAGACCCATGGAGAGAATCGGCAGCAGTGAAACAGAGACTAAAACCCCTTCTCCATTAAAAAGGAATAATTCCGCTCTAAATGTGGCCAGGATTTTAAAACGGAACTTTACGAAACCGAACCTGCTGGCCGCTGCCATGGAAGGAGCAGTCAAACAGGCTTTAGCATCTGACACTGACAACGCAGAGGGTACAAACGCCGACGTACGGGCCGGACTGATGGATACCGAGCACAAACTGCAACAGAAAGGCTTTAGGAAAAAAGATTCATCTCTGGCCACAGTGACCGAGGAGGCCCAGCAAAGTACCTCAGAGGCTGCTGTCAACGGAGACGTCCCAGATGGTGACCACTCCACTGAGACTCCAGCTCTGGACAAAGACATGCCGCTCTCCCCGGTCCTGGTGAGCATCAGTCGGGCGTCTGACGAGAGTGACTTCAAGGAGCTTGAGCCCCAGGAGACCATCACTTCCACCCCAGATAAAGAACCGTCCAACCTGCTGCCCAACCCGCACATGGCCCACCTACTCAGCCAGCCTAGAGACTCGTTCGAAATGGAGGAGGTACGGTTCTCTCTCGTCTCCACTTTACCAAAACAATTCTCCCTGATTTCCCTTGTCCAGTTCTCACGCTGACAATCATCTCCAAGCTTCTCCTAAAGTTTTTTTGTTGTAACAGCAGAGGGTCATGACACTGGAAGCTAAAAATAAGTAGGGAACATAGAGCGCCTGGAGGATGTTCTGGGGATTATGGTTTTGCCTTTGATTATGTTAAAGAATGCTACTGGATTCTGATAGCAGACAATGTTCATCAGTGATACTGAAGTCCGGCTTGCCGCAAGTTTATCAGTGGCCAACACCATGGCCTGCAAAACTTACATTTAAAGCTGAAGTGTGCCATTCTTGACCTGTATTTTTGTGCTATTTTACCATCGCTCTTAAAAATCAACGTAAAGTAAAACCTCTTCCCACATTTTGAGTCTGATGTTATATTCTGTGGTTTAGCTGAGCAAGTGAATCATGTGAGTTGATTCTGTCCATGATTCACAAAGATGACTCCCGCAGATACTTCTGCAATGCGTTTCGACTGGTTCAGTAAAAATATTATCAGAGATTTTTTATTTTTTATTTTTTTAAGCCCTATACAACTCAAATGATTTATTATATTATATTATATTATATTATATTATAATTATATATAATAATTATTTATTATATTCTAATAATTATCTATGGGGAAAAATAACACGTTAAAATTTGTAATGCAATTACAAATTTATATTATATTATATTATATTATATTATATTTAGGGCTGTTGATTTAATGCATTAACCTAATTAATTAGTTATGGAAAAAAATAACACGTTAAAATTTGTAATGCAATTAACGCATTCAAAAATTAAAATAAAAAAAATAAGAAATTATTTCTAAAGCTACTTTTTGTAATGTGTGTCATGCTTTTCTCATGTAACACAATAATGACTTTAAATTATGTTCTCTGGGTAATTTCTCAACCAAATTTGATGTGATTTTTATGCGATTAATTAGATTAATTATTTGACATATTGTGTAATTAATTAAATTATTTTTTTATTTACTGACAGTCCTAATTATATTATATTATATTAACAACATATTATGTATTATCTAATAATATTTTATATTAATATAATAATAATAATAATAATAATAATAATAATAATACATGATCTAAGTTTTAGATATTAAAAGTCCATAAATGTAAATAAATAAATAAAAAAATGTAAACAATTAAAAAAGTCATGTAAGTAGTACATAATAGAGTATTAAAATTGAAGCCTAAATATAAATAAACAAATAGACAGACCAACAAATAAATAAACAAATAAATATTTTATTGTTGTTGTTTTTGTTTTTGTTAACTTATTATCCTTAATTTTTATTATAATTATTGTATTCATTTTTATTTTTTATTTATTAACAAATCTAGAACATGTAATCTAGATGTATTCCTGGTGTTCTTGTAAATAATAATTATAGTTGATATTTTATTTATTTATTTTATTTATTGTAGAAAGCTTTATTATATTACATTACATTATTCTGTAAAAAAATGAATTGTCAAATATTAATTATAATAATTATAATGAATATTTTTTTAATATCAGCAGTTACTTTATTGGTTTGAATTATTTATTCATATATTATTAGTAATTTTTTAAGGCATCGTTCACCTAAATATTTAAAGAATAGTTTACCCAAAAATAAAAAAGGCCCTCATGTCGTTTCAAACCTGTATGACTTATTTTTTTCTGTGGAGCACAAAAGATGATATTTTGAAATTCCTTGACAATATCTTTTTGTTTAAGCAGAAGATAGTAAGTCATGTAAGGTTTGGACCAACATGAGGGTGAGTAAAAGATGATAATTTTAGGGATGACTTATCCCTTTAAAAGCTTAGATAATTACAAATAAACCACTTGTTACATTATGTCTCTCTAACATTGTCTCTTATAGCTCTATTTTTTTGAGCATCCCTACACTTCATGGTATAGTAACACTGGCTCGACCAATAGTTTGAGTTGGGGTGTGACTATCTGTTTGTCCAACCACCCAGTACTTTTACAAGGTCATTGTATATGCTGGCCTCTGGACATTCTGCATTTTCAAACAATGGCTCATGAGGTGCATAATTTGAGTATCTAAAGCTGGTGTAATGTTCAGGTGTGACTTCATGCTGTTGTGTTGTGATCTGTCAGACTGGTGATGATCTATTTCTTTGCAGTTGCAGAGTAATGAGGATGAAGCTCTTCCTGGCTCTGGTGGCATGTCTCGAGTTGGCAGCGGTGAGTGTGGACCGACTGCGGTTATCTGTCGCACGCTACCAGGAAACTGAATTTGTATTTGTGTTAAAGGCTATATGCAACTTTGAATCATTCAAAACATATAGCATGTAAATAAGACTTCTTAGCAATAGGTTGTGTAGATAGTTTTTCTATGGTATTGTTTAAAACATCTGTGAGATTTGGATTGCTGGGCTTTTTTTTTTTTAAAGCTAAAAATGATTTGAGACTTATTCCTCTTGAGAACGCAATGGTCGTGCGGTCAAATCCGGTTGTCTGTCCCTAAAGAAAAACACAGACACTTTTTCCAAGAACACAGAGGAAGAGATGTCTTATTTAAACACTCAACATAACTGCGATGTGCTTTATCACGCTGACTTAAGCCCAGCCCTAAAAAGCTGACTGTAGAAGCGGACTGTAGAATGCGTTTTAGATGAAATATGGATCAAGTCTGCCCCTATGTGGTAGAATTCAGTAGATGTTCACTATTCAATATGTAGAAGAATGTTCTGGTTTCAAGTTCAGTTTTATCAATAGCATTTGTGACAATATGCAACATCATTAAGCAACATTATGCCACCAGCTTTGCTTGTGTTGAAACACTCCTCAAAGTAATGTATAGAATTTCAGTGAGACCAGGAAAACAGAAAAATAGGTGGCAGTAATTTGTAATAATTACCACGCTGAACCTACATAATGAGATCTAAGCCTTAAAACTCATAAGCATGAATTATAACAACTGGATTGAATTTTAAAAAGTCTTTGACTGCTGGGAAATTAGTCAGTCACACTCAGTTTTGGTGCTCATGCTGTGTCTCCCTACAGAGAGGTTATTGAGGACTACCAGCCAGCAGTCTGACAGCAGTGGGTTTGCAGAGGACCCATCCACAGACGGGTCGGGTAATCACCTGAAGGTACGTGAGTGTGCGCATAACCATCTGGGCTCTTTACAGTCTATGAATACAAAGATGTCATCCTCTTCGAGCCCAGCAAAAACAGTATTTGAATTGAATTAGCTTACACTGATACCATTAAAAAAAGTATGATACTTGCAGTAATTTAATAGATTAATATATTTCATACTTTACAAAATGAATATTATTGTTTTTTATATTAGTATATGAATAATAATAAAATTAATTAGCAGTGCCTTCTTTTAATTGAAATGTAATCATGTGTGTTTTTGTGTTTTTATTGGCACAGAAATCCCAAATTATATTAAACGTACATAAACCAAATTTGCACAGACAGGTTCTTAAAAAGTAAAAAATTTAAGGCCGTAAAAGTCTTAAATGATACACTCTAAAAAAAAATGCTGGGTTAAAAACCCAACTTTGGCTTTTTGGACAAATATTGGACAGAACACATGCTGGGTTATTTTCACTCAGCTGGTTGGGTTAAATGTTTTTACCAAACATTCTATTTTATTTTATTAAAGTCAAATATTGTTTAAAAATTATTATATTGCTGGTTTAAAGTGGACTGGAACTTATAAAAACACACACAGAATTACTAGAGGCAACAGCAATAATCAAAAGATGAACATTTATTATTAAGCAAAAACACATGGACAAAATACAAGACAAATTAAATTTGTTTGGGTGAATACACCATAGTTTACAATATTACATACATTTAAACTCATTTAACAAGCATTTTAGTTAAACAAGCATGTAACATTTAAAAGTAGAATTTTAATTTTAGTGTATTAAACCATTCTCTGTATTCTTCTTTTTACTGATGCCATTGTGTCGCCGAAATCTTCAGACCATGGCCTCATGTTTCACTCGTAGCTGAAAGATGCCATGACTGACTCCAAAAACTGCCCATAAACAAACAGTACTGACATTACAGAACATATTTTAAGATTAAGCTCAGTACAGTAACGAATAAAATCCATTTATTTTATGCAAGGCAAATGGCGTTTCCATCCTGTGAAACAACCGTTGCTGACATCTCGTTCTTATGTTGCGTTAAATAAAAACAATTTACAGCACAGTAAAGACTTTATAAATAAAAAAAAAATGTATACAAACCTTTATTTTGCTGAAGAAGTACAAATCGGCGGTGCTGAGAACCTGTAGAGGACTCAAAAAACCCGCGCTCTGACTGGCTGTAACTTAGCAGCTGGGTTGTTTCATCAGAGACAGGCTCAACCCAGCGGTTGGGTAAAAAAAAAAAAAAATCCTGTGTTAAAAATGACCCAGAAACTTAGTTACAGAAAAACTACCCAGCACCTGGGGAAAAAATATTAAATATAACCCAATAAAATGACCCAACAACCTGAACCCAGCGTTTTTTAGAGTGTACAAGAAAGTCTTCATTATGATTTCAGGAGGCCTTAAATTTAAGGACGGAAAGACAAGAATTGCGATATAGCTGAATGTGAAGATTAAGCAATTAAACAAGAGGCTATGATTTCATTGAATAAATATGAGTATACTGCGGTTATCAGGGAAAACGCTATATTTCTAATGTGAAACCACCACCTGCTGGTAGAGAATGTATTTGTCTTTTCAATAAGCCAGTGAAGTTTATCATCTTGTAAAAATTTTTTTGTTTGTTTTTGTGAAAACCTCTAAATCTCCGTGCTTTTTTCAGAAATTGCCCTACCCCACTCTTATGATATTCATTTAATTTGTGCAGGTCTTAAAGAGTCTTAAATTTGCAGACCTGCAGATACCCTGCCATAGTTGTTATAAAATATATTATAGAATAAAATGCATATATTTATTATGCTACTTATACTTCTTATGTTAAAAATGGATGATCCCAAACTCATATTGTCTAGTTACTTAAGAACATGCATTCGTGGCTACTGGTAATACAAAAAAAAAACAATAATGAGAATATTAACTTCAATAAGTTCTATAGGAATATCTCATATTTCATAGGAATGTGAAGGTGTAGTACACTCTAAAAACTGCTGGATTAAATACAACCTAGCACTGGGTAAAATATGGACATACCCAGCGATTGGGTTGTTTTGACCCAGCAGTTGGGTTACTACCCAGAACGTTGGGTTAAACATTTAACCCAACCACTGGGTCAAAACAACCCAATCGCTGGGTATGTCCATATTTTACCCAGTGCTAGGTTGTTTTTAACTCAGCAGTTTTTAGAGTGTAAGTAATGGACTTTGTCATGTCCAAACCCAGCATTTTGCATCTCTGAAAAGCATTCTAAATTGTGAAAATGTTCTTGAAATTATGAATTAAGATGCACCAGAACTTTAAATTGTGGCATATGTGTTCATAGGGGAATTTAGAAAAAAAAAAAAAAAGTGAAGTGATGTGTGGCCAAGTATGGTGACCCATACCAGGAATTTGTGCTCTGCATATTCATTCTCCCCACCTACAATCCCTGTCGGACCTGCAACTCGAACCCGCAACCTTCAGGTTACAGTTCCGACTCTCTAACCATTAGGCCACAACTGCCCCTGAATTTACAAAGCATGCTGGGTTCCAGGAGGTTTAATACAAAGTGTTGAAAGTGACTTTCAACATTAATGTGTCTGAGAACCAATCCTTCATTAGATAATGGAAGTGAAACTTCTCTCTTGAACTTTTCTTAGGTACAAGAAAGCTCAGATAGCTGTGACAGCGAAACTACAGTGACATCACATGCAGGAGAAGTTAGCACACCCATAGCATTGGAATACCCCAACTTTGAGAGACTTCAGGGTGAGGAAGCCCATCCTCAGCCCAACAGAGGCACACTTAGCCAGAGTGGAGCCAACCAAGCGGTCCCTAAGACCACCGGCCTTCAGATCCCCAGTCCAAACTCTGACAATATAAGCATCAATGGACTGTCCCTTTCTCCTGACTCTGATAGGGCTTCCGTAGTTGAGTCCAATTTCACCACAGCGCAAGAAACCACAGACTCTCCAGAAGTGGATTCGAGTACAATGGTAGACCCTGCAACAGATTCCATCTTGGATGTAGCTCATGAAGGCAACATATCTCAGCCTGGCCTAGGCATAAATCCAGACTCCTCTGAGGATTTGCATCCATCCTCTGGGCAAGAGTCTTCAGACCTTGAGAAATGCCACTCCATGACTCAAAGGAGACAAATGGCCCTGCAAACAGCCCATCAGAGGTCATCCTCTATGGATGAGGAACGTCCTGGCAGAGTATGGGTGAGGGACAGGAATTTGCTGAGGGAAAGCTTGGAGAGGAATCCTTTAAGGAGATCCAGCTCCCTCCCAACATCTCCACTCAGCCCGGCTCGAGTGGTCACCTCCATGCGGATCCAACTCGGAAAGGGTTTGGTCAAGCACTGCACCCCACCTTCGTACTCATACCGCTATGATGAGGAGAATCGCAGTGACCGAGAAGAAGTGGATTCTATTATGGAGGAAGACGAAGTAGATCATGTCGCCGGCCAATCTACTCTTTTAAATTCTGCTCAGAAGACGGACATGGGAACACCACCACACCTCAACGTACCCCAACATCTGACTCGCTCTTCTAGCTCGCTTTATAGTGTCCCTGCAGACTGGCCCCAGAGGCCCTTGGGTGAAGGTCCAAACTGGAGCACATGTAGCGTCCCAAACCTCAATCAGTTTACAGGTCCGGCCTACCCTCCTCCTCCTTTTCCTCCTACTCGTGGGTCCTTCTACTCTCCCCAACACGGAGTAGCCTACAGCTCCCCGTACTCTACTGGACTTCCCCACCACACTCAACCGCAGAGCTCACCTTGTCCTCAACCACTTCAGAGCAATACATTTACTCCACCACAGGGGGCGCCATTTACACCCCAGCACAATATGCATTATGCTCATCCTCACAGCGCACCTTACAGCCAATTCTATTCACCTTATAACGTTCCTCAGGGAGCTCCCTACGGCTCTTCGTTGAACATGCACAGCAGCCCGTACCAACCTCACATCCCTCTTGCGCAGACCCACAGCGCCCCCTATAGTCTGGGCTACAACAGTTCTCCTCATCACCCTGGTGCCCCTTACGGTCATCCATACTATCCATCCGCCACTTACCCTTGCTCTTTTGAGACGCCTCCTGCACGTGTCCCTGCAATGGGCAGCACAGAGATGCAACTCAGAAGGGTCCTGCATGACATTCGTGGGACAATGCAGAACCTTGGTCAGGTAAGAATTGCCAAAATTCTTTTTATCCTTAGTGTATTACATAACCTGATGTGATTTCATGCCTCTCCAGACAGCTTATGGTTATTAATGAGGCTGTGTGAGACATGATACTTATTTTTTTGTGAGTAAAGCAGGGCGGAATGACTGTATACATTGTTTGACATTAGAAATGGGTTGACTGGAGTTTTTGCTATAACATTCTATAGGAAAACTAAATTTTTTTGAGGTTTTTGAGGAAAACATTCTAGTATTTTCTCCATTTGGTGGACTTCAGTAGGAGCCAAAGGGCTGAAGATCCAAATTGCAGTTTTAATGCAGCTTCAAAGGGCTCTACATGATCCCAGCTGAGGAATAAGGGTCTTGTCTAGTGAAACAATGTCATTTTCTAAAAAAAAAAAAAAGTTACTAAAGTTTATATACTTTTTAACCACAAATGCACGTGATGTAGGTTGAAGTACTGACCCAGTGTTTACAAAGCGAACGTGCAAAGAAAGTCAAATGGCCTTTACAAAAAAAGGTAAAACAACGATGTCTGACGAAGTTGAAAGAGAAAATAAGATGAAAATAAGACTAAACGCGTGTGACCTTTCCAACATGTTTACGTAATGGGAGAGCTAGTGCAAGACTACCATTTCTGATTTTTTTTTTTTTTTTTTAAATAGAAAATTACCAATCATTTTCTAGATAAGACCCTTAGTCCTCACCTGAAATCATGTAGAGCCCCTTGAAGCTGCATTGAAACTGCAATTTGGACCTTCAACCCTTTGGCTTCCATTGAAGTCCACTATATGGAGAAAAATTGTGTAATGTTTTCCTCAAAAAACCTTAACTTCTTTTTGACTGAAGAAAGAAAGAACATCTTGGATGATGTGGTGGTGCGTAAATTACCAAGAAATTTTTATTCTGGAAGTAAACTAATCCTTGAACAGTTATATATTCAGCCATTTGTCATAATCAGTGAGATATAAACAAAACAAAAATGCATGGAAATCAAGAAGGTTGTCACGCAGTCCTGCTCACTTATCCCATTCTTACAAGGTGCCAGAAATTATCCCACATTCTATGCACTTCTCCCACACTATTCATTCTAACCAAAATACACTCATAGGAAGCAATTCCAATCGTCCCATCAATCCAGTCTTTAAATTCTGGTGTTCTGGGAAATTTTCAGTTGTGTAAATCATCCTGGCAGCCATAATTCAACCAGTCTTGAGAAGAAAAAGTGCATTTTTTGCTATGTTGGTTACCACTGATTCATCTCCATGGGTAAATCAAACCCCAACCATTCTTCAAGAATTCCCAGAATTTTACACAAGAACGGGTGAACTAATTTTGTCAGGATTTTTGGTAAATAGAAAAGAACAACATACTGTATGTTTCAAATGGAAATTAGAAATCATTTGTATCAGTGTTATAAGTCTTAACATGTCACGTTTGATCAATTTAATGCATCCGTACGGTATGGAAGCCCGTTTCCACCACTGAATAAAAAAATTAAAAAAAGGTTATTGTGACTTACCTCACAATTCTGACTTTTTTTTTTTCAGAATTGCCAGATATAAACTCACAATTCAGAGAAATAAAGTCGCAATTGCGAGTTATAAAGTAACTCGAATGACAGTCACATCACAGATCAGATTTAATTTATCACCTGAAGAGAGTGAGTCGAGCTGAGTGACAAGAAGAGGTGAGAATGACCAGACTGTGGCGGAAGAGTTTCAAAACGAAATGCAAACCGGCTTGTTTTAAAAATATTTTGGTTTTTGAAAAGCCTGTTGACTTCTGCCATTTATATAAGGTGATAGTGGAAATTTCATATTTATCTGGTTCCACAGTGTTTGCTGATTTTTATTTATTTAAACTGTGTAATTAATTTTTTTTTTAAATATATATTACATAAAGGTGTATGCCATGCTTCCAAGCTTTCTTAATCGTTTTACTAATAAACATTTTATGTTTCTTATTTATTTCGTTACAGTGTTTACTGATTTTCAGTTCTGTATACCTATTTAAGCTTTTAAAGTCAGAATTCCGAGTGCGAGTTTATATCTCACAATTTTGAGAAAAAAAGTCAGAATTATGAGTTTATATCTTGCAATTCTGACTTTATATCTAGCAATTCTGACTTCACAACTCGCAATTGTGCCTTTATGTCTTACAGGTCTGAGAAAAAAAGTCAAAATTGCGAGTTTATATGACGCAGTTCTGAAAAAAAAGTTAGAATTGCGAGATAAAAAGTTGCAATTACCTTTTTTATTTTTTATTCATTGGCGGAAACGGGCTTCCATATTACAGAATAAAAGTATTATTTAAAACAAATAATCTGCCATATACATTTATATGCATGTGCTTATACATGTACGTGTCTTGCGTGTATGTATATAGCCTTTGACCTGTAATAACTGTTCTGTTTTGCACAGAGTTAGTAATATATCTGCATAAAGTGGAACAAGGAAGTGTGTTCCGGTTTCTTGAGAATCCCACCCGAAATGCAAATAATCAGCCGAGTCAGCATGCTGCATTATCCTGGGCTCAGTTTAGACATGCTTTTCCTGTGTGACTCATAAGTCATAACCGATGTGTGGTTTTGTTGGCAGAGCTCATCCGTGCATGGAGGGGACACACCCATTGACAGGATCAGCACACCGCGCTCTGTCCAACCGCTTTACGAGGTACATCATTTCCCAAAGATTGAAGCAGTCACATGCTAGTTCATTTTCATAACCTTGAGTTGTGTCACCAGAAGTCCATATAGCTTGTGCAAGAGTTTTTGGGTAGTCTTTAATCATATTGTGTTTTGTCCCCACTGACTTGCTGTGTGCTGCAGGAGCTCCAGATGCGACGCAGGAGTCTGAACGTCTTCCGGACTCAGATGATGGATCTGGAACTGGCTCTTATGAGACAGCAGTCTATGGTCTACCAGCATCTTAGTCCAGATGAGAGGTGAGGAACTCAAAGTTAGTTCCCCAAATCACAAGCCACAAAAAGAAACATTTGGCCAAAATCTCAGACACTGTGAGATGCTCTGGTGTAGAAAGACCAAAAAAGAAAAAAACAGTTAATTTATGTAGCAGGTTGGGGGAATGACTATGGCGGAAGAGTTTCAAAACGAAATGCAAAAGCGCCTGTTTTAAAAATATTTCTATTTATTATTCTATTTATTATTCTTATTTATTTGGTTACACAGTGTTTACTGATTTTCAGTTTTGTATACCTATTTAAACTTTGTAAGTTATTATTTTATATTAGGCATATAACATGGTGTATTTTTATTTGTTTTGTTAATAAAAGTTCCTAGTGCCGCTAATTTAAAAGTGAAAGTAAAATGCACGATGCTTTTACAAGCTACTGAAAACCGAAGGAAAGTGAAGAAAAGAAAAGAAAACTCAAACAAACTAAAAGCAAACAATTGCTTAATGCTGAATTAACACTAATTTGAAAGTGAAAGTAAAATGTGCATGGCGCTATTACCAAAGAAAAGCGAGGAACAGAGGGAAAACTAAAACAAACTAAAGACAAACAATTGCTTGACGCCGAATTAACGCTAATTTGAAAGTGAAAGTAAAATGTGCATGGCGCTTTTACTGAAGAAAAGCAAGGAAAAGAGGGAAAAGTGAAGCGAATCAATTTTGCTGTATTGTTTTCCCTTAGATTTTTTTTTTTCCTTAAATTTTCTTTAGTTGGTCTTAAAAAGGTCTTAAAGTCTTACATTTACCCTCATAAAACCTGCAGAAACCCTGATGTCTGATATTTCATGTTTGCATCATGGTGACAGGCTGAAAGCTGCTGTTCATTGTTTTTACAGAAGATTTATAGTCTACAGGTGTTATACCTTAAGTCATTTTGAAATTGAATTGCCTTGACTTTTGAGAATTTTTTTTTAAGCATTTTTTTTCTAATATTATTTCTGAACATATGATCTCAATAAGATCTTTTCTTAACTTTTAGATTTTTTTTCTTAACTTTTTAGATTCTTTAACTACAGATTTAATAAAGAAAAAGTTACCTGAATCATGTTGTAGTTAAATTTTCAAGCTGACTAGTTAAAAATCGTAAAAAAAATCTTAATTTTTTACCATAGCACCCAGCCCTACATTCACCCATTTTATAATAGACTACTCCCATAAAAAGAACTAACCATACAGTACGTATGCAGTACAGAAAGTAGCACCTATGATTATATGTACATGTTTGCACCACAGGTCCTGTTGTACTAGACGCCTGTGCAATTTGACAGAGAGAAGGCGGATATAGCCATAAAATTGATTGTTAAACAAAGAACCCTAAAATGTTTAAACAAATCATAAATACTAATGATATGAGCATATTAGAGGGATTTTATGAAGGAGGATCATGTGACACTGATGGCTGAAGTAATGGCTGAAAATTGAGCTTTGCCATCACAGGAATACATTGTATTTTAAAATAAATTACAATAGGAAACAGCTTCTTTTTTTTTTAAAAAAAAAGTGGTAATATTTCACAGTTTTCACAATATTATATTAATTTCCGGTAGCACTGAATGCCTGTGCTGTTTGACATGGAGAAAAGGCGGATGTAACAATAAATCAGTCATAAAACAAATGACTTTCAAATGTTTGAACAAATCATAAATACTACACTGTTAACTCATCAAATTAAGTTTAAGTCATGAAATTCAACTTGATTTTTAAAAGTCAGTTTAATATCATTTAAGTTCAAATGAGAGCCAATTTGATTATACTTAAAGTTAGGGCAGTAACAAGTTTTAAGTTGAATCAAGTGGAAATTTTACAGTGTACTAATGATTTATCACTATTGAAAAACAAATAATGTCTATCAGATTAGTACTGGCCAATCATAGTTCTAAAATATTGATTTTCTGTATTAACCTCAAATTGATGTGATCGCTGAACTTGTATTAGCAACTTAACAACTATTTACTGGCTTTCTGTAAAACTGATAAAAACTGAACTGTAAGAAACTTCAATCCTTACATCTTGTATTGGGGTTTGTGATGTTGCAGGCAGGAAGCAGAACAACTTCAAGCACTGCGGACTGCGGTCAGGCAGGAACTGCAGGAGTTGGAGCTGCAGTTGGAAGATCGTCTACTTTCCCTGAATGAACAGATGCGCAGCAGCTCGCAGCACAGCGGCCTCTACCGCCACCACATGGTCAGTGGATTTCACAGCAACTGCCACCTAATAAATTGTAAACTGTGCTGTAATAGCATAGCTCAGACCTATTCTGGTTTACATAATATGCTACCTGAAGTATGTTTCTGTTAGAAAATAATAGAACAGAACAGTAATTTCTCATTTTTATTTTAAGCTCTCAGGACTGGAAGTACAGACTAGTCTAAATGTGAATTCCAGTGTGAATTTCACTGAACCTAATATATTTAGAATAGCCATTTCACATTTACAGTGTGATTATGTAATACATAAAACATTGTTGAGTTATATTTCCACAAAAATTTGATATATTAAACTAGAAATGTTTCTTGAGCAGCAAATCAGTTTATCAGACTGATTTCTGAAGGCTCATGTGACAGTGAAGACTGGAGTAATGATGCTGAAAATTCAGCTTTGCATCACAGGAATAAATTACATTTTAAAGTGTATTAAAATAGCAAACAGTTCTTTTAAATTGCAATAATATTTCACAATGTTACTATATTTTTGATCAAATAAATGCCGCCTTGGAGAGCATAAGAGACTCTCAAAAACATAAAAAAATTTACACCCAAAACTTTTGAATGGTGGTGTATGTTGATGTTTTTCAACCTTTTAGTAACAGATATGTGTCTCGCAGGGCATGCACAGAGGTCACAGCATGGAAAGCCTGTCTAATTCTTCAGCACTGCGGGCCATGGAGCCAGTGAGTGGATTATTCTCATATTACATAGTCCTGTATTAGATATCGTCTGCATGCTTTGTTCTACTCTCAATTTCCTCTCACCCATTAAAATCTTGTATGTGAATGTATGTACAGGTGACAGACCTCCTGAAGGAGCAATTGTACCTTCAATCTGAACTGGGATATGAGGCTGCCACACCCAGTTCTGGCCGCTCGTCGAGGGCCTCCAGCCCTGGAAGATTCAACCGAACGCTTGAGTCTTGCTCTCCTTCCCCTCAGAGAAGTAGCATTTACCGGGCCACCCTTAATGTAACACCCACCGTCCCTCCACGGCCTGGAATGGAGGTTCCTCGGCCTGTTTCCCCAGAGAGGATGGAGCAGAGCATGACACCTACTTCTTTTGAGTTAAGCAGAGATGAGGATGAGGCGTCATTGGATGGTCGCAGGATCAGGATGATGGAGGACTGCAGTCCCACTGAGTGGAGGAGTAGAAGTGGAGGGAATGGTGATCTGCAGCATCTTATACAGGAGGTGAGAGAACTTGTACAGTCACCCTGATGAGAAGACGAATGTACTATACAGCCAACGGCCAAATCTTAAGAAATATCTGAGAGCTTAATGCCACAATTGACGGATCAGAATTGTATGGTAGATTATTTTCACCACAGAATTTTATTTTTTTCAAGATGACACTTTTTATTTCAGAATTCTGGCTTTTTTTCTTGGGGAAAAAAAGAATTGCAAGATGTATATAAAACTCACAATACTGAAAAGAAGAGTCTGAATTGCTAGATATAAACACTCAATTCTGATATAAACAATCAATTCTGTGAAAAAGAGTCTGAACTGTGAGATTTAAAAAACTTAATTCCGTGAAGAAGAGACTGAATTGTGAGATATAAACACAATTCTGTGAAGAAGAGTCTTAATTGTAAGAATGAAAAAAATCAATTCTGTGAAGAAAAGTAAATTGCGAGATAAACTAAATTCTGTGAAGAGTCTGAATTGTGGGATATGAACACTCAATTCCCAGAAAAAAGTCTGAATTGCAAGATAAAAAACAATTCTGTGAAGAAGAGTGAATTGAGATAAAAAAACTAGTCTCTGTGTAGTCTGAATTGTAAGATATAAACACTAAATGCTGTAAAGAAGAGTCTGAATTGTGAGATATAAACACTCATTTCTGTAAAGAGTCTGAATTGCAAGATGAAACTTGATTCTGTGAAGAAGAGTCTGAATTGCAAGAGATTAACACTCAATTCAGTAAAGAAAAGTCTGAATTGCGAGAGGTAAATTCACAATTCTATGAACAAGTCTTAATTAATGAGATATAACTCAATTCTATAAAGAAAATTCTGAATTGCGAGATATAAACACTTAGTTCTGTAAAGAAAAGTCTGAATTGTGAAATGTGAACACTCAATTCAGTTAAGAAAAGTCAGAATTACGAGATATAAATTCACAGTTCTATAAACAAAAGTCTTAATGAATGAGATATAACTCAATTCTGTGAAGAAAAGTCTGAATTGCGAGATATAAACACTCAATTCTGATATAAACAATCAATTCTGTGAAGAAAAGTGAATTGTGAGAGAAACTTGATACTGTGAGGGAAAAGTATGAATTGCGAGATTTCTATGAAGAAGATTCTGAACTGTGAGATTTAAAAAAAATAAATGAAGAAAAGTGAATGGCGAGATAAAAACTAAATTCTGTGAAGAAGAGTCTGAATTGCAAGTTATAAACACTCAATTCTGTGAAAAAAGTCTGAATTGCAAGATAAAAAAATACTGTGAAGCAGAGTGAATTGTGAGCTGAAAAACTAGACTCTGTGAAGAAGAGTCTGAATTGTAAGATATAAACACTAAATTCCGTGAAGAAAAGTCTTAAGTGTTGAGATATAAACAGTCAATTCAGTGAAGAAAACTCTGATTAACAAGATATAAACACTCAGTTCTGTGAAGAAAAGTCTAAATTGCAAGATTAAAAAAACTCAATTCTGTGAACAGGATCTGAATTACAAGATATACACACTCAGTTCTGTGAGGAGTCTGAATTGTGAGATAAAACTCGTTTCTGTAAACAAGAGTCTGAATTGCGAGAAAAAAACTTGATTATGTGAAGAAGAGTCTGAATTGCGAGATATAAACACTCAATTCTGTGAAGAGTGAATTATGAGATGATAAACTCGCTTCTGAAGAAGACTCTGAATTGCAAGATATAAACATTCAGTTCAGTGAAGAAAAGTGTGAATTGCGAGATATAAACACTTAGTTCTGTGAAGAAGAGTTTAAATTGCAAGATAAAAAAAACTCAATTCTGTGAACAAGAGTCTGAACTACAAGATATAAACACTCAGTTCTGTGAAGAGTCTGAATTGCGAGAAATGTTGACTACTGTATACTCACAATTAATAGAGTTGTTGGGTTCCAAAATTTGGAGAAACATGTTCACCTAATCTCACTGTAACACTTTTAAACCTTTTTCTCCCAAGTTGTGAGATAAAACTCACAATTAATAATTACCTTTATTTTGTTTTATTTATTTTGTGCCATGGCAGAAATAAGCTTCCATAGAGAGACATATAAGAAATACTGTTAGATTCTGCCAAAGAATCCAGAAATTATTCTATGTCAAACCTGAAGATACAAAAGCGGCATGTGTTTCCTTCTCCATCTCAAAAGAAAGCGGAAAAAGCATATTTAACAGTGTCTTTGGCACCGTTTGAGCGAGCTCTTTGTAGCCGTAATGGTTTTTGGTGGTGTTTGTGATGATTGACAGATTTGCTCATGAAATATCATGCATCAGTTTATGCTAATTTACTAGACTGTCATGATGGTCCAGCAATGCTGATACTTCTAAGGGAAACTTGGACCGAATTGGATCGCCTTGTAGTCGCCTGGGTAATTTCATGGCCTGTGGAGTGATGTAACAGCCTGGCAATACCTGATGTTCCTCATCTGTGTGTCAATATGTATTGGACACTGCATAGCACTGCCAGTTCTTTGGATTTATATATAGAGAAGTGTTCAAATTGTTTAACATAAATGACCTTGTTGTTGAATGACAGGTTTATACAGTAGATGCCTATTCTCACAGTGTTGGGCAACTTTTCAGTGGAATGATAGTACAGCTGTTTTCAAAATAAAAGTTTTTAGCTTTTCTAATAACAAATATTTAAACACCAAACCTAAATTAATTCATTTAATGTGAAACTAGTTTTATAAACTAATATGCTTAACCAAGCTGCTTTAGAATATGTTTCAGCTGATAAAAACATGACTGACAATTTTTCAACTGAATAGTAGTGGTGTGTTGCCAAATGTTTGTGTAGATAAAGAAATTAAGATAAATTATTCACCAATTCGAGTCCCTATGCAGCTTTTTAGGTCTTATTGTATATTTAGTGTTTGATTTTCCTGCCTTTAATGCAGTCTGACATCATTTCTTATTCATCCTCCCGCAGATTAAAGAAAGTATCGCACATGAAATCAGGCAGGAGATTGTGAACGAGCTTCTGGCTGCTGTGTCACCGCGTAGATCTCCTCTCCCAGCCAGGAAGCCCCCTGTGTAAGCATCATAACAGGGGAAGGATGGAGGTTGGTTTTGATGGATCACATTATTATGCTTAATACAGACCTGTTGATCTGTTGAATGTGAGATGTTTACATCAACTTTTTGAAAGAAGTCTCTTATGCTCACCAAAGCTGTATTATTTTGAGTTTAATATACTTTAAAATGTAATTAAGTTGGCTTGAGAAAGACTATTAAAAATTCCATAGACTTACATTGACAGAATGTTCAAATGAGCCAAGACTATACAAACTCCAACAAATCAAGCTTCCCTTCTGTGTATTATATTTCTAATCCATTGAGACTCATTCAAAGTCATCTATCTATCTATCTATCTATCTGTCTATCTATCTATGTATCTATCTGTCTGTCTATCTATCCCACTAGCCAGGCCTAGCAACTAGAATCATGCTAGTAGCTTGCTAATCATGGAAGCAACATGCTAGTAACTTGATAATCATGCTAACAACATGTTAATCATGCTAACAACATGTTAGTAACTTGATAATCATGCTAGTAATGTGCTAATCATGCTAGAAACATGTTAGCAACATGCTAGCAACTTCCTAATCATGATAGAAACATGTTAATCATGTTAAAACATGTTAACATGCTAGTGATGTGCTAATCATGCTAGAAACATACTACCAACGTTAGTTATCTGTCTGTCTGTCTATCTATCTATCTATCTATCTATCTATCTATCCCACTAGCCAAGCCTAGCAACTAGAATCATGTTAGTAGCTTGTTAAATCATGCTAGAAGCTTGTTAACAATATGTTAATCATGCTAGAAACCTACTAGAAACATGCTAATCATGCTAGCAACATACTAGAAACTTGCTAATCATGCCAGAAACATACTAGCAACATGCTAGTAACTTGCTAATCATGTAAAAAACATGCTAACAACATGCTAATCATGCTAGAAACATGCTGGCAACATATTAGTAACTTGCTAATCATGCTAGCAACATGCTAGTAACTTGCTAATAATGTTTAAAACATGTTAACAACATGCTAGTAACATGTTAGCAACATTCTATCTATCTATATCTATCTATCTGTCTATCTATCTATCTATCTATCTATCTATCTATCCAAGCCTAGCAACTAGAATCATGGTAGTAGCTTGCTAATCATGTTAGAAACATGCTAGCAACATGTTAGTAACTTGATAATCATGCTAATAACATGCTAGCAACATGCTAATCATGCTAGAAAGATGTTAATCATGTTAAAACATGTTAACAACATGCTAGCAACATGTTAGTAACTTGCTAATCATGCTAGCAACAATCTATCTATATATCTGTCTGTCTATCTTTCTGTCTGACAGACTGTATTGCATTCAACACATTTAAGGTTTAAGCTTTAAAACTACTTTGAACCATCTAATCTATTCTTCTAATCTTTTTAAATCATCAGGCTTTCTCAAGTCAACTTTTTTAACTAGTTTATTCCTGGGATGCACAGCTGAATTTTCAGCATCATTACTCCAGTCTTTAGTGTCACATGAACCTTCAGAAATCATTCCAATATGCTGATGTGGTGCAATATTGAAAACTGCTGATTTTTGTGGAAACCTTGATAGATTGATTTGAAATAGTAATCTTGAAATATACATTTTACCTACTATTTGTGTGTGCTGTGCAATTTTACGCTCACTAGAAAGCAGTAGGCAGGCAGCTCACTAGGTTTTGTAACGATCTTCTCAATCAATATCACTGTTTTGTTTCCTTCAGCAGGTAAAGAAGAAGTAAATCCTGTGAAATAGTCACAACGAACACTGGTTAAAGCTTTGCACTGAGAACGGCCCAGCACCTCTGTCTGGTTCGGTCTGTGAAGCCCTTTCAGACTCAACTCGCTTCTGGACTTTAGAGCTGCAGGGAATCTGCTTATGCGCTTGTGTCCAGATTCCACTTTTGCAGTGGAAGATCTTCCACTGCCCGAATCCGGAAAGGGCACGCGGCTTATCGTGGTATCCGTCTGGTACATATTACTGCAATGTAATGAATCTTTTGGGATGTATTTAAGTATGTGATGCAGGTCTTGCTGGATGTTTGCAGCGGTTGAAAAGACTTGTGGGAGACTAAGGTTTTCTGTGTGAGTGTGTCTTTGTCTGTCTAGGACAAAAATGTCTACTGTAATCAGACTTGTTTTCTAATTCAGCCTCTGTGAGGAACTAACTGTGCAATACATTTCACTTTTTTTCTCTCAAACTTGAACTGACCGATCACAACTACTGTTCTACTCAAGATGCACACCGCTGTCTTTATTTCCTGTTGATAGTCTATCACATACTGTATGTATAGACACTTAAGACACTTCAAAGCACATTCATAAACACATTGTCCTGTGAGAAGAAAAAGCACTAAAATCTCTTTTTATATATGCACACACATTAGCACGCCCATAAAAAGATATTTTTATTCTTGCAAACAGCAGTGAATAGTCAAATCTTCTGATGAGGATTTAAAGTGTTCAACTTAATATTCCTCAGTGTGAATGAGTTTTTTATGTCTAAGCTGTAATGAATTGTAATACTAATTGATTTATGTGACAAAGGGGACATGTTCCTTTTTCCGCTTGGGATGCATGAGGGATAATCTTTAATGCAAATCATTAATAAAGATTTATTTATTTTGTACATACACTTGCAGAGTCATAATTTTGTTTAAGTACCTGGAGATGGTGGATAGTGTTTGCATTAAGGTTTACAATCTTTATACTCTACAAACATAGTGAATATTACCGGTAACCGCAGAATTTACTCTGTTCGTTGGAACAGATATGGAGAAATGTATAATTACATCACTTGCTCACCAGTGGATCCTCTGCAGTGAATGGGTGCTGTCAGAATGAGGGTCCAAACAGCTGATAAAAACATCACAATAATCCACAAGTAATCCACATGGATCCAATCCATCAATTAACATCTTGTGAAGTGAAAAGCTGCATGTTTGTAAAAAATAAATCCATCAAGGCATTTTAAAGAGTCCATAATCCATTGTTTCCTCCAGTGAAAACCATCCACTTTTGTCCTCCCACACCAAGATCCACTGACATATTTGTTTTAGTCTGTTTTAGTCTGTTTTAGTCTGATTTCACTTGTGCTTAATATGTGCATATTTCTCTCCTGATTCAGGTAAGACAACATTTTCACTGGGGAAAGCAATATAATAAATAGAGGACTCGTAAAAAAATGTCTTAACAATGGATTTGTTTCTTACAAACACAGCATTTCAGTTCACAAATTGTTAATTGATGGACTGGAGTTGTATGGATTACTTATGGATTAACTGTAATGTTTTTATCAGCTGTTTGGACTCGCATTTTGACGGCACCCATTCACTGCAGAGAATCCATTGGTGAGCAAGTGATGTAATGCTAAGTTTCTCCATTTCAATGACAAAACAAACTCACAAACTTTTAACGATATGTGCAAGGATACCAGAAAGCGAGCAAACTCACTGTAGTCTGGATGATTTAGACACTTTTACAGCTCTAATAACACTCAAGTTTATACAGAATAGTTAATATAAGCACTTCAATAAAAATATGAGCTGCACATTTGTGCGCTGAAACCCTCTGGTATGCCTGGCCCCATAAATGTCTGAAGGGTGGATTTACAAGCCCTACTTTTTATTATTATTATTATTATTATTGTGTGTTCCTTTTTGGTTTATTAATGAGTTTGAAATTAAATTTACTAATGATTGTTGTTATTGTGCCATCAACAGTTCATCAGTCATCTTAATTAAGCGCATTTATTCACGGCATGTTTTTAATCTTTTATTAGTTTTACAAGCAGTGTGTATATTTGGGATCTGAGAGGTGACTCAAAATCTTGCCCAGCCCAGGAATCCATTTACAGTGTTTGATCAGGTAACTCGGCTTCCAGAAAGCAAACATGCACTTGTGATGAACTTCATTTGTTGGTCTTTTGAAAATTAAGAATTATATTTACTGAGATATATTTCTTATGTTTAATTACATTCTTATTCTGATCCTGGGTTCATTTGATACTGATCCAGGAAAATATTAACCATGATATAATCTGGCAATAAAACATTCCATAAAGTGCATGACTGTTCATTACTTTGGGGTTGGTAAGATTTGTAAGAAATGTTTTTTGAAAGAAGTAACATATGCTCACCAAGGCTGCAAAAATACAGTAATATTGTGAACTATTATTACAATTTAAAATATCTGTTTTCTGTATTAATATATTTTAAAATTCTATTTATTCCTGTGATGCAAAGCTGATATGTGCTGCTTAATATTTTTGTAAAAGCTATGATACATTTTTCAGGATTCTGTGATCAATAGAAAGTTCAAAAGAACAGCATTTGTTTGAAATTTTTAATTTTTACATTATAAATTGTATTTAATTTTTTATATATTTAATATATTTAATTTTTACATTATAAATCTTTATTGTCACCTTTGATCAATTTAATGCATCCTTGCTGAATAAAAATATTTATTTATTTTTAAAAATCATATTGCATGCCTACAAACTTTTGAACAGTAGTCTGTTACATGTTTAGAACCCTTAAACGCGTAAGTTTCGTCCGACTGGAACCATGCATTACATTTCCGGTCTCTGGTGTTTCTAGTCAAATTTCCGTATTTTCTGAGCCGATAATATAACGTTAAACCTATGAAATGGTTTTAAAAAGCACTTGGCGCCATAGTTTCATCACTTTACACTGTCGCATTCACCGTCTTTTTTGCAGTAACTCATCTGTCATAGTTTAATGAGTGGGTAGATCATGAAATAAAGTGACGTGAGGTAACTGCATTGAAAACACTTGAAGGCAGTAGCGGTACATCTTACACATAGTTCCCGTTCGGGGCGAAGTTCGCGGGATTTTGTCCACAAAATGATAAGAGCACACATTACTTTATTATTACAAACACAGTGTTTTAACTTAAGCGCTGAAAGCCATGCTCGTTTTCTTTTGTCATCGTTTATCCACGGTATACATCGTCAGACACGGACAGATTTGCTGGTACGCAAAACTATTACTGTGACAGCGAACAACAGCATATCTTAACACTGCGTACATTTTTATTTTAGTTATACTGAAAAGGTTTCACCTTAATTAGTTAAGTTATCTTTTTCCCCTTTAACATGGATTTCTATGGAGACCGGAACTAGAGAGGACCCAAACGGAAGTTAGAATTCATCATGGCGGCCCTCATCGGTTACTCAGGTAAAATGTGGATAGAAACTTTTTGATGAAACCACTAAAATGCATTATATATTCACCTTATTTTTCTAGTTAGATTGGGCATGGCCATTTATAAATTTTATGGGTCTGACTTTGTTTCATCCATGTCCAGCTATTTTTAGCTCTACAAAACAGCTCGTTTTGCTGCTTGATATGGCAAATTGGTGTCTTACCAAGTTAATGTATTATCTTAATTATGAACACGCACTGGTTTGTAGTGCAAACAGTTTTACCGTTTAGCCTACTGCACGTTGTTATTCCACAACGTTATTCTATTTTACGACCCGTCATCAGTCGGCCATATTGGTGGCACTGAATGTAAACAGTGCCACTGAACCAAACGAAACAAGCATATTTTGCTTATGATTGCTGCTGACAATGCTCAATTATTTACGTTTTGGGCTGTACTAACCGGGAAAAACATTTGGAGTTCTATAGACTGCCAAAAGCTATAACAAATTGAAGAGAAAAGTGTCTGAAAAACAAAAGGCATTGTGGTTGGCCAAACTTAACCAGGATTTTCCGGGCAAGATTCTTGACAACATTTGTGTTTGTTCTTGTCATTTCCAGTCAGGTAGGTGAAATATTAGGCTAATGCCTTAATTATACTGCTTGTGCATATCTTTACCACCTATTAACTTTAGTTTGTCAAAATATTGTGCCCTTTCCTGTCCTTCTCTATATGACTTATTAGCTTCCACATGTTTTTTTCTGTGATTTAGACAGCATAAATTAGCAGAACAATGTATTTAGTAGTACATTAACCGTGCAATCCATGCAAATGTTTACATCCGGGTATTGCCAATACGGCCACACATCGGGATAACTGACCGAACTGTGACACAAAGTGCAAACCCTCTTGTGCATAGGCTTATTTCCGCGTTGAAGAATAAGGTGGAAAAAACCTTCCAAATTTTTCCAAATATTAAGTACCCAATAGAACCTTCCTGTATTTTAAAGAAGTCCACTTCTAAAACAGAGATTCGCATATAATGTACTCACCCCCTTGTCATCCAAGATGTTCATGTCTTTCTTTCTTCAGTCGTAAAGAAATTATGTTTTTTGAGGAAAGCAATTCAGCATTTTTCTCCACATAATGGACTGCTATGGTGCCACGATTTTAAACTTCCAAAATGCAGTTTAAATGCGGCTTCAAACGATCCCAAATGCGGTCGTAAACGAGTCCAGCCGAGGAAGAAGGGTCTTATCTAGCGAAACAATCGGTTATTTTCATTAAAAATTAATGCCATTTAAATAAAATTTTTAATCTCAAACGCTCCTCTTGTCTTACGTCTCCCTGAGTCTTATTTTTTCCCTCAACTTCAAAAATCATCCTACATCGCTGCAGAAGTACCAACACAGTCTTTGCAAAGAAGATCAAACACCCTTAACAAAAAAGGTAAAACAGCAATATAGGACGAAGTTGAGGGAGAACATGAGATGGGAGTTTTTAGACATATCCTAACTGTCGTGTACCGGAAAATAACAGTCCATGTAGAGTAAGACATCGTTTGACATTAAAAAGTATATAAATTGTATTATTTTTATGACAATAACCGCTCGTTTCACTAGATAAGACCCTTTTTTCTTTGCTGGGATTGTTTACAACTGCATTTGGGATCATTTGAAGCCGCATTTAAACTGCATTTTGGCAGTTCAAAATCGGGGCACCATATCAGTCCATTATATGGAGAAAAATCCTGAAATGTTTTCCTCAAAAAACATAATTTCTTTATGACTGAAGAAAGAAAGACATGAACATCTTGGATGACAAGGGGGTGAGCACATTATATATGAAATCTTTGTTTTGGAAGTGACTTCTCCTTTAATCATGCTTGATTTGATAAAGGCTTTCTCAGTTACTCTGCTCTTTTAGCCCTGATCGTGTTTGTCCTTTGCACTTACCATTTTTAAATACAGGCAACAATGTTAATGGCAGACTCCCACTGCTGTGTTTAGCCAAGTATGACGATGAAAATACCTGTGGGTCAGAAAAATTATTTTGATCCATAACTCAATCTGGCCCACTGTTACCATGGCAACATGTCTCTGAGATAGAAGGTTGGCGAGAGAGTGAGTTTGATATTGTGGGCACGCTTGAATGGATACAGAGGGCGGCCATTAACATAAAAAGCTACATTAGACCTGGGGGATATACCGATATATATAACAGAAATGGGTTGAATAACTTGACGATCATGTGGGATTTTTATTTTAAACTCTTAGAGCAGCTCAGCTGTGTCCAGTTCAGCAGCATAAAGGTGTTTTGTGTTCCTCTACAGAGGAGACAGACTGAGTAGTCAGGGAAAATTAACTTTATTACAGGCACTATTGGATTGCACTCTCCGTCACGTCTAAGGAGGGTGCTGGATATGCTTCCCGACCGCTCAATCTTACTTTTCTTCATCTCCCTGGCTTATTGCTTGAGGCAAACACCCACGAGCACAAGGACATGGTTGTACTTTTGTCCTTGTGTGTTCTTGAACACACATTTGACAGGACATCATGGTTAGCCTGATGACATCACCTTGCTTTTTTATCAAACCTCAATGCATAATGATTTTGACAGCTTGTGTGACACAGCCCTCTGCCGTTTAATTGCGCCTGCCATGAAATAAAAGCATATCTGTTAAAACTTGCGCAACGGTCTGTCAGACGCACTGGGACGTAGGTAATAAACAGCGCCTGGTTTGTGCCTTCTCCGCCCTGTGACGTTCATTAAGCTCCAGTAATTTCCTGTCTGATATAACCTGCTCCTGATGATGAGGGTCATAAGGTCAAGCTTAAACCTGTAAATGGGAGGCAGTCATGACGGGCTGTAAACATGAGTGAGGTAAGGTGGTTTGGTACTGTTTGTTCCAGAGGTGAACGGGGTGAACTGATGTGAGTTTGTTTCTTCAGGATTCTTACAGTCCTTCTTTTTTTTCCAGACTAACCTCAGGTGACACCAGATGACTCCTGAATATAATATACTATTTGTTGAATCTAGTTTAACAAGCGGAAAAAACAGACAACATCTTGTTGTGGAACAATTTTGTTTAGTTACGTCTCTGGCGTTTTTATTAAAGTATGAAAGTAGAGTGCCAATTAAAAAGGAAGCAATACATTAGCAATTTATTAATAAAGAAGCAATGTGTAAACTGTCAAACTGACAAATAAAAATAATTATATTATTTATTATTCGTTATTTATTCATTATTTTTTCATGTTTTAAAAATTTGTTAAATTAACTTTTTCCTCAATTTTACAAATATATACATATACTATGATTCAGAAATTTGGAGTTGCTTAGGGTTGGAGTTTTTAATATTTCACATTTGAACAGTAATACAGTAAAAACAGTAATATTGTGAAGTATTATTTACAATTTGCTTTCGGATACATTTTAAAATGTAATTTATTCCTGTGATGTCAAAGGCAAATTTATTTATTTATTTATTTTTCATTCATTCTTATTTATTTATTTATTATATAAATCTTCTGTAACATTATAAATATTTTATGGTTACGTTTGACCAGTTTAATGCATCCTTGCAGAATTTTTACTGGAACTAAGCTTTGGAATGGCACTGTATATGCTTTATTTAATTTTTAATATTTAAAAATTGTAGTTAAATTTAATAATAAAATAATACATTGATAATTATTTTTAAATGCAGCATTTAAAATTAAATTTTAAATTCTAAAAAGTTTCTTTTTTTCTGCATATTAGAGCTTACAATGTGTTTAAAGACATTTAACCGACTGTTTTTCATTTATTTTTACCATTTTGCTGAAATATCTCCATTTTCCCCCCTTCAGGTTGTGTTTTAGACAGGCCGCAGACTAATGACCTATTTCAAAGCAGGCAGGTGGATCAATAGCAGTTATCTCATTGGCAGATGTCCAGTGACCCGAGCAAACAGCATAGGTGGCGTCTGTCCTGGGTTACGGTTAGGATCAATACATGGTCACACTTTGAACTATTACACCAAATATTATGCCGAATTTATTTTCGGAATCCACAAAGCAATGCCATTGCTTCTTCTTTTCAAAGAATTTGAGATAGTTTAGATGGAGATAATATGTTTGTATTTTACAGGACTGTGCTATTTAGTATTATTATTTATAGTATTTCGAATATTTTAAATATTTTGAGTTAGCTCTTATTTGTATCTTTTCAGTTTCCATTTTTATTTTAGCTTTTATGTACTTTTATTATTTTAATTAGATTTTTTTTTAAATATATTTCTATTTATCTTTAATTTCTTTTTTTTTAAGTTTTTCAGTCTCAGACTTAAGTTACCAAACTTATTTTATTAATCTAGTTTTTTTATTTATTAGTTAACTTATTCTATTTCAGTTAGTTGCAAAGGCAACATATCTATTTGTTTTCTATTTTTTTAAAGTCTTCTTTGAAGTTTTTCCATCTATTATATGTTTTTGTCAGCTTTATTTCAATTAACAAAAACGGTTTAGTTTTATTTAACAGTTACAAGGCTGTGGAAAAGCTGCAAATGCTAGGGTATTTTAAAATTATTATATTGATTTTCATGCCTGGAAAGTGCATGTAATATGTGACCCTGGACTACAAAACCAGTCATTAGTAGCACTGGTATATTTGTAGCAATAGCCAGCAATACATTGTATGGGTCAAAATGTTCCTTTAAATCTTGTAATTTTTTTCCTACCGCAAATATATCAAAACGTTTTGATTAATTTTTGATTAGTAATATGCATTGCTAAGAACTTCATTTTGATTTTCTTTTTTGATTAACTTTATGATTTTCTCAATATTTAGATTCCAGATTTTAAAATAGTTGTATCTCTGTCAAATATAGTCGTATCCTAACAAACGATACATCAATGGAAAGCTTATATTATATATATATATATATATATATATATATATATATATACATATATATATATATATATATATATATATATATATATATATATATATATATAAATCTCAATTTCCAAAAAATGTACCCTTATGACAGGTTTTGTGGTCCAGGGTCACATCAGCTAATATGCATTCTAATTACGCTCAACTTTTTATAATTTGAGGTGTCATTACATTACAGAACAATATGTCTACTGAAGTTTAATACACCTTTTATAGAAATATTAAATATTTTTGTTATTTTGTATTTTTTATATATATTTTATAATACATTATATATCTCATATAAATATATTTTTAAGTAAAATATATTTTTTAAATTAAGTTTTATGTATAATTTATGTATGTATATAACTTTTGTTCATATACCAAACTCTATAGCAATAGTAGTAGTGATGCTTGCCTTAGAAAGTACATCTAAATATAAAATATATATCAGCTAGAAATTGCTCTTTGTGAGTGCAGTCTTTATTTACTGAATTTTGTCAGCACATATGCCAATGTCATGGAAATCCATTGGATCGAAAGTATTGGAATCTTCATTTAATAGTTTATATATTACTACACAAAAACATTTTTTGTCTTAAACCCTTGATTCATTCTACGTCGGCTCTGGCTAAAAATAAAACGGCTGTTTTAGCAGGACAGTGAATCATTCCCGGCTCCCAAGAATCCCTGAATAATTAAAAATCCATAAATGAAGTGCCAGTGTGATGGAGCTTGTTATACATTATAAAGAACATTCTCTTGTCTCGCAGTTTACCCGTGTCCGCGAAGAGAAATCCGGCCATGTGATGCGAAAACTGCCGACAGCATCCTGAATCAGGATCATAAATAATGTAGGAGCATCAGCAGGTCCCGGTGGGGGCTTATATTGCATTGCTCTGAGTCTTGCTAATGATAGTGAGAGAAAAAAGAGAGGGAGAGAGAGACAGCAAACCAGAGAGAGATCAGAGCGTGTCCCGGAGCAGTCGGAAAACTCGCACTGAGAAGACCTGCAGCCATCTCTGCTTCTGGGAGGTTTATGGGACACGGGACCACAGTGAAGTGAGTGGGACAGCACGGATGTGGGAAGGACAGACTGACTATTTGTTCTGCTGTTTGTCTGTGTGCCTCATTCTCTCTCTCTCTTTCTCTCTCTCCGTGGAGTAAAGGAAGGCGGGCCGTACAGGAGGGAGAGGAAATCACAGGGGCTGATAAGTAGGGTCCAGTTTGTCTCCATCTCTCTCTCCGTCAGCTCTCTCGTTCAGCATGGAGCCCAACAGCCCTAAGAAAATTCAGTTTGCCGTTCCACTCTTCCAAAGCCAGTTGGATCCCCAGGCGGCCGAGCACGTAAGTAGAAGAGGCTCTTTTATTGCATTGTGCCTAATGGAGACTGGCCTGGATTGCTTTTGGGCTCCCTTGAGACTGTCTTGAAGCATCAGATCTGTGCAGATTGCTGCCAAAATCAGTTTTATGACATGATGTCATACGTGGAGAGATTGTAGTGCTTGGAAAATATGTAATTTTTTAATGCTCACTGAAGTAATGGCTGGAACAAATAGTGTTTTGCATGCACTTTAGTGCGAGGAGGGAATCAAACATGTGTGATTTGCTTTCAAATTTCCGTACAAAATAGTTTTTGGCGACTATTTTGATAGCGGCCAAAATTTGGTGCCAATTTTTCTTTGTAAAATTGTTGTTTGTGCTGCAGAATAGATTCTTGTTGTGTTCCTGCTAAAGTAGAGCTGTTCATTGATGGATCCGGATCCAGTGGTGAGGCTTCATGCCCGACAGTAAAAGTGTTTGATGTTGGTGCTGTTGCTGACAATGTCATAACAGGAAAGAGCGAGGCTGATTTTATGATGATGCCAGCTTGTCCAGTCAGTGGCAGTCTCTCTTGTGCTGAGTAAGTTCTCCATCAGTAAAGGCAATGTTCACTCTTGTTTCTTGGAGGCTTTTTAAAAAAAAAAAAAGCAAACAGCCTGGTCTGATGCAGGTTCAGGGCTCAGTGATTTTATGTGCTGGCACAATCGGGCTAGTAGTTCAGATTTTTACTGACCCTGCAGCTAAAGGCGTGAGTGTAATATACCATTAGGGAGAAGTGCTTTTAGTCAGTTATCATTTGCTTTTGGAGGAGCCCATGACTCATAGAGACTCCCATAAGAATTAAAATATATGAAAAATCATTTTAGTTTCTAAAAAGGGGATTTTAGTGTTAAGTGTTGTATTTATATATAGATTTATTTTTATTTTCTTTACATCAACCTGCCATGGGACTCAAGCTGAAAAGTAAAAACCCTGGCTAAATCCGGCACATTTTACATAGATTTTATGTATTATAATTTCTTAACGTATTATATAATGATTTTATGTATTGATGTGTATTGATGTAAGTAAATTGTTGCAAATTGTAATGTTATATATATATATATATATATATATATATATATATATATATATATATATATGTGACCCTGGACTACAAAACCAGTCTTAAGTCACACGGGTATATTTGTAGCAATAGCCAACAATACATTTTATGGGTCAAAATTACCGATTTTTTCTTTTATGCCAAAAAATCTTTAGGATATTAAGTAAAGTTTATGTTCAATGGAGATATTTTCCTACTGTTAATATATCAAAATGTAATTTTTGATTAGTGATATGCATTGCTAAAAACTTCATTTGGACAACTTTAAAAACTCATTTCTCAATATTTTGATTTTTTTGCACCCTCAGATTTCAGAATTTCAAATAGTTGTATCTTGGCCAAACATTGTCCTATCCTAAAAAACCATACATCAATGGAAAGCTTATTTATTCAGCTTTCGGACTGAAAAAATGACCGTTACGACTGGTTTTGTGGTCCAGGTCCACATGAGTTAATGTGGTACAATATGTTGATTTGTTTTCAACCTATTCTAGCTGATCCAAGATGCTTTAATTAAGATCCCAGGCCTTTTTTATCTTGTTAAGTAGTAGTTTTTGCCCAGTTTTTGCCCAGCTTTCGCCATATTTAGTAACATCAAGTTAACTTGTGGTTGTGCAACTAGTGAGTTGGCTGGGGCGCAATAACAGATGTAAGTGATCAACAAAACCTCATGTAGTGAGAACGCAGTACTGGCTCGATAGGTCAAGTGATTGCTCTTGAATCTCTCTCACACACTGGGTCATTCTTGTAGGTTAATCTCCTATCTCTTATAAAATTGACTGATGTGCAGCTATACTTCAAACCGCATGGAGGTGGATGACATTGTTGAGTGTGAGTTCATGCTGTTTCACATGTGTTGAGACAGCATGTTGTGAGGCTAAAAGTGATCTAAAACCAGCAGCCCTCTTCAGGGAATTGATTGTATTGACCTCAGTGAATCACCCAACAAATGCTGGTGTCTGGACACATGGGGTAAATCAGTCAGCATGAACATTTTACACCCATGTTCCATCTGTTGTTGTCAGTTAGTGTAGTATTGGGCGATATACCGGTTCAAACGGTAAACCGGTTTGAATTACGTACACGGCACAAACGGCTATAAGCAATTTAGACAGCGTTGTCAATTGAGAGGAGAGCACTATAAACTGCATACATTTTTGACTAATGGTTGGGAAACTTATAGAACTATTAATAACACATAAGTAAGAGACGCTGAAGACGAACGCAAATAGGAGAAAACTCATTTCGCAATTGCCTGACATATTGGAAGAAATCCTAAATACTGAATTAGGGTGGATTTATATGAATGCATCTATTTTCAGAAAAGTTTAAATAATATTTTCTTTTCATCTTACCTCTGTATAATGCATATTAATGTAGTATTTAAAAATGCAGCGCTGCTTTGTTCACAGCCGTAACAAAGGAAAGACTGTATTGCTGCTGTTCCATAAGCGCCACCTGCTGTCAGAGAACAAATTTGCATTCTCATTCAGCCCGTCTGCTGTTTCTATTTCGTTTAGATGTGTTATATGTAGCACAAATTCACAAAGCTAAGGTCAGACCATTGTGCTTTTGCTTTAAATTTTTAAATTATACAATCTAAGGCACTGTTTACACATTTAGACCTTTTTCACTGCATTTCAGAAATGATTTCCGTCTACACTACACATCCAAAAAAGCATGTCCCATGCACTTTTTTTTACTTTGCAATTTAACGGTTACTTTTCTTAAATGAGCCTCTGAAATGAGACGCAGCAATTGAGCATGATGTTATTTTTTACACGGTTGTCAAGGATACACGTGAATGTGGGCACACCATTGTTTTCAAGAGTTTTCTTTTTGGTCCCTTTAACCGTAACCGTAGCAAAAGTTATGTGTTTTAAAACTACTGTAAATGTAGCCTAATTTACATCAAAAACTGCTCATGGTGTATGTAGCATGTTTGTTTGGATTGTGGTTTCATGCATTCTGATTCATATAAAGGCACAGCCAGGTTAAAAATCATGATAAACTGTTAAACAACCCAGGCTCATGAAAATACGCCGCTATATACATTTTTGCAACACCATAATTATGTACCTTACTGCATGTTTCGTGGCAGTTTTGAAGTGAAATGTTCAGAGAGTGGCGCTAAAACGCACATTCAATACGTGGCTGTGGCACGTTTTTATTACGCTGGTACAGGCACGTAGTGCTGCATTTTTATTACCCTGCTTAGTGATAGTCTACAGCGAATGGTACATATTGTGGCTGTTCAGAATTCAAATATCCGGGGAGTGACGCTAAAGGTTAATCGTGTTGGAAATATCCCCTACACCAAACCCAACCCTAAACCGACCCGATAGTGTTAACAAATGCGAAAGTGATATAAAAATGCATTTGTTGATGCATCCATGCTATTTTAACTTCTTTTCCTGGTCTAATAACTGGTTATAGAGGGGTTTTGGAGCTTTTTCTTACTTGTCAGGCTGGGGAACCAGCTAACCAGCTTGGGGTTTTTCCAGCAGGACGCTATATTAAATTAAACCAATAAGCCACTTAAGGATGTGTATCATAGGGATTTTAACACGGTTAAATGCATTTCCGGAGTACTTCTGTTAATGGCAGTATAATTATTTTACTTTTTTTTTTTTTCTCTTCAGATTCGCAAACGCAGACCTACTCCAGCCACATTGGTCATCTACAATGAGCCCAGTGCATCAGGTAAGAGCCTTAAACCATTAAACAAGTTGCATGCTTCTTTGTAGTCACTGAAAGGGCTGGTTCAACCTATATGGAGCATTGGGTCATGGCAAACAAGGTGCTATTGAACAGCCCTTCTGTGCATCTAAATTAAGATAAGAATCTACAGCGAATGGTCTGTCTCTTATTAAGCTGGCACTATAGGGTAAAGTTCTCAGTGGTCTCTCACTGTACAAATCTCTGACTCTATACTTTTGCTTCGATTAACTGGCATCAGCATCCCTAATGCATTATTTCTAGACCTCATGATTGACGAACAAAAGTTGGTCTGTTTGAGTATCATTTGGTGGTGTTTTTCAAGGTTCGGGTTGCTGTAGAGGTTCAGCTGTGGAGTATTTCTTTTGAATTTTCCGCTATTGTTTACATAAAGCCGTGGGCTTCTGTATTGTTATGAAAATAGGCCCTCTCCAATTCTCATGTACAATCATTATATGATATTGCGGGAGGAAATGTGCCCTTCTGGTTTAAAGGACAACTTGATAGGTCTGACGAGGTCATTTCACGTCGAAGCGTCTGTAATCTAGCCTTGGGTCGGAACAGTACAACACACTGTGAATGTGGCAACGGTCAACAGGCCGCTATCAGCACAAACAACCCACCTATGGCGTCAGCATATGCAGCCGGACAGGCTTTGTAGAGCGTTGCACTGTAGCTCTGTCATCTTTTCAAGCATTGTCTCTTCTGGGTGAATTTTCAGTTTAACCTCAGTGTAGAACGATACGGCTTATCTCTGAGTGGAATTCAGGGTTATTTGGGAATTGGATGGGATGTATTTTGCTGAGGTTCAATTATACTATCTGCAAATGACCCTTTAGAAGGTTAATCCAGAAGCCCGTTCTCACCTCAGAGTAAATAAAAAGGGAATTATGACTTTACATCCCACAATGTGACTTTATAGCTCTCAGTGTGACTTTAAATCTCTCAAAATGACCATATTTCTCACAATGTGACTATATCCCACAATAGTGACTTTATATGTCACAACAGCGACTTTATATCACGCACTGTGACTATATATCTCACAGTATGAATTTAAATCTCCATATGTGATCTTATGTGTTCCAGTGTGACTTTATATCTCCCAGTAGTGACTTTATATCTCACAGTATGACTATATATCTCTCAAATGTGACTTTATATCTCACAATTGACTTTATATCTCAAAATATGACTATATATCTCAATGGTGACTTTATATCTTACAATATCACTATATATCTCAAAATGGTGACTTCATATCTCACTATATGACTATATATCTCACAAATGTGACTTTATATCTTACAATATCACTATATATCTCACAACTATGACGTTATATCTCACTATATGACTATGTATCTCTCAAATGTGAATTTATATATCACTATATGACTATATATCTCAGTATGACTTTATATCTCACAATATAACTTATATAACTTATTCTCACAATATAACTTAATATATCTCTCAAATGTGACTTTATATATCACAATGACTATACATCTCACAGCTATGATGATGTATCTCACAAATTTGACTATATCTCACAATATGATTATATAGCTCACATTTGTGACTTTAAATCTCACAGTGTGGCTTTCTGTCTCACTATGTTAATCTATATCTCACAATTGAGACTTAAAGTCACAAATAATGTGACTTTAAAAACCACAACTGCAACTTTTTTCTCATACTTTAACTGCAACTTTTTATATCAAAATTGCAAATCGCACATTTATTTTGACGACTTTTGTTATTTTAAACTCAAAATTACCCTTTTTATAAGTTTTACTCTGAGTCAGAAACTGGCTTTACATTCAGTACAATACTGTAGTTGTTCCTCAAGACTCGCATGGAACATTCATGTGTTCTTTACCTAAGGACTTTTGTTTTCAAACCTACATTATGCTGAGGAAGTTCGTATGTTTTCCACATGCAGGCAGAATCAATAAAGTTTTCCACTTGAGGGAAATGCCAGCACATTAACGTCATCAGTAAACACGGTAACCTCGACCCTAATCCCACTCAACAGCCCACACGAGAAACTGGTTTTTGGCACTGTAAATGTGGAGAAACCATTCCAGAGTCTAAACAAATGCTGCCTTCAAGTCATGTCAGAACGACATGCTCACGATTTGAGCACACATGAATGCCATCACAATGTTTCTGCTCGGAAATTAAAGAATGAAGGTGGAAGCTAATTACTATTGTTCATGATTACGTTTTAATTGTAAATATGGTCTGTGTAATTCACTTTGTTCACATTTTGATGATGACCAGAGATGTGCAGCACTGCTCATTTAGCCACGTTTATGAGGCGCCAGGCTTGTGGGACAAAACTTCCCATAATTCTTTGTGGCAGAATGAAAATGATAAAATACACAGATAAAGCATCATTTCCACACCTAATGCGCATCCTTTGATCTTCAGTATTGCATTAGCACTGTAAACGCTTCCTGTGTTTGTCAAGTGAAAAGAGAGAAAGAAATATGAAATTGCTTAACGCGTCCAATTTATTCAGACCAAAAATCTATAATGCATCAAATCATAATTGTGACTTCCAAGCTTGTAAGTTGGACTATTCCAGAAGCACTTTAAGGCAGAAATGTCATATGCTCATGCTGTGACAGTAAATTGTTTTGAGGTCAGACATCAGTGATTCTTGAGAACTGGGACAAATCAGGCTCCAGAACTGAAAAATCAAATTTACTCTATGTATTAAGGAATTGTTTTAAATGAATCTTTTCGCACATTCACAGATTTTTGCAGTTTTTGGACCTGTTTCTTTCCTTTTCTCACAAAATTTGTGATTTTGTCAATAAATAATGGTAAATTTAGCATTCATTTGTGTTTCAGTATGTTTCAGTATGTTTTACAGGATGTTTCAAATTGATTTTCTACTAAACTGAGTTTTAGTCAGAGAGAATATCATATTGATGATATTTTTCCACTCATTTTGCATACCACAAATGTATTAAATCCAGCTGCTAAAAGGACCGATTTAAAATATTAGACATATCTAAAAAAGAAGTCCCTTCTGTTCACCAAGCCTGCATTTATTTGATCCAAAGTACAGCAAAAACAGCAAAATTGTGAAATATTTTTTACTATTTAAAATAACTGTTTTCTAAAATGTATTTTATTACTGTGATTTCAAAGCTGAATTTTTAGCATCATTACTCCAGTCACATGATCCTTTAGAAATTATTATAATATTCAGATTTTCTGCTGAAAAAACATTTATTATAATTATTATGATGTGGAAAACAGCTGAGTAGAGTTTTTTCAGGTTTCTTTGATGAATAGAAAGTTCAGAAGAACAGCATTTATCTGAAATAGAAATATTTTGTAGCATTATAAATGTCTTTATCATCGCTTTTGCATCCTTGCTAAATAAAAGTATTAATTTTTATAAATTCTTTCCCCCAAATAAATAAATAAATAAATAAATAAATAAGTATACTGACTCCAAGCTTTTTGAAGCTTTTTAGTGTATAATGTTACAAAAGCCTTTTATTTCAGATAAATGCTGATCTTTGGATCTTTCTATTCATCAAAGAATCCTGAAAAAAATGCACTCAGCTGTTTTAAAGATTGATAATAATAAAAAAATGTTTCTTGAACAGCAAATCAGCATATTAGAATGATTTCTGAAGGATCATATGACACTGAAGCCTGGAGTAATAATGCTGAAAGTTTACCTTTGATCACAGGAATTTTACATTTTAAATAGTAAAAATATTTCGAAATGTTACTTTTTTCGCTGTACTTTGGATCAAATAAATGCAGAATTGGTGAGCAGAAGAGACTTCTTTAAAAACATTAAAAATCTTACTGTTCAAAAACCTTTGACTGATAGTGTGTATAATTAAACAATTGTATAATTGTGTAACTCACCAGATAACATATATTAGATACCTGGCAATATTTACAAAAAGAATGACCACAAACCTATGAAACATTATAAAACAGGCATATTTTTTTACATTAACCTTTTTAACAGTAATGTTTCTTAAGTATTATATTATATTATATTATAAATATGTACAAAGTATTGGTTTGAGGTGATGTTAGGGGTTGTGAGTGATATTTAATATTTTTGCTAAAAATAAACCATAAATATAATAAAATGCAGTGATTTATTTGTATTATGAACATTCCAGTAACAATATATATTTTCAAAACTAATGACAGGTGAAGATGTCTGATGTTTTTGTCCTGAGTCTCAAGAATCAGTGATATACAATCTCAAACATCCAGAATGTCTTCATAAATGGTTCAATATCAGCTAATTAACATAGCAATGATCTGCTTAATCCAAATGTTCAGGACTAGTTTTGGCTGGAAGCTCACCGAGATCATATGTGCCCATACTCTTGTGTTTAACTTGGCAGAGATGGCTGGTTTTCATGATAAAGCTTAACCAAACCTCGTCGCTAGAGCCAGCATTGCCATCTGCCAGTTCTGCTTGAGAAGAGGGCCTTGTTATGAGCTCACGAGCTTCCCTTGACTAAGAGCGTTTATTGTCCCCCGTCGGTTGCCAGGTCTTACTCAACAGAGATGACAAGCTCTTCAGCAAAGCCATTCAAACCTGACAAATGACTGGGAAGTGCTGTTAATTTCAGAGCTGTTTGTTTTTCCTGATTGATGCTGACGATCGGCGGGCGGTTGTTGTGGTGTTGCGGTTGCGCACGGAGAACGGCTGCTTATTTCCCCTGCTGATTTTGGATGTAGATCGCAGGGGCGTGTTGAGGAGGTGGGACGCACAGAGCTGCATTCACAAAACAAGCACCTCTTTGTTTGGCTGGCATTTCTTCCTCTGATCCAAAACACTTGGAATCGGTCCCTTATAAAGAAAGTTTTTGAAGCTTTATGAACTTACGTCACACGATCGCTGCTTGTCATAAACTGGGCACCGTGTAACTGCGAGCAGAAGATGAAGCTGAAGAGCGGCTTGGCTTGTGATCGTGGTTAGAGTGGTAATTTGGTGCAGCGTTCATGGAGCAGAACCTGTGGCTTTGGCAGGGATGTTTTGTGCGATACGTCTTTGTAATAAGGGGCTCATAAAAGCGGAAAGCTCTTCTGGCTACTGTGGTTCACCGTGTACCTCTGGTTCTACTTAGCGTCAGGTCTAAAATCATAATCCAGTGTTTGCTCGGACTCCATTTAGAGTCTTAAGTGGCTATTAGGTGAGGAAATAAAGATGCTCAGTGGCTTTAAGAGAAGTCAGGGGCTTTTAAAATCTTCTTTCCCCCTTAAACAAGTGCAACGTCAGTCTAGTGGTGCATACAGTCCTCACAGTACATAATCATTTTCATTGTATGAAAGTACAATACAAAACAGAGACTGCATTCTAAAATAATTCAGTATTTGCTAAATATTTACAGTGGCCCTCCAAAACATATGAATTTCATTATCAAACCCAATAGCATTTGCCAGGGTTCAAACTTGAAGTTGAATTTGACTTTTCAAAATTTAAGGCCTGGAAAACCCTTGAAAAAATAGCGATATTCCTAAAGAGGTACTTGAAAAGTGTGAATTATTGAAAGACAATGTATCTATGAAATAACTCTTTTAATTTTGTCAATAAGCACATATCTTTTCATGCAATTCAAAAAAACATCATACCTTTTTCGCTTATTTCAGTTAATGTCAGAAAACAATCGATCTAAGCGAGTAGTAGCCTAGTACTGACAGCAGCATGTAAACATTGCTGATGACACAAAAAGAGGAACAGATGAACCAAATCAATTGAGTCATTTACGCTGGAATTGCCTCCGATTGATTCAAACTCATGACTTCGATCATTCATTTCAAGCGATTCACTAGCAAGAAACAGTTCAAATTAAAAGAGCCATTCATTTTCCAATTTCAACATTGATTGTAACAATTTTAAAAAGCATGTAGTGATGGGTGAAATGGAGCTTTTTCAAACTCCGAATCAGTTAAACCATTGCGTCACAAAATGATTCACTGTTTCGAAGGACTCCAATCGGGTCGTGAATCGTGAATCATTTGATTTAGACTGGAATTTTGCGTATCGCGAATCATTCGATTCATGTCAGTACTTAGGAGCACGTATTGCAGATAATTTAATTTAGATCAGAACGGGTTTGTGAATCATTTAGCAAATTAAATGATTCAAATCAAATGATTCACGGTACACGATTTGAAGTCCTGATCTAAATCATATGATTAACAATCCACAAACTCCTGATCAGAAATGATAGTTCACGAATCATTATTCAGTTTGGAACTTCAGGGCGTGGATCGCGATTCATTTGCTTTAGATTGGAACTTTGCATATCGCAAATCATTTGATTCATGTTGGGACTTAGGAGCACATATTGCTAATCATTTAATTTAGATCACAATGGGTTCATGAATCATTTAGCAAATTGAATGATTCAAATTAAATGATTCACGGTACACGATTTAAAGTCTTGATCTAAATCATATGATTCACGATCCACAAACTCCTGAAATGATGGTTCATGAATCATTATTCAGTTCGGAACTTCGGAGCAGGTTCGCAAATCTGTTGCTTTAGATCGGGACTTCAGAGTGCGGATTGCAAATCATTTGATTCAGATCTGGACTTCAAATTGTGTAGGCCAATCACAAATCATTTTATTTAGATCAGAATTTCGGAGCAGGTTCACAAATCTTTTGCTTTAGATCGGAACTTCAGAGAGCGGATTGTGAATCATTTGATTTAGATCCGGACTTCAAATCACAAATTGCGAATCATTCGTTTCAGATCGGAACCCTAGCAATTTAGCCAACTTTTTTTTTTAAACGGTAAAAAAAATCAAACCATTAAGGGAGTAGAGTTGTAAAAACAAAACAAATAGAAAAAGAAAGAAAGTATACTCCAATACAAATCACTAAAAAAAATTAACCGTGGTTTTACTATAGTAAAAGTGTAGTATACTTTGTATTACTTTAGTAGTAATACTTCGCATGTGCTTCACTTTATTGTTTATTTTTTATTAGTATATTTTTATTTATCTATTTCTCTTTTTTTAAGAACTTGAAATAGAAGACGTTGTACATGAGTTCTCTGATTGAAGTCCTTGGAAATCAAAAAAGTAGTGCTTGAAAAATTTTTGAACGTCCTCTAAAGTCATTTTACAGTATCTGTGTGAAACCTGATTTACAAGCATATTATTTTGTCAAAAACTTCACTTTTTTTAAACCATTTAAGCAATGAATCAAGTTCATTTTAGTGTATGTTTCTTCTATATAAATGCAACTTTGATATTTTTAGTGCAATAACATTTTAAGATTTTTTTTTAATGTGACTTGTTGGTGGAAAACATTTACTATTGTTCAAAAGTTTAAAAAAAAATGTATTTATTTATTTAATTTAATTAATACTTTTATTCAACAAGGATGCATTAAACTGACCAAAAGTGACAGTAAAGACACTTATACTGTTACAAAATATTTCTATTTCAAATAAATGCTGTTCATTTCAACTTTCTATTTAACAAATAATCCTAGAAAAAAGTGCAGTGGTTTTCACAAAAACTGTTTTCAACATTAATAATAAGAAATGTTGAGCAGCAAATCAGCATATCAGAATGATTTCTGAAGGATCACGTGACACTGAAGACTGGAGTAATGATGCTGAAAATTCAGCTTCGCATGACAGGAATAAATGACATTTTAAAATATATTCAAATAGAAAATAGTTATTATTTCACAATATTACTTTTACTGTATTTGTGAAATGCAGACTTAGGAAACATAAGAGACTTGTTTATAAAAAACATCAATTAGACAAAACATTGTTTTTTATTTGATAATTTTTTGTATGAAATAAAATCTGTGACAAAATTATAATGGATAATTTGATTATTCTGTTTTATTGAAGCTACAGCAACCTATATAACAACCTTTCAATTAATACCAGACTGCAAATGTTCCATGTCCTCACTGCAAAATCTACCATTTAAAAAAAGGTTTATAAGAACATTCCAGTATTTTATAAAATCATTTGGAGCTCACAGTCCACTATGGGCTCCAAACACTTCAAACTCAAGGCGTTTCAGAAGCTTAGAAAGCATACATGAAACTGTAAGATGCTTTGAAAGAAACATGATGAGCCTGGAAGATAAATTGGTCTTTCAAGTCCTGAAATGAACAAACAGCCCTAGATTTCATAACATCTGAAATAATGTATAAGCTTCTCTTAGTGCAGCCATGGAAAGAAATGGGTCGTTCTCCTAAAAGCGGTTTTGCATTATGAAAAAGAAACTTGGGAGTGGAATGTAAAATCAAATTTTGTTAGATGCCTAACACATTCCATTCTTGGATCAAATAAGATATAATTGGTCTAAATTTGGCTTTGCTCTATAGTGTTCTTTAACAGAATTTGTGGAGATTCAGGAGAAATGAAGCAGACGTTTCCATGATCACGTGACCCAGTCTTACAGATTAGTTATATGTGACTCTTCAATGGTTAAAAAACATGTTGTGCTTCCAGAACCGAAACAACAAATTAGTTATATTGCAGCTATGAAAAAATGTTCCAAGTTTTTCAAACATTCCTTTTAAATTATGAAAATGCTATTTTTGAATGTTTTCTAAACATTCAAAACATCCAGTTTAAAGAAAATGTTTTTAAAAACCGTTCTACTTTTATTTATTTTTTTTTCTTGGTTATGCAATCATTAAGGGAACAGTCAATATTTTTGTGGGAACCATTATTCTTTTTTCCAGGATCATTTGCTCTCAAATAATTTTTCTAATAAATATTCCTTAAAAAATAATGTTTTAATAATCATTTTAATAGTAGTAGTAGTACTATCATTACATAATATTTCTATCACAGTTTCTTCAAATGAAACCAAACTTTTATTTTGACGGGTTGCTGTGACGACCTTTACTTTTTGTTTGTATATGACAAGACAATAGTTTTCTCAAAAGAAATGGTAAAAAGCTCATGAAGTGACTCTCAGAGCAGTTCTAGAGATTGTTCATGCTTTTTGTGGAAACCATTATACTTTTTTCCAGGATCATTTGCTAAATAGAAAGTTGAAAACAACAGTATTTATTTGAATTAGAAAGTTTTTGTAACAGTATAAATATCTTTACTTAGGGCCCTATGAAATCAATTTATTTTTTCCAAATTGTTTTTTTTTTTCCATTTTGATTTTTCTGAATCCTGTTTTTTTCTGTTTTAATTTTCTAGACTGTTTTAATGGCTAAATAAAAAAATATGAATCAAAAAAACGTGTAATTAATCTGAATTATAAAACTTACACAATTTAACAGCAATTTATCAAATGTCAAAAATCTAATTACATATTCAAAGCCATATAAAATATGTTTCTTTTTTTTCTCAAATTCAGTTTTATTTTTACTAAATTCTGTGTTTTTCATTAATTTTCTAGATTCCATTTTCATAAAATTTGAATAATCAAAAGCATCTCTAATTAGTTAATATATAAAAAATAAATTTATTATTAATTTATTAATTTTTTTTTTTTCAGAAATACTATGTGTATTTATGTTTTTCTGGTAAATAAATTCTGGTAAATAATTTTTCTAATAAATACTCCTAATAATAAACTTAATAGTAGTAGAAGTACTATCATTACATAATATTTCTGTCACAGGTTCATCAAGTTAACCGAACTTTTGTTTTGACAGGGTTGCTGTGAAGACATTTACTTTCTGTTTGTATATGACATGATGATAGTTTTCTCAAAAGAAATGGTAAAATTCCTCATGAAGTGACTCTCAGAGCAGTTCTAGAGATTGTTCTTGTGTTTATGTACTCCTATATTAAGGCGGCAGATGCTGAAAATATTGTGAGCGTCACGCACACTTCAGTATGTGTGTAGCAAACAAAACCGGACATTTGTGCCATTCATTCACACACACACACACGCAGAACATTCAGGATTCATATTTAAATAGCATTTATATAGTCCACATCTCATTTTGATTTAAGTGTACTGACCTACTTTTGATTTATTCATCCAAAATCTGGCAAATTCATCATCAAGTATCCTTTTATTAAAAAAATAACAAAGAAAAGAAAAATCCTTCTCACCTAAAACCTTTAAATGTGTCATTTTTCCCTTGGAGAGGTTTTTTTTTTCCTCTGTAGCTACATTTTCTGTGTTTATGAAGCATTGAAATGACATTAAAAATCCCTCTGTTCTTTTTTTCCCCTTCAGGAGATGACAAGCAGACTTCAAGCAATCAAACAGAGGTGAGTACCTAAAGCAATAACAGAGACGAGAGATTAACCCTAGCACTTAAAATGAGCATTAGATTTGATCTCCCTCGCTCCTGTCTCCAGCATCACCGTATCAGACATCACACGGTATTCTTTTCAGCCGTCTTAGTGGACGTGGCGGTATGTAAGCTAAGCCTCCGGCTGCTTCTCTGCAGAGCTCTCTATGCTAAGATGCTCAGCCGAGGGCTTTGCTACGAGATGGATGGAGCTCTGATGCAGTTGTCATTGATTACCTGCTGGAGCAAAGCTCCTGAAATAGAGTCTGCGTGAAATCAGATCCCCTCTCTCACGCTGTGCTTTTCCACTGTCCACGCCAGGCCCAGAGTGCCCAGCTGTCTCCAGCCCAGAGGAAACAGAGCGTCTACACGCCACCGACCATGAGAGGTACGAGGCCCACATCCAACCATATACACCATCTGCACATTATGTGACGTTTCAGGCTCTTACGTAACCATACCATCTGAGTCATTCCCGTTATGCAGTACCTTTTGAGTTGAATATGCTTGTTTCGTAATTTAGCATTTCTATAAAAGGACCAGACTTTCAGAACAATGGACAAATTCATAAACTTGAATTTTTAAGTATATCTTGATTATATATGCAATGACAAGAAATTAACTGGATGATAGAAATGAAGCTAAAAAGTTTGAAAAAGTTTAAAAGGTATTTATAATATAGGCAAATACATTTATAATATATTATTTTATAATGTGCACATCTTTACTTCTGCTTACTCCATATATGTATATTATTTTTATTATTATTTTTTACATAATTATTCTTATTTGTGCACTTTTTGCACTTGTCAAATATAGATGATCTGATTCTGATTATTGATGCATAAAAAATAAGAGAGTTTAACAAATCCATTGTCAGTGTTATTTGAGTATCCTTTATGTATCATACTGCATTTTTTATATTCTTAATTAGATTTTTTATTATTTTATTTAAAGTTTTAGTAGTTTTTTGTTTGGGTTTTTGTCTCTTAATTAGTTTTTTTTTTTTTTTTAAGTATGTCTGGGTTTTAGTTTATTTAGTTTTAGTTATTTTAACACTTCAACTTTAAACAAAAATGAGAAATGCTGCTGAAATAGCTGAAATGAAAGTTTTTCATGGTTTATGTTATTTCAGTGTATTTAATTTAAAGTAAGGAAAATGTTTTTTTTATGGTTTTAGTTTTAGTTAACAGTAATAACCCTAGTACTTACACTACCAGTCAAAAGTTTTTGAACAGTAAGATTTTTAATGTTTTTAAAAAAGTCTCTTCTGCTCACCAAGCCTGCATTTATTTGATCCAAAGTATAGTAAAATTCTAAAATATTTTTACTATTTAAAAGAACTGCTTTCTATTTGAATATATTTTAAAATGTAATTTATTCCTGTGATTTCAGTTTTTAACACCATTACTCCAGTCACATGATCCTTCAGAAATCATTCTAATATTCTGATTTGCTGTTCAAAAAACATTTTTGATTATTATTATTATTATTATTATTATTATTATTGTTATTATGTTAAAAACAGCTGAGGATAATTTTATTAGGTTTCACTGATGAATAGAAACTTTAGAGGAACAGCATTTATCTGAAATAGAAATCTTTTGTAACATTATAAATGACATTATTATCACTTTTAATCAATTTAAAGCATAATTGCTAAATAAAAGTATTCATTTCTATAATTTCTCCAAAAACCTGACTCTAAGCTTTTGAATGGTATAGTATATAACGTTACATATTTCTTGAACAGCAAAACAGCATATTAGAATGATTTCTGAAGGATCATGTGACACTGAAGACTGGAGTAATGATGCTGAAAATTCAGCTTTGATCACAGGAATAAATTACATTTTAAAATATATTAAAATAGAAAACAGTTCATTTAAAAAGTAAAAATATTTCACAGTATTACTGTTTTGCTTTACTTTGAATCAAATAAATACAGGCTTGGTGAGCAGAAGAGAATTCTTAAAAAAACATTAAAAATCTTACTGTTCTAAGACTTTTGACTGGTATTGGTGGTACTTATTAATGATTGTGCAGCTGTTTTCCCTCCAAAATTATGTCACTTTCTGGAGGATTATGTAATTAAGCAGCTGTTTTTTTAAAAAAAATAAATAAATAAATAAAAATTTCAAAAAATTTAAAATGCTTCATGATTTTTTACATCAGAAGTTGTTTATCAAAGACATGAAATTCTAGAAAAAAATGCAGTGAAAATTTATTAAATTAATTTCAGATTTCACTTAACTGAGTACCAATATGATTTCAGCTTAAAATATATATATATATATATATATATATATATTAAGGCAATTAAGTTACTGCATAGTAGGAATGATCTGCCATCTGTGTGTACAGTATGATCCACAGTACACTTACTTACTCAGCCATGCCATCTTCTCCATTAACAGTCACACTACACATATTTCACCAATGGAGGCGGCGTTTTGCATTCAATGACCCACACATGCAGCCCACTCAACAGACTACTCACACTGCGCGTGCTTACGGATCAGTCGCTAATATTAATACAGTTCCTCCGCTCTTAACCACCTACAGTGAGATCCAAAGTCTGAGTCCACTAGTGAACAATACGTCTGTTTTTCCCAGCATGATTTGAGAATCATCCAAAGAACATTTTGAGCTTCAATAAAAGAAAGAACATCGGTGAATCACATGATCATCGTCACAGATTTGATTAGTAGCCTGGAGATAATGCAGAATTTTAAATGTTTCTTATTTAGAATGTTTCATTGTTTTAAAAATGTAAGAATTCCAAACTTTTGTATATTTATGGGTTTAAATTCAATTCTGAATGCCAGGTTTTCAATGTGGTCTCAGACTTTAAACCCACTGTACATGATATAATACACTGCCTGTGTCCATTCATAGTTCTTCACTAAAAAGCATTTATTTTAACTTGAAATATTTTTCCATTATAAGCAGAGACTTAATTCAAAGGAAAGAACTAAACATCTAGTGAACTACTTTTCAGATTTTATTTCAATTTTTGATTCTTTATTTTTCCTCTTCAATAGCTTCAACCTTGTTTAATGTTTGCTCCTTCCTGATTTTCAGCTGCAGTTGTTTTATTGATCATTTATTTGTGTTAATGCAGTTTATGCAGTGTTTTTAGTTAGCCAACAACTGTCAATCCAGTTTTGTGACCATTTTGTCACTCCTAAAACTTTATAGTGTGTATGTGGCTACTGTTTGTTTTTTCTTGTGGGGTTTCCACTCAGGGTTTCTCAGGTCTTCAAAAATGTCTTAAAAAGTCTTAATTCGCCCTTCCACAAATTAAGGTCTTAAAGGGATAGTTCACTCAAAAATTAAAAGTTACCCCATGATTTACTCACCTTCAAGCCATCCTAGGTGTATATGACTTTCTTCTCACAGATGAATACAATCAGAGTTATTTTAAAAAATGTCCTGGCTCTTCCAAGCTTTATAATGGCAATGAAAAGGTGTTGAGATTCAATAGTCCAATAGAGGTCCAATAAAGTGCAGGACAGGACATTTTTTTAATATCTCTGATTGTATTTGTCTGAAAGAAGAAAGTAATTTTTAGGTGAACTATCCCTTTAAATCAAAGCACAGTCTTACATTCTTAAAGCCATGGGATTAAATGTTGCATGAATTGCTAAAAATGAATGTCTTCCAAAATCTAAACCTAAATCCTAAGTCTTGCTTCCTGAGAATTTTACCAAAATTAAGTTGAGTTTATGCTTAAAACAAGAACAAATATATGTGAATGGGATACAAAAACTTGTTTTCCCTTTTAATTAAGTTGACTTTTCTGAACCCATTGGAAGATATTTGTTCTTGTTTTAATCATAAACTCACTTTTATGATCAGTTTCACAAACAAAAAAGAGATTGAGGGAGACTTCTTTATTGTCATTACAGTATACAGTATACAGTTGAGGTCAAAAGTTTACATGCATCTTGGAAAATCTGCAAAATGTTATTTATTTTACCAAAATAAGAGGGATCATGCAAACTGCATGTTATTTTTTAATTTAGTACTGACCTGAATATGATATTTCACATAAAACATGTTTACATGTAGTCCACAAGAGAAAATAATAGTTGAATTTATAAAAATGACCCCGTTCAAAAGTTTACATACACTTGATTCTTAATACTGTTGTCACCTGAATGATCCACAGCTGTGTTTTTTTTGTTTAGTGATAGTTGTTCATGAGTCTCTTGTTTGTCCTGAACAGTTAGGACATCCATCTTTTTTTTTCATCTTTTCACACTGAGGACATCTGAGGGACTCATATGCGGCTATTAAAGATAGTTGAAATGCTCTAGAAGAAAAGACGATGCATTAAGAGCAGGGTTGAAAACTTTCAGAATCTGAACCAGAATCTGAATTTTACAGATCTTCTGTAGATTCTGAAGGGCAGTACTAAATGAAAAAAAAAAAAAAAGATATTTAGGCCAGATAATAAAAATTTACACATCTTCATTCTGTTCAAAAGTTTACACCGCTGGCTCTTAATGCATCGTTTTTCCTTCTGAAGCATCAGTGAGCATTTGAACCTTATGTAATAGTTGCATATGAGTCCCTCAGTTGTCCTCAGTGTGAAAAGATGGCTCTCAAAATCATACAGTCATTGATGGAAAGGGTTCAAATACACAAAAATGATGAAAAACCAAAGAATTTGTATAACCTGAAAGATATTTCTGAAGAACAGCAGGCAGTTTAACTGTTCAGGACAAATAAGGGACTCATGAACAACTATAACTAAACAAAAAAAAAGCCCACATCTGTGGATCATTCAGGTGTCAACAGTATTAAGAATCAAGTATATGTAAACTTTTAAACGGGGTCATTTTTATAAATTCAACTATTATTTTCTTTTGTGGACTATATGTAAATGTCTTTTATGTGATGTATCTTATTCAGGTCAGTAGTAAATTAAAAAAAAATGACATGCATTTTGTATGATCCCTCTTATTTTGGTAAAATAATTAACATTTTGCAGATTCTGCAAGGTGTATGTAAACTTTTGACTTCAACTAGAACTCATTGTGTTCTCTCTATACTGTGTTCATTTTGACTTATTCCTTAAATTTTCTTTACTTGGTCTTAAAAAGGTATTTAAAAAGTCTTGAATTTACCTTCATGAAACCTGCAGAAACCCTGACACTCCAGTAATGTCACGTAACAAATGTGTCATCTTCTTCTGGATGTTTCTTTTTACCAGTGCATGTGCTGTGTTAAGAGTAGAGTTTGTTTATTTCAATATTTGCTCATTTTTGGAAATTAAAAGGGCATTAGAGAGCAGAAAATGATCCGAACTGGATTCAAACTCAGGTTGTCTGCACTTAAATGCCACTGTCCAACATGCCAGAACATGTGCACTGCCCGCCAGGCCACGTTTGTGACAAAGTCAAGGTTTTAAGACAGTGAACTGGGGGGAGGGAGAGTGGCGGAGTCCGCCTCGCTGACTCATAGACGAGGCCATTTCCTGGCATGGACGTGCTAAATTCACATTAGCTTGAGCTATTGATTGGAGTGGGGGGAGGAGAGAGAGATACATCATTCTAGAGAGATGGCCTCAAATGGACAGCCTGGCAGAGCAGTTTTGAATGAACACTCAGCATCCTTTTGGTCGGTGCAGGGCAGAAAGAGCTAAAGCAATCTGATTTGCAGTGATGCCAAGCTAGCGTGCTGTGCTGGTGTGGGCTAGTCATGGTTCAATGGTGTCAGAACCTCATTTGTGTAAGTAGGGGTCTCTTGTCTGTGAAAAGACTGTTAAAAGTTTTGAGAAGATTGCTGTGGATAGCGACAAAGTGGTAAGCTGAATTCATTCCAGGGTAAAACTGCTGAGCGTATGTAGCAGTTCATTGAGCATCCACTTTTTAGTGGTCTTAATTGCGGAAGCATTTTTCACTTTCATTTTCTTAATTAGGATTTCATAATACTCTTCAGTTAAGTAATGAATCAAACCAAACAGCTCTGAGATCAATCAGAATATTATATACACTACTAGTCAAAAGTTTTTGAACAGTAAGATTTTTAATGTTTTGAAAGAAGTCTCTTTTGCTCACCAAGCCTGCATTTATTTGATCCAAACAGTACAATTTTGAAATATGTTTACTATTTAAAATAACTGTTTTCTATTTGAATATTTTAAAATGTAATTTATTCCTGTGATTTCAAAGCTGAATTTGTAGCATTGTTAATCACATGATCCCTTTAGAAATCATTCTAATATTTTGATTCGCTGCTCAAAAACATTTATTATTATTATTATTATTATTATTATTATGTTGAAAACAGCAGAGTAGACAATTTTCAGGTTTCTTTGATGAATAGAAAGTTCAGAAGAACAGCATTTATCTGAAATAGAAATTTACATTATAAATGTCTTTATCATTGCTTTTGATCAATTTAAAGCACCGTTGCTAAATAAAAGTATTAATTTCTATCATTTCTTCCTCTGGCTCCAAGCTTTTGAACGGTGTAGTGTATCATGTTACAAAAGCTTTTTATTTCAGATAAATGCTGATCTTTGGATCTTTCTATTCATCAAAGAATCATGAAAACTGTTTTAAATATTGATAATAAAAAAAAAAAAATGTTTCTTGAATGGCAAATCAGCATATTGGAATGATTTCTGAAGGATCATGTGACACTGAAGACTGAAGTAATGATGCTGAAAATTTAGCTTTGATCACAGGAATAAATTACATTTTAAAATATATTCAAATAAAAAACAGTTATTTTAAATAGTAAAAATATTTCAAAATTTTACTGTTTTTGCTGTACTTTCAATCAAATAAATGCAGGCTTGGTGAACAGAAAAGACTTCTTTTAAAAAAAACATAAAAAATCTTACTGTTCAAAAACATTTGACTGGTTATGTGCTTTGATTTAAAGGAAAAAAGGTTCATGTCTTTCTTTCTTCAGTCGAAAAGATATGTAGGTTTTTGAGGAAAACATTCCAGGGTTTTTTCTCCATAAAGTAGACTTCAATGGTGGCCAACAAGATGAAAGTCCAAATTGCAGTTTCAATGCAGCTTCAAAGGGCTCTACATGATCCCAGCCAAGGAGTAAGGGTATTGTCTAGTGAATCAATTGGTTATTTTCTAAAAAAAAATAAAATGTGTATTTTTTTTTTCAACCACAAATGCTCGTCTTTACGCATCGCGCGGTCAATTTGGAAAGGTCACGTGTGACATAGGCGAAAGTACCGACCCAGTGTTTATGAAGTGAATGTGCAAAGAAAGTTAAACGGCCAAAGGTAAAACAACAATGTTGGACAATTTTGAAGTTGAGTTTTTCACCCTACCCTACCTTTTTGAATTGGAGTACACAGACTAAGCACTAACCGCACATGACCTTTCCAACGTGATTACACAATGCATGAATTTGCTGACGTGCATCACAGAGCTAGTGCAAGATGAGCATTTGTGGATAGAAGTATATAAATGTGTATATATATATATATATATATATATTTTTTTTTTTTTTTTTTTTTTGTAGAAAATGACCGATTGTTTTGCTAGATAAGACCCTTATTCCTCGGCTGGGATCGTGTAAAGCCCTTTTAAAGCTGCATTGAAACTGCAATTTGACCTTTCAACCCGTTGGCAGCCACTGAAGTCCACTATATGGAGAAAAATCCTAGAACGTTACCCTCACAAACCATAATTCTTCTCGATTGAAGACAGTAAGACATGAACATCTTGAATGACGTGGGAACGAGTAAATTATCAGGAAATTTTTATTCTGGAAGTGAACTAATCTATTGCGCTCTGTAGTCTCTCTGTAGATCACACTTCTGTTTTGTTAACAGTAGTTTATTATTCAGGATTCCCAGATTTACTTTTTATTGCTTTGTATCTTTATTAGATTTTTTTCCCCCAAGTTATTTCAATTATGATGAATTCTCTCTTTTAAACAAACATTTTTAACACATCAGTAATTACTGTATGTCGCTTTAGATGAGTTTGTTATGTAAATGAGTGCTGTAAGTACTGGGCATCATCATGATCAGAAAAATACATTTGGAGGTCTGCGGATGAAACCTTCTGAAAGCTCTTAAGATGCTTTCAGACCTGCTTCATGAGAGAGCTATCAGCTTACAGTGCATTAGCTCTCTACTCTGATACATCACCAAGAAATATGGTGCTGTTGATCAAAAGTGATGTCAGCCTAACTTGGGCTGGGTGATATATTGTGTACTCATGATTTATTTATTTATTTATTTCATATTTGCGTTGATTTTGCTGACGATATAAAATGAAGGAACGTTGAGAATGTGATTATTTTAATACCTTTTTTTTGGCCATTAAGTTACCTCTTTTTACATTATTTAATTTAATAATTTGTTTCTGCCATCACCCAGAAATGCTGACAGAAGTTTTTTTTCATATAAAAAAGACCAATTATATTTTATTTTTACATTTTATTTTATTTAGTAATATTACAAAATAATAATAATATTAATTCAATTTTATGTAGGTTTTTTTTTTTTTTTTTTGCAATATTGGCCAGCCCCAAGCCAAATATAAAATATCACAAATTAAATTCAGATTTATCAAATATTAAAAATTAAGTTCAGTTTTTATAACTAGATAATTTTATAATTTGTTTCTGTCATCACCAAGAAATGTTGACAGAAGTTTTTTAATAGAAAAAAAAGACACATTTTATTTTATTTTATTTTTATTTATTTTATTTAAGTTAGTAATATTATAAAACAATATTACCATTAGTGCAATTCTATGTAGGTTTTTTTTTTTTTTTTTTTTTTGCTATATTGCCTAGCCTTAAGCCAAATATAAAATATTCATAATACAAATTCAATTTAGATTTATCAAATATTACAAATTAAGTTCAGTGTTTATAGCTCAATAATTTAATAATTTGTTTCTGACATCACCCAGAAATGTTGACAGAAGTTTTTTTAATATAAAAATACAGATATTACTTATTTTATTTTAATATATTTTAAGTAATATTATAAAATGTTAGCAGTATTAGTAAAATTCTCTATTGTTGTTGTTTGCTTTTTTTTTTTTTTGTTTGTTTTTGCTATATTGCCCATCCCTAAGGCAAATATAAAATATTACAAAATAAATTCAGATTTATCAAATATTAAAAATTAAGTTCAGTTTTTATAACTTAATAATTTAATAATTTGTTTCTGCCATCATCACTGAGCAATGTTGACAGAAGTTTTTTAATATAAAAAAGACATTTTTAAAATGTATTGTATTATATTTTATTTAAGCTCAATAATTTAATAATTTGTTTCTGTCATCACCCAGAAATGTTGACAGAAGTTTTTTTTTAGTAAAAAAAAAACAAATATTACTTAAGTTATTTTATTATATTTTATTTAAGTTAGTAATATTATAAAATGTTAGCAATATTAGTCAAATTCTCTGTTGTTGTTGTTTGCTTTTTTCTTTTTTGTTTGTTTGTTTTTGCTATATTGCCCAGCCCTAAGCCAAATATAAAATATTACATTACAAATGAAATTTTGATTTATCAAATATTACAAATGAAGTTGTTTTTGTAACTCAATAATTTGTTTCTGCCATCATATATATTTTTTTAATATAAAAATTAAATTATTTAATTTTTTTATTTTATTTTATTTAGTAATCTTATAAAATAATATTAATATTAGTTCAATTTTATGTAGGTTTTTTTCTATATTGCCCAGCCCTAAGCCAAATATAAAATATTACAAATTAAATTCAGATTTATCAAATATTACAAATGAAGTTTAGTTTCATAACTCAATGATTTAACAATTTGTTTCTGCCGTCATCCAGAAATGTTGACAGAAGACAGACAGATGTTATTTTATTTTATTTTGTAGTATTATAAAATATTATTAATATTAGTACAATTCTATGTAGGCAGATTTTGTTTATTTTTGTTTTTGTTTTTCTGCTATATTGCCCATCCCTAAGCCAAATATCAAATATTACAAATTAAGTTCAGTTTTAATCAATCAATTCAAAACTCAAAAGTCAAACAATTCAGAAGTGATTCAACAATTTGTTTTTGTCATCACCCAGAAATGTTGACAGAAGTCTTTGATTTAAAAAAGACAATTATTTTTTTGCTAAACATTTTTTTTGCTATAGTGCCCAGCCCTAAGGCAGCGAATACTTTGAAAATCTAAATACTTGTCTTTTTGTTATAACAGTTTTTGGTTTGTGATACATAGCATGCATACATCCCGCAAGTCATTCATTTCCATTTCATAGCCGATCGTTGAGTGTTCTTTGATTGATGTCATACATTTGGATGGGGTTCAGAGATCTCACACTGTTCAGCACACTGCACGCCCGTGCTGATAGCCTGTGTCCACTGTGTGGCGCTGTGCTGTGTGTCCTGTGTTGAGTGCAGAGCTGCAGCTGGTGGTGGAGCAGCACTTTCAGAGGCAGGAGCAGGAGGAGGCAGGGCTCTCTGACAGCCCAGACACGCCCAGTCCAATCACAGCACAGCATTTTGCCAACGAAGCTCAGTGGGCCAATCACAACAGCTCAGAGCCCAATGGCAATGAGTCTTATGTCAGTACTGAGGGGCAGCCAGGCAGCAGTGGGGCCGGGGGTAAGTCCAGAAAAACTGGGAAGCAGTGATAATATCGTTGCTTTGAACAATACACAGGGAGCACGGAAAGTACACGTAACAATCCCTCACTTGTAACAGATATATTAAAATCAGGGTAAAACAGATAAATAAATTTGTGCAGGGAATTATGAAGGACCAATGTACTCTAAATTAAATAATAAAATCAGTTAAATAAATCATTATTTATTGTTCAGTGAAAACCTTTGCATTTGAAAAACTATGCATTTAAATAATACTTTTGAAAATATTTTAATATAAAAAAAAAAAAAAAAACACTCTGGGTCTGTAATTCATGTTTCAAGCCTGTTATTATTTATAATCATATATTGAATCCAGTGTTACTTTAGTTGAGATAATATTGTTTATGTTGATATTTTGAATCAGTTTTTTTATTTTGTCAATATTGATTTTAGAATTTTTTAAAAATTAATTTGTTTTATTGTTATTATTGTTATTGTTATTATTATTATTATTATTATTATTATTTTGTTGAATTATTATTTTTTGTTTAAAGTTATGTTAGTACATCAAGTTGATGAGAAAACCGCGTATTGTATTATTTAGAAAAATATTTGATGTATTGGTTTATTTCATGCAGTGGATTTATTTAAGTGATATTATGAAAATGTGTATATAATATATATATATATATATAAAATCAAATATTACAAATTAAATACATTTATTGATTAATTTTATCATTGCAAAATGTGTACATATAATTGATTCAATTGTTTATTTTTATAATACAAAGTAAATTGGCATATGTAATTTCTGTTTAATTATTTATTGATTTAATTATTTATTTTGAGTGCTTTTATCCTTCATAAACAATATCTTTGTGCCAGATTATGTAGTATGAAAGAAAAGCTGATTGCTTGGTTGGAAGATCTGCTGCACTTAACTGACAAGACTTTTTTTGTCTCTGTCTCTCCTCCAATTTTTTTTTTTTTTTTTTAATTTAATTTTTATTTTTTCTATTATTATTTTTGATATTATTATTACCATTGTTTTGTATATTCATATACAGGAGACACAGCAGACACCTCAGGGAGTGAGCAGAAAAACTTGAGCAGTCCTTCATCTGTCTCTCGATAGCCGTAATAATGTAACCGGCACACCGTAGACCCTTCCTAAACATTTACTGTCCCCTCCACTCTTTGGACTGTGAATAAGAAGATATGCTTTCTCTAAATACACGCATTGTACTTTCTCACCTCTTTCTAAGTTCACTTCCAGTGATGACTTCCTTTAATCAGTTTTATGTGTGTGAAATGTAATGCTTGTTCTTCACTCTGAAATCTGTACTAAAATGATTTGTCCTGTTTGATTTTCTATTTGATAAAATGGCATTTGAAATACTTCCAATATGTATATCTGTGGCATCAGAAATGCGGGCAGCATATTTTTGGCACTTTCAGATAAGTTGTAATAATTTCTTTATGGGTATGGATTTACTTGTGAAGTAGAGACAATGAAATAAACTTTTTTGGAGCTTGAAATAAAAAAAAAAACAAGGAATGATGTAAATAATTTTGAGTAAGTTCTGTTTATCTAATGTTGCTGTCATTTTGGTTCTTCATCTCCTACTTCCAAAATGTATGGAAAGCCTGTTTCCACCACTGAATAAAAAAAAAAAAATGATTTTATGACTTTTTATCTCACAATTCTGAATTCCAAGTTTATATCCCACAATTCTGACTTTATATGTTGCAATTGCGAGTTTATATCACGAAATTCTGACTTTATATTTCAGAATTGCAACTTTATTTTTTCAGAATTTCACAATTGTGAGTTAAAATCACGCAATTCTGAGAAAAAAGTCACAATTCTGAGTTTATCTTACAATTCTGACTTCATAACTTGCAACTCCAAGTTTCTATCTCACAATTCTGACTTCGTAACTCGCAGCTCCGAGTTTATATCTCACAATTCTGACTTTATTTCGCAGAATTGTCTTTTTTTCTTAGAATTTTGTAATTGCGAGTTTAAATCACGCAATTCTGAGAAAAAAGTCAGAATTCTAAGTTTAGATCTTAAAATTCTGACTTTATATGTCGCAATTGTGAGTTTATATCACGTAATTCAGAGCAAAAAAGTCTGAATTGTGAGTTTGTATCACACAATTCTCAGAAAAAAAAAAGAATTGCGTGATACAAACTCACAATTCAGACTTTTTTTTCTCTGAATTGTGAGAGATAAACTCATTGACTTTGTCAGAAAAAACATTAGAATTGTGAAAAGTCACAATTACCTTTTTTAAAAAAATTTATTCAGTGGCGGAAATGAGCATCTATAAGAATGTCTCAATCTTAGATAAGTAAATGAAAATGGAATAGAGCGCTGCAGTGATGAAATAGTTTTGTAGGTATATTTTTAAGTTAGCATCACTCTGGTTCCTTCAACAAAATCCCTGTAGGATTTTTCCTCTTCCATTTTGAATTATTGCAGTTCTGTGAACAACTAAAGTTTATAATTCTTACATGATTTGTTCATCAGTTTTTCACAAATTAACAAAACTTTTTTGATGCTTTAAAAAAATGGCCAGTAGTGAAAATCTAAATGTAGACTATAAACGACACCACCATTAAGCTTTGACAATCCCAATCTTTATTTTACAAAAATAAAAAATAAATAAAAATAAATCATTTTATATCCCTGACAACCTCAGTAGTTCTGATTATTCACTTGTTTGCAACCAGCATTTTCAAGACAAGCAAAACCTATAAAAAAATCACAAGTAGGTATTACTGATGTATTTTATGTTGTAGAATAAAACTTGTGTTAAGCAGAGACTTTATTTTAGTAGGTTTTGGCCCATAAAAATGTCATCTCTGCAGGAGAGTTTATGCTGTAAGACATGTAATGATGCTTAAAAGTGAAGCATGTCATTTCTGTGCAAACTAGCAGCACCAAACCATCTTATTTTCTCTGTGGAAACAGAAGCAAAAAAAAAAATCACCTTATTCAGTATGGCATCCTGATTTTCAGTTCAGCATTTTAATAAAGGCATCGCTTGTTTTTAACTTTAAAACAGGGCTATTTAAACTGTAACGCCTGTTGTCAGATTTTATTGCCGATTTGAAAATATGTCATTAGGCATCTGGAAATGTTGGGCTTTCCCCATTAAAGTAGATATGAGCAATAACTTTGTCTATTTTCTTAATGTGCAAGTGCATTACAAAGACGGTCAACAAGCTTTTATGTCCAGATAAAAAAAATGTAACTTGTGAAAAGTGATTAATGCTGCAGGTGTGTTTGCTCAAAAATACCATGATTCACCTTTAAGAGCTTATTGTAACCTCCTAATGGTCCTCTTTTGCATCGATGATGGCAATCAACCTTTGAACTAACTTTGTGTAGTCAACTGGAACTAGATGGGTAAGTAAGGTCACACTGGGACAGGTGCATACTGGGACTCACGCTGTGTTCGTCCTGCAGGTAGAGAGCACAGCGATAGCCAGCAAGAGGAACGAGAGAGTCATCATCCTCCGAGACTCTCTCAAAAACACCTGGACACACTGTCAGAGGAACCCGGAGATCTGTCACCACGTCGCAAAGACACACCATACCAGCACCAGCCACCCTTCGTCCCTGGTAGGACCAGATAATAAGCACATAATACATAATACTGGGAAAACATGACATGTAGGACAAGCTTTCGCTACGATTTGCATATTATATTAATGTGTTGTTTGTTGGTCCACTGGTTCATGTCGGTCTTTTGTTCTGTTAAAGGAGAAGTCCACTTCCAAAACAAAGATTTACATATAATGTACTCACCCCCTTGTCATCCAAGATGTTCATGTCTTTCTTTCTTCAGTCGTAAAGAAGTTGTTTTTTGAGGAAAACATTTCAGCATTTTTCTCAATATTATGGACAGATATGGTGCCCCGATATTGAACTTTCAAAATGCAGTTTAAATGCGCCTTCAAACGATCCCAAATGTGGTTGTAAACAAACCCAGCCAAGGATGAAGGGTCTTGTCTAACAAAGCAATCGGTTATTTTCATTAAAAAAAAAATACAATTTAACGCTCATCTTGTCTTGCTCTCCCTGAACTCTGTGTATTCTGGCTCAAGACAGTTAGGGTATGTCGAAAAACTCCAATCGTATTTTCTCCCTCAACTTCAAATATCATTTCAAAATCATCCTACATCGCTGCAGAAGTACGGACCCAGACTTTGCAAAGTGAAGATCAAACACCCTTAACAAAAAAAGGTAAAACAGCGATATAGGACGATTTTGAAGTTGAGGGAGAACATGAGATGCGAGTTTTTCGACATATCCTAACTGTCTTGAATCGGAAAAAAAACAGTCCAGGCAGAGTAAGACAAGAAGAGCATTTGACATTAGAAAGTATATAAATGGTATTATTTTTATGAAAATAACAGATTGTTATGGTAAATAAGACCCTTCTTTCTCAACTGGGATTGTTTACAATCGCATTTGGGATCGTTTGAAGCCGCATTTAAACTGCATTTTGGAAGTTCAAAATCGGGGCACCATAGCAGTCCATTATATGGAGAAAAATCCTGAAATGTTTTCCTCAAAAAACAATTTCTTTATGACTAAAGAAAGAAAGACATGAACATCTTGGATGACAAGGGGGTGAGTACATTATATGTGAATCTTTGTTTTGGAAGTGGACTTCTCCTTTAACTTTCACTCATATGCATGTGAATGTTTGTGAACTTCGACCTGAAGATGCTTGACCAAAAAAGAACTGTATTCTGTTTTAATATATTTGAAAATGTAATTTATTTATTTGATGGCAAAGCTAGAATTTCAGCATCATTACTCCAGTCTTCAGTCACGATCCTATAGAAATCACATTAAATTTATTTTGTTAAATAAAAACACTGATAAATCACCTTAGTATCAGTGTTTTTTATTTGAGTATCAATACTTTCCATACCTGTATTAGTATCGATATATATTGATACTTCAGGATTGATAGACCCATCCCTAGTGTTTGCAAAGCAAACGTACAGAAAGTCAAATGCCCTTTACAAAAAAAGGTATAAGACCAAAGTCAGACGATTTAGAAGTTAGAGGAGAAAATGAGATGGATTTCGCCCTACCCTTCCTTTTTTAACTGAAGTACACAAGAACTAAGCACACGTGACTTTTCCAATGTGATTATGTAATGCGTGAAGATGAGCAAAAAAAAAGCAAAAAGTATGTATATATATATATATATATATATATATATATATTTTTTTTTTTTTTTTTTTTAATGATCGTTTTGCTAGATAAGACCCTTATTCTTCAGCTGGGATTGCAACGAGCCCTTTGAAGATGCACTGAAACTGCAATTTGGACCTTCAACCTGTTAGCCGTCATTGAAGTCCACTATGTGGAGAAAAATCCTGGAATGTTTTCCTCAAAAACCTTAATTTCTTTTCAACTGAAGAAAGACATGAACATCTTTGAGGACATGAGGGTGAATAAATTGTCAGGAAATTTTTATTCTGGAAGTGAACTAATCCTTTGATACGGATTAGTGTTCATACAGTAAGCTGTTGTGTGAACAGGATAGTTTAAGAGTTGCACCAATTATAGAAAGGTGAAAGTTGACTGTTTACCAAATCTCCTCTTTTCACAGGGGTAAAGATGCTGAAAAACCAGACAGACCCTTCTTCACTTTTCCAGGAGGAAGAGGAGAACAGCGGAGAACAGAAAGACAGTCAGACAGAGTAACACTGATTGAATTACACGCACAAGTGACAAGTAATTTACAATATTGTTTAAGAACTGTTCTTTTGTTTTTTTTTTAGTTTAACCCTTTTTTTCCCAAGCAGTAAAATAGTTTGAGTAATTTTCATTTTTAAGTCATTTTTTATACATTTATGCAATTTCAATCCAAAGTACTAAGAGCTCCAAATGTTGAGACTGCAAACGTTAATTTATGAAGCATATATATATATATATATATATATATATATATATATATATATATGTTTATGTATATATATATATATATATATATATATATATATATACACACAAACATATGCAAATTAGAGGCTTTTTTTTCTCAATTTCATTATCCCCACTTTACATTCTCTAGTATTGTGATTTCATAATATTAACCTTCATGCAGTAGTTTCATCATGAGTTGTAAAATGAAAGCGTAAGAAAACTCACACTCCCCAGATGATTCAGCAATACATGTGGAGGATTGCGGAGCCAATCACATTCTGCCACGTTATTTTCAATCACCTCATGTGGAAAGAGCTTGAGGCTTTGATGAAACTTTCTCTGACAGAAGCAATATTTTTGTAGGTATATGGCTGTTTTGTATGCAGACGTGACTCTGAAGTCCCACACGGCTGTTGTACAGCCCACCGGCTCTCTGACATGAGTGTCTGAAACGTGGGCATTATACATGTAGTTAAAGCTTGATACTGTACATGCTAACATTATTAGAATATTTTAGATCTTCTGGAACACACACACATTTTTTTGTTTTCCCAAAAGTAATCAGCCTGCATCAACATGTTACAATTTGTCAGAAAGAGATGTTTTTATGAAATGAAACGGCAATCTTTTTTGTTTGTGAAAATGCTTTTGAACAGATAAGCGCTCTTTAATAGCATCCTGCTAATATGTTTTTTAACATTAAATCATCAAAGTTGTTGAACAAGTATTTCCAAAAATATATTGTATGAATTACAAAATGTACATCTGTCTCAGTTTACTTTAGTAACATATTTAAAAAGAAAGTCTAAACAATTATAGATGAATCTCACAAAAACTATGTACCAGTCAAAATTTTTTGTTTTTATCTCTTCCGCTCAACAAGTCTGCATTTATTTGATCCAAAGCACAGCCAAAACAGTACAATTTTGAAATATTTTTACTATTTACAATAGCTGTTTTCTATTTGATTATGTCTTAAAATGTAATTTATTCCTGTGATTTAAAAGCTGAATTTTTAGCATAATTACTTCAGTCACATGATCCTTCAAAAGTCATTCCAATATGCTAGTTTGCTGTTCGAGAAACATTTTTATTGTTATTATTTTTATCAATATTTAAAACAATTGATGAATAGAAAGATCCAAAGATCAGCATTTATCTATAATAAAAAGCTTTTTTTTTCCTTAAGGAAAGAAATTATAGAAATTAATAGTTTAGGATGCTTTAAATTGACAAAAGTGATGATAAAAACATCTAGAATGTTGCAAAATATTTCTATTTCAGATAAATTATGTTTTTCTAAACTTTTAATTCATCAGAGAAACCTGAAAAAAATCCACTCAGCTGTTTTCAACATTTAATAATAGTAAATAGTTTTAGGCAGCAAATGAGAATATTATAATGATTTCTGAAGGATCATGTGACTGGAGTAATGATGCTAAAAATTCAGCTTTGAAATCACAGGAATAAATTACATTAAAAATGTTTTATATATGTTCATTTTTAAAAAAATATATTCAAATAGAAAACAGTTATTTTAAATAATAAAAATATTTCAAATGTTATGTTTTGCAGTACTTTGGATCAAATATATGCATGCTTGGTGAGCAGAAGAGACCTCAAAAAAACAACATTAAAAAATCTTACTGTTCAAAAACTTTTGACTGGTAGTGAAAGGTACATTTTGCCCCAAACTATCAAATTTATTTTTATTTTATTTGCATATCATTTTCCTTACGATGAAAACTCCTCTTTACCAAAAAAGGGAAACTGTACAATACATTTGTACATTTCTAAGTTTTTATTTCTAAGCCTTCTTTTTGTGTTTAATTGTAATTGAAATGATATTAGTCCAAAAAATTTATACTGTTAAATGAATACTTAAGGCCATTTTTTTCGTCATGAGATTAAACCTTATAAAACAATTCTTTTGTGAAATTTAATCTGAAAGCCATTGAGTAGTTATTTCAACAGATATTCCACAGGTGTTTTTTTTCATCCCTGACCGATAAATAAGATGCAGTATTCTGTGTTTGATGCTTTTCTGTTTAATAAACTTTAAATAAACTTACTTTCTACAATTTAACAGACCCTGAGCTCCAATGTGCTTTCAAAATGCGTGTGAAGGTGAAGACAGCGGGTGTTACATTAGACCTTAAAAGAGATACAAATGACAAACATCTTGTTTTTGGCAGTTTATGTCATATATAATGCAAAAAAAATTATCAGTATTTTCACATAGAGTTATAAAACATGATACAGTGATTTGGTAGCATATGTTTAGTACCTCATGAATGTTCTGAGACTGAAGAACAGTGTAATGCACAATGGCTGTGTTCAGACAAGCATACTATTACTGCTTCGCAACTATATAGATACATACAGTATGCATGAAATACCCAAATAATCTACTTTTTCGAAGATTTTATTTCTAAAATTGTACTTTTTAACACAAAATGTGACCTTGGACCACAAAACCAGTCTTAAGTAGCACTGGTATATTTGTAGTAATAGCCAACAATATACTGTATGGGTCAAAATTATAGATTTTTCTTTTATGCCAAAAATCATTAGGATATTGAGATGTTCCATTAACATATTTTGTAAATTACCATAAAAATATCAAAATTTAAATTTTGATTAGTAATATGCATTGCTAAGAACTTCATTGGGACAACTTTAAATGCGATTTTCTCAATATTTAGATTTTTTTTTTTTCTTTGCACCCTTAGATTCCAGATTTTCGACTAGATGTATCTAAACCAATTATTGTTCTATTGTAACAAACCATACATCAATGGAAAGCTTATTTATTCACCTTTCAGATGACAAAAATTGACCCATATGACTGATTTTGTGGTCCATGGTCACAAATAGAGCATATTCCTTTAAATGTTCCATTAAATTTAAATTGTTACATTTTTAAATTTAAATTGTTACATAATTCCATTTTACTATTTTGAACTACATACTGCATAGTATTCTGTGTGTAGTAAGCTAGTATTCCATTCCGAACACAGCCAATGTGTGTAACATTTATTTTGACACTGCTATGTACTTTAATACTGAATGGATTTAAAGGGACACAGTTTTGTTCATTTGGAGAATGTGGTTTGTTAAAATAAAACAACGCCCCCTTGGGGACGTGTACCTCTACCGTTAAAAAACTGGCTCATGATTTAATAGGCGGCATGTTCTACTAAAATTTTACAGCTGCGCATACTATACGTGTCATGCTACAATAAAAAAACTGCTCTTTATGGATTGTTCTGGAAATTGGAGGGAATAACATTCATAAGTCCACAGAGACATTTCATGCCAGAATGAAGTAAAATATTCCAGCCGCTCTGACCTAATGTGCCGCAAAGAGCCGGTTAGCATGACCGTATCGAGAATAAAATACTGAAACTAATTGTGGTGCAAAGTGTAGCTGCGTAATCTTTAATAAATAACGATAAACAGTCTACAAACAAACAGAAATAAACAAAAAAAAAAAAAAAAGGAGAAAAGAAAAGCCTAATTGAACCAACAGGAATAAAGCCCGGGAAGCAAATAGGTAGCGTTGCGTTTCAGGGACACTCGCTAAATCCTCCTCAAGGGGATGACAGAGGTCCGTCTCCAGCAATAACACAGTCGCCATGACAACACTGCACACTACCGTCTCTCCGTGGACGTTCGGCACGTCCGTCTGCACAATGAGCCCTCCGAGCCCGAGAGTATAATAGCGTTACGATACAATGAGGACAATGCTATGTACATCATCCTGGTTCTGATTTAAAAACATTCAGGTGTGACGTCAGGCGCTTTTGCCGTTCCAAGGCAGAGTTTCTGAGCTGTGTTCCTCTGGTGAGCCGTCGCCCGGTCCCTCCGTCGGGGACTGGGAACTCTGGTCCAGAGAGTCCTGGGAAGAGTGGGTCGAGTCCGTATTGTTCAGTTCGTTCAGGGACTTTGACTCCGAGTCGTGGCTCCCTCTGGCCGGACTGCTGTGGGACAGTGTGACTTGTGTGTTCCTTATGGGCTCCTCTTCTAGGTCGGACATTCTCTCGTGTTGTTTGTTGGCCAGCTCTGGGAAGAGACAGGAAGTGAGATCAGCTATCGGACACTATGTTATCCTATGTTACACTATGTATAGCTCACTATACGCAACTGATGGGTCTTTGTGCACTGAAAAATAAAAACATTTTTCATTCAGAAATCACTGGTAAATTTCACAAATAATGACAAAGCGGTTGCAAATAACACTGAAATGAACAGGAAATTTCGAAAGGGTCAGGTGTATGTGGAAGAGTTATATTTAGAAGAAATTCAATCAAAAATTCAGGAATTCAAAAAGTTAAGTTTAAGAATTTGTGGCATAATGCTAATTACAATTAATTAAAAAAAAAAAAAGAATAAGAAAAATGATTATTTGATTATCAACTTTTTTGACTGGTTACAGTGCCTTTATTAAAATAAAATAAAAAATAATTGGCACATAAGCTAAAATATAAGTCTTATATTTTTGAAAACTAGGTGTAAGTGATTTTAACACTCATTAAACAAGATGTATTTTAGTTTAATTTAATTTAATAATAAATAAAATAGAATACATAATTTTATACAATATTAACCAAAATATAAATATGTATATAATATAAATATTTTATATAAAAAATATATAAGTACAAATATTTTTAGAAACATTATTTAAATATAAATATGTGATTTTATCACATTAGTCTCGTCAACATGCATAAGTCCTGTCATAAAACAATACATATTTTGATATTTAATAATAACATTTAATTTAATAAATTAAAAACATACTTATACTTTTATACATATTATATTTTACATTTTATTTGATTTTAAATAATATGAATATTTATATATATATATATATATATATATATATATATATATATATATAGTCAAATAAAAGAAAATATAATTGGCACTTAAGCTAATAAAGGGTTTAAAATTTTAATTGTGAACTCTTGAAAACTAGGCGTAAGTGATTTTAACACAGTCATAAAACATAATGAGTTTTAATTTAATTTAATAATAAATAAAATAGAATACATAATTTTATACAATATTAACTAAAATATAAATACATATATAATATAAATATAAGTACAAATATTTTTATAAATATTATTTAAATATAAATATGTGATTTTATCACATTAGTCTCATGTCAACATGCATAACGCCTAAGTCCAGTCATAAAAAAAAATATGTAGTTTGATATTTAATAATAACATTTGTTAAATTAAGTTAAATAAAAACATGTATTTATTTATACTTTAACATATTTTATTTTATTAATATATATTAAATATAATTTTATTTTAAATATCAATATTTATATATATTGTTTAAGAAAATAAAATTTTATTAAAAGTAATTGCTACATAACTAATAAAGGGTTAAAAATATAATTTGTGAACTCTCATATTTTTGTAAACTAGGTCTAAGTGATTTTATCACGGTCATAAAACAAGGTGTATTTTAATATTTAACAATAAAATAAAATAGTCTCATGTCAACATGCATAACATCCAAGTCTGGCCATAAAACAATACATATTTTGATATTTAATAATTACATTTATTTAATTTAATAAAATGTAAAACATTATTTACACTTTAACTATATATTTATTTTTTTAACAATATTTTACATTTTATTCTACTTTAAATATTAATATTTTATAAATTAAATTATTAAATTAAATTAAATTAAAAATAAATAATTGGCACATAAGCTAATAAAGGTTTTAAAATGTAAACGGTAACCAGTTATATTTTTGAAAACTAGGTATAAGTGATTTTATCACAGTCATAAAACAAGGTGTATTTTAATATATAATAATAAAATAAAATAGAATGCATAATTTTATATATTAAATATTAAATATTAATATAATACTTATTTAGATTTTTAATAACATTTATTTAATAAAATAAAAAATATTAATACTTTAACATATTTTATTTAACATTTTATTTTATTTAAAATATTAATATTTACATATTAATATATTTTTTACAAAGTGAGGTGCAAAGTCCTTTTGTGGTTTACAAAACATTGTGTGAATTAATAATATATTATTTTGATAATCTACTATATGTAGATATTGGTTTATATGTAGATATATGTACCACTATATGTTTGTTTTTTCCGTTACTTTAACACTCAAATGTTTAGAGACACTTGACTAAATTTATGTTTTTAATGATCTTAAAAATGTTTAATCTAAAGGCTTTTTAATCTAAAGGCACATGCTTGAAATGAGTTTTGTAGATAAAATTGTGTTTCGTGAATAGTGGATGGAAACAGAAACAGATGTGTGCAGACCTTGAACAGACAGCTCTTTCCAGCGCTCCTTGTTGTTCTGGATGATCTCTGAGAGCAGGTGTCGGACTCGTTTCAGGTCGATGCCGCCCAGTGAGTAATCTGTAGTGCCTCCCTGCTCGTCATTCGAACCCCGACCGCTGTGTCTCTGTACGGACTCCACCACCGCGGCCGAACCCCGACCCGTCAAACTGCACCGCAACAGCAGATTACGCTCACATTATCATCCCTGAATCGGACACTTGTATTATGATGAACGCATGACCATCACCTCACCTTGACCTGCGGACACCTCCGGATTTTACAGCTTCCTCTATGAGAGGACTAATGATCTTTTCTGTGGTGTCGACCAGAACAGAGAACGTGGGCTCGACGATGAAATCGATGAAACCTTTGGAGGAAAAAAATGGTGTTTGTTTAGAAGCCTGTCATTTATTTAACCAGCTAGAAACTCATTAGCAATAATGGCTTTTGATCCAGTCAAGGCGCGTACAGTTATTGTGTCATTAAATCAAAACACATTTATATTATGAGCTTCATTAAATATTACAAGACAGCATGTAATTGCCTCAGCAGCCTCTTGATGGCAGTAAAGAGCTGAGCATGATGGCAATAAAAGCACGTCTACGTGGATGTTCACAACAGCATGGTAACTCTGATACTATTCTCTTATACTGTAATGTTTCGACAGTATTATGTATACTGTGCACAAATATGCACAGAATACATGACTGTTTATTTATGAGTGGCATCAAGTTACCATGCTGCAAAAAATGTTATTTAGCATTTTTAACTTATTATTTTATTGTTCTTCTAAAAAGCCAAAATGTAATATATTTCCAAATTAAAATAAAACAAACTAAATAAATCCAAATATATATATATATATTATATATATATATATATATATATATATTATATATTTCAAAAAGTATACACAGATATTTTTCTCTCATATTTTTATAGTATAAAATGTATACTGTGAACAAATATGCCAATTTAACATATAATACATGGATGTTCATGAATGGCAACCAGTTATCATTATGCAATAAATATATATATATATATATATATATATATATATATATATATATAATTTTTTTTTTTTTACTTTAATTGTTGTTTTTATTGTTATTTTTAAAAAAAAACTAAATTAAATACATTTCCAAATAAAAACGAATGTAAAAAAAACATATGCAAGAAAACACACACAAAATAAATAAATAAAAATAAATACATTAATACAGGGAGATTAAATACTATATATTATTCATTTTACAAAGATGAAAATCTATATTAGCGGGTCCACCTTGACTATTACTGTTCAAAAAAAAAAAAAAAAAAAAAATTCATTTCTGTTTTGACAATTACTGTTCTAATTCCAAAAAATGTTTATATATATATATATTTTTTTTTTTTTAACTTTAATTGTTTTAGTTTTTTATTGTTATTTAAAAAAATCCAAATTAAATATATTTCCAAATAAAAACAAATATAAAAAGCAAGAAAACGCACACACAAAATAAGTAAATAAAAATAAATACATTAATACAGGGAGATTAAAAACAATATATTATTCATTTTACAAAAGTTTTTGTAAATAAAAATATTAATTAATAAATGAATTGTAATTACTTAACTTTGTTGTTTTTTTATTGTTATTCTGGAAAAAAATAATTAAATCAAATATATTTCCAGATAAAAAATATATAAAAATCCTACACAAGAAAACACAATATGAATAAATAAATAAATAAATAAATATTGGGTCCATCTTGACTATTACTGTTCAAATAAAAAAAAATCAGTTCATATTTCAATATTTATTTAGAAAAGTTTTTTTCATGTCTATTCAATGCTTTTCTCTACTAAAACAATAATCACTTTAAATGATCTTTTGTATGAGGTAATTTCTCAGCCAAAACTGATGTGCAATTAATTTGTGATCAATCTGATTAATTAACCAGCATGATCTAATTGATTAGATTAAAATTTCTAATCTCTTGACAGCCCTATTTTTGTTAAAACAGTATTAGAAGGTGTTAGGCTCGTGTTTTAGTGTTAACATTAACACCAAACATTTGTTAGTCCAATTAAACAATGACTCAAAATAACAATGTTTATTTATCAGCCTTGAAAATGGAAGGTCGGGCTGAGCGTACGGCATTGCGTGATACAGTATTGCACGCACTGTGCTGCTTTTGCCAATTGTAGCAGATCATCTGTCTGTTCCATGCATAAACTTTGCAAAGCAAGCACACACAAATACTACACAGTGATAGCAGAAGTAATATGTGAGTGTGCTGTTCCAAACATGGCCTCAGTGGCTCTCGATGCTCGCGTATTTATGTACGTGTGTGCGTTAGCTCTACCGTACCTATCTGAGACTGGGCAATCATGGTAGCTTTCCGGTCACACAGCGGAGAGAACGGCAGACCTAGTTCTGCTTCCTTGTCACCCTGCAGAGACAGTAAAACAATCAGAAAGAATTACTCACTCGCACTGATTCAAAGCCATGTGAATAATCTAATAAAACTTTCCTCTTCCCTCTTTGTGCTTGAGAAGCAAAGCAGAAAGAGACATCATGTACCCGTGACTTCTGAGCCAACGGGATTCTTAGTGCAACTTCCAAAACAAACTCAGAATACAAATGGATCCTAAACAAGTTCAGTTGCAACTTTGCATGGTTATCACATTTTTTTAATGTTATTTTATTTTATTTTATTTTTAATTATTTTATTCAGCAAGGATTTATTTTATTTGTTATTTGATCCCAGGTTCCCTCACTCTCTAAATTCTATTCTATTCTATTCTATAGTTCAGTTGCATCTCTGCATAGTTTTCATTTTTTTTAATTGCATTTATTTATTTATTTATTTTTGTTATTTAATCCCAGGCTCCCTCACTAAATTCTATTCTATTCTGTTCTGTTCTGTTCTGTTCTATTCTATTCTATTCTATTGTGATTAATAAAAATCTAACTCAGCATACAAGGGGATTAAGTTCATTTGCAACTTTGCATGGTTATCACTATTTTATTTTATTATTTGTTATTTGATCCCAGGTTCCCTCACTCTCTAAATTCTATTCTACTCTGTTCTGTTCTATTCTATTCTATTCTATTCTATTGTGATTAATAAAAACAACCTCAGAATACAAACGGATCCTGATTAAGTTGCGACTTTGCATGGTTTGTCACATTCTATTTTATTCTATTCTATTCTAAAGTTGTTTAATCTTTGCATGGTTATCACATTCGTAAAATGTTATTTATTTATGTTATTTGTTATTCTATTCTATTCTATTCTATTCTATTCTATTGTGATTAATAAAAAACTAAATTAGAATACAAAGGGGTCCTAATTAAGTTCAGTTGCAACTTTACACATTTTATTTTATTTTATTATTTGTCATTTGATCACAGGTCCACTCACTCTTTATATTCTATTTCATATTCTGTTCTATATTTTATTCTCTATTCTATTCTATTCTATTCTATTCTATTCTATTCTATTATATGGTGATTAATAAAAACAAACTCAGAATACAAACGGATCCTGGTTAAGTAATTGCAATTTTGCATGGTTAGTAATTTTTATTTTATTTTATTTTATTTTAATTATTTTATTTTGTTATTTTATTTTATTTTATTTGTTATATGGCTCCAGGATCCCTCACACTCTAAATTCTATTCTATTCTATTCTATTTTGATTAATAAAAACAAACTCCGAATACAAACAGATCCTGGTTAAGTTCAGTTGCAACTTTGCATGGTTATCACAATTTTATTTTATTTGATCCCAGGTTCTCTCACTCTCTAAATTCTATTCTATTTCTATTCTATACACACACACACACACACACACACACAATACAATGCACAACTGTTTTTCTTTGGTCATTATGTGCATAACCTCTTAGATATGGTTATTAAGAAACTAAACCTTTTTTGTTATTGAAAATAAAATGAAGTTTGGTCATTTTTAGCTAGTTGCCCAAGCTACTCATTTCTCACTTTCATTTAGTTTAACGTCATGTGCTAAATTAACTAAAACTAAAACCTAAATAAAAATGTATAAATTCTATATAGATATATTTCAAACAATAACTAATAAAAATTACAAAACAAAAACAACAATATTACTAAAACCTTAACCAAAATTGTAATGAAAATGGAAAAGTTAAAAATAAAAACATTTTAAATATTAAAAAACAAAACAAAAATATAATAGTATCTCAATGGTACTAAAATAAGACTTGCTCTCTGATGGACTCCAGTTTTCCCTGATAATGTTTGTATCTAGTAAGTGTATATCGCAGGGAGCTCTGTTTGTGTTATGGGAGACAAATATTATGAAGTGTGTGTGTACCTGTCTGAAGAACTCCTCCATGAGGGCTTGCGTCCAGCGGTAGTGCAGTTTCCAGCCCTTAGCGGGATGGCTGATATCCGCCGCGTGCAGCATCAGGGACAGCGCTTTAGCCTTGTCTATTCTGATAGACACACATTCAGAGCTTCATCAGTCACATGCAAACACTTCATCACAAATACTAGCAGTAAAATCCGCTGGAGTGCATGTAAACAAATTATGAATCCATAAATTATACACACACACTTACAAACACACCCACACACATTCACAAACAAAGGACACAAGAGGATTGTCTAAATGGCACCATCAGCCTCTGTCTGTCTCTGTTTCAAATTTGCAATTTGCAGCTGTAGTAACAACTACAATATATTTTGGCAGAAATACTACTTATTCTTTAGTCAGTTTGGGAAAAAAACTACACTAAAGGAATAAATAAATACTACAAACAAATTTATTTTATAACAAGTATAAGATATAGATATGGTCAAAACCTTATAGAAGTTCATACCTATAGTTATATTATATTAAGGTACTTTAACTGCAAAAATGTATTTCCACAAAAAATATGATGCATCACAACTGTTTTCAACATTGCTAATAATAGTAAACGTTTAATTGGCAGCAAATCATCATATTGAAAATAAAAAATGTTAACTGTTTTGTTGTTGTTTTGTTCTGAAAAAAAAAAAAAAAAAAATCCAAAAAATTTATAAATAAATAAATAAATAAAATCTAAACATTATATATAAAATCATACGAAAGAAACACTAGAAAAATGCAGGGAGATAAAATCTATAATTACAGAAATTACATTTTAAAATATGAGCACACACATGCAAACATAAAATAATGTAAAAATAAACTTAAATGTCACATGAAATTTAAGACATCAAATAAATAAAATAAAAAATTAAATTAAATCAAATTAAATTAAATTAAACTTTTGTGCTGTTGTTTTTTAATGGCACTCTGAAAAAAAAATCATATTCTAAACAAAATATATACAAAGCAAAATATATATTTAAAAAAAAATAAATAAAAAACAGACAATGTACACAATGAAATACATTACACAAAAATAGGCCTAGGTAAAGATTAGACAAGCAGACAAAATAAAATAAAATCCAAATAATAAAATAAAATAAAATAAAATAAAACATTTTGTTGCCATTTTGTTCTGGAAAAAAAAACAAAAAAAACTATTTCCAAAAAAAAATTATGAATAAAAATAAATGAAAAAAAAAAGACATACAAAAAAGAAATAAATAAATAAAAAAACACTACAAAAAATAAAGGGAGATTAAATCAATATATTATTAATTTTACATAGATAAAAAATCTATATCAGTGGGTCCATCTTGATTATTTCTGTTCAAATTCAATTTCAATATTCATTTAAAAAAAACATAATACCCATTTATTACTATTTATGCAATGTTTAATCAAAAAAAATCTTTCTAAAGGTAGCTTTTACAGGAATAAATTACATTTTAAAATAGATTAACATTGAAAACAGTTATTTTAAATTATAATATTATTTCACAATATTACCTTTTTTCCATTTTGATCAAATAAATGCACCTTTGGTGAGCTTAAGAGACTTCTTTCCAAAAAAAAAAAAAAAAACAGACTGCACACAGTGAAAATACATTATACAAAAATAGGCCTAGGTAAAGATTAGACTAGCAGAAATCAAATCAAATCAAATAATGAACAGGTTTTTTTTAAACTTTTAAACTGTTGTGTTGAAAAAAGTAATCTTAACAAAACATACAAAAAGCATACACAAGAAAACATAACCAAAAAAAAAAAAAAAAAAAAAAAGTACACAATGAAAATACATTAGACAAAAATAGGCCTAGGTAAAGATTAAACAAGCAGACATAAAATAATTTAAAAATAAACTTAAAACGTCAAGTGAAGACATTAAGAGTCTTAAAATAAATTACTCAAAAATTCCTGTTAAAAATAATTTCTGCCAAGAGAACAAAGGATTTCTTGCATCAGAAGGATGCATTTGAACTACTAAATGGAGAGAACAGATTTGATAGATTTGAAATGCCTTTTTTCTCATAAATTGGGAAAACAGAACCTGGAGTTCTAGTTGTGTTTGTTAATAATCTTAATAATCTTGAGCCTGTTTAATGACCTTTGTCGACTGATTCTGTTTAGAGCTTAATGGATGTAAAAACAAAATAATAAAATAATTAATAACAAAAGAATGAACAGAAAAGCCTCTAGTCTTGACGCATTAATTTCATCACACAGCATATACGTCATACCACCCAGTCCTAATAGGTATTATGCAAGAAGTATGACACATTTTCATAAGGCGGCACACCATCACACCCATTCATTAACGCCCTCGTTCTTACACACGCTCAGAGAGAACAGCAGGAGCGTCACTCACCCCTCCGGCTGCTGCAGTGCGTTCCTCATCGTCTTGATCTGCTGGAAATGGCAGGACATATCTGTGCTCATGACCATCTCGATCACCAGCGTACGCAGCTCCCTGTGGGAAACACAAAACAGCGGCTCTTTACAACTAAAAGCACATGCACTTTCCTGGAACGGGAACGGCACGTCCGAGGACATAAAGCCAGAGATGAGTGACAAACCCCAGCGTACCTCCAGTCATCCTTCGAGAGGTTGACCAGGATGTTCATTTCATCTTCTTGCATGAGTCTGTAGGCAGCGCTCACGTGGTGGTTTTCCAGAACCGAGCGATCGTTGTACAGGATTGCCACTTCTGATCTGTGCAGGACCAAAGAAAGAGGAGTCAAAAAATGACTTTGTAGTACCTTTAAGGTTAGTGAAGGTTAGTTCACCCAGAAAATAAAAATTTCATCATCATTTAGTCACCTTTATGTCATTTTGAGCCTGTATGACTTTTTTCTTTTTGTCTTGGAACACAAAAGACATTTTTTATAAAAGCTTATTGTCACCAGGAGCTGTCAAGCTTCAAAAAGGACAAAAAAAAAAAGTAGATCATATGACTCATACAGTACCTTTCAAGTCTTGTGAAGTTTTGTGTGAAGAAATTACGGAAATTTCAAAGTCATTTTGGCTGGAATTATTGCCCTCAGTTGTTCAAATCTGTCATGTTGTAACCCATCATGTGACGCACGAGAACTACTTTGGCATCATAAAAGTCAAACTCAGCATGACAGATCTAAAAGAGCTGTTTTTAAATTTAACTTGAGATTTGTGATTTGTACAAATTCAAAATTTTACTACTTCATACCTCTGGTTATGAAAACAATTGGGGCTTTATCAATTAATGTCAATGGCACATTTTGTCACATGGGTTTAAATATAGGAATGCAACTTTTTTTTTTTTTGGTATGAAAAAGAACAGTATTGAAGCCTGTTTCTACCACTGAAGAAAAATGTAAAAGGTAACTGCAGCTCACAATTCTGACTTTTTTCTTGCAATTTACAAATTTACATTTACAATTTTTTATCTCAAAACTGATACAAACTTGCAATTCTGACTTTTTAATCTCACAACTGACGCAAACTTGTAATTCTGACTTTCTATCTCAAAATTATGATACAAACTTGCAATTCTGACTTTTATCTCATAACTGATACAAACTTGCAATTCTGACCTTTTATCTTAAAATTGTGTGGTACAAATTTGCAATTCTGACTTTTTATCTCAAAATTGTGTTATACAAACTTGCAATTCTGAATTTTTTAGCTCATAATTGATACAAACTTGCAATTTTAACTTTTTATCTCAGAATTGTGTGATACAAATTTGCAATTCTGACTTTTTATCTTAAAATTGTATGGTACACACTTGAAATTCCAACTTTTTATCAGAATTGTGTGATACAAACTTGCAATTCTGACTTTTTATCTCAAAATTGATACAAACTTGCAATTCTGACTTTTGCTTAAAATTGTATGGTACAAACTTGAAATTCTGACTTTTTATCAGAATTGTGTGATACAAACTTACAATTCTAACTTTTTTTCTCAGAATTGTGTGATACAAACTTGCAATTCTGACTTTTTATCTCATAATTGATACAAACTTGCAATTTTAACTTTTTATCTCAAAATTGTGTGGTACAAAGTTGCAATTCTCACTTTTTATCTCAGAATTGTGAAATATACTCACAAATGCGTGTTATAAAGCGTGAATTGTGAGATTTAAACTTGACTTTTTTTTCTCGCATTTGCGAGTTTATATCTCACAGTTCTGACTTTTTTTCAGAATTGTGAGATATAAACTCAGAATTCTGAGTTATAAAGTCCAGTTCTGAGGGGAAGAAAAGACTGATATTTTATTAGAATTGCGAGTTTATATCTCACAATTCTTGTTGATAACTCGCAATTGTGTTCTAAAGTCAGAATCATGAGATTTGTGAAAAAGTTCAACTGCGAGATATAAACTCAATCTGACTTTTTCTCAGAACTGTGAGTTCATATCTTGCAATTCTAACTTTAGAACACAATTCTGACTTTATAGCTCGCAGTTGCGAGTTTATTTTTCACAATTATCAGAAAAAAGCCAGAATTGCGAGTTTGTATCACGCAGTTCTGAGAAAAAAAGTCAGAATTACCTTTTTTAATTTTATTATCCAGTGGTGGAAACAGGACATGCGTCAGATTTTCTCCTTTTGTGTTCCATGCGAGAAAAAAGGCACACTTTTATTTACAATAAGGCAATATTTTATTTACTACTTCATTAGAAAATCCTAATGTAGCTAAAGTAAAGAATCTACTGTATTTTGTAAAATAAAGAACTTGTACACTACCGTTCAAAAGTTAGTACAATTGTTAAATGTTTTGAAAGAGTATGCATTTATTTAATTAAAAAAGAAACTGTAATATTATTAAATATTTTTACAATTTAAAATAACCGTTTTTATTTGAATTATATTTAAAATTATTATTTATTCCTGCTTTTATTTCAGCATTTTTTTTTTCAGCTATTTAGTCTTTAGTGTCAGAAATCATTTTAATTTGCTGGTTTGGTGCTCAAGAAACATTTCTTATTATTAGCAATGTTGAAAACAGTTGTGGTGCCTAATATATTTGTTTGATAAATAGAAAATGAAAAAAAGGAATTATTTGAAATAGATATGACTTAACTGATACTGACTTAATACAGTAAAACCAAACAAGCAACTTTTAGCCAAAAAAGTTTGATTAAAAACAGGGCTTTTTCTGAACCAAAATCTTAAAGACTAGTAAATTCCTGCCAGTCACTCTTCACCTTTTAGCCTGTCCACACAAATGTATTTCAAAGAAAAGCAATTTTGTTCAGTGAGATATTACTCAGGAGATTTACTTTTCATTCTCTTGAGGAGTAAATTTCAGAAGAACTACAAGCTGAGGTGGAACATCAGCGGCAATCAGAGATATCAAGAGTAATGGCTCAATTTTTCCCATCACACAAGTCTCGTCTCCAACAATTCACTGATGAAAATCACTGTATACTGCAGTACCGTCCTCGCCATTGGTTTTCTGTCTGCTGTAAAAACGAATGCCGTGATGTACTTCTCAGAATAATGACGTCTGCCATGGGCTGTCACGCAAAATGAGGCCTGTTACTGTAAAAAGGATCTCAAGGATCCTTTGGCATGTATTAATGCGAATAAGATGTCCTGCCTGACGTGAACCAACACAGAGTAACAACAACATGAGTGGAGATTCTGACGTAGATTCTGCCACTGAAGATTAATTGAAAACATGATCTCAGCTCCGCAATAACCCAACAGAAGGAAGATAAACTATGTTAGAATGAGACCAGTGAATTATCTCTCTCTACTACACACACAGACACATTCTCTTTGGCTTTCACACTAGGCTCCATTCCAAAACCTATAGCAAGCTGCCTACGTAGGCAGCATTTTAATGCATCATAGACACACTCCAGATGCAAACACTGTTCCAAATGGTAGGTAGCATCAATATGCTTTTAAGACAACTTCATGGCCAAATTCTAAGGCAGCATCAAATGTATCCAGAAAAGGCAATAATGCAAATGCACAAAGCAGTGCACAAAGTATAAGAAATGCTGACTAAAAATATCAATAATAAATACAAATATTAATACATGCCATAAGTTTTACTTGTATAAACGGTAGAAATATGTACCAAATTTTTAATATACAATATTTTTACATCTACTAATAATCAAAAATATGGAAAAGTGGAAATAATTCTAACAGTTTGAAATTTTCATGTATATATATATATATATATATATATATATACACACACACATACAAACCATGAATTTTTATTTGTATAAATAGTAGAAATATATACCATTTTTAAAATATTTATTAATAATCGAAAATATGTAAAAAATGGTGTTTGTGTGTATGTGTATCAGAGGTTGCGCTAGACTTCAACATTGTCCGTCATTTTGACGGCCAGGGTCGTAAACATTCCGTCATAATATATTATTACCCGTCATTTTAATTTTCATATTTTAATTAGAATAACACATTTAATTGCTTTTATTTTTGTTCACATTTTTGTTTTTAATCATGAACCTACAGGACGACAGCACAGTGTTTAAAAACAACAAAATACGCTAGCCTAGGGCTGGGTAAAAAAAATAAAAAAATAAAAGATTTTAATAGATTCTCATTTTAATGAACCAATATCGATTCTTAAATCACAATTGATCTTTTGGTCTATGCGGTTTTCAGTTGATGAATGGACAGCAACGTTACATAGTGCGTCTTCCTTCCAAAAAATAGCAATAGGCTAGGCTTCGTGTTACTTTTGATATGAAAAAGTCTCAGATTTCAAATTCTGTCAATTTCCTTAGGAAATTCAACCAAATACCGTTTTGGCGCTCTTTAATGTGCTGTGATAGATCATTGTAGCTTTTGTGTACTCGCCTGTGTGTAATCAAACGTATAGCAAAACATCCGCGATAGTTTCTATATATATGTATTTATATTTTATATTTATATTTTATATTTATATATATATATACATTTTTACATCAACTTTTCCATAATTTTGATTATTAATAAATATTTTCTTAAAAATTGGGTATATATTTCTACTATTTATAAAAATGAAACTTCATGTTGTGTGTGTTTGTTTGTTTGTTTGAAAAATTAAGAAAATGAGAAAAAATATATATAAATCAACATATGATTTCATTTACACCAAGAATCAAGCATTTAATTTACTAAATATTAGCTTGCTTATGTCTACATTTTCATAGAAATTGCTGTAGATGACTAAACTACATTAATCCAAAATGTAGATGAGTTTGTTTCTTCATCTGAACAGATTTGGATAAATTTAGCATTACATCACTTGTTCACCAATGGATCCTCTGCAGTGAATGGGTGCCGTCAGAATGAGAGTCCATACAACTGATAAAAACATTACAATAATCCACAAGTAATCCACTCCACTCCTATCCATCAGTTAACATCTTCTGAAGTGAAAAGCTTTGTAAGTGGTTTGTAAGAAATGAATCCACCATTAAGGTGTTTTATATATTTGGACTCTCAACGGCACCCATTCACTGCAGAGTATCCGCTGCTGTAATGTAATGCTACATTTCTCCAAATCTGTTCTGGTGAAGACATCTTGGATGGCCTGAGGGTGAGCAAATTTTCAGCAATTTTTTCATTTTTGGGTGAACTATTCCTTTAAGGCAGCTTAATTCGAATTGGGACACTCGAGACTGCTGTCTGCTTCTTGTGGTCAATAACACACCTGGTCTGGATGTGGAAGTTATTGGTCGTTCCAGTGTGTTCAAAGTCGTGGATAGCAGCAGCAAACACCATGGCCAATATTTCCAGTTCAGTGAGCCAGTGCTGTGGGAGAGCAAACCAGTCAGCCATTACCCAAATAATCATCATTACCATGATTCAACATCATCAAAATGAATTTCAACAGCTGCGCATATTAACCTGTAAGTTAAGACCTCAGGCGTTCAGCTCATTTCGACTACAAACAGACGTCATATTTGTTTGTCTGTGCGAGACATGCACAATTCACTGCGCGCTCGCTCACCATAATGCCAGTGTGTAGCATCAGATAGTGTGCTGTCTGCGTGACATCGGCAGCGTGGATCAGATTGTGGTAGGGGTTTCTGTGCTTGCTGTAGCCTATTTCCAGAGCTTCCACAAATGACACCAAGGAGGACACTGGTATCTGCACAGAGAAGCATAATCACAGTTACAAAAGTAGAGCACAACAAAAGGAATCAGGAAGTCAGACAAAATTTTAGTTTATTTTGTAATTAATACAATTATTCAGCAAGGATTCACCATAGCATCCTGAAAAACAGTTTTCATATTATTAGACATTATTAATAAGAAGGCTGGAATAATGATGCTGAAAATGTAGTTTTGCCATCGCAGGAATAAATTACATTTTTAATCATATTAAAATAGAAAACAGTTATTTTAAATTGTAATAATATTTCACAATATTACTGTTTTTACTGTATTTCTAATCAAATAAATGCAGCCTTTGTGAGAATAATAGTACTTTTTTAAAACAGTTAAAAAAATCTTAAAGACCCCAAACCTTTGGCAGGTAGTATACATGTTGTCAGATGAACAACTAGATAGTAACTACACTAATTTAAGCCGCCAACATAAGGAGTGCAACATCAATTATTTTCAGTTTATTTATTTATTCAGTTAATTTATTCAGTTTATCAAATTATTTTCAGTAATTTTGTTTAGCAATGCATTAATTGCAACTGTTTGTGAGTCTTTTTTAACACAAAAACTGCAAATTTAAAATGTTTTTCACAATATTTTACAACTGCAACTTTATATTAATTTATCGTAATTGTTAATTTATCATAATTTATCGTAATCTCATAATTGAAACCCTTGTATCTCACAATGTTATTTTAAATACATTTACTTATTTATTCATTTGTTTGTTGTTTGGTTTGTTTACTATTTTTTTTTTTTTCTTTCTCTCACTTTTTATTTTGTACCTTGAGGCAAAAACAAGTTTTCATGTTGTTCATATTTTCTTTGTCATGTTTGAATTATTTATGAGTCTTTTTGCACCCTATATTCCTTCATCATTACATTAAATTCATACTGCAAACTATAAATCTTTTCGTTTTCTTTTTTTGGGCGGGCTTGGAAACACTGTCTTGAACATCTGTATTCTTTCACCAAGGTGGATGGAATGCTGTACTAAAATATACTAACATTGTAACTAGGACTAAAAATCTTAAACATTTTTTTGCAATTAAATGTAATGTAAAATATAAAAATATAAAAGAAAAAGTAAAACAGATGAAAATGTTGCATTGGAAAGTTTAAGATGAAGTAGTAATATTACTAAAACTAAAAGTGAAACTATATATATATATATATATATATATATATATATATATATATATATATATATATATATATATATATTATATATATATATATATATATATATATATATATATATATATATATATATATATATATATTTTTTTTTTTTTTTTTTTTTTTTTTTTTTTTAAATGGAACTAGCTCTTGATTTCCAACCCTACTAGAGACATAGATTGGGATTTCAGGCTGCAGTGTGAGGCCTTAAATTTCCTGCCACAGCAGATTAATGGAACATGTTACAAGGAACCGAAGTGTAAAGGACCCATTTGCAGGAGCGTTATATCCATTTGTAATCACTCGGAGAGAAGGGACTTCATACCTGACCACCTAAACCCAAATACAGGCAACATGTGTCTCTTGCATTTACATTGTAATCATGAGGCTCTGTGTGGGTGAGTTTAGAGTCTGTCGTCACCACGCTTGTGAAAAGGGTAAGAAGTGATGAGAGCTGACACAATGGTGAAAAACAACGAAAGAGCGCAGATGGAAAATGTCAGACGACGTATATCACATATAAATCTCCTGTTACAGGGAAAAAACATGCATGCTTTGGAGACACTGTCAGCTTTGGTTCAGAAAAAAAGTGTGATTCCAAAAAGATGAAATCATTATATATTACAGAAACAGCTCACATAACAACTCACTTTCATGTCATTTCAAACCTGTATGAATTTCTTTCCTCCACTGAATGCAAATAGAAAGATTATTTGATGAGCTTGTTACTCTTTTCTATGCAGTCACAAAGAATGGAGTCTGAAGCTTTTAAGCTTCCAAAATGAAGCAACAGAACCATAAACACATTATAAAACTAATTAATTTAACTCATGCATTATATTCCATGTCTTTTGATGACAAATGATAGCTTTTTGTCAATGATACACATTATATTTCATTTGTCATTCACTGCGAATCTTAAGACCCTTGTCACCATCATTAATTATTTGTCAACAAACTATTATTTGAGTCGAAACATTTGATCTGATTCGCAAAGCTGAATAATTTAGTGAATCAAACTCGGTTATAGAGAACCATTATTTGAGACTAAACATTTGATGTGATTAACAAAGCCTGAATGACTCAGTGAATCAAATTGATTCGGTTATAGAGAACTTTGATTGTAAAGTCCTCAATTCTTGGCACCATCATGAATTACTTGTCAACAAACCATTATTTGATTTAAATCATTTGATCTGTTTCACAAAACTAAATAACTCAGTGAATCAAACTGATTCAGTTATAGAGAACCATTATTTGAGTCTAAACATTTGATCTGATTCACAAAGCTGAATGACTCAGTGAATCAAATTGATTCGGTTATAGAGAACTTTGGTTATAAAGTCCTCATATCTTGGCGCTATCATGAATCACTTGTCAACAAACCATTATTTGAGTTGAAACATTTGATCTGATTCACAAAATTGAATGACTCAGTAAATCAAACTGATTCAGTTCTAGAGAACTTTGGTTATAAAGTCTTGAATTTTTGCCAACATTGTAAATTACTTGTCAACAAACCATTTTTTGAGACAAACATTTGATGTGATTCACAAAACTGAATGACTCAGTGAATCAAAGTGATTCGGTTATAGTGAACTTGAGTTATAAAGTCTTCAATTCTTGGCACCATCATGAATCACTTTTTAACAAACCATTATTTGAGTCAAAACATATGATCTGATTCGCAAAACTGAACGACTCAGTGAATCAAATTTATGCGGTTATAGAGAACTTTGGATATAAAGTCCTCAGTTCTTGGCACCATCATGAATCACTTGTCAGCAAACCATTATTTGACTCGAAACATTTTATCTGATTCACAAAACTGAATGATTCAGTGAATCAAATTGTTTCGGTTCCAGAGAACTTTGGTTATAAAGTCTTCAATTCTTGGCAGCATCATGAATCACTTGTCAACAAACCATTATTTGAGTTAAAACATTTGATCTGATTCGCAAAACTAAATGACTCAGTGAATCAAACTAATTCAGTTATAGAGAAATTGGTTATAAAGTCCTCAATTCTTGCCACCATCGTAAATTACCATGTCAACAAACCATTATTTGAGTGGAACATTTGATCCGATTCACAAAACTGAATGACTCAGTGAATCAAATTGATTCGGTTATAGAGAACTTTGATTAGGCTATAAAGTTCTCAATTCTTGGCACCATCACAAGTTATTGTCAACAAACCATTATTTGAGTTGAAACATTTGATCTGATTCACAAAACTGAATGACTCAGTGAATCAAATTGATTCGGCTATAGTGAACTTGAGTTATAAAGTCTTCAGTTCTTGGCACCAACATGAATCACTTGTCAACAAACCATTATTTGAGTCGAAACATTTGATTCACAAAACTGAATGACTACCTTGGCTACCTTCAGGATATTCTATAAGGTTCTTTTGCGCTCTTTTTGGAGTTTGAAAGTCTTATGGCAAAAGACATAAAGTTGTATAGGCTGATATGATATCAGGGTAGGTAAATGACAGATTTAATTTTATTCAGTGGCAGCATAGTAGTTTCCCTATGGGTGTATGAGTCAGTGTCACAGGTAAGCAATATGTGTAATATCACAGTTTTGGTGTGTGTCTGGTTTTCACAGTCTCTCATACCCTGAAGCGGCTGATCAGGTCATATCTGGTGAGCAGTTCATACACCAGAAACTTCAGAGCGTGTTCACTACTCGCCTCTTGAAGCGTGAAGACGTCAAACGACCATTTATCAACATCCTAATAAAAAAAAGAGAAAGACTCCTATGAATTGGTGACCAACATAAAACTTAAAGGAAACAAAGCAAAGTCAGGTTATAGTCTACAGTAAAGATAATCTGTACCTTTAAAGCTGTAATTACAGATGGTGGATAGGTCAACCCTGCCATATTGGATGTTCTTCTGTACATTCTGCAAACACAAAACATAATTTCAGTCTTTTTTTTTTTCCCCCCTATGACTACTGCTGACAACTTATTTTTAACAAGACACATTTCAGTATAGTTCGTAAAAATTGCATTCAAGCAGTTCACATTAAATAGTTTTTGAAAGTTGACGTCCTGTGGTTCTATTGCATACTCCATCTAAAACTATTTTAAAAAAGCATTTTGCTCGTTTTCTTGTTTTACATTTACAGAAATGATATGAACTCTTTAAGCTTAAACTGTAAGTGGCCTTATATAAGACCATTAAATTGTTAATCACAATCAGGAGAGTTTTACTAAGGTCTGGAGTATAAATGGTGCTTTACAGAAGTGTTTAAAAGATGAGGAGGAGAGGATATTACATACAGGGATAAAACCGCAGAAACAACACTGGACTTTTTGGATTTTGGTAAGTACATTCAAGTGGGAATCAACACAAAGAATAAGCAGGACATAATACTAAAACTTTCCTTTTTTAATGAGACTGGAAAAGCACTTAAAACGTCATGTTACTTCACACTGTCCAGATTTCAAAATAATAGTACATAGTGATCAAATCCAGTTCCAGTGTTCTTATTAACTTGGCTCTCGCTGATAAATCCTAATAATGGAAAATGAACAGGTTCACACTATGCAGAACATTTTTATGTCTCCTTTCTGTCTTGATATATACAGTAAAATAATGAACTCTGAAATCATATTTAGTTTTATTTTAGCATTTATTTTAAATAAACAGTCATTATGATACCTCATCTAGCACTAGTCTTTCGTAATATGCTTTTTATAACAATACATTGTTATAACAGTTCCTTAATGACATCATCCTCTAGAAAGTGACATCATTCTACTGAAAAACTAAATCATTACATCTTGTCTGCTAAAATGATTTTAAAAATTATGATAATACTATAATATATAGGCCTATATGGGCCATTCTACATAATTGGTGCAAATGCTTTCCCACAACCAAAAAACACATTTAAAAAGCGTGTAAAAGTATTCAAATCTTAGATGTTTGTTAAGATCCTTCTATTATCTATTGAAACCCACAATAATATTTAAAATATCAGTAAGCTTAATATATTTAAAATCAGCATTTTTCGGGTGCTTTCGACTGGGAGGTGGCTGTCCTGAACCCTAACCCCTAAATTTCAATTTTAAACAACATTGAGAAAAAAAAAACAAACAAACTTTTTTTTTCTGAAAGAAAATATAAAAAAAAAAATAATAATAAAAAAAAAAAAATATATATATATATATATATAATATTTTTTTCAGTAAAAAACTTCAGTAAAATTCCTGTGCTCATAGCTACAAGGTGTGAGTAGATAGTCCCTATCATTTTGAGGTAAATTGTTTTCAAAAGTCTGAAAATCTGTGTGTAACTTTAAGAAACAAATAAACAAATTAAGCCGAAAATGCAGTTACAACCAAAACATGGGATGTTTTGTCAAAAAATAAAGTATACTGAATTATCAACTAAGATGTTATGATATCTTCTGGTTCAATGTATCTTCAAACTAATGAATCCATGACTTTGTCTTTTACAAAGAAAAATTGGATTCAAAATACAACAAATCTCATAAATCACACTTGAAATATTGTTAAAATTGTAATTGTTATCGACAATTGTTATTGATTTACCTCTAAAAATGTTATAATAAATTTAGCAAAAAACATTTAGGTAGATGTAAACATAATCTAAATAGGTCAATATAGCCCTTTTTATTAAATTACAGTATATATTATTGTGTTTCGGTAGTGACAAATTTGGGGAGAGGCAGAATATTCCAGAACTTTCTGAAAATACAATATGAGAATTAACTGCACAATTACTAGAAATGTGTACCTTAGATATTATACAATTGGCATAGATACAGAATTTGTGGAAAAAGACATGTTTTCCAAAATGATTCCAACTCTGACTTTGAACCAATTCTGCAGAATGGCCCATATACAACAGTTCTATCTGGTCCTTGAATCTGATTGGGTGAGAGAAGTGTAACATCCTAGTGATATCAGAACTTCACTCGTTCACTGTTTGAATCACCATGCTTGCAGTATTTCTCACAGTGAGTGTCATGGCGGACGCCCAAATCCACCAGAATTTTATAAACAACACTGTTTTGTGTCACGGAATGTAGTTTTGGGAGTTTTTTAGTTGATTAATGTACTTGTTTACACTTCAAATATGCAGTTTGTTCATAAAAATAACGTCTGTTTGAAAATTTGCTTCAATGTTTTCAGAGACGTGAGCTCCAGGGCGTCAGCAGGTGTTCAGCGCTCATGAACCATCTCTTACTGAAAAATTAGCTATTTGTTGTTGTTATCATATTAATTTTCTTGCCACTGTGAAAATAATTACATTTTAATTAATAGAGTTTAAGCATTATATTTCTTAAAGTCTGGATTACCTCAAAATAACAGATATTTTGGATAATTTGGTTGTCTTGTATCATTAAGAGAGCTCCTAACATGCGATCAGTATCACACTGCACCCGGTGATCAGCGCTTCAAGCTCAACAGGTGTCTATGACATTCTGAATGAGTTTCCATGGAAATGAGGAGCTCTGCCCGTGTAAGAGGGAGGCGGCTCTGGCGCATTACTAAGATGTGAGGGTACATGCCACAGAGAGGACGGCTGCAATGCAAATGGAATGGATCGAGACATTCATTTTTCAGTTACTAGAAAAGATTATGCAGAACAAGCACTTAAGTGTGTCTTACGTGCCGGTAATCTTGGTAGACATTTCCCCAGTTAGCCAGAAAAAAACGGACAGGTCTGTGAAATGGGACTGTCTGTATGATTTAAGCTCACTTAGTGGCTGCACGTGGAAATGGTAAAACAAAGGCTCTGTCTCAAAACCTAGTGAGCAGCCCAACTAGGCAGCTTCCTTAAATGGAATTGTCTTGGTCAAGATGGAACCAAGTAACTGATTTAGAATGTTCTATGTTCTTTTTTTATTTGAATATTTGAATATTTGAATATTGGAATATTTGAACTGTCATGAACTATGGTCATGATTATGGTGAGCATACCAACTCTTATATAACAAACAGAATAGATACCGTTCAACAAAGATTCCAGCCTGAACGGCGTGAACGATGCTGCGGAACCGGGGCTTCTCTTCTGGCCGTCTGCGCACCACTCCCATCTTTCTGGTGAAGGTGGAGGCCAGCCAATCTCGCACCTCCATTGGCACAGAGTCTGCCTGGATATCACTGAGCTCATCCTCTGTGTCCAGAAGCCGCCTGGAGAACAACAAACATTTTCACAGAGGATATTACTACAAAGAGCCTTCAGCAGCTGCTGTGAAGAGCCTACAGCATGACCTTTACCAAGATAAATATTATATGTTAGTATGTGGAGTAGAAGAGTGTGCAATCTAGTTATTTGGTAGCTTTTTGAAGGGAATTTCTAAAAATAAATTCTCAATTCCTAACCTCACTAAATTGATAATTTTCTGTTTTCAAATATTTAAACTTCAGTAACCTTCAGTCATTTCATCAGATATACATCTATTATCAATAAATCATGTCACCTGTTGGCACTGTTCTCTTGATATCAGCTTTGGTAATTGAAAACCTATAGTCTGGTTGACCTATATCAGCAGGTGGTCGACCTATAATGGTCAACGGGGAATCTGTGCTCTGGTGACACTATGAGAAAACATCAGTGGAAATCAGAAGTACAGAGCTGGAAAACCCATAGGAGGCTGCAGCCTACATTCAAATGTGCGTCGGTGGGTGTTACAATCGCTGGAATGTGCAATAACTGATGTGTAAAGATTAAGAATACTGTATATAGAAGTTATATTTTAGGCTCCGTATGTGGGTTGTAATAGGGTGAGTCTCACAAAACCTGTCAGGAATATGTCCCAGTCATATTTCACACCTAACTCAAAAGGAGAAAAAAAAGTATATATATATATATATATATATATATATATAAAAAAAATGAAGCCCATTTTTAGGAATAGTAAGACTCAAAATTTAAAATAAATAAATAAATAAATCTTAATGGTTCTAAAATATGTTTTACATGAATTTCATTTATGAAGGAAATGTGCCACAGAAATTAGGTGAAGTCTTATATGTGTGTAAAAATCAACACTGGATTTGCAAAAATGTTCATGTTCACACGTCACGTCCAGAACTACATTAGTAAGAATTGCACTACGTATTTTTTGAATGTTTCCTAATCGCATTTCTGGATGTGCCTGTCAGCATGCTGTATGGCTAATGTGGCTAAAATTACCATTGTCGCTGACTGTGTTGACAGAGAGCAGAGCTATGTTGTTCGTTTTATCCCAAAAATGCTCACCGTCTGCATAATTTGTAAACACAAACTGACATTTTGACTGCGTGAGATTCTCCAGTTTTGTTGCTAGACTATCTAAAGTGCAAGCTGTAAGGCTCCACCCTCTTCTGGAAAGGGGGCGGGGAGCAGCAGCTCATTTGCATTTAAAGGTATACACACGAAAACTCTGTATTTTTGCTTACACACCATTAAGTTATATTACATATTGTAAAAAGGGCCATAATAACAAATAGATAAAATAAATATATATTATAAATTATAAAGTAATAACACATCATGGTTGTATTTGTATAAAAAAAATTACAGTAATGGGAATCTGTAAAAAAAAAAAAAAAAAAAATGTAAAAAAAAAAAAAAAAATCTTAATGGCCCTACAGTATGCACATTATGATTTATTTGAAAAAACAGACTTTAAACTTTAAATACTAAAACAATAATCTTTAAAATACTAAATAAACAACAAGACAAATAAAATTATATATTATACATTATATTTATTATATTATATTATATATTATGCATTATGAAGTATTTACACATTGTATTTGATGTAAAAAAAAAAGATTACAGTAATGAGAATCTGTAATAAATTAATTAAAACTTTAAATACTAAAACAACAAACTTTAAATACTAAATAAAAAACAAAATAAATAAAATAATTATATATTATATATTTAATATTATATATTATGCATCATAAAGTATTTACACATCATTGTATTTAAAAAAAAAAAGATTACAGTAATGAGAATCTGTAATAAATAATAAATAAATAAATCTTAATGGCCAGTATATGTTAATGCTTCATGATTTATTTAGGAAAAAAGAGACTTTAAACTTTAAATACTAAGTAAACAACAAATACATTATATATTATAAAGTATTTTTAAAGTATTTTAATAAACTTTAAATACTAAAACAATAAACTTTAAATACTAAATGAACAACAAAATAAATAAAATAATTATATATTATACATTATATCATGCATTATAAAGTATTGACACATCATTGTATTTAATGTAAAAAAAAGAATCTGTAAATAAATAAAATTAAATAAAAATTAAAAAAAATCTTGGACCTAAAATATGCTTTATTTATTAAAAAAAAGACTTTAAATACTAAATAAACAACAAATAAATAAAATAATTATATATTATGCATTTTAAAGTATTTACACATAGTATTATTTGATGAAAAAAAGTTAACAGTAATGTTAATGTGTAAAAAAAAGCCCTAAAATATGCTTTATTTACAAAAAAAATAAATAAAAAATAAAATAATATATATATATATATATATATATATATATATATATATATATATATATATATATATATTAGAGAGAGAAAAAAATTCTCATTATTACACTATATTAATGAAATATATAATATTATATAATATACATTATAAGGTATTTACATATCATAGTTTTACTTAAAAAAAAAAAGATTACAGTAATTACAATCTTTAAAAAAAAAATAAAAAAAAATAATAAAAATTAAAAAATCTTAATTGCCCTTAAATAAGCTTTATTTATGAAAAAATGAGAGGCAGAGAGAGATTAAAAATATTCTCATTATTATAATAAACTTCAAATACTAAAACAATAAATTAGCAAAATATATAATACTACATAATATACATTATAAAGTATTTACGCGTCATGGTTGTATTTGTTGTAACTATCTATCTATCCATCTACCGATATTAGTATTGTAGTAGTATAAAATAGTCTTTTACATGTAGTAGTATATATCTTTTCACTTTTGGTTCCAACAAACCCGAATGCAGTTTCACACCTGTGTGATGTTCTGAACTGAAGTTGCTGTTTACGAGTACGTGCAGACAGAAAGCAAGAAAACGTCTCCACAGCCACTTGCTCATTTTCTCACAGTGCCGTGACTCATCCTGCCCTCGCTCTATTGGAGAGAAAGCCGGTATTCAACGCTGAAGTACCTTAAGCAACCAGCATAAGATTAAATAAATAAGCTTTTCCTGAGAAATGAATGCGGCAGAAAGAATAGCGACTGTTATTGCTCAGTCTTACGTAGGAAGCCCAACCGGCGCAGGAAATGCGACATGTTATCATAACAAATATTCGCCGAGTTCCAGTAACAAGCTAAAATTGCTCAAAGCTGCTACCATGGAAATACATCCTGTGCCTGTCATTAGGAAAACGTAATTAGCCATAGCCGAGTCTGTCTAAACACAAGCCCATCAAACGAGAGGCTGTCAGGGCTCTAGTGGGACAACGCTAGCGCTCTGTACACGTCAGTCTGAAGCACAACAGAGCGACAGAGCTCTAGGTCTCGGTTAATTAGGATCGAGGGCCCATGGGACGCGCAATTCCGCCGGCTAACTGTGAGGCTCACTTCCGCGGGGCTGAACAAGAATACTCTTCAGATGAATGTGAAACACCTCCTGCTAACTGCTGGAGATAGAGATGAGAATACTTGAACAATAAAAAAGCGTGAACTAGATGAGAAATTCCTCAGAGAGAGTGCACTCATTGCATTTATACATGTTGCACCTTTCCCATGGACTCCATGAAAGTAAAAACAGCTATGATCATCTAGAAGAAAACTAGACACATCCTTAAATGGGAAGAAAGAAATGTTAAAAATCACGAAACTAGAATATTAGATAGATCAGCTACATAAGGCAGAACTATAGGATGCTGTTTGTTCCATATTTTAGCGTTTTACTCAAACAACTGAGAATGCATCAGTATTAATTGTATTTGAATAAAATTACAAACTAGAATGTAAAAAATAGATAGATGTTAAAAGTAGGTTTCATGTATATATATATATTTTTTAAAGAAGTCTCTTATGCTCAGTAAAATCAGTAATATTGTGAAATGTTATTACAATTTCACATAACTGCTTTCTATTTTTAATATATTAAAATGTCATTTATTTCGGTGATGCAATGCTGAATATTTTCAGAAATAATTATAAATTAGAATGTAAAACAAAAGATGGATGTTAAAAGTAGGTTTCTTTTTTTTTTTTTAAAGTCTCTTATGCTCAGTAAAATCAGTAATATTGTGAAATGTTATTACAATTTTATACAACTGCTTTCTATTTTTAATATATTTTGTGATGCAATGCTGAATATTCTCAGAAAAATTATGAATTGGAATGTAAAACAAAAGAAAGATGTTAAAAGTAGGTTTCATTTTTTTTTTGAAAGAAGTCTCTTATGCTTAGTAAAATTAGTAATATTGTGAAATGTTATTACAATTTAATATAGCTGTTTTCTATTTTAATATATTTTAAAATGTCATTTATTTCTGTGATGCAATGCTGAATATTTTTTTAGAAATAATTATAAATTAGAATGTAAAAAAAGAAAAATAGATGTTAAAGGTAGGTTTCATTTTTTTTTTTTAAAGACGTCTCTTATGCTCAGTAAAATCAGTAATATTGTGAAATGTTATTACAATTTAATATAGCTGTTTTCTATATTAATATATTTTAAAATATAATTAATTTCTGGCACGCAACGCTGAATATTTTGAGAAATAATTATAAATTAGAATGTAAAACAAAAGATAGATGTTAAAAGTAGGTTTCATATTTTTATTTTTGGAAAGAAGTCTCTTATGCTCAGTAAAATCAGTTATATTGTAAAATGTTATTAAAATTTAATATAGCTGTTTTCTATTTTAATATATTTTAAAATGTAATTTATTTCCGTGATGCAAAGCTGAATATCTTCAGAAATCATTCTATGCCAATTTAAGAAAAAAATCGTATTATTACCAATGTCAAAACAGTTATGCTGCTTAATATTTTTGTGGAAACTGTGAAAAAAAATTCAGGATTCTTTGATGAATAAAAATTTCAAAAGAACATCATTTCAATAATGTAGAAGTTTTTGCGTCACTTGTGATCAATTTAACACGTCCCTGCTGAAATAAAGCATTAATTTCTTTTAAAAACAAACTATACATTGTTGGAAAGGTCTAAGACTCCTAAATAGATATTTTACCATATTTTTGTGTTACAAATTATGTAGGAAAAGCAATAGATTAATATACGTCAAGAGTGCAACTTAAAAAATCTACATCATAACATGAGTTCTGACCTTTGTCACAAAGACTTTCTTCGTTTCCTTTTTCCCTTTCACGCTTTAGATATCATAAGAAATTATATATCAGTTCAAAACTTAAAATCTCAAAATTCATCATTTGAAAGGCATTTTAAAATCAGACATTGCATTACCATGGAAAATGTACATCAAAATCATATTACAAAATGTTTTCATTCATGAATTATAAAAACTGAAGTCTGGATAGTGCATTTCTATGTCTGTGTTCAAAAAAGGGTTAAAGTTAAAAATCTTTAAAAAAACAAAAAACAAAAACGAAAGAGTCACTAAAATACTATTTTAGTAGCATTTTAGTAGTAAGATTTCAATTACTTGCTGGTTTCATATTTCTGAGTGAAAATGGTTTCAAAGTCAATTGTTTCGTTTTTTGTTTTTTAGTGTAGTGTTATAAATCATCTTAGTAGAAGCTGAACTGATATGTGGGTAATAGTAAGTGACACTTCACAATGACATTACAACCCATTCAAAGATTTAATGAATTCATAAGCCAAAATCAAAGTGACTGGATCAAATGCATTCATCAAGTAATGACAGATCTTATTTACTTAACCTAAACACATACATAGCTAACAGGCATAAACTGTACTGAAGCTGTACAGAATTTTGATTATGTTTACAATGTGTTTTGCTGTCACCAGCCACCAGTGGTTAAAATGAATCTCGAGTGGCATATATTTTCTAAAAAACAGAGTGTAACTTCTTTCCCACTGCTTCACTTACCTAGTTTCGTCGATGTACACGGCTTCCAGAACCGATGCGGCATATTCAATGTTTTTCCTCAGATCTACGACATTCACCTCCCCCTTATCCAGCTGCTTCACCAGACATCTCAATCTGAAAGAAAACAACAGTCACAGTTTCAATTCAGGAAAATTCCACGTCTGATCTGAAAGCATTGATGTTATTCTTTGACATTCCACTGTCGGTTACAGAAATAGTTCACATTTTTACATCATTTATTCAACCTCATATCTGTATTATTTTCTTTCTTCTGTGAAACACAAACAAGGACGTTCAGAGTTTGGCTACAAACTCAAATCACCGTCTATTTTCATAGAAAAGAGCAGCTTTGAAAGAAAGTCATATGGGTTTGGAATTACACAAGGGCGTGTAATGATGATAAAATTTTCATTGCTGTGTGAATTTTTCCTTGAAAGCCTACAATAAACACACACAAAGAGATATCTATCCTTGACACAGGAGAACACAATCTGTTGTATAAAAGAAATTTAATGGATAAATGAGACAGACACTGCCAATTCCACACCCACAAATAGCGTTAAACATATAAAATAAAAGATTACAGTTCATCAGCGTCTTAATCATCGAATCTCATGAGCCAAAACACTACGCTCAGTTAATCTCTCATGGCACTCACAATAAGACTTTTTTTTTTAATAAGCAAAGCAAATATCTTGGCAGAGTTAATGTGAGGTAACCCCGTAAATATGTAGGTCAAAAAAACAAAGTTAACATTTGACAGTAATGAATTCCATGTAATCCAATCACACACTACCTCCCATTCCTTGTTTTTTGAACAATATCCCTTTTATCGCTCCTGAAAAATGATAGCGCAGAAATGATTTACACAGTGCAACAAGATGAAAGCACACAAAATCTAACATGACTCCACCGAAACCTCAACATAATATATCAATTTGGTCTCAGATGATTCTCAAAACAGCTGTTTATAAACAATTTCTTTAACAAAGACTTTACAGAAATTAAAGAAAAAATAGAGGAGCTCAGATCATTGGTCTTTCATTTAATAAGAAACGAGTTCAAAAACTATGAGTTCAGTTTGAGACATTGTTGAGATTTCCTCTGAAACTCTAGAGGAGACAAATGTGAGATAACTGGGTATTTTTAGGAGAACTCTCCATAAGCTTTCTGTTTAATAACACTGTTTTCCAGGGGGGAATATATATAAGAATGAAGCAGGGCTGCAATTTCAAACTCACACACACTTGATATTATGAAGAGAAGAATGTGCTTTTATCAGTTTCAAGGACTTTTTCAAGGTTTTTTTTTTTTTTTTTGTCCATAATCCGTCAAAGCTCAGATCTGATGTTGGGTCTTAAGGAGGAGCTGTCAGAAACACACTTCTAACCAGACGATCAGGCCTTGCTCTGAGTCGAGCACAGACTCGCATCGATGAACTCCCTCCCTAACAGCCTGATTAACAGACAGAAGAAAACTCTGGTCGTGCCCTCTAAAAAAATGCTGGGTTATTTATTTATTTTATTTTTTTTTACCCAAATGCTGGGTTCAGCCTGTTGGGTCATTTTATTGGGTTATTTTTATTATTTTTACTCAGGTGCTGAGTAGTTTTATTGAGTTGTTTTTAATATTTTTACCCAGGTGCTGGGTAGTTTTTCTACACTCTAAAAATGCTGGGTTATTTTTTTTAACCCAAATGCTGGGTTCAGCCTATTGGCTCATTTTATTGGGTTGTTTTTAATATTTTTACCCAGGTGCTGAGTAGTTTTTCTACACTTTAAAAATGCTGGGTTATTTTTCAACCCAAATGCTGGGTTCAGTCTGTTGGGTCATTTTATTGGGTTTTAATATTTTTACCCAGGTGCTGGGTAGTTTTTCTGTAAATAAGCTGTTGGGTCATTTTTAATGCCGGGTTATTTTTTCTGCCCAACCGCTGGTTTGATCCCATCTCCGACGAAACACCCCAGTTGTTGAGTTATAGCCAGAGCACAGGCTTTTTGCATCCTCTACTGGAGAAAGCGGTTTTCAGCACTACCGTGCACTTCTTCGGCGAAATAAATGTTTGTATACATTTTATTTCATTTATAAAGTCTTTACTGTGCTGTAAATTCTATTATTTTACGCAACGCAACATAAGGACAAGATGTCAGTCAGCGGTGGTCGTTCGTTCCACATGAATGAACACTTTTTGCCTTGCATAACATAAATTAATTTTATTCATTATAATACTGAATCTAATTTAATTTGATGTTACAATATGTTCTCTAATATCAGTTTGTTTATGGGCAGGTCATGGAGTCTTATATTTTTGTCCATGGGTGTTCTTGCTTAATAATAAATGTTCATCTTTTGATTATTGCTGTTGCCTCTATAATTCTGTGTGTGATTTTTAATGTCCAGCCCATTTTAAGCCAGCAATATAATCATTTTTAAACAATGGTTGACTTAAATAAAACAACCCAGCCAGCTGGGTCAAAATAACCCAGCATGTGTTCTGTCTAATATTTACCCAGTGCTGGGTTGCCAAATAACCCAAGTTGGGTTATTTTTAACCCAGCATTTTTTGATGCACACCCAGCATGATTGTGGTTTTGCCTTTAGTATGGAGCTCATTTTTAAATATAGACTATGGGATTGAGTAAAGGCAGTGCTGTAACAAAATCTCAATCACAATCAGCTGTCTGACAGCAAATGGGGACACATTTGCCTCTGACACCTAGAATAATAGTTTGATATTAAAGAGCTATTTCAGCCAAAAATGAAAACTGTGTCATCATTTACTCACCCTTGTGTTGTTTCAACCTTGTATGACTTACTGTGTTTTGCAGCACAAAAACTTGAAGAACTTTGAAGTCCAAACAACATTGGATCCCATTAACTTTTATTCTATGGACAGAAAATCAAAACATCTTCTTTTGTGTTCCACAGAAGAAAGTCATACAGGCTTTCATTGCTGACTGTAAAAACTGAATTTTTTTATTCTTTCCTCACCTTTTTACACCTTTCTAAGCCCGTTTCAAGAATTGCGAGATATAAACTTGCAATTGCGAGTTTCACGAGTTCACGCTTACATATAATTAGCCGGAGTATAGTAATGCATATTTGGCATGCTGACCGGGGAAGGGCTCTGAGCTTGGGAATGGCCCAAACCCAGAGAACCCCCCTAGGTGTAGTGAGAACTCGGAGTGAGGAGATGGGGTGGTGGAGGGATGCTGATAAACTTTCAAAAGGATAGAGGTAAGTAGGCTGTATTTGAAACTATAGTGTTGATTAACTTGAGTGAGCTCCTGTTGTGTTAATTAGGCTAGGTATCTGACGCACTCCTCCCAAACCTTGTTAATAAAACATTTTAATACTGTCCAATTCAGAGGGGGAAAAAAAAATATGTTTATCTCACAATTCTGACTTAATTACTCTCAACTGCATGTTATAAAGTCAGAATTGCATGATTGCATAAAAAAAAAAAAAAAAATTGCTAGTTTATATCATGCAACTCATGAAAAAAACATTGCAATGAACTTTTTTATTCAGTGGTGGAAACAGGCTTTCATACGTTTCTGAAAAAATACGGTGCACAAGCTTAGATCCATGAGTTAAACAATAGTTCTAACATCATCAAATGCTAACCAAAAGAAGACAAGTTAACAAAAGGACTGAAACAATATTTGGTGCTAATATAACATAAGATATTTACAAAACCCAAATGAAACCTATTAAAACCGCACAACACTAAACACAGCTAACCGGATCCAAAATATCTTAAAGAGACAGTTCACCCAAAAGTGAAAATTCTGTAATTAACTACTCACCCTCATGTCGTTCCAAAACTGTAAGACCTCCGTTTATTTTGGAACACAAATTAGAAATTATTAATGAAATTGAGAGCTTTCTGAGCCTGCATAGACAGCAGCACAAGTGGCACGTTCAAAGCCCAGAAAGGTAGGAAGAACATTGTTAAAATTACAATTGAACCACTGATGTCACATGGACTATTTTAACAATGTCCTTACTACCTTTCTTGATCTTGAATGTCTCAGTTGCATTGCTGTATATGCAGGTTCAGAAAGCTATCAGATTTAATCTAAAATATCTTTATTTCTGTTCCGAAGATGAACATAGGTCTCACGGGTTTAAAACTAAATGAAGGTGAGTAATTAATAACAGAATTTTTATTTTTGGGTCAACTATCCCTTTAAGTTTAATCCTTTTCAACCACATTTGAAAGTTGTTGAAAACACATGTGGTGAGGTAAATGCTTATCCGTTCTGATGAATCCCAGACAACACTGAAGTACCACCCACTCACCTGTCAATCACTCACTGCACAAAACCCAACTTACTGATGGCTGACACTGGCACACCTTGTCATTCAGTTAATATGGGTATTCCACTAAAAGGGTGCGTAACACCTCTGTTAATCAGCCAAGTGGGCAGAGTTATGGAACGATAATCTCAAAATGGCCAAATGTCCTCTGATTAATGTCTGCTTTCAATCACCCACCCGCTTTTTTGTTTATGACAGTAGTCCGTAACGTAGCAACTTGAATAAACACCTCTTCATCGGCGTGCTATTGACAGATAACATGTACGCCTAAACTCAAACTGGCTGAGGCTCTCTGTCACAGAAAAACGCCATGACAGGATGAAAGACAAACAACAACAGGAATACAAACAGATGAAACCACTAGTGAAGGGAAAGCAACAGCAGTGAATACAGAGCATGTTGTTTTTGTCTGTGTTGATTCTCCTGAAGTCTGAAAGTCTAACCTGACTTCATTCTCTAGCCATTCCCAATTCCAGTCACGATAGGATCTGGGATGATGTCTGACTCTGATTGTAGTCTGGGGTGGATCAGAATAACATCTGATGTGAAAATGACGCAAATGTTCAAGGTAAACTGCTCTCAAAGCCAAGCTAGTCATTCTTGCATTCATTGCAATTTGTCTGTCAAGTATGTGACCGGAAAGAATGAATTACCTTTGGAAGATCCTCTGTCAGTTCTGTAAGAATGTGCATCTGATATTTCTACCGCGGCTCTTTTATTGTGAAGATTTCATCGAATTACTGGACTCCATCAACACAAACATAACAGCAGAGGTATGATGCAAGCATACAATAACAGAAACCTTACCAAATGTGGAGTTTAACATCATTTCATAGCTCTGCAGTGAATGGGTGCCGTCAAAATGAAAGTCCAAACAGATGATAAAAACATCACAATAATCCACAAGTAATCCTTACAACTCTTAGTATGATGTTTTTATCAGCTATTTGAACTCTCATTCTGATGGCACCCATTCACTCCACTGGTGAGCAAGTGATGCCATTCTAAATTTCTCCAAATCTGTTTCGATGGAGAAACAAACTCATCCACATTTTAGAAGGCCTGAAGGTGATCTAAATTCAAAGACATAAACAAGCACATTAAAATACCACTGATCATTTGTAATGTGAACAGAGAGGTTTCCATAAAAGAATCTGCAGGTTTATCGAGTATAAGCGAGGAGAGAATCTGGTTCTGGTTAAGTAGCCGGGGGCGAACAGTTCTGCGGTGACATATCAACCTATCAGGGCCTATTTTTACCTAGAGTGTGTGAAAGTGTGTGAGGGAGACGGACTCCATCTGACTCGTTGAGGGTGGCACAGGAAAAGGGCAGGAGATTGATAAGGACTTTGGAAACACTGTAGGCAACACTCATTGCTTCCCTCGCCTATGGTAAACTGTGTCTGCGGAGATCCCCGGCTTTGAGCAGCTGCGTAATGGAGTATGATAGAGAGGAGGCTGTATAACTGTGCATGACATAAACAAACACACCCACCCACCCAAAATATCACAGTGTGTATAATTAGAGGGGAGGACTTTCCAAAGCATGATAACCATACAGCACTATGTTGGGAAAGGATGTACAGTTCACAATCAGGCTCTTCAAAGAATTCCCTTCAGGTATCATCATGTCTAAATATTGTTTCTTTTTCATTCTTTCTGTAAAGTAGTGCTGTGCAACGACTAATCGCGATTAATCGCATCCAAAATAAAAGTTTTTGTTTACATAATATATGTGTGTGTACTATGTATATCTGAGTATATTTGAATACACACACATACAGTAAATATTTACATGTATTTGCATCTATATATATTTTTACTTTAAAACAGCTTGCATTTAATATAATTTAATAATAAATAATAAAAAAAACAAAATTACAACTTTAACTAAAAGTAAAATGTAAACAGAAAACATAAAAATAATTTAAAAAACTATAATAGCACCTTAATGATACTAAAATAACACTGTTTTGAACAGATTTCAAATAAATGTTTCTCGTGATTTTAAAGACATTTTGTTTCTAAATAATCAAAAATAATCCAAATTTAATAAAATATTATTATATTAATTATTTTATTATTATGCAAAAGCATAATAATAAAATAATTAATATAACAATTTTGCTTTAACAATTTACTTAAATTCTAGAAATTAGTTTTGCAGGAAAAAAATTATGTGCCCAACTGTAATAAAAAATAAATATTGTGATTTAAGTCAATCAATCAATCTAGTTACTACATACTTCCCATATTTTGTGTTTTGTGGAACTTAGTAATTAAAGAGTAAGAGTAATTAAAAAATAAAAATAGTAAAAATTTTAATAGTAAGAAAATAAATAGTAATAATAAAGAAATACGCTACCTGCCAAAAGTTTTTAAAAGATTTTTAATGTTTCTTAAAGAAGTCTCTTCTGCTCACCAAGGCTGCATTTATTTGATCCAAAGTACAGCAAAAACAGTAAAATTTTGAAATACTTTCACTATTTAAAATAGCTGTTTACTATTTGAATATATTTTAAAATGTCATTTATTCCTGTGATTGCAAAGCTGAATTTTAGCATCATTACTCCAGTCACACGATCATTCAGAAATCATTCTAATACTCTGATTTGCTGCTCAAAAAACATTTACTTTTATTTTTATGTTACAAAAACAGCAAAGTAGAATTTTTTCAGGTTTCTTTGATGAATAGAAAGTACAGCATTTATCTAAAATAGAAATCTTTTGTAACATTATAAATGTCTTTATCATAGCTTTTGATTAGTGATTTAGCTTTGATCACAGGAATAAATGACATTTTAGAATATACTTAAATAGAAAACAGTTATTTTAAATAGTAAAAAATATTTACAAATTTTACTCCTTTTGCTGTTCTTTGGATCAAATAAATGCAGGCTTGGTGAGCAGAAGAGACTTTTTTAAAAAAACATTAAAAATCTTACTGTTGAAAAACTTTTGACTGCTAGTGTAAGAGAACTGTAATGCAAATGCTTATATTTTGCTTTTGTTCTTACAATTTTCATATATTTATTTATAAAATAACATTTGCAAAAAAAAAAAAAAAAAATGAATGTCTTTGTATTTAGTTTGTCTCTCTTTTGATTTAATGACAGCAGTAGTGATGCTGACATGAACAAAGCCTGATGATAATGCGCTCCAGGCAGCATTATTTGAGTTCCAAATAACATCTTGCGCTTTAATGGAAGAAAGAAACAACAACAATAACATCAAATCCTATTTTGTGGCCTCAAACTTTTGAACCCCTCTGTATATGACATTTAATATGACACAAATGCAAAGATCCTTGAGTGCATCACCCTCCCTCTGGTCCCCTCACAACAGCTGTTGTGCTTATCAGCATTCACATTGAGCCTGTAAGAGTGTGTTTAACATTGAGGACAGCAAGAAAGCAAAACCTCCAACATGCGGTGCTCGCTTAGATGATATATCACTTGTGCCAGTGTATTTTCATTTCTCTGAATTTTGCTCACATTATTTTTGCCAGGATCTTTTATCCAAAGTCACATGCAATGCATTGCAAGTAGAATACTACCAGTACTGTGCAAAATGTACTTTACATTGCCTGCTGTTTGTTATAATAGTATGTGAAACAGTTTGCATCATGCAATTCTGGTTAGAAAGTTAGCCAAGAAAGAGTTAATCAATTATAACACTAGAAGGTCAAAAGAAGAGCATTACATTTTGGGATGCAGTTATATATTGCACATTTTAGCAAATGTAGTAGGTCACTGGAGCTTTGCATGCTGATACTTAGCATATTATGCAAGGTATATACTGCAGAAACACTCAAAGAAATATACTAGTTCACAATGCACAGAGCATAAAATCTCTTTAAATGTGATAAAAACACTGTAACTTAAAGTCATCCAGTCATTATCAGAAAATAAACACTCATAGGGTGATCAGGACACAAAGCAGAGGGGTCTTGCATCACTCTAAAGAGTTTATTTTGCGATAATCACTGCTTGTTTTCAACATTTTACACAATATAGCCACTAACAAATTAACGTATTGTTTAAAAAAAAGAAGTATATGACTAATTATATAGTGTAATTATAGTGTAATTATGTGCCTGTTTGTTTTTTTGAGTAGCCTTTCTAAGAAACTGAGATCAAATTAGTATGTGCTACAATCAGCATGCACAGTCTTTCAGCTGAGAATACAATAAATCATGTTTTACATTACGTATTCATTATGGAGAGTGCTATATGAAGCTGTATTGTTATTGCTGTTGATTAAAAGCTGAAAAATAAAATAAAATAAATAACATTAGATGAAAAACTTTAACAAATAATGAAAATGAGAAATATTGCCTTGGCAACTAATTGAAATAAAATAATTTTAAGTACTAAAATGACAAACAAAACCTGAAATAAAAATAAAGCAAAACAGAAACAAAAAAAATACTAAAAAAAATGTATGTTTTGCATGACACATGATTCATTATGGAGAGTACTATATAAAGCATTATTGTTGTTGCTGTTAATTAAAAGCTGAAATAAAATAAATTAAATAAATAAATTATAGCAAAACACAAATATTAAAAAATTACTAAAAATAAATGCGTCTTGCATGACATATTCATTATAAAGAGTGCTATATGAAGCAGCATTATTGCTGCTGCTGTAGATTAAAATAAAATAAAATAAAATAAAATAAAATAAAATAAAATAAAATAAAATAAAATAAAATAAAATAAAATAAAATATTAGAAGAAAAAGAAATATTGTCTTGGCAACTAACTAAAATAAAATAAGTTCAAGTACTAAAATGACAAATAAAACCTGAAATAAAAATAAATAAAAGCAAAACAGAAATATAAAAGATTACTAAAAAAATAAATAAATGTTTTGAATGACACATTCATTATAGAGAGCACTATATGAACCATTATTGTTGCTGCTGTGACGATGCTTTTGGTCGTTACTCGGTTGTGTGTGTTGTCTCTGTGTCTTTGCAGGTGTCTGGATGATTGCTGTGTGATTGGGAACACTGGTACGCAGGCAGTTCTTTGTCTATAAAACTAAAATTTTCACTTTTGATGAAAGGACGTGGCTTTTTGGTGGGATCCGGTGTCTGCTCTCCGGACTTTGTGCCCTGTCTACTTAGCCCGAGATGGGTTAAGAATGACTCGTTTTAGGCCTGATGGTTAAATAAAGTCTAGATGTTTTTCAACGCAAATGCACTCATCTTCTTATTTGTAGTGATCCTTTCGGGGTCGCAACACTGTTGATTAAAAGCCAAAATTAAATAAAATAAAATAAAATAAAATAAAATAAAATAAAATAAAATAAAATAAAATAAAATAAAATAAAATAAAATAAAATAAAATAAAGATGAGAAATATTGCCTTGGCAACTAACTGAAAGCACTAAAACGACAAATAAATAAATGTTTGCATGACATTCATTATGCAGAGTGCTATATGAAACAGTATTGCTGTGTTGAAATATAAGCTGAAATATAAAATAAAATAGAAAATAATTTAAAAAAAAATACAATAAAATAATAAAATAAAATAAAATAATATAATAGAAGAAAAACTTTACAAAAAGAAAAAGTTAATGAAAATGAGAAATATTGTCTTGGCAACTAACTGAAATTAAATAGGTTTAGGTACTAAACTGACAAACTAAACCTGAAATAAAAAAAAAAAAAACCTGAAGCAATACAGAAATGTCACAAAATTACAAAACCATATAACAAAATGACTAAAACTCAAACTAAAATGAAAATGAAGACTACAAAAATAAAACCTAATTTAAAATGTAGAAAATACTAAAATAACACCAATACGGAGTCTGCTACCAATAAAATAGCGGTTGTTTAAAAGAAGTTACTGACAATTTAGCTGCAATCTTAAATCATTTTTATGGTAAACGGATACTGACCATCGTAAAACTCTGAATGTTATTCAGCGGCGCCAGAGCCATTATATGACTGGCTTATGAGGCGAGCGAGCCTTCTTCTCTGTTTTAGTGGCCATTAAACAGAAATATCTGACAAAATAAGCAATTGACCAATTAAAAGCAAGCATTCCAGAAAGCTGTGTGAATATGACTGCAAACCTAGTTGAGATATGATGGGCTGACAGACCCATCCTGTTGAGTGCTTTCAGAGCACAGCCACTTAGACCGACTGTATTTTTGGAGACTTTGCCGTGGCCCCTGACACAGTGTACCGGTGGGAGGGTCTTCAGACCCGTATGGAAATGAAAATAAGCATCTAAAAAGAGGCCTGCCTGGAAACGGGCCGCTTTACTTCTATAGCAGGCCTCCCAGAAGCAAAAACACAGTAAAGAAAGCTGCATCGTCCTCTTTTAGCCGCATCTGGACTTTTCAGCCCATGCTGCTCTGTCTGAAAAGTCAGAAACGTTCCTCAGGGAGCCGTTCGAATCCGTCCCCACCCCGTCCCCTTTTTCCAAATCTAGAGCCACGAGGCTTTTCATAGCTCACAGTGTATCCGCCCAGGTCAGATTAGGGATTGCAAAACAAAACAAACCCTGGACGTTTGCTCTGAGTTTTTCAAGAAGTGCTCCTCAGAGCCAGCTTGTTCTCCGAGGGTGCATGAGAAAGCCCTGGAGAAAGAGCGAGGGGGATGTTTCTCGTCGTCACTGTAGCGGCGGCCCAGTGAGACGCTGGCACAGGCAGTCGGCAGGCCATCGTGCCCCAGTCACACAAGTACAGAGGAAGGTCAACCTCAAACATTTTCCCATGAGCTTGCTGTGCCATTCTACGCGCAGAAGTCCTAAACTCAGAGGCGATGCCGTCACTGTCGGTCCCTCGAGGGATCCGCCGATGGAAGGAAAGAAAGAAAGAAAGGATGTGCTGCCAGCCTCTCAGACAGCTCTACATTCCTCACCCCGCCAAGATGGCACCCATAGGACCACTCACTGACCTGAGAATAATTAGAGAGGTGGGGAAGAGCGTGTGATGAGTCCTGAGATGCAAACCGGCTCCTTTTAAGTACGAAAGAATCGCATGCGTTATGTGCACAAATCCGAGCACAAGCTGTTTCCCGCCCCATTTATTCTGACAAATAAATGGACGAGTTCTCTGATGTCACAAATGTCCTGCTGCTAACTTTTGGGTTCCAAAAAAGTCCCTCGGCAACAGGGAAAATATTGTCACAAATTGTCCTCCCTGGACGCCCATACTGCTTACCAAATGTATTTATAGATGGATTGTGAACGCAGGCGAAGATTTGGAAGAAAGTGGATTGTCATCATGTCCACTTTTTTAAATTAACCAAGAGATACTGGTGAACTAAATATTGAATGAGTCACGCACTTAAATATTGGCTTATTCATAGCATACAAATAAAAGGTTTCTGAAATAAATTGAAAGAACATACTGTAAAACCAAAACAAACAACAAATGTTATTATTATTTATATTCTGTTACCACATAGAGATGTGAGTGACTGATGTATGGATTCTGTAACCGGATGTCATCATATTTTTGTAAAGCAAGCTAAAGACTTAAATAATGACAAATAATACATTATATTATATTATATTATATTATGTATTTATTTATTTATAGTAATAACAATAATATCTTAGTTCTCTTTACAATAAAATATTGACATCCAATTACAAGATCTATAAATCAGTCACTTGCGTTTCTACAATGCATAACAGCATGTAAATATAATAATAATAATAATAATAATAATAATAATTACACTTTCATTATAATTATATAGCTATAATGCATCATTATTAATAACAACAACTACTACTACTACTGATTATAAGAATTAATATACTACTACCACTACTACTAATACAAATATTTAATATAATAATAATAATAATACATAAAAAGGTTTTCATTAAATTATAAACTACAAACAAGTAAATAAATAATGATAAATAATAAATAGTATATTATATAATTTAATTACATTATATTATTATGATAATAATAATAATAATAATATAATTACAGGTAAAATGAATCATTATTAATATGCTAATTATTATGATTGATATACTAGTACCACTACCACTACTAGTAATACAAATATTTTATATAATAATAATAATAATAATAATAATAATAATAATAAAACATTTAAAGGATTTTCATTTTATTATTATACACCGTAAACATATTAAACATAAATAAATAAAGATAAATAATAAATATTATATAATATAATTTAATTACATTATATTATATTATTATCTTATATTATAATTATAAATCCAATGAAAATAGTAAAAAATAATACTTAATTAATTATTTACATTTTCATTATAATTATATAGTTATAATGTTTTATGTTAATAACAACAATAACAACAACTAGTACTACTACTACTAATTATAATAATTGATATACTAGTACCACTACAACTAACACATATATTATATATAATAAAATAATAAATAAAAAATTATCATATAATTATACAGTATAAACATTACAATAAATAAATAATGATAAATAATAAATAGTATATTATTTAATTAAATTATATTATAGCAATATATTATTATATTATAATATTCTAACATATTACATAATCAGTAATAATAATAATTAGTTCTTGTTACAAAAAAGAATGACATCCAATATATAACAGCATGTAAATATAATAATAATACTAATAATAACAACAGCAATAACATATCAATCTTATTTTTTTACACTTTCATCAAAATTAAATAGTTATAATGAATCATTAACAACAACAACAACTACTACTACTACTACAAATAATAATAATAATTATAATAATTATTATTATTATTATTAATATACTGCTACCACTACTACTACTGCTAGTAATACAAATATTTTATATAATAATTAATAATAATGATAATAATAATAATAACAATAATAGACTTTTTATATAATTATATAAACATAAGAATAAACAACGATAAAGTATTGTATTATTTAATTAAATAATATTATATAACATATCATAATATTTTAACATTATATAATAAAAAGATTTTCATTATATAATTATATAAACATAAGAATAAACAATAATTAATCATTAATATTATATTACTTAATTATATAATACTATATAATATAATCTTATATTTTAACATTATATAATAAATAGTAATAATAACAATGATATGGTTTTCATTATATAATTATTTAAGCATAAACAAACAAACAAACAAACAAACAACTTTTTTTAAAGGTTAAGGTCTCTTTACAAGGAAATAAATTACAGCATCCAATTACATACTTACATATAAGGAGAAGAAATAAAGGTGCTGCCACCAATTTGTTTGGAATAGCAGACATAAAATGTCCCTACAACCTGACAAATATCACTGAAGTAAATGTCTTGTTTGGATCAGGAAAGCAACCCACACAGAAAACTAGCCAATCAGGAACTCTCTTCATTTGTGAATTAATTTGCATATTCAAACTTGACAACATAACATTTCTCATCATTCACACAAAACATCTCGCAATTGCTACAAGAAGGGGCCCTTCAAAGAGGCTGGTGCCCCGAGGCCTCACAGAACCATAATCCCTGCAAGACTGTGCGTGCGTGGATTTGACTGGAGGACTTCAGCCCCTGTGGTGACGTGCTAAACCCAGGTTGACATAAGCAGTCTGCAGTGATCTGCACTGCCAGAGAACAATTCCTCCAGCCAGCAGAGCTCTGATTAAACAAACATCCCATTCTTCACAAGCTCAGCTTCTCCACAGGCCTCCAAGTACTGAAGCCACATCTTAATGCCCGCAGGACAGGTTGGTTTACACTGGGTTGTAAACGAACCTCTTGGGTTCCCATTTGGAGCAGTTAAACTGAAGCCCTAAATGCAAGTGCCGTCGCTCTAGTCGTGTTTTGGCAGCACAGAGGGCACTGATTTACTGGCTAAGACTATCTCTGTTAAACATCTCCCTGTGCTTATCCTCTGCTACCAATGTAAATCCTAACTCTTGGGGGATGGGAACGACTTGGCCTGATGTTCAAGAAACTGGACTGAAAAATAATGCGTAATTTGGTGTGCTTAATTATAATTAAAATATTGAAATGAATTCAATTTATCATTGGCCATGTGCAGAACATGTTCTGCCACAATAATATAATATTATCTCAGAATTATCTTCATTCTCAGCAAAAATCATTAATAATAATAATAATAATAATAATAATAATAAACTTATATTAATATTATTATTATTATTATTATTAATAAAAATTATTTTAATTATATTATCAAATATATAGATTTATATATATATATAGATAATATCCATAATTATAATATATAGATAATATCCATACATCAGTCACTCCCATCTCTGTATGGTATAACAGCATATAAATAATAATAATAACAATAAAAATAATATATATTTTGTATTTATTATTATTATATATTATTATTATTATTATTATTATTATTATTATTATTATTATTATTTAAAAAACTAAAATATTTAGTTTTATTTACAATAATACACATAAATATTATATCTAAATATTATTAATATTAATAACAACTAATTAATAAACAACTATTACTACTAATTATTATTATTATTATTATTATTATTATTTAAATTATATTATAAAATATTCAATTGTATAATATTTATTGTTATTACAAAATCCATACATCAGTCACTCCCATCTCTGTATGGTATAACAGCATATAAATAATAACAATAATAACAATAATAATAATTATTATTATATTATTTTAAGCCTTTGTTTTCTTTATAATAATATATACATATGAATATTACATATAAATAATATTAATATTAATCATAACTAATTAATAAACTACTACTACTACTAATACTAATACTAATAATAATAATTATTATTATTACTAATAATAATAATTTTAATTATACCATTATATTATAAAATATATAATAATATAATATTTATTATTACAAAATCCATACATCAGCCACTCACATCACTGTGATAACAGTGTAATAATAATAATAATAATAATAATAATAATAATAATAATAATAATAATAATAATAAATTATTATTATTATTTATACAAGAAATTTAAATAAATTATTACTACTGAATAATAACAATATCTATAAAATATCTATGACCAAAGTCTGCCTCCCAATGGCCCTAAATAAATTCTAATCACTTACATCAAAACATCTTTTTCTGAAAAGGGAATTCTAAGAGACAATCATAAGATAATCAGGCAGAGAATCACACTGCAGTGCTTGACTGCCCTATTAGGACTTCAACAGTCACGTTAATTTTGTGATTATCAGTCAGATCAGCCTGCTCTTCAACAGAATGCAGGAGCCATCAGCAACAAAAATGCTTTCCCAAGTCACAAAGTCAATATTTGGGATTTCCAATTATATTTATTAACTAATGTTACTCTCCATACCTCATAATTACTGTGAATAAAATATGCAACCACAGTAACAGTGAATACTGTGAATATCAAGAATGGCAATTTCCATAACAACCCAGAAAGTCTTATCACGACTGAGACGTTATTCAATAGATGAGAAAACTGAGACGTGATGTAATCAGTCAAATCTTAATTAATTGAATGCTTTTATAAGTCACTTGACACTTGACAAAAATAATGAGAGCAGCTCCAGTGGAAGCCCGGATCTAAAAGCTTCAAATGACACACAACTCTCATGCTGAGATGGTGATGAGTGCACAGCAAGCTGTAAAAAGTGTGCATTTAATGCAGATTCAACATGAGATGAGCTTTAAGATGGGTTTTTTTAGTTGCTAACACAGAGGTTGATATCTAGTTTTGTTCTTTGTTCATCTTCAGAACACAAATTAAGAGTTTTCTGACCTTCTGACCCTGCATGGACAGCAATGCAACTGACACGTTCAAGACCCAGCAAGGTAGTAAGGACATCAACATCGTTCAATTCAACTGTATTTTTATGAAGATTTATGAAAATTATGACTGAACCACTGATGTCACATGGACTATTTTATTGATGTCCTTGCTACCTTTCTGGGCCTTGAACGTGTCAGTTGTGTTGCTGTCTATGCAGGGTCAGAAAGCTCTCGGATTTCATCAAAAATCTTAAATTGTGTTCTGAAGATGAACGGTTTTACGAGTTTGGAACAACATGAGGGTGAGTAATTAATGACAGAATTTTCATTTTTGAATGAGCTGTTCCCCTAGTATGCAAAATATCCAATCAAGTGGAAAAAAATGAAATGAAATGAAATGAATAAAATAAAATAAAATAAAATAAAATAAAATAAAATAAAATAAAATTAAATAGAGCTGGTCAACAATTAATCATCCAAAATTTTTGTTTATATAATATGCGTTTGTACTGCGTATATTTAGTATGTATTTATAAAGACACACACATGCAGAACATATTTTGAAAATATTTACATGTATATATTTATATTCATATAATCTATATTACATAAAACATATTTAATATAAACATAACATATTTTTTGTAAATATATACATGCATGTTTGTGTTTATATATACATAATAAATATACACAGTACACAAACATATATTATGCACAGAAAAACTTATATATACTATATATATACTATATATATATATATATATCAAAATAATAATAAAGGATAAAGATAAATTTGGGAATAAAAGAAATAGCTTGTTAAAAATGTACTTGCTCTCAAGTCATCGAAGATGAAGATGAGTTTGTTTTTTCATTAGAACAGATTTGGAGAATTTTAGCATTGCATCACTTGCTCACCAACGGATCATCTGCAGTAAATGGGTGCCGTCAAAATGAGACTTAAAGTTTGTTTCTTACAAACATGCATCTTTTCGCTTCTCAAGATCTATTACTTGTGGATTATTGTGATGTTTTTATTAGATGTTTGGACTCTCATTCTGATGGCACCCATTCACTGTAGAGGATCCATTTGTGAACAACTGATGTAATACTAAATTTATCCAAATCTTCATTGTTCCAGTGAAGAAACAAACTTATTTACATCTTGGATGACCTCAGGATGAGTACATTTCCAGCAAATATTCATAATTGGGTGAACTATTCCTTTAATACAAGGGGTAACAGACTGGTTATCAATACTTTGTTCTGTTTTCACAATGTTGAGTGAATTTAACACCTGCCTATTCAACTTAAGAACAAGTCCGGAGTCATGGAGGAAAACACTCCTACACTCCTTTGAATGCTAACAACCCCTAATCAACAGAAATTCAGGAAATTCACCCGCCTTGTTTCATTTTCACTGTGTAAACAAGCTTCCATTACATCCGCCGCCTGCAGAGGTCTTCCGACTGGCTTCCAAAAGCACCATAACATTACGTCAAATGATCCAGAACAAATGCAAGTGAGCTTAAGCGATAACAAAGCAAATATAGTATTTACTTCTTTCAACAGCTCCTTCTGAAAGCATTTTCCTTGTTTCAACCAACCAGCAAACCGTACACAAAGAATAGAAGGCTAACATCTATTGAAGGACACATCTATACTGCTATCAAAAACTAAACCAATGAATACACAAAGGTAAACATCAGAAACAAGTTACTGTTCAGAACTGCAGTACGTAGGTGCTGCAACAGTGGCCCCTGAACTGGCCATTTATCACAAGCACATCCACACTAAGATGAGTATATCTTTTTTTAAAGACTTTTGCAAAAGTTAATGCAAATCTGCAAATCACTCCGCAGCCATCTTAGTTACATTCTTGGCAGATACTTTCCAGTCAGACTAGCACAGCTTGAGTCTCTTTCACAGGGAAAAGACAAAAAACAGATTATGTTTCAATAACATGCTTTAAATCAAGAATAACATCTAATAACAACTGTATAAAACTTAAAATAACAGTACAGTATTTCTCTGTTGGTTCTAAAAGACTGTTGGCTCTTTTAACTGACAGCAATTTATGCATACAGTCTTCATGGAAGAGATTTGGAGAAATTTAGCATTACAGCTCACCAATGGATCATCTGCAGTGAATGGGTGCCGTCAGAGTGAGAGTCCAAACAGCTGATGAAAACATCACAGTAATCCACAAGTAATCCACATGACTCCAGTCAATCAATTAACATCCAGAGAAGCTGCGTGTTCGTAAGAAACAAATCCATTAAGGCATTTTTAACATCAAACCGTTGCTTCTGGCCAAAAGTCCACAGTAAGTTACATTTACACCCCCTGTAGTCCTCTCACACCAAAATAATCTCCATTTAGAACCTTTTTAGATTGTTTTTGCTTATAAACGGTGCTTGATCTGTGCAGATTTCTCACCTGATTCACACAAGGTGAATTTTTACGTGACACCAATTTCTCCCATGTATTGCTCTATAGTTCAGGGTCAAAAGTTTACATACACCTTGCAGAATCTGTTAATTATTTTACCAAAATAAGAGAGATCATACAAAATGTTTTTTTTTTTTTTTTTTTTTTTTTTTTTTATTTACTACTGACCCGAATAAGATATTTCACATAAAAGATGTTTACATATAGTCCACAACAGAAAATAATAGCTGAATTTATAAAAATGTCCCCATTCAAAAGTTTACATACGCTTGATTCTTAATACTGTGTTGTTACCTGAATGATCCACAGCTAAATGTGAACCGTTTCCAACAATGACTGTATGATTTTGAGATCCATTTTTTCAAACTGAGGACAACTGGGGGACTCATATGCAACTAGTACAGAAGGACCAAATGCTCACTGATGCTCCAGAAGGAAATACGATGCATTAAGAGCCGGGGGGGTGTAAACTCTTTGAATTCGAAGATCAGGGTAAATTTAACTTATTTTTTCTTCTGGGAAACATGTAAGTATCTTCTGTAGCTTCTGAAGGACAGTACTAAATGAAAAAAAAATATATGATATTTAGGCAAAATAAGAAAAATCTCCATTCTGTTCAAAAGTTTTCACCCCTGGCTCTTAATGCATTTTGTTTCCTTCTGGAAATAGTTGCATACGAGTCCATCAGTTGTCCTCGGTGTAAAAAGATGGATTTCAAAACCATACAGTCATTGTTGGAAAGGGTTCAAACACACAAAAATGCTGAAAACCAAAGAATTTGTGGGACCTGAAGGATTTAACTGTTCAGGACAAAGGGATTCATGAACAACCATCACTAAACAAAACAAACACAGCTGTGGATCATTTAGGTAACAACACAGTATTAAGATTCAAGTGTATGTAAACCTTTGAGCGGGGTCAGTTTTATAAATTCAACTATTATTTTCTTTTGTGGACTATATGAAACATCTTTTGTGTGAAATGTCTTATTCAGGTCAGTAGTAAATAAAAAAACAACATGCATTTTGTATTATACCTCTTATTTTGGTAAAATAATTAACAAGGTGTATGTAAACTTTTGACCTCAACTGTACAGGCATTCATTATTTCCATTCTCACTTTACTGTCCTTGAAAGTACACATTTACACAAACTTTCGCAATAAAACATAAAAAAAAAAAACAAAAAAAAAACAGAGGCTTGTTTCCATCGCTTGATTCTTATAAAATGTCATGTCATCAAATTATAAACTGATGGATTAATCTGGTAAATGAATGCGACAGAGTCACTGTCCCTGTGATTTATTTGACCAATTAATGCACAAACTCCTAAGTATTTACACATGAAAGGTAAATTAATCAGATGGCGTATTAATATGATAAGCAGGGTGAAATAGCAGTAACATAATCATCCTAAATGTATTGCCGTGTCATGCCCCTTTAAGCACACGAGCAGTGATTGATCTAACGCAACCCAATAGTGACTATTTATTCACAGTTGTGTCATTTATCACATTGCTTTAGTACAAGCCGTTCCCTACCTTTAAAAAAACCCTTGACTAATTTTCTTTTAGAAACAAGCCAGAGATGTCAGGGGACGTGTTTGTGAGGTCAATGGTTTGAAAGCTGAATCTCCCCAAAGAGGAACACACAATATGCTCTTCGGGGTAAATTTGAGGTTATGACTGTGTTCATATTTTTCATTAACTTCCTAAATGTTGCTGGCTTTGATGGGGAACTATGGGCCAAAGTTTTCCCCACGGACTTTCCCCACAGTGACACCAGATATTGTGCTGTATTTTCTCAAAACACAGATTATCGAAGACTGATTCTGGTATGCAAACCCTTATGTGTTTTAAACATTAGTGAAATGCTATTGCAATATGGGTGCCAGTGACAAGTCATGTGATACATATTGAATGTAAGTCTCATAGGACAAATTAACACTGTAAATAAAAAAGCTATAAAAAGCTCAAAGAATCTTAACATAAACAGTATAAACACCCTTGGCAAAGAGAGTGTTGATTTAAAAAGCAAAATCTACAGAAAGCTACAGAGGCCTATTAGGCTGATTTACAAAGATTTCAGGCAACAAGTCTGCATAATTTATGAAAGTAAAAATCTACTAATATACATTAGCCAGTTCATACATTTTGCATGGTTTGGCTTCAAGGTAAACTGAATTTTTCAGTCAGCTGCATTCCATCATTGCTATTTTTAATATTTATATTAATACACTACTGTGCAAAAATTTGGGTTTGTCATGTTTTTAAAATAAGTGTCTTATGCTCACCAAGAATGCATTTATTTGATCAAAAATATGAAAAAAAAAAAACAGTAATATTGCGAAGTATTATTACAATTTAAAATAACTGTTTTCTATTTGAATATATTTTAAAATGCAATTTATTTCTGTGATTCAAAGCTGAATTTTCAGCATCATCAGTCTTCAGTGTCACACAATCCTTCAGAAATCATTGTAATATGCTGATTTGTTCCTAAAAAAAACATTTCTTTTTATCATTGTTAAAAACAGCTGCTTTAATATTTTTGTGAAAACATGTTTTCCCCAAGATTCCTTGATGAATAGGAAGTTCAAAAGAACAGCATTTATTTAAAACATACATCTTTTGTAACATTATAAATGTCTTCACTATCACTTATGACCAATTTAATGAATCTCTGATGAATAAAGCTTACATTTCTTTTTAAAATAAAATAAAATAATAAAATAAAATAAAATAAATAAAATAAAATAACTTCCTTACCCTACACTCTTGAACGGTAGTGTATATTTTACAAAGTTATGCATTTCAGAAAATATTACTCGCATTGCACATTTTTTATACTATGGTTATACAGTATAGCATGTGCCCCCTCTCAAACAGATGGACAGCTGTTTTGTGTTACAAACAAATGTGTTTCACGGACGTTTCATAACCAAAATCCCTCATATTCTTTTGTATTCAAAGCAGCACCATGCAGACCATACAGTTCAACACTTCAGGGTAAAATATTTGCTCTTAAAGGTGAGAAAAGATCTTTTTCCACTACCTAACTGAGGCAACTAATGTCAATTGTAAGTAGTTAATTCAATTGACGTCCTCTGTGCTTTGTGATGGATTCCAAAAAGCTTACAAAAGCAAGATGTCAGCTCTGAAAAATGTGCAATACTCCATTGTTTTCCCTTGACATTATGATAGTATCTGCAGAAATGCAATCTGATAGGTTCGGTTTAATCTACTTTACTAATTCAGCCTTCATTCTCTAAGGCAGCTCCCTAGACTCTTCTCAAAAGTTGCATAACCACAAGGATAAGACTGAAAAAGCACCATAAAAAGATCATAAAGGTATCATCCGAGATGCAACAATTGATTGACCACTGAATGGTTTCAGCCAGTGTGCTTTAGATCAGACATCACATATGGACTATTTTATGGTAATTTTATGCTACTTTTGCATGCTTTTAGAAGCATGAAATCCCAATTTATTATAACTGCTTGTAAAAGAGCTCCACAGAAGAAAGAAAGAAAGAAAGAAAGACATGAGCATGAGTGAGATTTGGTCCAATAACATTTTAACTAAGCAGCAAGACGTCCTTAGGTTGCTAAAAGTACCCAGCAGGACTAAACACTTGCTTTCACTAGCTAAGATACCAGCACTAAATAAGCATAAACCAGTCTGCAACAACAAGGAAATATAGCAGGGAAAGGAAAAAAGAGATGATGATTGGTTGGTTGAATCACAGCTGATTCAGTTTGCCTGTTTGGTCCTCATAGTAAACAACCGTGCTTTAAAGCGGTCCATGTGATAGACTGCAGATGTCATGCAGAACTGCCCAATGGGATGTTACTCATTGCAAACAAATGGTAGGAAAACCTGATTTCCTGAGCCTAGCCTGCAAGTTTCAGAAAACTTATATTCCCATGCAAGCCTCCCAGCAGGCTGATATTGGAGTAAGCAAGGAGAGGAACCTCAGGGGGAACGTTAGGGGGACAAAACATACCATGAAACCCCCAAGACAGAACAAGAGTCAAAAAGACATACATCCCAGGACAATTGAAAAGCCAACAAGTCCCAAGAAACCACAAAGTCCCTCAAACAACCTTATTGCAAACCAAAATGACAACAACAGTTTTAAAGTTTTAAAACTGAGCCACACTCATAGGCAGCGTTGTTATTGTTAATAAAAACTAAAACAATTACATTTTTGTTTCTTAAAATAAAATACAATAAAATAATAAAATAATATATTAGATGTTAGAACAGATTCTAAAAGTGCTAAAACTAAAACAGAGTTTGAGTTTGAAAATTTAAATTAAATATAAACATACACTACCAGTCAAAAGTTGTAAGACTTTTAATGTTTTTTTTTTTTGATGAGCTTCTGCTCATCAAGCCAAAAAAGTAAAATTCTGAAATATTTTCACTACTTAAAATCACTGTTTTCTATTTGAATATATTTTAAAATGTAATTTATTTCTGTGATCAAAGCTTCATTTTCAGCATCAATACTCCAGTCACATTATCCATCAGAAAGCATTCTAATATGCTGATCCGTTGCTCAAAAAACATTGACTATTATTATTATTATGATCATCATTAATATTTAAAACAGTTGAGTACATTTATTTCAGGATTCTTTGATGAATAGAAAGATCCAAAGACCAGCATTTATCTTAATAAATCTTATAAAAATGTTCTGTAACATTATACACTATACCATTCAATTTGTTATATGGGAAAGAAATCAATACTTTTATTTAGCAAGGATGCTTTAAATTGATCAAAAGTGATAATGAAGACATTTATAATGTTACAAAAGATTTCTATTTCAGACAAATACTGTCTAATGAGCTTTCTATTCATCAAAGAAACCTGAAAAAATTCTACTCAGCTGTTTTCAACATAATAATAATAATAATAAATGTTTTTTGAGCAGCAATTCACAATATTAGAATGATTTCTGGTAAAGTAATGATGCTAAAAATTGAGCTTTGAAATCACAGGAATAAATCACATTTTAAAATATATTCAAATAGAAAACAGTAATTTTAAATAGTAAATATATTTCAATTTGTATTTTGGATTTTGGATCAAATAAATGCAGGTTTGGTGAGCAGAAGAAACTTCTTCAAAAACATTAAAAATCTTACTGTTCAAAAACTTTTGACTGGTAGTTTAAAAAAAACAAAACCATTACAAAAATACATAAAATTACTAAGACTTAAATTAATAAAAAGTAAACAACATTTATGAAAGCAAAAAAATTAAGCATATATAAAATAAGAATAAATTCAACAATAATATACCAATAATTTTAAGTTAAGACATTGTATGCATGCTTCTGACTGTTTTTAATTTTTAGGGCAACTTCTGGCTAATTTTTAAAGGCATCTCTGCATGTAGAAGGCAATCCTATAATGCACTGCAACAAGCTCAGTGAAAATTCCCCTTATAAACATTTTTATAATTCATGCAATAAAAAAATTCTTTATAAAAGTATTGTACTGAACATGTGTCCATGCTACTTTATACTTTCTATGCTTTTATAAGTACCAAACTACAGAGCTTTGCATGAGAACTGCTATTTTTATGATGCATGTTGTTGTTGTTGTTGTCTACTTAGAGCGTTCCATTTCTGTCACTTACGAGGTCCCATATCAGTTACAACACTTCATACTATGTACACAGGCAGCTCTCTAGCTTTAAAAAGCGGCACTAGTGTGACTTTATCCTCAAGAACGTAGAACTTTAAATCCAGTTTTAGACTGTTAAACTGACATCACAAAAGCAGAGGAACCTGTTGCACATCTGCTTCCATTCTCCATGCAAAAAAAAGCGATTAGCAACCTGCTTGAAATAACGAAGCAATGCAATGAACCACAGCTTAATGTTCTGCCTCTAATGACAGCGTAACCACAATAAACAGGGGCAGTTAGCGAAGGGTATTTTGCTTCCATTCCTTTGAAATGCACTGTGGCTGATAACAGAGCAGAAGCAGATAAGCTTGGAAGTGGCCCTGGGAAGCAAAGTCATGCTTTGGATGCACTACTACTAAGTTTTGTTTATGTATTAACTTTGTCTCAGATGTTTCTCCTACGACTCTTCAAGAGAAATAAAGCTAGATGGGACAACAGTTACTGTAAAGTAAGAGCATTCTGATTGGTGTGTTAACAAATGCATGCATTTTGAAACTCAAGAAGAGACACATGAGGTTTTTCTTAGGAGAAACATCTAAGAAGAAGCAGATTGCTTAATTACAATACGAGCTAAACCACCACCGAAGCCAATTTGCGACTACAGAAAACAAACATTCAACTTCAAAACAGAGTTCCCAGACAAACTCAGTCACAAAAGATGAAAACTAAACTGGAGTGACCAGGAAGTCGCAGCTGAATCCCTCTTACCTGAAGATAGGTCTATGGAGAAGCTTCCTTTTGATGGTCACATACTCATCCATTTAAGAGCACGAGTCCACAGAGTGTGTGAGCTGAGGTTTCATTCAGACTGTCCCCAGCTGCTCCTCACATCGCCGTGCGTTCTGCCCGATCCAGCCTCCCTCTCCTCTTTCTCTCTCACTGACGGCCCAGTGCAAAAGGCCACGGAGGCCACATCACAGAAAACGCTCAGGCAAACACCAAACGCTAAACTCGGAGAGAGCCAGGCGCCCAACGGAGCTCCTGCGCCAGCGTTCAACTCTTATCTCTTTGTCCCTCATGCAAAAACGCTTCCCAAATGCCTGCCTCCTCTCAGAGTCATGTCCTGTACAGCCGCTCTCCTTTCCAGAAAAGCTGTCGAGCACGCAAATTAACGCTGGCGGACAGGGTCTGGTCAAAAAAAAGGGGCTGGACCCTTGTCAGGAAACAGTAATTATATCACAATCTGGCTTGCGTTTAGTGTGATGTGTGGACAAAGTTATGCGATGCAGAGCGGGTCCTTGTTTTGGAGGTGTGCGTTTCAAACAGTTGTGTCATGAGGAATCTGATTTTCCTTCATCTTTCGGTGTACTTTGCAAACTGTAACTCGGAATAACTTCTCCAGATTCTTTCTGATGTCTCATTTGAACATCACTTTACACCTTAACAATGCCAATTTTGGTATTGAGAAACGTTATCTGCATGTGGAAAGACAAACTTGAAGCTTGTTGCATCATGCCTGGTTAGGACACAGTCAAAGGGTCAGGGAGAGAGTGGAAAATTGTCATGGAAAACTAAATACTGACTGTTTCTGGCACTACAAAAATGTCGCTAACATTATAAGTGGACCTCAGGGAGAACATAAAATGATCAGAAGAGGAGAAAGGAAGAAAGATATGACCTCTTCAGGGGAGTCTCTCGTGCTTTAATCAAAAGGAACTTGGCTCTTTACCCGAAGCGGGGCAGAGAAGCGCCCAGTGATGACTCAGGAACAGTTGCAAATGCTAAAATGATCTTCAAGAGAGAGGAGATGTCAATCGCAAAGACTAACGGCATGGACACAGATGGAGACACATCAAAAAGAGAGTAAAAAAGAAACATATCTGGCAATGACGTTCGTTGGATCATTAAAACCATCTTTAAAAAGAACACATAAATGTCTCCAGGTTCACAGTCTGTCAGCTGTTCAAAACAGCACAACTTTATGAAGAACTAAGATTTATTAGCTACTAACAAGTACTGATCTGCAGTTGAAGTCAAAAGTTTACATACACCTTGCAGGATCTGCAAAATGTTAATTATTTTACCAAAAGAAGAGGGAGCATACAAAATGCATGTTATTTTTTAGTACTGACCTGAATAAGATATTTCACATAGAAGACATTTACATATAGCCCACAAGAGAAAATAATAGGTGAATTTATAAAAATGACCCCATTCAAAAGTTTACATACACTTGATTCTTAATACTGTGTTGTTACCTGAATGATCCACAGCTGTTTTTTTTTGTTTTTTTTTGTTGTTCATGAGTCTCTTGTTTGCCCTAAACAGTTAAACTGTCCGCTGTTCTTCAGAAAAATGCTTCAGGTCCCACAAATTCTTTGGTTTTTCATCACTTTTGTGTATTTGAACCCTTTCCAACAATGACTGTATGGTTTTGAGATCCATCTTTTCACTTTGAGGACAATTGAGGGACTTATAAGCAACTATTACAAAAGTTTAAAACGCTCACTTATGCTTCAGAAGGAAAAATAATGCATTAAGTGCCAAGGGGTAAAAACTTTTGATCAGAATGAAGATGTGTATGTTTTTCTTAATTTGCCTAAATATCAATTTTTTTTCCATTTAGCTCTGCCCTTTAGAAGCTACAGACGATACTTACATGTTTCCCAAAAGGCAAAATCATTTAAAATTTATCCTGAACTTCAAATTCAAAAGTTTTCACCCCCAGCTCTTAATACATTGTGTTTCCTCCTGAAGCATCAGTGAGCGTTTGAACCTTCTGTAATAGTTGCATATGAGTCTCTCAGTTGTCCTCAATACACAAAAACGCCAAAGAATTTGTGGGACCTAAATCTTTTTTCTGAAGAACAGCAGACAGTTTAACTGTTCAGGACAAACAAAGAATTCATTTCATTCAACAATTATCACTAAACAAACAAACAAAAAAAAAAACAGCTGTGAATCATCCAGGTAACAACACAGTATTAAAAATCAAGTGTATGTACTTTTGAACAGGGTAATTTTTATAAATTCAACTATTATTTTCTCTTGTTGACTATACAGTATGTAAACATTTTTAATGTGAAATATCTTAGTCAGTACTAAAAAAAAATAACATGCATTTTTGTATGATCCCCCTTATTTTGGTAAAATAATTAATATTTTGCAGATTCTCCAAGGTGTATGTAAACTTTTGACTTTAACTGTATACTACAAAGGTTCAGATTTTTTTATACAGCATTTATAGAACCTTTAAATTCCACAAAATGTTCTTTATAGAGGGAAAAGATTCTTTAGATTCTTTAAATAATACTTAATGATTCTTAACAATAAGAGAAAAAACTCTGAAACACTGAATATTTTGAGTTTGGCATGTGAAAACAAAAAAAAAGCCACAAAAGTCAAGTTTTGATTTTGTAGGGTCTTTAAAATTTTGGGTAAAACGGTCTATTTCCTCTTTTGGTCATAAAGGTAGACCCCATGTGCAGTTCTGAAAAAAAAAAAAAAAAACGTTTACAACATATAAACCAAAATCCATATGGCAAGACTGACGCAAGTAAGTACAGTACTGCAAACCCATCAAGAGTGCACTGGGGATTTTGGGAAAACTGATCATCAAGACAATAAATATTCAGACATAACATGTGTTGTTAATATATGACACACTTAGTCAACCAAAAAATACAAAAATGGCATATAAAATCCAGACATGTCACATAAACATGGGCACTGGAGAGAAAGACTAAAGTGTCCTAATAAGGCAATGGACACAATAAAGTCAATGCAAAATACGAGTCCAAATACAATTACATCCTGTCAAATCATCATAATTAAAATGAAGAAGTACTATATTGTCAGCTTACGCTAATAAAATATGTAGCACTGGGCTAAGAGTAGTAAAAACGTCATGGAGATTTAAACCCAAGTGTAAGAAATTCCACATAAAGTCAGCATAACTCACAAGCAAAGACGTCCCATGTTTTCAGGTAATCCAGAAATTATCCAAGAGCTTTGATCAGTTACAGATGGAACATATATGTACATTTTTCAAAGAAACAGTAATATGGGGAAAAACAGACACCAGAGTCTGAGTAATGTTTGAGTTACTCTTAACTGGCCCATCAAATAAAATACAAACAATCCAAACTGTTTACTCGTCTATTATGAGGCTCAGAATGACAGAAAACAGCAGATGGCTTAGGCTGTCATCTCTGGCATATCTGATGTCATTTTAATAATGGCATAATGCTCAATGTCAAATAAGGATGTCTGAGATGATGAAATGAAGAAAGTGTTTTTTAAATGTAAAATCTACTGTAGTTTTAAATGCATGCAAGTTCTTACAAAATTCCATTTTTGCATTTCTGTTGGCTTTATGTTCTACAAAATTCTACAAAACATTGTGTTATGCCAAGAGGTCATCATAATCATAAAAACTCAATATTTGTTATTTAAAGTTTTCTTTAAGTCATCTGACATTCAGTAGCCTAAACTAACCTTGCAATGTCATAAATAGTTCAAAATATGCAATATTTTGATATAATAAAAAAAAAAAACTACTGACCTTGCCAGATAGTCATGAGGCCCTGTGTGATATCATTTCCTGTTTTTCTTGTCATATGACAACAAAATGGCTTCCTTGAATGTTGTTTTTCTCCACTAGCCCCTGCTGGTAGATGCTGTAACTACACCATCTGCTTTTAAAAGGCAACTCCATTGACGGCCATTCAAAAGTAGCACTGTATTCTCACAGTACAATCTTTTTGTAAGAAACATACAAAGTGCTACTGTAATTTGTCATTGTATAATAGCAGATGTTTGTCACTGCCTGATACTTTTTGAAGCCTCTTAAAAATGTGAAATGGACTTTTTTGGGGCATCACACATAGCATAGTTGCTAATGAAGGCCGTGGCAAATCAGAACTGTCATGATGTAATTTTCCCATGACTCTACAGTGACGCATAGCATTTATTGTACAGCTCATGTAATTGGCTATTCAGATGAATGAAACGGATAACTCTCTCCAGGTATTGTACACCTCCTTGATTATACTACACAACTTTATACCAAACTACATAATTTGTAAAACTTTTACTGGTCATTTTTAGAGATGCACAGTACCATAGTGGCTAATATTAGAGGGGTTTTTTCTTCAGTTTTATAAGTTAGTCTAGTGTTTATGAAAGCCTGTTTCTGCCACTGAGTAAAAAAATTAAAAAAGGTAATTCCAACTTTTTATCTCACAATTCTAGCTTTTTTTCTCAGAATTGCATGATACAAACTGTGAAATTACAATTACGTGATATAAACTTGCAATTCCGAGTTACGAAGTCAGAATTGTGAAAAAAAATTGAAAGAATTAAAGTCGCAATTCTGAGAAATAAAGTCAGAATTGTGAAATATAAACTCACAATTGACTTTTTTTCTCAGTATTGTATAGTTTATATAATTTTGATTGTATAACATGCAAATCGGAGTTATAAAGTCAGAATTGTGAAAAACAAACATGCATTTGCAAGAAAAAAAAGTCAGAATTTTATATCTCGCAATTCTGAGAAAAGTCACAATTGTGAGTTTATATCTGACTTTATTTCTTGCAATTGTAAGTTCATATCATGCAATTCTGAGAAAAAAGTCAGAATTGTGAGTTTATATCTTGCAATTCTGACTTTTTAACTCACGACTGTAAACGCAATTCTGAGAAAAAAGTCAGAATTGTGAGTTTATATCTTGGAATTCTGACTTTATAGCTCATAATTTCTAGTTTATATCACGCAATTCTGAGAAAAAATGTCAGAATTGTGAGTTTATATCTCAGAATTCTGACTTTATAACTTACAATGGTAAGTTTATATCCCAATTCTGAGAAAAAAAGTCAGAATAAACTTTATTTAATTTTATTCAGTGGCCAAAACGAGCTTCCATTCCAAGTATTGGATATACATTTAGATTGCCTGTGCTATCAACTAAATCTTGCACAAAGTTAATCTTTAAAAAACACTAATAATTTAATAACAGAGTTAAATGTTTACTTTAGAAAATAAATATCCATTTTTGATGTTGTGATGCCTAAATTCACTTTTGATTTTAATTGATTTTAGTTTTTGGTGTTTTATTTTTACTTTATTTGGACACAATGCTGTTTGATTTTAACATCAGCCAATTATTTTATTTAAAGCAATAACATTAAAATAATGAGAACTGTTATAACACTGCATCCCTAAATATGTAGTGTATTCAAATAATTATCTGTATGAATATCATTTTGAGTTTGATTTTGAGTAACTTATTAGATATGGACAAAAAACAACAGCTGTAGAAACATCTGCTGTTTTCCAAAATCACATATGAAAACACTTCATCCCTCCACCGAGTCTTGTACACTTACTGCATGTTAGTTTTGAAACAGTACAGGATACCATATGCAGCCAAAAATATTTGAGATTGTGGTATAGAAAACGTATCCTACCACAAATCCTTGATGTTTTCTTAAAGCCAGAATGGAAAAGCGAAGATGGAATCACCACAATGTGGAAAACACCACTTCAGCCAAATATAAAATGTCATACAGACATGACTGAACATATCCATATGATATAATACAGCAGAAAGTAGCCAATGAAGGGATCAAAGATGGAGGATAAGTCTTAACACTCGATGAAAGCCTCCAGCCACAGTATCTATAGCAACAGACTTTACAATCCAGGATACAGCAGATATTCAAAAGGACAATACAGACTTAAAGGATTATTATTGGACTTCCTTACAGGCGATTTTAAGCACAAATGGACAGGTTGCCATGTCTGTTCTTCTTGGGTAACACACTTGAGAAGCCGCTATATTGAGTTTAGTGTATGTTTTTGACTTCAAAAGTCAAAAGTCACCACCACAATCCTGCATTATAGTCTTGATAAAACATTTCTGGCCAAAAAAAAAAAAAAGTTCGCTTTGTTTTTATGGGTGGGTTTTTTGTATGTGAGCATTACGTATCAGATTGTCAGTGAACAGACTGTTTGATGCTAAGAATATGATCAAATAAAGCAGCACCTGATTCTCAAGTTTATGTCAGATCAAAAAACCACAACACTGACCTCAACTGGCTGGAAAACAGATGAAACAATTGGGCATCCTGCAGACTCTTTGGCTCATTACATAGACATTATTGAGCAGAGTCACAAATACCACTTTTGATGTGGTATTTCAGTGCAAAACCCGTGTTTTATTTACTAACCATCTGTAATCCAGTCTGTGCAGACACATAAATGATCAACACAACATCTTGAGTAAAAATTCAGTCGCTGTCCCGCTTTTCAGTGCAAACACAGACTTTTTTATTTAAATTAGGTTCATTATGTTGCACTCAAGAAACTCAATTAACACCACACTGTTACTAACTATAAAAAAAACTGGTAAATCTGGAAAGATGAAAAGAAAGAGTCTTTTTGAGATTTTTATCCAGTAAAAAGAAAGATAACATCTTTAAAATAAATTGAATTTACTATTTAATAAGATATTAAGATTTGTTTTCATATGACTTTGACTTCATATACACAGTGCATTTTTTTGCACTGCACTGGCATATCTTTTAACTTTTAACTATTTTAACTTTTAACTATTCTTAAAGCAAGTGGGAAAAAAGTGCATTAAGTTTAAAAAAAATATATATTCAGTATACATTACCGGTCTAAAAACCTACGATTTTTTAAAAGAAGTCTGTTATGCTTACCAAAGGTGCATTTATTTGTTTAAAAATGCAGTAAATTTTTAAGTTTCTGTTTTTATTTATTTATTTATTTATTGTTTGTCTCCTATTTTAATTTTTCTGGACTTCATTTTAATGGTTAAATTAAAGATCACTATTCAAAAAGCATTTCTTAAAATCATGAAACATATACAATTTAACAGTAATTTATTAAAAGTCTAACAAAAATGTCATTTTTATTTGATCAAAAATACAGTAAAAAGAAATTTTGTGAATTTTTATAATTTTATTACAACTCAACATAACTTTTTTTATCTTTTGCAATGTTGCTTTAAGTAAAAGTGATCTTGTTTTAATATTTTCAGGTATTTTATCTGCAAAATTTAAATAAAATACTCAAGTATAAGTTTGCAGTTTTTTGACTGTGTGGAAGCAGTAATTCATCAAATGATGGAAAGCTGCATTTATTAGATCAAAGATACAGTATAACAGCAATTCTGTGAAATTTTATTAAAACAAAATAACTGTTTTTTTCCTTTGCAGTGTTTTTTTTGTTTGTTTGTTTCAAAATTCAGGTTTTTTCCATTTTTATGGCTTAAATTTTTTTTTTATCCCCTATTTTTATTTTTCTGGACTTTATTTTAATGGTTAAACTAAACATTATTATTCAAAAAGCATGTCTTGAAATTATGAAACCTATACAATTTAACAAAATTTTAATTTATGTTTAAAAGTTTAACAAAAATGACATTTTTAGAACCCTATGAAATATGTTTCATTTTCAATAATCAAATTCAAAAGTCTCCATTGCTTACCAAGGCTGCATTTATTTAATCCAAAATACAGTAAAAACAGAAATTTTGTGACATTTTATTACAAATTAAAATATTTTTTTTTTCTTTTACAGTGTTGCTTTTATTTTTTCAAATTCTTTTTTTTTCCCATTATAATTATTCTCCATTTTAATGGTTAAATTAAAGATTATTATTCAAAAAGCATGTCTTGAAATCATGAAACTTATCAAATTTAACAGCAATGTATTAAAAGTTTAACAAAAATTACATTTTTAGATTTTTATTTGATCAAAAATACAATAAAACCAGGCAATTTAGTGACATTTTATTCCAACTTAAAATAACTTCTTTTTTAAATCTTTTGCAGCATTGCTTTAAGTAAAAGTAATCTTGTTTCAAGATGTTTTTAGGTATTTTATCTACAAAATCTGAACACACATCAAGTATAAGATTTTTGCAGTGTATTGAATGATGGTATTGAATGATATCATCAAATGATGGAAAACAGCATTAGTTGATTTCTATTAGGCCATACATAATTTATTTCATATTTTTTCCTCTAGTTTTATGTGTGCCACATCATAAAAGTAAACCTACATTCCTTTACCTCTTCAAATCTATATTTCTGTATTCAAAGATGTTTATGTCTGTAAGTCTTATAAAATGCTTTGAACCTTTTGTATCTAGATTAACTACAGGTAGAACGCTGTACAAATGGCTTGCACCACAAGTTGCACTTTTTGGTCTCTATGGCAACAAACTGCTGCTGCTTTCTCCGCATTCCTGTCCTGAAGTGCCTTCATCACCTCATGATTAACAACATTTGTTCCACAATACAAATGCACTATTTATCGAATGTGTTACCACTGCATCTTAAAACAGCTTAAACGTGTGTCAGGAATCTCACTTTCAGGGACAGGCGTAGTACGAGAGCTCTCAGTTATGTTGCAGTGACGTGTTAACTCTTTTTCTCATAACGCTCCTTACAAAATAAGCGTGCAAAATATATATGTCTTTAGGGGTACAACAGCTCGTTACTGTGGCAGTACCCTAAAAGTGACAGCTTTGTACCTTATTTGACCCTAAAAAATGTAATTGTACCTTGTACAATACAGCACATTTACTGCCACAGTAACAAGCTTTTGCTTATTTATTTATGCATGTATTTATTTATTTATTTTGCACATTCAGACAGTGGAGGAGAAATAAAAAAAATGCAAATGAGTCAATTGTTGACATACTGTAGGAATTACTACAGATCTAATATCTCAGATATTTTGGTTTTGAAGGAATTTGAGGAGAAATGTTTAAGGTCATATTGAGATTTTTGCAATTTTTAGCACAGTTTTAAAACAGCAAATTCATGGATATTATATCTCATATAAATTGTTTTAGAAGGAATTTGATGAGAAATGTTTAATGAGGTTATACTGAGATATCTGACTTTTGCACAAGAGGTCTTTGCAAATTGAGCACAGTTTGAAAACAGAAACGAAATATGGATATTATATCTCAGATAATTTGGTTTTAAAAGAATTTGGTGAGAAATGTTTGCGTTCATACTGAGTTCACATTGACTTCTGATTGCACAAGACATCTTTTTAGTCATACTTTTAGACATTATTAAAATCTCTTCTGACACTACACAAGATTTCTCTCTGTAAGATTTCTAGGGTCTTTTCTCAGGAGAAAATACACAAAGCTCTTCATTTGATCGATATGCTCTCTAGGAGAAACAACCGAGACTTTAAAGCAACATTACATATTTCTTTTCTTTTCTATAGGAGATTTCTCTCTGCACTTTTTCATATGTGTTATAATCACAGAAGCTTGCGACCTCCCACACAAAACTGCTGAAGTGTGACTACATCCCTCATCTACTTCCACTGGTGGCTTCCTGTGGCTACAGATATGTTAAAGCCTGTGAGAAAAAAAAAATGTAAGGTTCAGGTTTTAAAAATCATTCTAATTCTGTGAGAAAAGGGAAGTCTAGACCACAACTATAACAATAATGACACAGGAACAATATTTTTGGAATCACTTGGAGAATGATTTTTCTTTCAGCCGATGAATATATAAAAACACTGACAGCCAATCAGAATCCATGGTGCTTTAACAAGCTCAAGCATTTAACCCTTGTGCTGTGCTGAAAATCCTTTACCTAATTTGGTGTTCACAGTCAAAAATGACTGGCTAATTATGCATTATCATCAAATCTTGTATTTAAAGGAGAAGTCCACTTCCAAAACAAAGATTCACATATAATGTACTCACCCCCTTGTCATCCAAGATGTTCATGTCTTTTTTTCTTCAGTCGTAAAGAAATTATGTTTCTTGAGGAAAACATTTCTGCATTTTTCTCCATATAATAGACTGATATGGTGCCCCGAGTTTGAACTACCATAATGCAGTTTAAATGCAGCTTCAAACGATCCCAAATGTGGTTGTAAAAGATCCCAGCTGAGAAAGAACCGCCTTATCTAGCAAAACAATCAGTTATTTTTACAAAAATAATACAATGTATATACTTTTTAATGCCAAACGCTCGTCTTGTCTTACTCTGCCTGAACTGTTTTTTTCTGGTTTATGACAGTTAGAGTATGTTGAAAAACTCCCATCTCACGCTCTCCCTCAACTTCAAAATCACCCTGTATCGCTGTTTTACCTTTTTTGTTAAGGGTGTTTGATCTTCTTTGCATGTTCACTGTGTCAGTACTTCTGCAGTGATGTAGGATGATTTTTGAAGTTCAGGGAGAAAATACGATTGGAGTTTTTCGACATACCCTAACTGTCTTGAGGCAGAATACACAGAGTTCAGGGAGAGCAAGACAAGATGAGCGTTTGAGATTAAAAAGTATTTAAATTGTATTTTTTTAATGAAAATAACCAATCGTTTCGCTACATAAGACCCTCCTTCCTCAGCTGGGATCGTTTACAACCGCATTTGGTATCGTTTAAAGACGCATTTAAACTGCCTTTTGGAAGTTAAAAATCGGGGCACCATATCAGTCCATTATATGGAGAAAAATGCTGAAATGTTTTCCTCAAAAAACATAATTTCTTTACGACTGAAGAAAGAAAGACATGAACATCTTGGATGACAAGGGGGTGAGTACATTATATGAATCTTTGTTCTGGAAGTGGACTTCTCCTTGAATCTTTCTGCCAACTTGTTTTCTTGTCACAGGTTATGCATTTCTTTTTGGAACTAACAGATCGTACGCCATACTGATGTGAGTTTATGCACCTCAAAAAAAAAAAAAAAAAAAAAAAAAAACTAGGGCGCTATGAAATTTTTATTTTATTTTTTATTTAATTTTCATATTTTATTTTATTTTCAGATTTTTTTCTCCCAAATCCCACTCTGGATTCATTTTTTTTTCCATTTTTATTTTTCTGGACATTTTAATGGTTAAACATTATTAATCAAAAAAACATGTCTTAAAATCATAACACATCCGACAGGGGACATCGGATGCAAAGTTCACTTTTTCATGTTGTTTGAATATTAATGTGTGTTGGCAGTGTATGTACATATCTACCCTATAATGATAAAAATCCATGCAGTTGTTTTTAATTAATCTGTAAAAATAATATCCCTTTTTTCAAATCGAGCCGTTCTCAGATGCCTGGCGTTGTGGCATCACATAGACAGAGGGCGCTACCACAATAGTTGATTGACATGAGCGTCTTACCTCAGATCAGCTGTAACAGTCCGACCTTCATTGTTTCGATGCCGGAGCAGAGATGTAAGTTAGACAAGAATATCTCCAATTGAGCGATTGAGGTGTTGTGTTGCTGGATGTAATAATGAACATAGTGGTCGTCATTTACTCCGGACATCTGAGCCGCTGAAGATGCAGAGGATTACATTTGTTTGTGAAGGGAATGCGGCTCCCGATCTACATATATCCATCTATGTTCGCGCGAATCATTCGTGATCCAGCTTCACTTACAGCAGAAGTGAGTATAAGGGTTTTTTTTAATGAATCTTTGCGATCGCCTTTCCTAATAATGTGCTAGTTAGGAAGTTTAGCGGCTAAATGCGGCTAAATGAGGCTAAAGTAAACAGGCTCGTCACTCCACAGAGAGAAGAGAGGGGCAGGGCGAGCAGAGCTCATTTGCATTTAAAGGAACAATCCTTTAGAATGGGATGATTTTTGCTCATTTTTGACAAGGTAAAAAGGGTGTTGCTTTACACTACCATTGAGAATTTTAACCAAAGTATATTATAGACTTTTCATTAAGACCCTAAAGAATCATATCAACTTGTGGAAAATGGGCGTCCGATGACCCCTTTAACTCTTTCCCCGCCAGCATTTTTGAAAAATGTTGCCAGCCACCGTCAGCATTTTTGATGATTTTCTCTCAAATTTTATGGCCCCCAGAATATTTTGTTGTATGAATATCTGAACATGCAATGCTTCAAAATAAAGATCATAGCATCTACTTTTAGATGCTATGATCAGCCCTGCAGAGTTTAGACACAACCCTAATTAAACACACCTGATCCAACTAATCAAGTCCTTCAGGCTTAATTGAAAACTGCATAGGTCGTGTGTTGGAGCAAGGTTGGAACAAAACTCTGCAGGGCTCTGCAGAGTTTGACACCCCTGTTATAAACAAAAAAAATCTGTTTTATCAACACTTGAATGTAGGTAAGTTTCATTAAAAAAAAAGCAACATTTTCAACAAAAAGCTGAGAAAATCAAATTTTTATTAAATACTACATCTGGATCTTATTCAGTACTATTATCAAAGCAAAGATGCAACACATGGCTTCCATCAGCACTCCCAAAGCTTGCACAGTCCTTTACAACTTCCTGGATTAACATTTCACTTGCTAACATTAGGCAGTTTTCATTTATATGTGGGTTAGTGTTGATGATTGCATTGTTTTTCATATGCATATGCTTACATATGAGCTCTTCCTCATCTGTGTTTTTGATCGGCACATTCTAGACTCATTTAGGAGATACGTAATAGCGCCCCTGAGTGTATAACAGTGAAGACACGGAAACAGAAAATTCAGAAAGCAAAAACAGAAAGTTTGGCAGGGAAGCCTTGTCTCAAATAATGGAAAATTACGTGTTTGGCGGGAAAAGAGTTAACAGCAATTGAAAAATTAAAAGTTGATCAAAAATGTAATTTTTAAGGCACTATGGAATATGTTTTATTTTACATTTATTTTTTTTTATTATTTTTTAAAAGTCATAAAACATTAATTTTCTTGTGATCCACTGAAAAAATTATACCCTTTTAATTTTTTTGGCAAAAAAAGTGTGGCACAACAGGTGTAGGGTAGACCAGGTACAGTTGGTACAGGGGTACATTTGCCAATCACCACACTGGGACAGCTAACCAATCACATCACATTTTTAATTTTTCGGAAGGCGGGCCTTCATCACACTTGGAACTAATCGAGCCATTTGTGCCAGGTTGGGGGAACGGTATTGTGATAATGTAAATTATGTGAAAAATAATGCGTTTTTCGAACAACCAAGCATGAGAGCATGTTCTAGCACACCCCCAAAACAAAATCAAGACTTTGTAAAAGAGCATAATAGGACCCCTTTAAGTGATGTGATCTACTTTCAGTTTATATTTTCAAAATTCAACAAATTCCATGACATTCCGTGTTATACAGTAAATAAAATTTTTATGACTGTATTCCGTGATTCCGTCCCAATTGAAAATATTCAATCCAATATTTAGTAATAATATATCATCATAAAGGAGATTTATAAGCAATTTTATGTAATCTGGTCATTTTTGACTGGGAACACCACAAGTGTAACAAGGTGTGGAAAAAAAAACACAAAACGTAACCCTGTGCAGGTATGAGCAAAGTACAAATTTTAGTCCAATGTCATGAACAAAATGATTGGAACACAGCATTAGTTACCGAAAATGTTTCATCCATTGGTGTGAACACTAACAGAATGTAGTTAGTGTTACAGATCTTGTTCTTGATGTAAAAGGGTTTTTAGGTATGTGAGATCTATCAGTTTAGCAAATCTCAACAGTCTTCCTGCGCTTTCCAGAGTCATATGGCCCGCCCATGTGATTTCAGTAAGTGTCTTGAATGGAAACAGTGTTGCGCTTCATGTGCAAATAAATGGCAGAACTGTTCTAGTGGGGCAGTGGAACACAAAGCTGTGAGTTTGAGACAGCAAGACGTAGGATTAATTAGCACACGCAGGCTAACATGCTGATAATTAGCTTGTCTGTAGCGCATTCTGTTAAGACCGAGCCCCGACTGAAAGCCCTTGGGAAGCATGAGTCATTCCCCGCAGGAGGCTGAGGAAAACATCACTCAGGCCCTTTTTACATCGCTCGTGCCATTATGAGGCTAAAGAGTGTGTTGCTAGTGGTAACAGCCCTTTTGATGAAATTCCTTAGATGATGATATTATGAGAATTGATTTGACATTTCGAGTAAGCATGGAACTTCTTATTAAAAAATCTGCGTGCACGTAAAATAGAATCATTTCTGCATTCAAAGTGCCATTAAATACAACATAAGGGCGATGTGAGGACTGTGCAGATTGTGTTTTTCTGTGCTATTGGCCTTAATAGCTTTTGACTGAACATTTGATTGAGAAGAAATAATTTTATATCAAAATGAGATAATATTAGCTGTTGATTCTTGAATATGAAAACACACAAACACCATTCAAACAGCTGTTTGATCCTAATAACTTTGAACTTAAATTAAAAAGCGCCATTGCTTCCCACAGGAATGAAAAGTCACAACTTGGATTTTTTTAATGCTGTAGCTGTTTCTCCTAGACAGCAAATGGAAACTTTTACTTCAGACTGTTCAGATTTTACTCCTTTAAAGTTTCAGATAAGATCTCAACAATGGCTCAAAATGTGCTCAGATGTTCGAGGGGAGCCAGATTTATCAATATGAACTCAGTCATTTCTCATTAAAATCCTTTTAACACCAAATTATATGTCAGTGATTGTGTATTGAAGGACAAAGTTGATACTTAAACATCTGGGAACTCTAAAAAAGAAATAATATTACACACTTATTCTGTCATCATGTACTTGCATTTGTATTGTTTTAAATCCATATTTTTCTACTTTCTTTCATTCTCTGAGGATAAACAATGAAAATTAAGTCCATATGACTCAATTTTACTGAAGTCATACAGTATGATGTGACTTGCAGGAAGGCAACAATTTAAAGGGGTAGTTCACTCAAAAATGAAGTTTTTGTTATCATTTCTATCATGACAACTCTTGGAAGATTTTATAATGGAATGGATATGACATTGTTAATATATTTGGTCTTGGCGGAATAGATTTCCTATGCTGCCGCTGTTGGTTATTGCTGGTGCAAAGCAAGTACAGGAACTTGCTACTGCCAGTACATGATACAGGGCTGTGAGTTTTTAAGACATACTGCTGCTGCACAAGTAGCATATATAATAACCCGTAGCAGATCTATACAGGTGGAGCTGGGGAGGTGGAAGGCTTCAGAGGAACTGCTCTAGTGAATGCTAACAAGCCAATTAAATGTAAAGCAGCAAGCTTATTGGCTGCGTATGCAACATGAACCAATCAGCTTGTGCCAAATAGTTTAACGCTGCAAATATCATCAGTTGCATTTAAGGAGAAGCCCACTTCCAGAACAAAAATTTACAGATAATGTACTGTCATCCCAAGATGTTTCTTTTTTTCTTCAGCCGTAAAGAAATTATGTTTTTTGAGTTGACCATTTCAGGATTTTCCTCCATATAATGGACTGCTATGGTGCCCCGATTTTGAACTTCCAAAATACAGTTTAAATGTGTCTTCAAGCGATCCCAAATGCGATTGTAAACGATCCCAGCCGAGGAAGAAGGGCCTTATCTAGCAAAACGTTTGGTTATTTTCATTAAAAAAATACAATTTAAATACTTTTTAATCTCAAACACTTGTCTTTTCTTGCTCTCCCTGAACTCTGTGGATTCTGCTTCAAGACAATTAGAGTATGTCGAAAAACTCCAATCGTATTTTCTCCCTCACCTTCAAAAATCATTTCAAAATCATCCTACATCACTGCAGAAGTACTGACCCAGTCTTTGCAAAGTGAACATGCAAAGAAAATCAAACACCCTCAACAAAAAAGGTAAAACAGCAATATAGGACGATTTTGAAGTTGAGGGAGAACATGAGATGGGAGTTTTTCAACGTACCCTAACTATCATGAACGGCAAAAAAACAGAGTGAGACAAGATGAGCATTTAACATTAAAAAGTATATAAATTGTAATATTTTTATGAAAATAACCAATCATTTCGCTAGATAAGACCCTTCTTCCTCGGCTAGGATCGTTTACACCCGCATTTAAACTGCATTTTCGAAGTTCAAAATCGGGACACCATATCAGTCCATTATATGGAGAAAAGTCCTGAAATGTTTCCCTCAAAAAACATAATTTCTTTATGGTTGAAGAAAGAAAAACATGAACATCTTGGATGACAAGGGGCGAGTACATTATCTGTCAATTTTTGTTCTGGAAGTGGACTTCTACTTTAATGACCCATCAGCCTACACCATCTAAAGTTTCATGACTGAACTTGGCATTGACTTAACTTCATGTTGATCCAAATGTGTATGAATCAGCTGCTGAGCATAAAAAAGACATTTTGAAGACTGTTGGAATCCAAACAGACGATTCCAACAGTCCTTGAGTTCAAATCTTGAGTTACACAGTCTTCAAAATATTATTTTTTGTGTCGGGCAGAACAAAGAAACTCACACAGGTTCAGAACAAGTGAATGGTGAGTAAATGATGACAGAATTAAATTTTTGGCTGAACTATGCCTTTTAAGTCATTATTCTCGGGCTGCCCTCGACTAAAGATTTTTCTGCTCGACTATTTGTCGTTCATTTTAAGCATGTTTATTAATAAACCATTTAAATCATAACAGTAAGCCTTTAATTTGCCTAAATAGCCTAGCAAGCACTCAAGCGCATAAATCTTTCCATAGCACACCAGAAGAAGTAATGATTATGAATGTATCAGGGAAAAACAGTAAGGGGGCTGCGTTAACATTTTAATAATTTATTGATAAACTAGTGCTTCTTTGTTTTCAGGTTCAGAGATGAAGTCTGCGACACTGACTCATCTCCGCAGTAGTGTATGCGGCTGTATGCATGTTTTATACGGATTACATAATCTACGAATATTTGTTTTCTACTTGACTTGGTTCATTTGAAATTAGACATATCTGTAAGACAAGCATGAAGTTTCGGTTCAATTATTTTTTTTTTTTTTGATGCGCCGCTCAAGTGCACAGAGACCTAAATGGCAGAAAGTGCATCCTGTTTGCCTTTATTATTTTACAAAAGCGCAATGTTTTGTTGTTATTGTGAGTGCACACAAATAAACGTAGAGAAATTTGAAAGATGTCTTAATCTTATCTGTATGACCAAAAATGACGGAGTATTTTAAGAGCAAGTGGCTGCACCAGCGCCTCCATTTGACATGAGGTGAGTGCGCTACTGTTCAGCTTCCACACTCCGCACATTTTTCTAGGTTAACATTAGATTGAGTGGGCATGCAAAGTTGCTACTACATAGATATTTCAGATGACTAGCCATATTTCAGGTCGATGAATGATAGGCAAGCATTTGGATGTCCTCCCTGATGCACTGTATTACCCTATAGACCAGCTGACTGCGTGACTTTGCTACTTCCTGTGTATTTTTTTTTAGTGACTAACGGTTAGTTGACTATTAGGGGGCAGCCCTACATTATTTACCATTAATCTTCTCATCTGCTGTACACTCTTAAAAATAAAGGTGCTTCACGATGCCAAGAACCTTTTTTGTTTAAATGGTTCCATAAAGAACCTTTAACATCTGAAGAACCTTTCTGTTTCACAAACGGTTCTTTGTGGTGAAAAAAGGTTCTTCAGATTATAAAAAGGTAAGAAAGAGATTGTTCTTTAAAGAACCTTTGACTGAACCTTTGATTCTTCTATGGCATTGCTGTGAAGAACCTTTTAAAGCACCTTTTTTTTTAAGAGTGTAGCTGTCAAATCAAACACGACGGCAATTATGTCAATGCGTTTAATCATACAACGCAAAAATCACATGGCTTCACATGGCTTCTTTAATCCATTTTAGAGCATTTTCAGACTTGGAATATTAGAAAATATCTTTCAATTTATTAATCAAAAACTCAACTTTTGAAAGAAAAGCATTACATATTTGGATAAGCTACTTCTTTGAAAGGTTAGCTCACCCAAAAATGAAAATGCTGTCATTAATGAATCATCTTCATGTTGTTCCAAACCCATAAGACCTTCATTCATCTTCGGTACACAAATTAAGATATTTTTGATTAAATCCAATAGCTTCCTGACCCTGCACAGACGGCAATGCAACCGTAATTTTATGAAGCTGAATAATGTTGAATATAGTTGTTATTTTGGTTTCCTTCTTCATAACATTATGGTTAAAACACTGATGTCACATGGACTATTTTATCGATGTCCTTGCTACTTTTCTGGCCCTTGAAAATGGTAAGTGCCTTGCTGTCTATGCAGGGTCAGAAAGCTCTCGAATCTCATCGAAAATACCATAATTTGTGTTTCGAAGATGAACAGGATTGGCATGACATAAGGATGAGTAAATAATGACAGAATTTTCATTTTTTGGATGAACCATCCCTTTAAGTCTTGTGAGCTATAAACGAGCCACCTCTGAGAAATGCAATTTTCCCCTGTTTTGAGTATTTCTTTTTCTCTCTGCCTCTCTCTTTTGAGTTGTTCAGGTTGAGTTAGTCACGCTGAAATTCCCGCAGTACCATTTCTAAGCCTTGTGTTCTTTTATTCTTGACAGACTTGTCAAAAAAAAACAAAAAAAAAATGAATTGAGCTCTGAAAATTTGAGATGATGTCATGGAAAGAAAGAGAATCAAAAATTTGTCGCATTTAGTTGCTAACGACTCTGTTTGTTTGTTTTTTTCCATAGCCACCCATAGCAGTTTTCTTCCGATCTAAAACTGATAAAGCAATCATAATTTAACCTTATAGCCTCACACTGTGATTCATGTTGCTATAGCAACCATCATACGTGAACATGGAGCGGATAGTGCTGATATCAAGAATAAATGGGTTTTTGTTTTGTTTTCTGTTCACTTCTGTTTCTTTTATCGCTTACAGCCAGCTTTTCATGCTTTGCAGATTTACACCGATAGCAAGTTATAAAATAATTGAGAAGGGACAGCTGGCATTTTCACTTTTTGAAAGGTGCTCTCAATATATTAATGACATATCGTCAAGAATCTACTTCCTTTATTCTTCTACAATCACAGAGAAAAGCCTCTTTAAGAAAGGATTTGGTTGTTTGCCGAAATCATTACAGAGGCCTCGAGCATTCGCCGATTGAATGTGAGAAAATGGTAATTGCATTGCTACACTTTCATTTTCAGGCAAAATTGTTTATCAGGGAGCCATTCTCTCTTCGGGTCATGATCTAATCAAGTCAAAGTCAACCGGCCCTATTTAGACAGTCAACATCAGGTGGATATAAAACACAAAGTAAGAGAGGGAAAAAATCCTGAGAAGAGAGATTAAACAAGCAAGTACAAATTATGGTCTAAACTGCTCTCAGGAAATTGCTCAGATCACTGGACGGCTTCTAAATACAGCCGCAGATAGCTGTCGTACTGGCTTATTGTTCTAGGCGCACATATGGTGCCGTGCTCTGGTATTCCAGTCCACTAAACAAATTGTTTAGCTGCCAGCTGAAGCCCCGTTCACACTGACAGCAATTTTAGCAATGGAGGTTCGTGCACTGTTGGTTGCGAAGGTGTTCCTGCTGTGGGATGTCCTGATGGTATTTGTGAGCTTTTAAAGTTTTTGAAAAATCTGATCAGAAATTAGATAAAAATAAGAGGTTATTCTATTTTTCCTTGCAGATAAAATTTACATTATGCAGAACAGAAAGGTTTTTACACTACCTTTCAGATTTATAAATGTTTCTGAAAGAAAAAGTCTCTTATGGTCAATGAAGCTGCATTTATTTGATTAAAAATGACAGTAAAAGCAGTAATACTATGACTTATTACGATTTAAAAGAACTGTTTTTTATTTGAATATATTTTGAAATGTTATTTATTCCTGTGACGCAAAGCTGAATTTTTTTCAGTCCTCATTGTCACATGATCCTTGAGAAATCATTCTAATATTTTGAAAAACAGTTGTACAGCTTAATATTTTTGTTGAAATCATGATACTTTTTTTACACTGCCATTCAAAAGTTTGGCATCAGTATGATTTTTAATGTTTTTAAAGAAGTCTTTTCTGCTCATCAAGGCTGCATTTATTTGATTAAAAAAAAAAAAAAAAAACTGTAATACTGTGAAATATTATTGCAATTTAAAATAGTGGTAATTTGTAATGTAATTTATTCCTGTGATGCAAAGCTGAATTTTTTGCACCATTATTCCAGTGAACAGTGTCAAATGATCCTTCAGATTTTTTTTTTTTTTTGGAACCTGTGACACTTTTTTCAGAATTCTTTGATTAATAAAATGTTAAAAAGAACAGCATTTATTTAAAATAGAAATCTTTTGTAACAATATACACTATTGTTCAAAGTTTGGGGTCAGTAAATGTTTTCTTTCTTTCTTTAAAAGAAATTAATACTTTTAATCATTGTTATGAATTATTTATTTGTTAAATTGATAAAAAGTGATAGTAAAGACTTATATTGTTAGAAAAGATTTCTATTTTGAATAAATGCTGTTCTTTTTAACCTTTTATTCATCAAAGAATCCTGAAAAAAGAATGATAAACACTGATAATAAATCAGCATACTAGAATGATGGCTAAAATAATGGCTGATGAAAATTCAACACATTTACTGTCTTTTTTTATTTATTTATTTATTGCACACTTGCTGAATAAAAATATTATTTTTTTCCTTCAAATAAATAAATTAATTAATTAATTAGACATACTTAAATACAATCTTACTGACACCAAACATCTGAATGGGAGTTTAAATTTTTAATATAATATTACATTATTTATATTATATTATATTACATTATTTATATTATATTATATTATATTATGCTTTATTATTAAATATTATATATTATGTGTGCGAAGATTGAAAATGTGCAAAAAATTTAAAACTGAAAATGGTTTTCAGTTATTTTATTGCTGCAAGTTGCTGTCAGTGTAAATAAGGAATTTAAATGACAAAAATAGAGGTTTTGTCATCATTTACCTACCCTTATATTGTGAATACATTTTTGTATGAAACAGAAAGGGATACAAAAGTGGATGGGGGTCAAGGGCGGCTGTGATCACTATTCACTTTGCAATGACATAACGGTGAGTAAATGATGACAGACCCTCCGCTTTTTTAAATGACCTGTCCTTTCAAATAAAAGTGCACCAGCCCAAACATGGTTTTCAGCTTGCTTTAGTAAACACACGAGGAAGGAAAGTAAATGGCTTTCAAGTAAATCATAGACATGCAGAGGAAGTGGATAAAATAAACTAAACCATTCATTGTCACCACATGCGAGAGCGTGTGTGTGGCTTCTTTCTGACAAGAAGCAGAAACAGACGCTCACTTCTGGCATGTTCACGGTCGCCTCTCTCTGACAACTCCGAAACAACAGTGGATTAATAAGCTACATGCTCCCAAACGAGCTCAAGTAACAACCAAAGACCCTAAAGCCTTTTTGCTCACAGGATGCCGGTCTGTTTGTTAACATCTGCCAATTTCTGGACAGCTTGAAATGAATACAGATCCAGAGACCAGGAAACACTCAGTTGCCAGGAGACGTCACCAGAATGTTTTAGCAAATGCTGGAGAGGTGGTACGCGGCCTGAGACAGGAACCTGTTGACAGGAAGCCCACACAACACAACGCAGAAATATCTGGAAGGTCTACTGTGCAGATGTCATATTTTCTTTCTCGCATTAGCGGCTAGCTTTAAAATACACACAGCATGATAATCGAAACACTGGCCTCATTCTGCCCTGACATTTAAATAACAAACAGACTTTAAATAGCCATAAACAATAATTTGCTACTTGTTATTGCTAATCACAAGCAGGTAGATTTTTGAGCATTTGATTGGACAAAGAGTCATAGTGCAAGATGAGCCATCAACATATTCGGTCATTTTTCCCAGAAGTGAAAGACTGTACATTTTAAATGTGCATATGTGCAAAACATTAATTATGTCAATGTTTATTAGTACATCAGCAAATGATCTCAGAACTGAAAGACACTGGCTGAACTATAGCTGAAAATATTTTCTATAAACATTTTGCTAAAGTTCTATTAAGTTACAAAAACATTATTTCTGAACATTCTCTAAATGTTCAAAATGTCTAGTTTAAAAAAAAAAGTTTCTTGGTTATGCGAATGTTAAAGGGGTGCTATTATGCTTTTTTACTTTTTGAATATAGGTCAAAGTGTGGTGTGTATCTTTGGGCATAAAAAAGATGTACAAAGTTACAAATTTCAAAGTCCGCTCCAAAGGGAAATATTTTGTTTTTAAAAAATCTCTTTTCAAGAACTACAACGAACGGATCCTTTGGACTGCAGCGTTTGTTTTCCGCATGCAATGATGTCACAACGCGGTCCATTAGAATATCATTAAATTTAATCCCAGCTACGGAAAATTTGAATTTGTTCGGGGGTGAGTAGGGACGAGGTGGGGGATTAGCCTAACTTTAGCGATGCAGCGCAGAGAGCTGCTTCAACAAGCATTGACTAGAGTAGCGGCTTCAGAGCAGTAACGTGCCGCAGACGTGTGCAGTACAGGGGGTCGAAACACATGCCGAAGCTGCAATCTACTTTGGTTGCCACGACGGAGCCATAACGCACCGCAGACGTGTGCAGTGTGTGGTAAGAGATTTATTCATCATACAGTGTATGTCAGATAGCTTCACTTATAACGCAAGTGTTTTTTTTTAAATGCATAAACTTGCACTAGAATAGGCTAAGCTAATCAGTGATGATGTCCTTTGATAATGTTAGGCTGCTTTTTAGCCTTATGCTGGAGCTGAAACTAAGTATGTAAATAATTAAATAAATTAGCAGGATAATATCTTGTATTGGCAATCTCACAGGCTGATAGGACCCAACACTACTTTAGCGTATTATTTATTCACCCTCCATGCATCCTAGGTGTATATGACTTCCTTCTTTCAGACGAATGCAATCGGAGTTCTATTACAAATTATCCTGGCACTCCCGAGCTTTAGAATGGCATAGACGGGTGTTTCTCTTCATCAGTCTAAAACAAGTCCAGTAATGTGCATCCATCTATAATAAAAAGTGCCTCACACACAAAGGCCTCCTGTAGCGAACTGATGCATTTTTGTAAGAAAAATATCCGCATTTAAAACATAAGAATCCCCTTAATCTAGCTTGTGCTAACAGTTGTACACAGAACTTGCTTCTTTGACAAGGGACGTGGCAGTACTGAAACACCGTCTAAGCTGTTCGTCAATCGCAACGCAGTGGGACAGCTAACCAAATTACAACACATTTCGTTTTTCGGAAGGCGTGCCTTCATTAAACCCGGAACTAATCGAGCCATTTGTGCCAGACTAGGAGAAATGTATTGTAATAATCTAAATTGTGTTAAAAATAATGCACTTTTTAAACCACCAAGGATGAAAGCATGTTCCAGTACATCCACAAAACAAAATCAAGACTTTGTAAAAGAGCATAATAGGACCCCTATAAGGGAACATTCCATTTTAATATTTTTCAAAATGTGAATGTTACTTCTGAATGTTCTTTGGACATTCTGAAACAACCAGTAACATTTAAAATTTTAAAAATGTTTCAGGAAAAAACATTCCAAATAATGTCTTTGTGCTAACGTTTTGAGAATATTTTTAAAGGCCTGATCACTTTGAATGAACATTTTATTAACCTTTGTTCATAACTTTGAGAAAACCTTGCCAGAACATTAGCCAGAGTTCTGAGAATGTTCCCTGTTAGCTGAGTATGAGCTTTGAAGCTTTTTGTCAGAACAAAATGTTCAGTTTTTTTTTCTCTTTTTTAATTCCTGACATACAGGCCTATAGAAAGCTAATTTTTGCCACTTACACAACAAAAACAAATGCAAATTATGCACATTATGTATGGAATTGATACTTTATCTATGATTTTCTTGACAAATATAGAAAGCTAATTGTACCTTTTGCACAACAAAAGCTGCACATTATCTGTGGAATTGATCTATGAATGTTTTCTCTTTTTCTTACTTATTGACATATATAGAATTCTTATTTTAGTACATACCACAAAAGAAGTGCAAATTATGCTTATGATACTGGAAATGATACTTTATCCATGTTTTTTTTTTCTTTTCTTTTTTTACTTACTGACATATAGAGAAATTTTTTTCTCTCTTTTTTTTTTTTTTACTTCCGACATGTACAGACAACAAGTTTTACCACTTACAACAAATACAAATGTAAATTATGCACTTGTGGAATAGGTACTTTATGGGGTTTTTTTCACATTAATTTTGTCAATGTGTATTAGTACATCAGCAAATGATCTCACAACTGACAGACACTGGCTGAACTATGGCTGAAAATAATTTCTATAAACATTTTGCTAAAATTCTATTAAGTTACAAAAACATTATTTCTGAACATTCTCTGAATGTTCAAAACATCTAGTTTAAAAAAAAAAATGTTTCTGCGAATGTTACGGGAACATTCCATTGTAGAATTTTTCAAAATGTGAATGTTACTTTTGAATGTTCTCTAGACATTCTGAAACAACCAGTACCATTTAAAATTTTTTAAATGTTTCAGGAAAAAACAAACAAAAAACAACCAAAAAAAACCTTACTGACATATACAGAAAGCTAATTTTACAATTTACACAATAAAAACAAATGCAAATTATGCACATTATATGTGGAATTGTTTCTTTATCTATGAATTTTTCTCTTTTTTTCTTCCTGACATATACAGACAGCTAATTTTACCACTTACATGTCCAAAACACATGCAAATGATGCACATGTTGTGTGGAATTGATCTCAGAGAGTGATGGAAAATGTTTTGGTCTCACAAGCCTGTTGTTTTATACATTGTCTTTTATCTATGAATTTTTTCTCATCTTTTTTTTTACTTTCTGACATATACAGACAGCTAATTTTACCACTTACATGACAAAAAAACATGCAAATGATGCACATTTTCTGTGGAACTGATCTCAGAGAGTGATGGAAAATGTTTTGGTCTCACAAGCCTGTTGTTTTATACATTGTCTTTTATCTATGAATTTTTTCTCTTTTTTTTACTTTCTGACATACAGACAGATAATTTTACCACTTACACGACAAAAAACATGCAAATGATGCACATTTTGTGTGGAATTGATCTCAGAGAGTGATGGAAAATGTTTTGGTCTCACAAGCCTGTTGTTTTATACATTGTCTTTTACACTTCAGCAGCTGATGACACAACACAGCAGGAAATTGTTGGATGGCTACTCGACACTCAATGTACTGTGCTCTATTCTTTTCTATTGTGTTTTCAGAGACAGAGGGCCAACACAATGCCGCCTCTTACACGAACATCCAGCTCTTCACACTTTTTTATATACTCAACAGCCTTACAGACAGCGCTGCTCTAATGTAAAGGTCAGTACGAGCAAGCTTTTGGTGTCTCTGAAGTGGTTTTGCTGCAGCTGAAACCGAGAGTAGTGTTTGAAAAGAAAATCTATGCAGTTGTTTTCATGTAAGTAAGTTGATGGCATATTAAAATAATGATAACTTTGTCAGTAAAAAAAAAAAAGTTTTTTTTTCTTGTTTTTTTTTTTTTTTTCTGCCAAGCTATAGAAGAACCATCATGGATTTACCAAAGAACCATTGTACATTATAAAGAACTTTTTATGCATTGTAAAGGTTCCACTGATTCCACTGATGCCAACAGAGAGTGTGGTGGTGAGATGGATAAAGCTGTACCTTAAAATGCTTTTTAGTAAGAAGCCACATTTTGCATGTGAATGTTTTTAGTGAACTTTGTTGGGACAGTTTAATGGGGGCCTCTAGTGGATACTTTACTCACATCTTCTATATTCCCAAAGATTTGTGTAAGGATCCTTCATTTTAACACCATCTAGAATTTAACTCAATATTATCGTTTAATCAATGAGACCACCATGCATTATTCATTACTGACAGCTTGCTGAACACCTAGTGCTAAAAGCACTGCTGATATAATTAGTTGGATTGATTATCTCCTGCATTATAAGGTGCCTCAAGCTGTCACTTAACATTCTATTTAAGTTCACAATATAGACTAATTGTGGTTGAATATACTCTACCTTTCACACTAAAAAACAACTACTTTATTATTAGATGTGCAATCTTATTCATAAGTGTGTGAACTCATAAAAACACGTTTGTGTCATGTGATTTTAAAATGAAAAGAAAAAATATTTTGCAACAAAATGAAGCCAATTTTAAACCATTAAGATTTTTTCCCCATTACTTCCCTGCAAATCCTGTAATACAAATTCAAATTAGTGAGTTTTTACTTTTTTTTTTTTTTTTTTTTTAATCTGATCACAATACGTTTTTATATATGTATGTATGTATTTATTTATTTATTATAATTTAAACTGAAATCAAATGGGAAAATCTTAAAAATAACGCATAGGACATTTTTAATTGATTTTGAAATTTCCATTATTGTCAGTGCTGATTCTCATTATTAAAAAAATACTATATTTCAATACACATTTATTCTGGTATAATATATTTTAACCAGCATAATTTTTTTTTTTTTCTAAATGTTTTTTAAAATCCCAATGCTGATTCTCATTATTAATCATCATCATTTTATTTTATTTTTTCATGCTGATTCTGGTCAAATATATTTTAACCAACATAAATTTCACCATGACATAAACAATAACATATACTGCCATTCAAAAGTCTTTTCTGATTTTATTAAAAATACAGAAAAAAACAGTAATATTATGAAATATTATTACAATTTAAAAGAACTGTTTTCTATTTGAATATACTTTAAAATAGAATTGATTTCTGTGATGTAAAGCTGAATTTTAATGCAACAATACTCCAGTCTTTGAGGTTAAATATGACCAGGACTTGTTTCTGACAGGTTTTGTGAGATTCACCCAATTACAGTAACCACTGTTTTCCACATAAACCTCTCCCGCCTTCGGGACATGACTGATTTTGACACATGAATTACCGATCGACTCTTGTTTCCTGGGGTGAATACTGATGCAGAGATGTTTTTGTCCTCTGCAGAGATTCTCTAAAGTGCACATGCGGAGGTCCGCCTAACTGATAGTGGAGAGCGGTGCTTTGAAGGAAGGCCATTGTTGAGTAGCACCTCTCAGCGTGCATTACATAAATGTGGGGCTGTTACTGAGGGCAGGCGAGTGTTTAGCATCAGAGGCAGTAATGTGGGGGTGTGTGAGGGCCACTTCACCTGAACTAGACCGCTCTGATTGGCCTTCACATAAGAGCTTGACAGAGGTTTCCACACAGAGGAGGGCCAGTAAAGGCATCAGGGCTCTTCAGAGTCAGTAATGCTTTGTGTGTGTATGTGTGTCAGAGAGAAAATGCATTGACACGTGTTTTATTTATGCGCTACATCTGTACTATGTAAGTACTTTGAATTATTCACTTAATACGTGCATCATTTGTAAGGCAGGAATTATGGGTTCAAGTGCGTAGCACTAAAACCCTATTGTAATTGTTAGAATTGGCCAAAGATCAGCAATCTCCACGTCAAACTGATCGTGCAGACCAAACTGTAAGTCACAGAGACTTGAAACTTGGAGGGCTGGTAGCACTCACACCACCGACAACATGACCAAGGCTCGCCCCAATCGGCCTGACAGGGGCGCTACAGCGATCAAAAGTACAAAATCGTTCATAACTCCTAAACCGTCAGTTGCAGGCTCAAATGTCTTATGTCACTGGAATCCTTGGCCCATGCTGGACAAAACATCAGATTCAACCCTGAAAAATTTCCATTTTCCGTGAGATTTTTTGGGTATTTACGATTTTTTGAAAAACCTACTTTTGCAAACTAGTCCTAGATTTTTCTCGACCAATCGGAACCAAACCAGTGCAGAAAGATTCTCTGGAGAGTGAATATCAATAATTATCAAAAAAAAGTTGACTTTTGAAAGTTACTTTTAGTAAAATGCCTATAACTCCTGAACGAAATTAGATATCTTTGCCAAACTCAGAACACTTATACAAGAGCTCAATCTGAGGTCATAGGACAAAAACGTGGAGTTTGTCCACTTAGTGCTGCTATAAGAGAGAAAAACATAAAAAAGGCTATACCTATGCAACCACTTATCCTACGTGAAAATCGCCGAGCACGGTCTTGGTCCAAAGTGCCACAAGTGTCAATAAAGACATTTGCGTATCTCAAAAAAAACCATGGCCACCATTGCCCGATGAATTTTTAGCACCTAGGTGAACAGAGGCCAATCAAAATGAAACTCGTTGTGAGAAATTTGAAAAACTAGAAAGAAATTCCTCATTCTGGACAACTTTGCCTCTAGAATCATTGAGAAGAAAACCTACTTTTGTGAACTTTATAGTCCTAGGTTTTTCGCTCAAGTTGAAAAAAAAAAACACTGCAGGACTCCTTAGGTCAATAGTTATCAAAAAAATGTGAAATTTACCCTTTGGGAAGCTATAATGGGGTCATTTAGAAAAGGTACCTGTCCAAATTTACCCAAAATCCTATAAAGCCTAAAGGAAAACTCAAAACTTCACAAAACAAGCGTGCAAAGTTTTAAGGAGATCGGACCACAGCTGGCTCTATAACAGTAATAAACGTTAAAACGTAATATTTCTATGGTAAATTACCTGGATTTGCCAAAAATGCTTTTTTAAATTGTTATTTAGGTGGTTACAGGCTTGCTACATAATGTCTTTTTTCATACGTGTTTAAATGCCTTAAAGCACTATAACCCTGGTAATCATTGCTTGCAGCTATAGTTTTGTTTAACGTTTTAAGTAAGGATTTAGTTGTGGTAAAATAGAACACTGCATTTGTCATTATCATGACATTCACAACATTGACACAGTTATTGAACAGAACTGAATCAACATTAAACTGGCTGGAGCTGAATAATGGCACTACCGTATTCTGTAGAGCTGTTTATACCTGAATAGAAATTGTTTCATAATTGATAAATTTTGCAACACTGACAGAGTTACTGAACTGAACTGCAGCAACACTGAACTAAACCGAGCTGAATAATGGTACTATTGTCTTCTGTAGAGCTGCTTATAGCTGAATTGACATAATTAGCTGGGTTTCCATCCAAAGTTGCGAATTTGTAATGACACCAAAAGAAAAAAAAAAAAACATTTATGCTGGCATTCAGTGGCAATTGCAAATTATGATGTATTTATGTCAAGAAATGATTTAAAATGTATGCTAATATTGTCCAAAACCACACACAAACATTGGAAGACACTGTATGTCATTGTCAACACTCAAAAAAATAGTTCAGTTAAATTAAAAATTGTCTATTTTACTCCAAACTGGTGTATGAAGACCAGTCACAACTGTGAATATGACTATTATGATGATGTGATGATGTCACTGTTGGTTATTTTGAATGCTGAGTGTTCTACACTCTTAAAAATAAAGATTCCAAAATGTGTTTTTTGCAGTGATTCCATAAAAGAACCATTTGGTTCCCCAAAAAACCTTTCAGTGAACAGTTCTTAAAAGCACCTTTTATTCATAGTGTAAAGAACATTTTAATAATCTAAAGAACATTTTTCTACAATTACAAAAACTTGTGTAATGGAAAGGTTTATGGATGTTAAAAGTTCTTCATGGAACCATAGATTCCAAAAAAGAATCTTTATTTTTAAGGGTGTATCAATGCTCCATGAAAAGCACACCCAATGCTAAAATGATCCACCAAACAGTTCAAATAAAGTCTGTACGTTAAACGGTTCGGGCTGAATCAATAGCACAAGTTCAATACTTAGTATCAGGGCTTCAGAACAAACCCTAACCAGAATGTTTGAGGGATATCAATACAGAGCTGCCATGCGATAATCTCTTCAGCATTCCATTCCAGAGCTGCCCCACTTCTGTAATCCGTACATCATAAGACGGCATCAGACAGCGAGCGTAGTTTGTATTGTGTGGGCTGTCACACATGGAAATGGAAGAACACCAATGTCTCGTTCCTGGTTGATGTTTTGTCTGGATCGAGATGCTTAGCCATTAACAAAGCCTAATTACAGAGACGGTCTCCTTGGAGCACCATGTTCACTGGCACAGGTGAAAGAGCTGGATCGTAATGTCAATATCTCTCCAGCTCCTTGATCAGCCTATTTAATCATGATTTTAGCTGCAACCTTCACGTTAGCACGCCAGATCCTTACCCATTACGCAACCCCCACACTATGGAGGTGGTGATGAAACCATTAGTGACCCAGCTGGAGTGATAAGATTGCGGTTAGATTCATCTAGCCTGCATTACTTGTCATGCATGAAATGTTCATTTGGTCCAATGAATTGCCGTGACACAAATAGAGACCAACTTTGAACTTACCTTTGAGATGTGCTTTTGTACTTCTGCCTGTAAGACAAAAAATGGAAGCGCATTAGCTTGCAGCCATAACGAGCACACGCCGTAGTTTTACGTGTGTAAAGGACAGGACTGACAAGAACAGCATGCTCTGTTTCCAGTGTGAACAAAGCCAGGATCTCAAGGAATTCTCACTTTCCCGCTTCAGTGAATTAGTCATCGTATGAAACTGCTGTTTTCTGTTGCGATTTAGACTGAAAACTTAGCGCTCTCGCTGGGCACAGACGCATTGGAACGTATTGCAAATCATTAGCTACTATTTCATTATATATTAAACCTCCTACATAATTCATTTCGCTTTTGATTGTGTTTATTCCAACTGGGAGTTTATGAGGAACAACTGTGGCCTGGATGTTGAGCAGGAGGGCTGTTTTGAGATGTCAACACATCTCAAAATGACACTCTCCACCTAAGATCGGACTATAAAGATAGACGGAGCTCACCAAAGAGGCTTGGATGAGCTTTGCAGGGAGGTGATGGAGCTAGAGTGGTTTAAATCCTGGGATCAACAATTCAGTCACTTTGACTTCCACAAATTTGCTTCTGTTGTAGGTCATAACGTCTGATTAAATTGCCCTCTGCTTCGGCAGCAATGCATTTAACAGCAGGCTGAAGGTTATGTTTTAGCAGCGACTAGAACAACAGAAGGTCATTTTATGCTGGAAAATGAATTTATTGGCGTAACAAGAATAAATTAATATTATACATCATTCATGCTGAATAAAGAATAAAGGAGAATATTATTTTGTTGCTGTTATGAATATAAAGCAGGGTTATTACTGTTAACTAAAACCAGAAAAAATAAACATTAACTGAAAAACTGAATTAAAATCTAAATATAAAATCTAATTTCAAAATATTAGAAAAAATTACAGAAGTATATCAATTTCACTAAAATAACACTGATATTAAGTTTCCCAAATGATTCATCATTATGACAGAAAAATAAGCTGAAATGCTTAGTTAATATTACTTTTACTTATAAACTCATAAATATACCTACAGTGAATGTGGTTTTATGCATCTAAGGTTGTATCCTTTTATTTCTGTTATATCCTTTTATTATTGTGGCTGAATAAGTTGGAATTTTTAGTTATCTTAAAATGATGTTAAATTAACAACTTTAAAATATAATATGTAATTCAATAATATATAATATAAGTATAAAAAACATTTATTTCAGCTAGTAAAGCAACATATAAAATAAAATAAAAATACATAAAAATTAAAGCTTAACCCTTTAACTGTCACTCCCATTTTTGAACACAGACATAAAAATCTCTATCCAGCACTATCCAGACTTAAATTTTTATAATTCATGAATGTAATATGATTCTGATGTACATTTTCCGTGGTAATGCAATGTCTGATTTTAAAATGCTTTTCAAAGGATGAATTTTGAGATTTTAAGTTTTGAGATTTTAACTAATATATATTTTCTTACGATCACTAAAGCGTGATAGGGAAAAAGGCAACGAAGAAAGTCTTTTGTGACAAAGGTCAGAACTCATGTTATGATGTAGATTTTTTAAGTTCCACTCTTGACATATATTAATCTATTACTTTTTCTACATAATTTGTAACACAAAAATATGGTAAAATCTCTATTTAGGAGTCTTAGACCTTTCCAACGCTGTATAGTTTGTCATGATTAGATTAGGATTTATTTGTAATATGGTGAAGTAAACAGGCGTCCCAGAGTGGACGGTGACAGTTAAAGGGTTAAAACTATGTAGACATATTTAAAAAAAAAATGAATAAAACTGAAACTTTAAAATTAAAATGACAGTGGAGAATATAAATATAAAATCTTAAAATATTAAAACAAAACTATAACAGTGTATTAACGATACTAAAATAACACTGAGTTTAGTTTGCCAAATGATTCATTATTTAGTCATTATGACAGAAAAATAAACTGAAATGCTTAGTTAATAATAAAATTAATGTTAATTAAATTGCAAATAAACTAACGATACTCATAAATTTACCAACTACAGTAATTGTGGCTTTATGCATCTAAGGTTATATCCTTTCATTTCTGTTTGTAGTTTAAAGTGTTATTAATGATTTATTATTTATTATTGTGGCTGAAAAATAAGTTGGAATTTGTAGTTATCTTAAAATCAGGTTAAATTAACAATAAAAAAAATTGTAAACATTAACAAAAAAAAAAAAAAAAAATATATATATATATAAAAAACTTAAGCTAGTTGGCAAAGCAACATATAAAAAATTTCAAATAAATAAAAATAAACCAAAAAACTATGTAGACATATTTTTAAAAAATGAAAAAAAATGACAAAAACTTTACAATTTAAATGACATTGAAAAATATAAATATAACATAGTAGACTAGAACAGTATATCAATGATACTAAAACAACACTGATATTAAGCTTGCCAGTGATTCATTATTTAGTCATCGTGACAGAAAAATAAGCTGAAATGTTTAGTTAATATTAATAAATGTTAATTAAGTTGCACATCAACTGACGATACTTATAAATATACCAATTACAGTGATTGTGGTTTTATGCATCTGTTAATAAAAACAACAAAAAAAAAATTACAAACATTAACTGAAAAAAATAAATATGTTGTCAACTGACAAACGCAGCTTTCTGGTTTTTATGCATCCAAGGGTATATCCTTTTACTTCTGTTTGTAGTATAAAGTGTGATAAATTATCTATTATTAATCATTGTGGTTGAAAAATAAGTTGAAATTTTTAGTTGTTATCTTAAAAATATGTTAAATTAACATTAAAGAAGTGTCGTATTGTGCACAACACTGTTGTTAGCTATAACTGTACTAACTACAGAGTTTGTGGTGAAATTTGTGGTTTGACGTCTGCATTAAAAATTAAATCCACAAATGATATTCCGACAGTCAAAAGTTTCTGCACAAAATGACACAATCCAAACACCGCTGAACCCAAAAACTACAAGGCTGATATGAATTCATTAAGCAAAACTGTCAGCAGAAGCAAGTATGTGAACAACAACATTGCTTGATTAGGCTTGACAGTCTCATTAGTATTACATTCACACACTTGCTGCCCCAAGAGTCAAGATTCACCCACTCCCAGCATCACAGCGTACAGTGAACACAACCACACGGCTCATAAACAGCTCTCTCTCTCTCTTGCCAGTGCTGATGAAAGAGTATGAAACAAGAAGCACTTACATTCCCTTCAGCCTAATCCACATCTTCTCCGTCTGGTCACACTTGGAGTACTTCAAGGAGTTCTCCAGTCCGTCCGTGTCGTTGGCCAGAGAATCCATGGTTTGCACGAACGCGCGAGAGAGCGTGCGGAGCGGTCTAAGATGCAGAGGGATACGCAGGTATGCGATTCAACACGTGTAGCGCAGAGATCCGGGTCTTCAAAGCATCTCCGGCAGTTCGAGCGACACGCGTCTCCCAGAGGGTCCTGCTCGCAGCTCCAGAGCGCATCAGCCCGTTGGAGTGAGTGTCAGCGCGCAGACCTGTCTCTCCGCTACGCACTGAGGGAACGCTGTCACACACACACACACACGCGTCACACAAATGTTTCTCTCTCTCGCTTGCTCTCTCTCTCCTGCTCTCCCACTGACCGGAAAAGCTGCGCTGTGCCTGATGAGTATTTGAAAATTTCACCCTCTCGCTCTTTCACCCAGACGACGATGGAGGCTGCGCTGCGCTCCTTTTGACATCTCTAATCTCACACATTGATACGAGCGTACACACACCTTAAATTGCAAAACGAGCACCCGTGTCGCTCCTCAGATGGAATCCGTTGGTTGGAAACAGAACGGCGCAGACAGATCAACGGTTTCCCCCTCCTTTTCCGCACCGAGAGAATCGTCTCCTCACATCCTCTCCAGCATCATCATCATCATCATGCCGAGATTCACCTGACTAGAAGAAGCCGTCGCGAAGCCCTCATATTTTACGGCGACTTCTTTCCCGTCGGCCAGCTGAGCGATAAGCTCCCCCGGCGGCATCTCCTGGTCCCGAGTTGGCGTTTTAATGAAATTAACCTGCGTGCTATCATCCCGCGGCCGGCAGCCTAGTTTCAACACGCTCTAATCCCCTCATTCCAGCGCAGCTGCAAGAAGCAGCGTGCCGATAAAAATTTCATGATTGTTTGTGAAGTACAAAAGGGCTGATTAGGCAGGCACACACTCAGAGAGACCGTGAAGGGTTTCGGACGGGAACAAAATCAGCAAACGTGCTCCAGTCCGAGACAAGAGCACCTTGCCTAATATAGCAGCACCCCTATATCTCGTTCCAGTAAATAAGAAGGGAATTGTGGGATTTTTTCGGTGCCGTCGCAGCCAGGCATGGCTGATTTTCATTCATTAGGGGGAAGGGCACATCATCTCCTGCCTACGGAGCATCGGCGGCATGAATAGACTGAATCCTAATGATCACTTCTTCGGGGTTACCGGTCTATTGGATTACACTTTACAATGTAAAACAGCTTAATCATTGCTGCATTAGCATAGGAACGAAAATACATTTTCCCCAATAGTTCATCGCATAGGAATTGCCTGTGAACATTCTGAGCCTCTGTTTACTATAAATCCTTTCACATAAAGGTGGTTCAGACAGTAATAAGCTAACCGTGTTTGGTTAAAATTGCATTAAGTGGAAAAATAGCCTTTTATTTTCCATTTAATGAGATATTAGTATGTTTGTTGACTGCTGGAAGGTTGATTTCGCTGTTTGTTTCGTACAAAGCGGTTCTGATAAATGGAAACGCATAAAATGGGACACTTCGTGTGTAAATAAAACATTATTCATATTCACTTTCGGCACTAAAATGGTGATTGATGAAAGGCGTTGCCATGGCAACACACACTGCCATACAAATGGCTTTGGAGGGAATGATTGCGGCTGTAAAAGAATGACTTGAAGGAGAGACAGACAAACCGAGACAGAAAAGAGCAGCAGCGACAACAACAACTGCGTCGGGTTATCTATAGAGGTCCACTTATCCCGTATGATTGTGGCTAAGATGATGGTGATTATCAACTCAAAAGAGCAAGGTGCAGTTTGATTCAGCACATCAGGGAAGCTTTTGTGCTCGAACGATCAGTAAAGATTGTTCAGATGCGTTCTAGGCGCATACTGTATGAGAGGAAGAGGTTGTGGTTGTGACAAACACTGCCAGGACCTCCTGACATGTGCGATTTGTGATGTCAGAGAAGTGTCAGCGGTTAGACGGTGTACAGAACTCTATTAAGCAAACATTATGGCTTCGCTCCAATACCTAGCAAGCTGCCGCGCTGTCTACTGCCTTTTAAGGCAGCGTTCTGACTGACACAAAACTCATAAGTGATTGATTTGGAACACTCTACATATATAGCAATTCTATGTTATATCAACATTGCTTTTTTATGCGGAGCAGAGACTTGACTGTTTGATTTCAAGAGTTAGTGCTAGCATGTTGCTAAGATAGCAATGATATAGTCACATAAGTACTGGGTCTTTTTTGTATTGTCCCTGTTGAAAAAACAGCATGTACTGGTTAGGTATGTTTTAAAGCATGTTTTAAAGCATGACAGCTTAAACCAGCTCATAACCAGCTTAGGACCAGCTTAAACATGATCAACTACACTCTAAAAAATGCTGGGTTCAGTCTGTTGGGTCATTTTACTGGGTTGTTTTCAATATTTTTTTATCCAGGTGCTGGGTAGTTTTCCTGCACTCTAAAAAATGCTGGGTTATTATTTTTTTTTAACCCAAATGCTGGGTTCAGCCTGCTGGGTCATTTTATTGGGTTGTTTTTAATATTTTTGCCCAGGTGCTGGGTATTTTTTCTGAACTCTAAAAAAATGCTGGGTTATTTTTATTTTTAACCCAGATGCTGGGTTCAGCCTGTTCGGTCATTTTATTTGGTTGTTTTCAATATTTTTGCCCAGATGCTGGATATTTTTACTGCAATCTAAAAAATGCTGGGTTATTTTTTTAATCCAGATGTTGGGTTCAGCCTGCTGGGTAATTTTATTGTGTTGTTTTTAATATTCTTACCCAGATGCTGGGTAGTTTTTCTGCACTCTAAAAAATGCTGGGTTCTTTTTTCATTGTGTTATTTTTTTATATTTTTTACCCAGGTGCTGGGTAGTTTTTCTGTAACTAGTCTGCTGGGAATTGGTTATTAAATATTGGTTTATTTTTTTCTGCCCAACCGCTGGGTTGAGCCTGTCTCCAACGAGACAACCCAGCTGCTGAGTTACAGTCAGAGTGCGGGCTTTTTGCATCCTCTACAGGAGAGAGCTGTTCACAGCGTCGCCAATTTGTTGCACTTCTTCAGTGAAATAAATTTTGTATGTATTTTATTTCATTTATAAAGTCTTTACTGTGCTGTAAATTATATTATTTTATGCAACGCAATATACAAGGATGAGATGTCAGTCAGCTGCGTCAGCAGCGGTCATTCGTTTCGCATAATGGAAATGCCTTTTGCGCCTTGCATAACATAAATTTATATTCATAATTCATAAATCCCTTAAAATACTGGATTTAATTTAATTTGATGTTAAAAAATGTTTTCTAATCTCTGTACTGTTTGACTCTGACTCCGTTTGAGTCAGTCATGGCATCTTTCAGCTACGAGTAAAATGCGAGGTGGCAGTCTGAGGTTCATAGTTCCCCCGGCGAACAGCAGCCCTTCACTGGCTTAGATTTCGCTGACACACCGGCACAAGGATTAGCACTATTTCTATGAAAAGTCATTACAAACAATGGTTGAATACACTTATTAAGATTCTACTTTTAAATAATTTCAAAAATGCTTGTTAAATAAGTTTTAATGTATGTAATATTGTAAACTACTCTGTATTTACCCAAATAAATTCAATTTGTCTTATATTTTTGTCCATGGGTGTTCTTGCTTAATAATAAATGTTCTTTTGATTATTGCAGTTGCCTCTATAATTCTGTGTGTGATTTTTAATTTACAGCCCATTTAAAGCCAGCAATATAATAATTTTTAAACAGTTAACAGACAAAACAACCCAGCATGTTGGGTAAAAACATTTAACTCAACTAGCTGGGTCAAAATAACCCAGCATGTGTTCTGTCTAGTATGTGACCCTGGACCACAAAACCAGTCATAATTGTAAATTATCTCTATTACTATCTATACTTATTTATTTTATACAACTATTTGAATCTGGAATCTGATGGTGCAAAAAAATCTAAATATTGAAAAAATCGCCTTTAGAGTTGTCCAAATGAAGTTCATAACATTGCATATTACAAATCAAAAATTAAGTTTTGATATATGGAACATGGAACATGATCTAACTTAATATCCTAATGATTTTTGGCATAAAAGAAAAATCAATAAATTTGGCCCATCCAACGTATTTCTGGCTATTTCTACAAATACAGTAGTCAACAAATTAAGTGGATCAAAAAAATTAATAAAAGTTGTTGAAAGGCAAGAACAGGTATTGGTTTGGTTTTAGGAGAAGTTTCATGAAATGTTTTGATCCACTTCAAATGTTGACTACTATATGCCTGCGCAACATAAAAATAGTTTTGGTGGTCCAGGGTCACATATTCACTCAGCACCGGGTTGCCAAATAACCCAAGTTGGGCTGTTTTTAACCCAGCATTTTTTAGAGTGTAAGGACAAACTTAAACCAGCCATGCTTCAAAACATACCTAACCTGCATATGCTGTTTTTTTCAACAGGGGAATGAACTATGTCTTTATTTTTTCTCATTTCAGCTGCCATCTTCGATGTTTTTATCACTGAGCTTGTGGCAATGTATTATGTAAAGCAGTCTTTTTGGTATTTGATATTGTTTCATTAACAGAAAAGCTGAAATAAAATATAATAATTAGAACTTATGAAAAGTAGAAATGTTGAAAACAAGTTTAAGTACTAATAAGTTGGATATTAATAAGTGCTAAAATTAATCATATAAAATAATAAATATAAAATAAACAAAAGCTAAATAAAAGTATTGAAAAGCACATCAAATTAAAAAAAATAAAAAGTGAAATAGAAAAAAAAAAATATATATATATATAAACAAAAGCTAATTGAAAATATTAATAAATAGGTAAGACTTCATAATAAGGTGTCATTAGTTAATGTTTGAATGAACATGAACAAACAATGAACAATACATTTATTACACTATTTATTAATCTTTGTTAATGCCAGTTAATAAAAATACAGTCGTCCTTTGTTTGTTCATGTTAGTTCACAGTGCATTAAATAATGTGATTTTACTAATGCATTAGTAAATGCCGAAAATAACATTAACTAAGATTAATAAATGCTGCAGAAGTATACATTCCTAGTTCATGTTACCTTATGTAGTTAACTAATGTTAACTAATGAACCTTACTGTAAAATGTTACCAATAAATACTGCAACAGTACTAAAATAACACTGTATTAGATGAATTATATTTATTATTACATTTATCATTTGTATTGTTTCATTTGTCATTTTATTTATTTCTTTTAGCTGAGCAGATAGCAAAGTATCACAGGATTATCTTTTCTTCCAAGGATACATGTGATGCTGTCTTATTATTTTGTCAGCGAAAGGTATCTAAGGAGACAGCATGATCTTGCTGCCTGTGAAGACAGGTCAGGAACACAGCCATTGTTTTGATCGACTCCAGTGTTTCAGAGATCATCAGTCTTTCATTCAGTGCTTTATTCGATGGCAGAAGCACACATCTGATACGGGGGTGGATGCAGGTCATGTGTTCATGCATGTAAACAGCCATCATTCAAGAGTGTTAATTGCTGCAGCATTATGTGAAATGCTAAACCTTCACTTTCATACAACGACAAGCTCCAGCCTCCAGAATAATGGGGTGAATCTCACAAAACCTCTCGACTCAAAATAAATGAAAATTAAAGTATATTATGGATATTTAGATATATATTATATCGTAAAGCATTAAAGTTATACATCATGGCTGCATTTGCTATACTTAATGCCTTGATACTTCATTAATGACAATTTAAGTAAAAAAAAAAAACACTGTATTAAATTAAATAGAATCAAATGAGAATTATCTTTGAGAGTGATGGAAATTATAATTAAATAAGTAAATATCTAAACACATTACAGTCCAAAATGTGCTTCATTTATCATTAAAATAAAGATAATAAAGAAATCGTAATATTATATTATATATATATATATATATATATATATATATATATATATATATATATATATATTATATTATATTAATATAGATATATTAATATTAATATAATATTAATTGGCTTTTATTCTTATATTTTTTGTTTTTATTATTATTACTTTATTACTTAGTTAAACTTTTAGTAATATTGTGTATTTTTGTCATTTTAGTAGTTTTTTGTCTATATAATTTTCGTTAATATTTATTTTTAGTTTTAGAGTTTGCTATTTTTGTACATCAAGATAAACAAGAGAAATAAAAAAACAACTATTAAAATAGTTTTTATCTATTACAAATGAAGGAAAATGTCTTAATTTGTAACTTATGGAGAAAAATATTTCAATTAAATAAAATGACAATGAAAAACACATCTTAAGTTACTTTTATTTATTTATTTATTATTTTTATTATTTTATTATTTCAATAAAGTTTTAGTAATATTGTGTATTTTTGTCATTTTTTTTTTTTTTTTTGGCTATACAATTTTCGTTAATATTTATTTTTAGGTTTAGGGTTTGCTATTTTTGTACACTGAGATCACCCTAATGAAAATGAGAAACAAAAAACAACTATTAAAATAGTTTTTGTTTATTACAAATAAAGGAAAATGTCTTAATTTGTAACTTATGGGGAAAATATTTTAATTAAATAAAATGGCATACCTTTTAAAAACATACATCTTAAGTTACTTTTATTTATTTATTTATTTATTATTTGTATTTATTATTTTTTTTATTATTTGATTATTTCGATAAAGTTTTTAGTTTAGTTTAGTTTTTTTATGTTAATGATATTTTCATTAAATTGTATTTTTTATAATTTTTTATATTTTATTTTTTATAACTAAGTGAAAATGAGAAATGTTGCCTTGGCAAATAGTTAAAATAAAATTAAAATAGCTTTTTTAATATTTTATTTTATTTCTGTTAATTTTATTTTATTTCAATAAAGGTCTTAGTTTTAGTCAAATATAATAACCCTGGATCTTACAATAGGGTTCATTTACTTGCAACAAGTTATTATTATTATTATTATTTTTAATGATTTTTTTTTTTTATGTATTTATTTTTTTTTATGAATGTTGGGGTGAAATGAGACTTGGGGGTGTTGTAATTCACCAGGATTCACCCAATGACCCTGATTTGTCATTTACAAACATTTATTTTTAATCTTGACAGCTCTCAGTTCATGGACGGACGAGCAGCTTTGACGTCAGAGAACAATCATCATCAAGCAGGTTATTGTTATAATGTGAATGTGGGTGTTTCCTTTTGGTTGGGCCTCTTAATTAAATGGAGTTTTAAGAGCCAAAAGCTTAGACAATGTTTATCCCCACACCCAGACAGCATGACATATGCTGTATAATACACTTGACACTTTAAATACATGGGCGGCTAATGTTTAATTCAAATAACTCCTGACAAGCTTGGCTTTTACTTATGACAGCTTCAAACTAAAAAAACTGGATTTCTTCAGACACGAAGAGTTTTTATACATGTGACAAAGAAAATGTGACATATGAATGCAGCCTTTGAAAAATGTGAACACTGAATGACACTTTCCTCCATTGAAAACACTGTTTTTATTTATTTTATCATTAATTTGAATTACTGGTTTCATTAAATATGACAGAGAAGTAAAGTAAGCTTGGTATAAGAATGCAACAAATGGCCAGATTCAATCCCACATCCATGTAAGCACAATACCTTGTTATTACCACTTTGCCACAGGTGCGACAAATTCCTGTTTTAAACATACAAAAAAAAAAAAAAAAGACAATACTTAGACAAATGACCCTGCCTTAAAAACACTACAATGGTTTCTGATTTGTCTCTGCAGTTCAATTCAATATTACAGCCCATTTTACTGAAAATCAATGTTCTTGCTAACTACGACTTTAAAAAAATAAATAAATAAATAAAAAAGTTTTTGTTTAACACAAATGAGATAAAATGTCTTAATATGTAAAAATATGTAAAAATATAAACAACAAAAATAAAACAACATGTTAAATGTTTATATATAAAAAAAATTATTTATTTATTTGTTTATTTTTTGACACCATTTTTAAATTAGTTTTTAATTATTTTTTAATTATTTTTATTTTATGACTGGTCAGCCTAATTAAATTTTACAGCACACCAAACTGAAAATAAGTGTTGTTATTGTAAACTCAACCTATTTAAAATAATTTTCAATAATTGAAATGAAGCTGAAATAAAGTATTAATAAAGTGAACATAAAACTTAAAAATTGAAACAAAAAATTTAAATATTTTACCTTGGCAACTTACTGAAATAAGTTGAAGTACTGAAGCAAAATAGAAAAAAAAGTGTAAAAAAAAAAATGAAATGAAATGAAAGCAAAAAAATTATCTAAAATTAAAAAAGTAAAAATATAAAAATAAAAGTGAATTTTAAATACTAATCAAACACTAAAAAAATATTATAATGTACATAAAGCTAAAACAACACTGCTGAAAATTTCCAGCTCATTCCAGTGGATTGTTCTGCAAACCGAGGGGGAGGAGCTTAGCAAAGGGTCAATTATACCATGACTGTGACCTTCCTAACTGCTCATTTAATAAATATTTAGTTTTATGCCTTATCAATCGTTAAAGCTATTTCCCAATTATGGTTTACATTATGAAAGGTTTGTCCCCAGCTCAGTAAAGATCAGAGGATAATTATGGATCCATCATGTGTGGTGTGTTTCCTGGCCTGTAGAACATTACAGAACATTCCGTTTTAATTACATTTAACAGAAAGGTCATTTCATTTCAATCAATACACAGGCCATTACAGTAAGAAAACCAGAGGGGAACCATTAATGAATATAGCATATATTTAGCTTAACTAATCATCTAGGGCTGGTTGCATAAATGGTTTAGACTAGTCTTAAAAGTTAGTCATCTAATTTTTTCTTTAAGACTGTTGTTTAAAATTCAGTTACATAAAAACTTAGATTAGTCTAAATTGAATTCAAGATATAAGACTGCTTACCCCTTAGTTAAGTGCTAGTTGGTCAAACTAGTTCTTAAGACCCTGTCTTAACATAGAGGCTAAGTTTATGCAACTGGCTCCTGAACTGATGATCATTTAGACAGGATGTTTGCATATTCAGCTACACATGATCACACCAACATGTGTGTAACATTTAAAGGAACAGTTCACCCAAAAATAAGAATTTATTCACCCTCAGGCCATCCAAGATGTAGATGAGTTTGTTTGTTCATGGGAACAGATTTGGAGAAATGTAGCATTACATCACTTGCTCAACAATGGATCCCCTGCAGTGAATGGGTGCTATCAGAAGGAGAGCCCTGATAAAAACATCACAATAATTCACAAACAATACACATGAATCCAGTCCATCAGTTAATATCTTGTGAATTGAAAAGCTGCATGTTTTTAAGAAAAAAATCCATCATCAAGATGTTTTTTTAATGTTAAAGCGTTGCTCATCTGTTGTCTCATCTGAATCAGGATAGAAATACAGTTGAGGTCAAAAGTTTACATACACCCTGCAGAATCTGCAAAATGTCAATTATTTTGCCAAAATCATACAATATGCAAATTATTTTTATTTTGGTACTGACCTGAATAAGATATTTCACATAAAAGATGTTTACATATAGTCCACAAGAGAAAATAATAGTTGAATTTATAAGAATGACCCTGTTCAAAAGTTTACATACACTTGATTCTTAATACTGTGTTGTTACCTGAATGATCCACAGTTGTGTTTTTTTGTTTAGTGATAGTTGTTCATGAGCCCCTTGTTTTTTCCTTAACAGTTAAACTGCCTGCTTTTCTTCAGAAAAATCCTTCAGTTCCCACAAATTCTTTGGTTTTTCAGCATTTTTGGGTATTTGAACCCTTTCCAACAATGACTGTATGATTTTGAGATTAATTTTTTTCACACTGAAGACAACTGAAGGACTCATATGCAACTATTACAGAAGGTTCAAATGCTCACTGATGCTTCAGAAGTAAAAACAATGCATTAAAGGAGAACTCCACTTCCAGAACAACAATTTACAAATAATTTACTCACCCCCTTGTCATCGAAGATGTTCATGTCTTTCTGTCTTTAGTCATAAAGAAATTATGGTTTTTGAGGAAAGCATTTCAGGATTTTTCTCCATATAATGGACTTAATTGGTGCCCCGATTTTGAACTTTCGAGATGCAGTTTAAATGCAGCTTCTAAACAATCCTAGCCGAGGAAGAAGGGTCTTATCTAGCGAAACGATTGGTCATTTTTTTTGGAAAAAAAAAAGTTGTATACTTTTTAAGCACAAAAGCTCGTGTAGCACAGGCTCTGGGATGCGCATCCGTGATGCTACGAATTAGTGATGGGTCGTTCTTGAACGATTCGTTCATTTTGAACTTATCTTTAATGTGACTCGGAAAGAATGAGTCGTCTCGGGGAGTGATTCGTTCAGTCACGCATGCGCAACATCCTATTAGGTTCTATACTGGAATTAGTTCACCTGTTTCGAGTCTTTGGGTTTTTCGAGTCATTTGTTTTGTCTTGTTTGTAGTGTGATCAACATTTGTGTAAGCAGTAGATGTGTTAGGGAAGTAACATGTAACATTTTGATTATATTTTGCTAAAATGAACAAAATGAACGAAATGACTCGAAAAAAGAATGAGAAAAAGAACTGCTGAATGAGAATCAAAGGTCAGAGTCGGTAAAATGATCCAAGCTTCCCATCAGTACTACAAATCACGTCTAAGTTCATCGTCTGTGTACTCCGGCTCAAAAAGGTAGACTATGACGAAAAACTCTTACCTTATTTTTTCCTACAACTTCAGAATCGTCCGACATCATTGTACCTTTTTGTTCGTAAACAGTGTTTGACTTACTTGCACTTTCTTAGTCTTTGCGCGTTCACTTTGTAAACACTGGGTCTGTAGTTCCGCGTGACCTTTCGACGTGATTCAATAGTACATAGCGTCATCAACGCACATCCCAGAGCCTGTGCTACACGAGCTTTTGTGCTTAAAAAGTACACAATTTTTTATTTTCCAAAAGAAAATGACAGATCGTTTCGCTAGATAAGACCCTTCTTCCTTGGCTGGGATCGTTTAGAGCCCTTTGAAGCTGCATTCAAACTACATTTTGGAAGTTCAAAATCAGGCACCAATGAAGTCCATTATATGGAGAAAAATCCTGAAATGCTTTCATCAAAAACCATAATTTCTTCACGACTGAAGACAGAAAGATATGAACATCTTGGATGACAAGAGGGTGAGTAAATTATTTGTGAATTGTTGTTCTGGAAGTGGACTTCTCCTTTAAGACCCAGAGGGTGAAAACTTTTGAAAAGAATGAAGATGTGTACATTTTTCGTATTTTGCCCAAATATTATATTTTTTCATTTAGTACTGCCCTTCAGAAGCTACAAAGGATACTTACATTACACTTACAAGACAAAATAAGTAAAATTTACCCTGATGCATCATTTTACCTTCTGAAGCATCAGTGAGCGTTTGAACCTTCTGTAATAGTTGCATATGAGTCTCTCAGTTGTCCTCAGTGTGAAAAGATGGATCCTAAAATCATACAGTCATAGTTGGAAAGGGTTCAAATACACAAAAATGATGAAAAACCAAAAAATTTGTGGGACCTGAAGGACTTTTCTGAAGAACAGAGGGCAGTTTAACTGTTCAGGACAAACAAGGGACTTATGAACAACTTTCACTAAACAAAAAAAAACAGCTGTGGATCATTCAGGTAACAACACATTACTAAGAATCAAGTGTATGTAAACTTTTGATCGGTGTCATTTTTATAAATTCAACTATTATTTTCTCTTGTGGACTATATGTAAATGTCTTTTCTGTGAAATATCTTTTTCAGGTCAGTACTAAATAAAAAATATCATTCAATTTGTATGATCCCTCTTATTTTGGTAAAATAATTAACATTTTGCAGATTCTGCAAGGTGTACGTAAACTTTTGACCTCAATTATATGCACAGATCAAGCACCAACTACAAGTCAAAACAGATCTAAACTAATATTTCAGTGGATTGTGATGGGAGAGGACAAAAGAGGATGGACATTTTTACTGGAGGAAAATTTATCATGGATAATGGATTCATATTATGTCCAAAAGCAACATTTTATAGTTAAAATGTCTTGATGGTAGATTTGTTTCTTATGAACATGCAGCCTTTTGCTTCACAAAACATTAACTGATGGACTGAAGTTGTTTAGATTACTTGTGGATTACTGACAGCTGTTTGGACTCTCATTCTGACGGCACCCATTCATTGCAGAGGATCCATTGGTGACCAAATGTAATGATAAATTTCACCAAATCTGTTCAGATGAAGAAACAAACTCATTTTGGATGACCTGGAGGATTTTTTGGTGAACGATTTCTTTAAAGCAAACTCAACATAATTATTTACTCTCCCCAGTGTCATTCCAAAGACAGGTATTTTATATCCCACCCAACATATCTTTTTGTGCTTCATATTGAGTGAAATTTCACGGAGGTGAGTAAACGATGACAAAATGTTCATTTTGGTGGAACAGCTGCTCTGGTTTGCTTCTAAAATTCAGTACGGCTGATATAACTTACTCTATTGCTTTCCTCACTTCAGATAAATGATTCATGCAAATGTAATCTAAATTACAGTAATGTAAATATAGCATAAAATGATCAATAAAGCCACTGTAAGGAAAAGGCAAAGATCATCAAGGCCAGTAATATGCAGTAATTCTCTTTCGTGGTGTTCCAGCAGCAAGCACAGAGGAACTTTATCAGTCTATTCTCAGGAGACTAATAAAGCGATGATACTGATGATACATCTTTATTCCGACCGCCTAATGCAGAGGCCAAAGACTGTCACCATGGATACCTCACATGGAGACAGCAAGAGTGAAAAACAAATACCCTGAATGTCACGAATGTGGGGGCATTCGGCAGAATCTCACGGGAGCATGCGAATGACTTGATCAGTACCGTGGCTCACAGGCGCAGTTTGAAGATTTAGAAAGAGTTAGAAAGAAGTCAATAGAAAACAAATTAAAGGCAACAGACCACAGACAACCAATGCATTCATTTGTTCACATATTGAAAGCAGCGGAGGCAGGGGAAAAGGTTATAATGATAGCTTCAAACGTGAAGTCGTTGTTTCCATATTTTCAGGGTCACGGCCGAAAGATGCACCGATGAACCCTGCGTTATTGTTGGATGCTTTTTTGTGTGTCACTCTGCAAATTCAAAGCTTGTCTGATCTGCATCACACTGAACAAGAGACAGCGAGACTCCACCTCTATCTCATTAGTTATTGATTGAGGCCTTCTTTCAAATGACACACTAAACTTCTGGACTAGTGCTGCCCGTACTGAACAAATTAAACCGATACAAAACAAAAACTTTGTGATGAGTTCTTCAAATTCCATGACTATCATGTCTCCGTTACGTCAAACAGAGTGCATATCTACATCTGTTATATATATATATATATATATATATATATATATATATATATATACATATTAGGGATGCACCGATACCACTTTTTCCAGTACTCGCCTGATACCGATACTTTTATTTTTGGTACTTGCTGATTCCGAGTACCGATACTGATATTTTTTAATTTACTAGTAAATTTGTACAGGGTAAAAAATTGGGTACAGAAACTAAAAAATATGTATAATGTTAGTTGGTTAACTTAATTTATTAAATAGATACAATCAAACCAAATTTTATTCAGATACCTTTCCTCACATTATCAGACAACATTTTTCACATTATCACATTATCATAAACTGTGTCCTGCACCCACTAGTAAAAAAATATATATCAAAAATTAGGTGGTGTATATCTGAATAATTTTTGGTTTGACTATATATTCCTTAGTTATTTTTATTTTTACACTTAATTATGCCCTTTAAAATGTGTTTTGTTACTTTCACTGTTTGTTTTTTTTGTTTTTGTTTTTGTTTTTTGTTTTGCTCTATGGTACATCATCTTTAATTTAATAGCATTAAACTGCTCCATTTCAGCGGCTCAGTACTGTTATCACGCGTTTTGTTGTAATAATGCAGGGAACCACTCGTTATGAATCAACTAACTCTGATATTTTCAGGAATATAGGTCACTTTTTTTTTTTTTCCACCTGAAACATGCTGCTATTTGGGCTATAATATAAAGAGACTCAAATAATGCAGAAACACTCATGAAGCGAGCGAAACATGCGCAACGCGCCCAAGTACAGTACAGCCTAACGAATTTAACAGGCTGCTAGTTTCACTTTCGCCGTACAATCATGTATGCTTAAGGATGAAAATAAATTGTTTATAGTGAACGGCCCTATAAATTTTGTTTTATATTTACGAATTTGTTTTAATCCAAAAGATGCGCGTGCAAAGTGAGCGAACATCAATAAAGATCACGCAACAAAAGTGCGCGCTCTCTCTCTTTCTCGCGCTCTCTCTCTCTCTCTCTCTCTCTACTGTTAAATAACGTGTGCATTGCTTTACTTACTTGTTTTTGACATATCCGACTGAACTACAAACTTTCCAGTGATGTCAAGGCGGGATCTTAACTCGACAAGCCCGAACATCTTCACCGTCGCGCGCTCAATCCACTCTGCGTGCTTTGCCTATCAGCACGTGCGCACCAGCTATACAGGCATTAATACTTAATGTTTAACATTATATTTCTTGCATACATATGCATAGTTCGTAGACATCCTTAATCTGTAATGGCTCCATTCTGCTGTCTGTTCTGTTGTCGGTTTTTATTTTGTCTGAATATGCACTTGTCACATGCTGTGTGGTATCAGCGTTTGGTATCGGGGCATTTTAATGAGTACGAGTACCAGTACGGGAGCTCAGTATCGGTGCATCCCTAATATATATATATATATATATATATATATATATATATATATATATATATATATATATATATATATATACATATTGATGATTGTAAAAAATAATTTTTACACTATATATTTAGAATATTATATATTTACAATAAATATATTCACATTTTTATATAAAAATATTGTTTATAATATATATTGCTGATGATTAAAATGTAATTAATTGGATAAATTAATTATGCTTATACTGTATCAAATGTTAAAATATATAAAATAATTATATAAAAATAATTATATAAAAATATATAAATATAAAAATTGTGAAAAATATATAAAAGAATTTATATTTATAGTATATACATTTCAAACCTATAAAACGTGTGTTATAAGAGCTTAAAATCTTTGAAGTCTCAAATCATAACAGCTTAACAGTTTGTTTAATCCAAATATCTCAGAAAATCTCTTTGCTATTGATGAATAAAATATATATACAATTACAATTAGCAAAATGTTGTGTATGAAATATATACTATAATATTTATTTATTTATTTCAGGCCAATAGATTTTGTATAATAAGAGCAAAATTTATTTTGAAATCCTAAATTATAACAACAGTTTGATTAATCCAAATGGGATAAAATGTTTTTACTCCTCATTAATAAAATATAATTATCATGAGTAATTATGATTATTTCAGATATTGTTTTACAAAATAATTTATAATTATTATATATACATTTCAGAGCTATTGAACTTGTCTAATACGAGCAACATTTTTTGTTAAATGTCTTAAAGTCTTAAATCATAACTTATGAGTTTATTTAATTCAAATGACAAAAAATGTCTTACTTTGCTGTTTATTAATATGCTTATTAAAAATAGTGTGTATAAAATATACACTATAAGTTATGATTATAATGTATACATTTCAGGGCTATAAAATTTGTTTAATAAGAGCAAAATTCATAAATCGTAACAACTTTACAAAGTTCTAAATCATAACAACTTTACAGCTTGTATAATCCAAATTAGATAAAATGTCTTTATTGTTAATTCATAAAATGTAATTATTATGAATACTTAATAATTATTTAAAATATTGTTTATAAATTAATTTATAATTGTAATATACACATTTCAGAGCTATTAAACTTGGGTAAAGTGTTTTTCTTTAATCATAACAACTTATCAGTTAATTTAATTCAAATGATAGAAAATGTCTTACTTTGCTGTTTATGAATACAATATAATTATTATAAATAATTATGCTTATTAAAAATACTGTGTACAAAATATATACTATAATTTATAATTATAAAATATACATATCAGGGCTATAAAATGTGTATAATAAGAGCAAAATTTCTTTGTCCTAAATTATAATAAAAGTTTAATCCAAATAAGATAAAATGTCTTTATTGTTAATTAATAAAATATAATTATTATGAACAATTATGGTTGTTACAAGTATTTATATTTAATTAAAATGATAGAAAATGCCTTACTTTGCTGTTTATGAATACAATATAATTATTATAAATAATTATGCTTATTAAAATACTGTATACAAAATTAATTACAATGTATTTCAGAGTTATGCAATTTGGTTAATGAGAGCTACATTTCTTTGACGATTTTAATTATAACAGCTTAACAGTTAATATTAAAATAAAATAAAATAAAATGTCTTTATATAAAAATATTTGTAACACTTTTCCTTTTAATTTTCGGAACTGTCAGGTCAAACAGAAACGCTATTATTTAAAAGATATTTTTATTTTTATTTAAATACATTTATTTATCTTTTAGATAAATGACAACTTTTATTCAGCAAAGATGCATTATAATCAAAAGTGGTACAGACGTATAATGTTTCAAAACATTTCTATTTCACCTAAAATGCTCTTTATTCGTTTATAAGAGCTTTATACATTCATTCCACAAAAATATTAAGCAGCACAACTGTTTTCAACGCTAATAAAAATAAATGTTTCCTGAGAAAATCAGCATATTAGAATGATTTTTGAAGGATTAAATTTAGCTTTGAATTCATAGGAATAAATGACATTTTAAAACATAATTTAAAAGAAAATCGTTATTTTAACATCTGGTGAGTCTAACAGAGCGTAATCTTAAGCTAATGATGTCAGCCAAGTGGATGATGTCATTCCTGGTAGGCCATTAGGTCATGCAGACACCACAGAGTGCAGGGCCCCAATGCAGCATGGGTAATTCAGGATAATCTTTCACAACCTCTCAATTTGTTCTATATTAGCAGTAGTGAGTTGTGAGGTTATCCAGTGCACAGGGGAACGGTCAGTTCTGAGGCCGCTCAAGCGCAGCTTGGCTAATTTAGCCTGTACTGACTTTAATTAGCATGCTTGTAATGTGATTCTGCCAGTGCCACAGCAGTCTGACTTTAGCCAGACCACGAACAAAGCGGAAGAACAACTCTTTCCCATCCTCTCTATTTCACTGCCTCAGCCTCAACGCAAAACTTGAATTCTTGCGAAGCCTGGAAGATCAGTAACACTAATGTCTGTAATGATGTGTCATTACTTCGAGCCATTTCCCTAATAGACAATTCAATTATGTGTGTAGGCACATTGAGCAGGTTTCTCTTTCTTCATATCCACTATTATGAAAACGCTTTATGAATGTATCTGTCCTTCGCTTCTGGAGTGCTTAACGTCGCCTATTGTGATTTTTAAGCTCTCGCATTTGCAATGGTAATTTAAGTCATTTTAGTGACTCATACAGAGAATTTCTCTATAGGCACACAGAAACATGCAAACAGAGGCGGTTCACACTTGAGCTCTGGCCAGTTTTCATCTCGCTGCATGATTAATGTTTTAACCAGATGAGTACCGTGACTTTGAGATGCTTCTGAAACTGAAAGAGACACAATGTCCTGTGAAATCCTTCTGAAATCACATACCGTGGATATATGAAAAAGACTTAAGAAGCTAATGTAAAGTTGTGTGCAAGTCGTTTTTTTTTCTTTATAGATACATTAAGACAATTTATTGAATATTCACAATGTTTTTACTATGATTTTACTGACAATAAAATAAATAAAAAATAAATGTTATTTTATAGTTCTTTTTTTTATTTAGTCATAAAAATGTTCTAAGACTAGAAGATAGAAGTGGTAAAAGTGATTCGTTTCAAAGAATCTGTTCGAACTCAATGAATCACTGATTCATCAATAGAAAAATCAATTCAGAACACTGATAATGATTTGTATCACTCAATAATGTTCACAGAAGTCCCTGTGTGTGTGGGGGGGGGTGTGTTTTGTATGTATTAAAATGTTTTTGTGAAAATATCTACCCCCTTCAAGACCTCTTTCAATTTGTGCATTAAGCTTTTTGAATTTATGCTAAAATATATTATTGGTTATATACAAATACAAAAACATACAAAAAATATAATTCAAATGATTATTTTATTTTATTTTATTTTACTTTATTTATTTTCTTTAAAATAAATTACAACTTTTATTCAGCAAAGATGTATGAAATTGATGAAAGTGACAGTATAGACATGTATAATGTTATAAGACCTCTTTCAGTTTGTGCATTAAGCATTTTTAATTTGATCTGCTAAAATAGATTTTTTTTTGGTTAAATACAAATACAAACACTACCATTCAAAAGATTTATTTTATTTTATTTTATTTTATTTTATTTTATATTTAAATTTCTTAAGTTCTATAAGTTGTGTGCAAGTAATTTTTTTTTTCCTTTATAGATACATTAGGACAATTTATTGAATATTCACAATGTTTTTACTATGATTTTACTGACAATAAAAATTAATAAAAATAAATGTTATTTTATAGTTCTTTTTTTTATTTAGTCATAAAAATGTTCTAAGACTAGAAGATAGAAGTGGTAAAAGTGATTTGTTTCAAAGAATCTGTTCGAACTCAATGAATCACTGATTCATCAATAGAAAAATAAATTCAGAACACTGATAATGATTTGTATCACTCAATAATGTTCACAGAAGTCCCTGTGTGTGGGGGGGGGGGGTGTGTTTTGTATGTATTAAAATGTTTTTGTGAAAATATCTACCCCCTTCAAGACCTCTTTCAATTTGTGCATTAAGCTTTTTGAATTTATGCTAAAATATATTATTGGTTATATACAAATACAAAAACATACAAAAAATATAATTCAAATGATTATTTTATTTTATTTTATTTTACTTTATTTATTTTCTTTAAATAAATTACAACTTTTATTTAGCAAAGATGTATGAAATTGATGAAAGTGACAGTATAGACATGTATAATGTTATAAGACCTCTTTCAGTTTGTGCATTAAGCATTTTTAATTTGATCTGCTAAAATAGATTTTTTTTTGGTTAAATACAAATACAAACACTACCATTCAAAAGATTTATTTTATTTTATTTTATTTTATTTTATTTTATATTTAAATTTCTTAAGTTCTATAAGTTGTGTGCAAGTAATTTTTTTTTTTCCTTTATAGATACATTAGGACAATTTATTGAATATTCACAATGTTTTTACTATGATTTTACTGACAATAAAAATTAATAAAAATAAATGTTATTTTATAGTTCTTTTTTTTATTTAGTCATAAAAATGTTCTAAGACTAGAAGATAGAAGTGGTAAAAGTGATTTGTTTCAAAGAATCTGTTCGAACTCAATGAATCACTGATTCATCAATAGAAAAATAAATTCAGAACACTGATAATGATTTGTATCACTCAATAATGTTCACAGAAGTCCCTGTGTGTGTGGGGGGGGTGTGTTTTGTATGTATTAAAATGTTTTTGTGAAAATATCTACCCCCTTCAAGACCTCTTTCAATTTGTGCATTAAGCTTTTTGAATTTATGCTAAAATATATTATTGGTTATATACAAATACAAAAACATACAAAAAATATAATTCAAATGATTATTTTATTTTATTTTATTTTACTTTATTTATTTTCTTTAAATAAATTACAACTTTTATTTAGCAAAGATGTATGAAATTGATGAAAGTGACAGTATAGACATGTATAATGTTATAAGACCTCTTTCAGTTTGTGCATTAAGCATTTTTAATTTGATCTGCTAAAATAGATTTTTTTTGGTTAAATACAAATACAAACACTACCATTCAAAAGATTTATTTTATTTTATTTTATTTTATTTTATTTTATTTTATATTTAAATTTCTTAAGTTCTATAAGTTGTGTGCAAGTAATTTTTTTTTCCTTTATAGATACATTAGGACAATTTATTAAATATTCACAATGTTTTTACTATGATTTTACTGACAATAAAATAAATAAAAATAAATGTTATTTTATAGTTCTTTTTTTTATTTAGTCATAAAAATGTTCTAAGACTAGAAGATAGAAGTGGTAAAAGTGATTCGTTTCAAAGAATCTGTTCGAACTTAATGAATCACTGATTCATCAATAGAAAAATCAATTCAGAACACTGATAATGATTTGTATCACTCAATAATGTTCACAGAAGTCCCTGTGTGTGGGAGGGGGGTGTGTTTTGTATGTATTAAAATGTTTTTGTGAAAATATCTACCCCCTTCAAGACCTCTTTCAATTTGTGCATTAAGCTTTTTGAATTTGTTATTCTAAAATATATTATTGGTTAAATACAAATACATACAAAAAATATAATTCAAATGATTTTTTATTTTATTTTATTTTATTTTATTTTATTTATTTGTTTTATTTTATTTTACTTTACTTTTTTTTTTGTTATTTTATTTTACTTTATTTATTTTCTTTAAAATAAATGACAACTTTTTGTGTAAATTTTGGACTGAGGTTTTTGGTTTCTACTCAAAGGTACTTAAGATTGATTTTCCTCATGACCCTCTGGTTGCAATATTAGGCTGGGCCCCTTTCTTAGAGAACTACAGTTTCAATCAAATCCAAACAGTTCAATATGGGATGACCATAGCAAAAAAGACAATTTTGTTGTTGTGGAATAAAGAGTTTGCACCTAAATTTGAGACGTGGCTTACAGAGCTCAGTAGTGTGTTACATAAGGAAAAGATTCGATACGAGATTGCAGGTAAACCAAAGAGATTTGTACAGATCTGGAAGTCCTTCTTTGAATATTTGGAAGATTATCAAGGATAATTGAATTAAATTAGGGTGGTTAAGTAGATAAAGTATAGCAGTGTGTAACAATTGCTTTTTTCTATAATGGAGGATTTGTAGGTATTGGTATTGGTATGTGTGTGTGTGTTTTTTTTTTTTTTTTTTTTCTCTAAGTACACAATGTGAACAGTGTATGTTTATGGAGGTGTATATGTATTTAATTGTACTAATTGTGGGTTTATTTACTGTAAAAGTAAAAGTTTTTTTTCTCTTCTTGATTTGCTGGCCTGGGGTGGGGGATTGTTTTGTAAAATGTGAAAAGCTTTAAATAAAATATTCAAAAAAAATAAATAAATGACAACTTTTATTCAGCAAAGATGCATGAAATTGCTGAAAGTGACACTATAGACATGTATAAAGTTACAAGACCTCTTTCAATTTATGCATTAAGCATTTTTAATTTGATCTGCTAAAATAGATTTTTTTTGGTTAAATACAAATACAAACACTACCATTGAAAAGATTTATTTTATTTTATTTTATTTTATTTTATTTTATTTTATTTTATTATTTAATTAAATTTTTTAATAAATGACAACTTTTATTTTATTTTATTATTTTATTTGACTTTATTTTAGTTTTTATTTTTATTTTTTTAAATAAATGACTTTCATTTTATTGTTTTATTTTATTTTACCTTGTTTTATGTATTTATTTTTATTTTAACACCGATAATAATAAGAAATGTTTCCTGAACAGCAAATCAGCATATTAGAAACAATTCTGATTAATTAAATTTAGCTTCGCATTGACAGGAATAAATTTAAATTACAATTATATTTTACAATATCACTGTTGTTGTTGTTGTTGTTGTTGTTGTTTTTACTGATTTTTTTATAATATTTATTTTTTTTTTTTAAATAATTGCAAGAAACATCTTTGAAAAACATTTTACAATCTTACCAGTCTCAAAAGTCTGAACAGTAGTGTACAAGTAAATTTGAAGAGATACATTTATATTTAAATATCTAGATTATTTTAGCCATGTATTGTACAAACCTAGCAGAGGAAATCATGGGGTAGAATGGGACCTGGACACACCAGACACACCATATGTGCACCATGTGTCAGGATCATTGGTGCTAAAGTTTTTTCAGAGATTTCTATGCTGTAAATTTCCATGAAAGGTTCATGCAAAAACAAATCGTCTTTCAAAATAGCTTACTGTTTAATAACAAAGGATTTTCTCATGCATGTCTTGAATCTTTAGTTAAATCACCACGTTTTCCCTACAGGTGGTGGGAATGCTTTTTTAAACCCTCTGGGTCCATTTCCACAGACTGACAAAACCCTGATGACTGTCAACATTCTGCGCATCAGTCAGGTGTAAAGAGGTCTTCTGAGTTGCTATGGCGACCTGAAATGTTTCACCATGGAGAAAGTGTGGCGCTGTACACATCAAACGCCCACAATCCATAAAACCGCAATAAGTCTCAAGATGTAATTACTGTTCTGGGTAATATGACATGCTATAGTCTGTATAGCATTCAAGATGTGTCATTTCACTGCAACTAAACAGAATTGCAAGTATAATTTGCCTGCAATTATGTAAGCTGTGAGAAAATAAAACAAGATATAAGTGCATAATGTGCCTTAAGTGAGTATTCACTCATCCAAATGCAACATATGGTGTTCTCACAAAAAGCTTGAAGCTGCATTGGCATGACAGGTTGAGCGTGAGGTATAAGGGAACACACGAGCCATGTTTGTTTGGTGGCAGTTGGTCACTTCAGGGGGACTCTTACCTAATTCTGGGATCTTTGGCCACGGGTGCGTCCCTTCCAGCCGGTCCTCGGCTCTGGCCCCTCACTGAGCCCCACCTGTGCCTGAGGGCCCGAGAGCCGGGCTGCATCGCAATCATGGAGTGAACAGAGTCGCCTGCAGGGAAACATAGTATGTAATAGATTATTCTCAAGGTGGAAGACTGACATAAACATTAATCATTTTCATTAGTCTTCATGAACACACTGTATACTGATAATATCAGTTCTAGGAATGTCAAACATACTTAAGATGTAAGAAAAAAAGATAAATATTAAATAAAAAAAAGGCTGTTAAAAAGTCTTAGCAACAGTATCGACAGGATTGACTCAATATATAGAGTTTTTCTTTTTTTGTAATATAATACAATTTATTTTATTTTTGTTACTGTACGTTTATACTGTTTGTCTTTGTTTTTTTATTGCATTACTGACTAATTATTATTACAAATACGTTACTTGAAAAATGTTATTTAACTGATACATTTTATATTAGCACTAATATAATTTAATATAATAATAATATCAGTAGAATTCTTTGTAACTGTCTATATTATTATTCAACGTTTACAATAAAGAGAATAAACAAAATTCCACTGGTTTTAGTACAGGCTTATTATAGTTACCTAAAACAAAAGCCATAAAAAAAAAATCCATTACTTGAAAATAAAATAAATGTTAACTGTAATGTATGTTAATATTTATATTAACACTAATATAATTTAAAATAATTTATTTTGTAAATATTTATATTAATATTCAACATTTAAAATGTTAAGAATAATGAGATTTCACTGGTATTAGTACAGACTTATTATAGTTACCTAAAACAAAAGTAATAAAAAAAATCATCACTTGAAATAAAATAAATTTTAACCGTAATGTATGTTAAATATTTGGATTAACACTAATATAACTTAATAATATAACAGAATTCAATACAATTTTTTTTGTAAATATTTATATTAATATTCAACATTTCAAATGAAAAGAATAATGAGATTTCACTGGTATTAGTACAGACTTATTATAGTTACCTAAAACAAAAGCCATACAAAATGCATTACTTGAAATAAAATAAATGTTAACTGTAATGTATGTAAATATTTATATTAACACTAATATAATTTAATAATATAGTAAAATTTAATATAATTTATTTTGTAAATATTTATATTAATATTCAACATTTCAAATGTTAAGAATAATGACATTTCACTGGTATTAGTACAGACTTATTATAGTTACCTAAAACAAAAGCCATACAAAATTCATTACTTGAAATAAAGTAAATGTTAACTGTAATGTATGTTGAATATTTAGATTAACACTAATATAATTTCATAATATAATAGAATTCAATAGAATTTATTTTGTAAATATTTATATTAATATTCAACATTTCAAGTGAATGAGATTTTACTGGTATTAGTACAGACTTATTTTAGTTACCTAAAACAAAAGCCATAAAAGAATTAATTGCTTAAAATAAAATACATGTTAACTGTAATGTATGTTAATATGTATATGAAACACTAATGTAATTGGATAATATAATAGAATTTAATAGAATTTGTTTTTTAAATATTTATATTAATATTCAACATTTCAAATGTAAAGAAAAATGAGATTTCACTGGTATTAGTACAGACTTATTATAGTTACCTAAAACAAAAGCCATACAAAATGCATTACTTGAAATAAAATAAATGTTAACTGTAATGTATGTAAATATTTATATTAACACTAATATAATTTAATAATATAGTAAAATTTAATATAATTTATTTTGTAAATATTTATATTAATATTCAACATTTAAAATGTTAAGAATAATGAGATTTCACTGGTATTAGTACAGGTTTGTTATAGTTAGCTAAAACAAAAGTCATAGAAAATTCATTACTTGAAATAAAATAAATGTTAACTGTAATGTATGTAAATATTTATATTAACACTAATATAATTTAATAATATAGTAAAATTTAATATAATTTATTTTGTAAATATTTATATTAATATTCAACATTTCAAATGTAAAGAATAATGAGATTTCACTGGTATTAGTACAGACTTATTATAGTTACCTAAAACAAAAGCCATACAAAATGCATTACTTGAAATAAAATAAATGTTAACTGTAATGTATGTAAATATTTATATTAACACTAATATAATTTAATAATATAGTAAAATTTAATATAATTTATTTTGTAAATATTTATATTAATATTCAACATTTAAAATGTTAAGAATAATGAGATTTCACTGGTATTAGTACAGACTTATTATAGTTACCTAAAACAAAAGCCATACAAAATGCATTACTTGAAATAAAATAAATGTTAACTGTAATGTATGTAAATATTTATATTAACACTAATATAATTTAATAATATAGTAAAATTTAATATAATTTATTTTGTAAATATTTATATTAATATTCAACATTTCAAATGTTAAGAATAATGAGATTTCACTGGTATTAGTACAGACTTATTATAGTTACCTAAAACAAAAGCAATAAAAAAAATCATCACTTGAAATAAAATAAATTTTAACCGTAATGTATGTTAAATATTTGGATTAACACTAATATAATTGAATAATATAACAGAATTCAATACAATTTTTTTTTGTAAATATTTATATTAATATTCAACATTTAAAATGTTAAGAATAATGAGATTTCACTGGTATTAGTACAGACTTATTATAGTTACCTAAAACAAAAGCCATACAAAATGCATTACTTGAAATAAAATAAATGTTAACTGTAATGTATGTAAATATTTATATTAACACTAATATAATTTAATAATATAGTAAAATTTAATATAATTTATTTTGTAAATATTTATATTAATATTCAACATTTCAAATGTTAAGAAAAATGAGATTTCACTGGTATTAGTACAGACTTATTATAGTTACCTAAAACAAAAGCAATAAAAAAAATCATCACTTGAAATAAAATAAATTTTAACCGTAATGTATGTTAAATATTTGGATTAACACTAATATAATTGAATAATATAACAGAATTCAATACAGTTTTTTTTTGTAAATATTTATATTAATATTCAACATTTCAAATGAAAAGAATAATGAGATTTCACTGGTATTAGTACAGACTTATTATAGTTACCTAAAACAAAAGCCATACAAAATTCATTACTTGAAATAAAGTAAATGTTAACTGTAATGTATGTTGAATATTTAGATTAACACTAATATAATTTCATAATATAATAGAATTCAATAGAATTTATTTTGTAAATATTTATATTAATATTCAACATTTCAAATGAATGAGATTTTACTGGTATTAGTACAGACTTATTTTAGTTACCTAAAACAAAAGCCATAAAAGAATTAATTGCTTAAAATAAAATACATGTTAACTGTAATGTATGTTAATATGTATATGAAACACTAATGTAATTGAATAATATAATAGAATTTAATAGAATTTGTTTTTTAAATATTTATATTAATATTCAACATTTCAAATGTAAAGAATAATGAGATTTCACTGGTATTAGTACAGGTTTGTTATAGTTAGCTAAAACAAAAGTCATAGAAAATTCATGACTTGAAATAAAATAAATGTTAACTGTAATGTATGTTAATGTGTATATTAAACACTAATGTAATTTAATAATATAATAGAATTTAATAGAATTTGTTTTGTAAATATTTATATTGATATTTAAACATTTAAAATACGGAGAATAATGAAATTTCACTGGTATTAATACAGGCTTATTATAGTTACCTAAAACAAAAGCCATTAAAAAATTACTTGAAATGATTTGAAATAAAATAAATGTAACCTGTAATAAAAATAAATAAATAAACTCATTTTATTTCAGCTAATTACCAAGGCAACATTTTTCACTTTTGTCTAAAAACTAAATAAACTAAAACTAACAACAAATAATAAATAAAATAAATTTTTAAAAATGCTAATAAAAAAAAACTACACGTTTTTGTCCTAAAACTTTAAAATAAAAATAAAATGAATAAAATAAAATACATAATACATACAACAAAAATAAAATAACACTGTATTGGAATCAACCTTACTGAAATTTTTGTGTCGTGAAACTCAGCTCAGTTCAGCTTTCTTGAAAGTCCCTTCACCTAATTACTTTCCCGCTCATCATAACTCACACAGCTTGTGTGAGAAGTTAAAATTAAAGGCAATAATTCAAACCATGATCAGTAGGTATTTAAAAGCTCTCCAATATAAGACTTGTGCTCGTTTCCTCGTTGCCAGAGGAGAAATATGACGATTTGACGTTCTATTAGAATTAGAATGTATTATTGTCATGCTGAAGTTTCTAATTATTACCCTCCATTGGCATTTAGATGTGGACTTCATTAATCTCTCAGAGAATTATTTCAGACGCTCTCTCAAGGTTCAGTGTGCCTGAAGCTCCAGATAGGAGAAATTAATTCAATTAAACTTTGTTTCACTGTGCAGTACCTGTCCTTGTCTCCATTTGGTATCTGTACAAAAACAGCTAAGGGACAAATTCAGTGAACAGTTGCAGCACTTTTGCACAAACACACACATACACAAGAACATTGTATTTAACACAGACCAACCATAATCCAGATTAACCAGGAGCTAATTTAAAATACTAATTTTAATGCTAAATATTAAAATTCAACCCAGGCTCATGAAAATACATGCCTCATACATTTCTGCAACACTGCAATTACATACCTTACTGCACATTTCGCGGCAGTTTCAAAGTGAAATGTCCAGAGAGCATAGTAAGTTAATCAAAACTCTGTACCTGTAAATCATACTTTGTGTGAAAATGTGAAAAAGAATGAAAGTTTTACTGCCTCTAGTGTTCAACTGGAAACTGCAGTGATTCGTACACAGAGGTACATTTCACAGAAATATATAATAATAGAGGCATATATTTCCCATAAGACTATGTTATTAAAATTGAACACAGTCATATTTATTTCAACCACCACTAAATGAAATGAAGAAAAAAATAAATATAATTTATATTCAAATTCAAATTTATATACATAACCATACATAGTATGGCATGCAGTGAAATGCTTTTTATGATCAACATGTTACAAAAATTAAAAATTAAGGGTATAAATTTAAGAAAAGAAAAAAGAAAAGAAAAGAAAAGAAAAGAAAAGGGTATAAACTAATATGCATGTAATGTATGGATATATTTATAGTGGGACCTGTTATTTATTCATATTTTTATATACACAGCCTGCTCTATCATTATTAAACTACCACTGACTTTCACTATAAAATATTCTTGCAAAATTCTTGTTTATATTATTATACACATTTAATACTAATTTATACATTTCTATTAATAATATATTTATTTGATTTATTGGTTTCATTTTATCCAGTTTTTGAGTACCACAAAGAAAAAATAAAATATTTCTTTATGAATAAAAAAAATAAACCATATATTTTTGTTGTGATCACAAAATTACCATAAAAGCCTGATGTATTGAGTATGATACAGCAAAAAACACATAAGCATGATGTTTCATTTTTATATTTTTTCTGACTATTATTTCATACGTCAGGCTTCATCCCTAGCTAATGAAATATGTTCTAAGTAAACTTTGTTATCATTCACACTGAGTTACAAAAATGTCATGTTCTCTAAACATTCAAAAACGTACACTTTCTAAAATGTTTTACATTTTTTTATTTTATTTATTTATTTTTTACTTTTTTTTTGTGATCATTAGGAGAACACTGCATTTTATAAATTTCCAAACATTATTGAACATTACTTTTGAATGTTCCCTAAATATTCTGAAATAAGTAGTAAGATGAACACACAACTAAAATCTTTTAAAAATAAACGTATTAAAGGATATGGTGCCCCGATTTTGAACTTCCAAAAGGCAGTTTAAATGCGGCTTCAAACGATCCCAAATGCGATTGTAAATGATCCGAGCTGAGAAAGAAGGGTCTTATCTCGAGTAACGATCGGGTATTTTTATGAAAATAATACAATTTATATACTTTTTAAATGTCAAAGGCTCGTCTTATCTTACTCTGCCTGGACTCTTTTTTTTCCGGTTCATGACAGTTAGGGTATGTCGAAAAACTCCCATCTCATGTTCGCCCTCAACTTCAAAATCATCCTTTATCGCTGTTTACCTTTTTTGTTAAGGGTGTCTGATCTTTTTTGCATGTTCACTTTGAACAGACTGGGTCGGTACTTCTGCAGCGATGTAGGATTACTTTGAAATGATTTTTGAAGTTGAGGGAGAAAATACGAGTTTTTCGACATACCCTAACTGTCTTGAGCCAGAATACAGAGCTCAGGGAGAGCAAGACAAGACGAGCGTTTAAGATTAAAAAGTATTTAAATTGTATATTGTTTATTAAAAATAACCAATTGTTTCACTAGATAAGACCCTTCTTCCTCGGCTGGGATCATTTACAACCACATTTGGGATTGTTTGAAGCCGCATTTAAACTGGATTTTGGAAGTTCAAACTCGGGGCACCATATCAGTCCATTATATGAAGAAAAAACCTGAAATGTTTTCCTCAAAAAACATAATTTCTTTACGACTGAAGAAAGAAAGACATGAACATCTTGGCTGACAAGGGTGTGAGTACATTATATGTGAATCTTTGTTTTGGAAGTGGACTTCTCCTTTAATAAATAAAATTTTTATGCTAATGTTTTGAGAACATTATTAAATACCCAATACAATTGGGGCCAGATTTACTAAGCACTTGCGCTGTGTTCTTTAATGTGTGCATTGTCAGTAAATCACACGCAGAATTTTCCCCTTCTATTGCTGCTTTTATAGAATTGCGCTCTAACGCTAATTTGCCCTGTTTAGTAAATCTAAAGTGTATCTGAAGTATACTTGCAATTGCACAATCAAATATACTTAAAGGGGTCATCAGATGCCCATTTTCCACAAGTTGATATGATTCTTAATGAAAAGTCTATAATATACTTTGGTTAAAAATTATCAATGGTAGTGTAAAACAACACCCTTTTTACCTTGTCAAAATCAGCTCTGCAAAAATCACCTCATTCTGAGGGACTGTTTTTTAAATGCAAATGAGCTCTGCTCACCCCACCCCTCTCTTCTCTCTGTAGAGTGACGAGCCTGTTTACTTTAGCCGTGTTTAGCCACTAAACTTGCTAACCAGCACGTTATTAAGAAAGGCGATCGCAAAGATTCATTAAAAAACCCTTATACTCACTTCTGCTGTAAGTGAAGGTGGATCATGAATGATTCGCGCGAACATAGACGGATATATATAGATCGGAAGGCGCATTCCCTTCACAAACAAACGTAATCCACTGCATCTTCAGCGGCTCAGATGTCGGGAGTGAATGACGACCACTATGTTCATTATTACATCCAGCAACACAACACCTCAATTGCTCAATCGGAGATATTCTTGTCTAACTTACATCCCTGCTTCGGCATCAAAACAATGGAGGTCGGACCGTTACAGCTGGTCTGAGGTAAGAGCTCATAGATATCAAGATATCAATCAACTATCATGGGAGCGGCCTCTGTTGGTGTGACGCCACACCGACAGGCATCCGAGAATGGCTCGATTTGAAAAAGGGGATATTATTTTTACAGATTAATTAAAAACCACTGCATGAATTTTTATCATTATAGGGTAGATGTGTACATACACTGCCAACACACATTAATGTTCAAACAACATGAAAAAGTGAACTTGGCATCCGATGACCCCTTTAAGTATATCTTTAATTGGACTTCAGTACTACTTCTGCACAATTAAATGGCATTAAGCACAAAATTAGTTGTTCTAATTTAGCAGACTTTAAGTATACCACCAGTTTAGTATACCAAAAGTACAACTGCATTTTAGTATATTTTTTTCCTCTAGTGAGAACATTCGTTAATAACTTTGAGAGAACCTTGCCATAACATTAATCAAAGTTCAGAGAACATTCCTTGTTAGCTTGGACTAAACTAAAGAATCTACTAAAGTAGAAGAGAGCTGCTGTACTGTCCAAATAAAGTAAAACATACTGCAGCAATCTCCTGCATCCTTTACAAATGTGCACTTCGAAAGACTAGGAATTGGCATGCAAATTGTGTTCAGTACAGATTTTAAGAGTCCACTTGTACCATTACCCGATTTGCATAATTCCTTTTTTGAAGCTGGCGCTAAAACAATGCAGACAGTGCTTTCAAATAAATGTTGCTATCAGCAAGCACATTTCATTCTTAGCGAATTCCAGCCTAATTCTGCTTGAAGTGTGCTTGCGTGGCAGTACACCAAAGAGAGAACAAAAAACAGGAAAGTGAAAGAGAGAAGACAGAGACAAGCGTGAGAATGCAGTAGCATGTGTGACTAAATATGGTGAGAGAGAGCAGTTGGGTGGACACGACAATTACGGCCTAATTTATGATTCAGTGTCGGTGAAATTGGGTTTTACTGGTTGCCATAGAGATATATTCTGAAAATTCCCTGCAAAGCTATTCATCCATAATGTCAAATGTTGTTGCCCAGAATTTCTCATCAGTGGAGGCTGATGCACACCACGAATCAGAGGAGCAGAAGATTTGTGTGTGTAAACATGGGGCCATTCTGAATAGCCTACATGTGTAAGTCTTATCGCTGTGTGTGTGTGTATGGTTTAAGAGGTATATGTGACCGTACGCGAGCGGCAGGTGTGACCACGATCGCCTCGATTAAAATTTCACTTCTCGTCTGCAGAAACAACTGTGTCCGACTGAGCTTTTGCAGCTGAGGTCAATGGTATGACATCCCACAGAAGAACTGTACTGAAGCCTGCAGGTGATAAAAGCATACTGCAAAACCTCATTTATAAAATGGATAGTTTCTCTAAACTTGAATTGGTTAAGCCACATTGAAAGCTGTTGTAAACACACCTGTGACCACATATTCTATATCAGTGTGCCAAGTTGCTATGTCGTTTGCTAAGTTTAAACAGCCTAGGCTGTTTAGACTAATTAAACATATTGGAGACTTTTATTAAGCCATTTTATAAAAAGCAACAAGGCGTTTCCTGCAGGTTTCTACATTGTTATGCCAGTAGGTGGCAGCAAGGCCAGTATTACAAAATATAACATTAAATAGTGTAAAAATCACTCGCTTTTTTAAAGAACCATTGTCCAACAGTAACACTAGCAGGAAAAGTTACAGCGGGAGTCCGCGTCTCTCTCGCCTCCCCTGAGCCCATTGAGTTTTAACAAACCTCCTAAAGCATGCTGTGAGTTTCGTAGGGAGTAATTTAGAATGAATAGGGAAAAGTCATGTGAGAGGAGGTAATGCCTCCATCGCGATATGATTGGATAAGACTGATAGGGCTGAGACGGTGGCAGATTTTTTCCACCACCATGGTAATGGACCAACTACCGTCGGTGGCGCGGTGTTGATATATATATATATATATATATAATTTTGAAACATAACAAACGTGCATGTTTATTTCAGCCTACAAAACACTAAAGTTAGGAAATTATACAGTTAAATAAGAACTGCTTTCTGATGTCTCTAATGTGTGTTTAACAGGAGCGCTGCACAAAAATGAAACGAATACTTGCCTTACAGTCGAGATAAATATATCTATAGAAAGCTTTAAATGATTACTTTACTACTTTAAAAAAGATGCATAGAGATGCATTTCTCTCTAAAGGCGTGTCCAATGAGCAGATGGCGTCTCAGGATCGTCATCTTTGGGACACTGGCTCAGAAAACACTAGTTTATTAATAATTCATTCTATTATTATTAATAATTCGAGTATGTCCTTATTTCCCTCTGACACATTCATGGTAATTTCTTTTCCCGGAGCTGTGCAAGCTTTAGCCTTTTGTTTGTATGAACAAAAATTTTACTGTCTTAAAATTTTGCTGCCTTAAAAAAAGTTTAGTCAACTTGAAATGTTAAGTTTTACTAAGTGACAACTTAGATATTTAAGTTGATTCCACAATTTTAAGGCAGCCAGGTAACAAACACAGCTTGTCACTTAGTACATACTACTACAACTTAACATTTCAAGTTGAATAAAATTATTTGAGTTGACTGAACATAAAATTTTAAGGCAGCAGGATAACAAATTATTTAAGTTGAACCAACAAACAGTATTTCTTGTTTTTTTTTACAGTGTAGTATGCAATTTCAAACTGATTTGTTCAAAAACATTAATTTGGGAACAAACTAAGTGACAGTTTTTATGCATGAGTCGTTGAATCACTCACTCAAACAATTTGTTCAAACACTAATTCATTCAAAAATGAAACAAGTGACTGCACTGACTTAAATGATTCACTCAAAAATGCTGATTCATTCAAGAACAAAACATCCTTTTGTGTTTTGTTCAGAGAACTATTTTCAAATTTTTTTCATTGTTCAAAGCAAAAACAGACAAGGAACTATAATAATGTGTCTAAAATTTAACTTTAATAATCTGAGCTGGATTAGTGCTGCACCAGGCATATTAAAAAGTCACTGCAATTTTTACTGGGAAAATACACCTTATTTTCATAAAAAAATAAGCCTGCAGTTAACGTTGCACTATTAATGTCAGCAGTGAAAAAGTTGGTAAGCTAATTATTCAAAAGTAAGGTGCGTTTTTTCCCCTTTTCTGTGCACCTTTTATGCAAATCTGACCGGTGAGTCAAGTATTGCGCATAAAATTGCACTGTTACAGATATTATTGATGAGTCACACTATCTCTTTATTGCGTGCTAAAAATACAGACATTGTGCTCAAAAAATAAAATAAATAAATAAATGTAGCTATTACTAGTTGCAACAAATTACTGGCAAATTCACCCTCTGAAATCGTGTTTTTGTGTATGTGATACATTAAGGCTGTGAATTCATCCTTTTTATGACAATAATTCACACTTGTGGGGAAAGAAGAGGCGTCTAGGCATTGCAGACCGTTAGCAGGAAATTTGATTTGCTCGTGGCAGTTCAACCAGACCTGTGAGGACATGTTTCATGTTACCATGGAGAAGAAGAGGAACAGACACTCTAGACACTCAGTGAAAATCCTTCCGAGGCTCAAAAAAGCGCAATGGTTTTACATTAACGTAAGAACAACAGTAAATTGCTATAGTTATCCAGTAAAAGCATTCAAGTGAGTGATTATGAAGTGCCTGTACGATCTCATGAAGTAAAATGACGTCTGAATCCAGTGGCTGACTTCCAAACAGACGCAAACAGACAATCCACTCATTACGACCCACTCAAGTTCTGTGACTATGAAAAGCAACAGGTAGTGATTATGTCTGAGACTGTTTCCTTGACAGGATCAGTTGAACCTAAAGGTTCACCCAAAAATAACATTTCTGTCGTCATTTATTCACCATTATCTCAAACTAAAATTGGCCACTAGGAGGCGCTAGAAAAAAATAAATGAAATAAAATAAAATAAAATCATATAAAATACAATAAAATACAATAAAATAAAATAAAATAAAATGGAAGCTATTTTTGGATATTGACTGCAATTTTTACGTTGGAAAAAAAGGTTTGGAATGACATGAGAGTAACTAAATGATGACAGAATTAAAATTTTTTGGGGTGAACTGTTTCTTTAAACGTCCTGTTACAGGTCGAAATGTAAAGGTTTTGACCCAAGAACTGCTAAAAGGACAAAGACTATCGATCTGAAGGTTTAATGAGGGTTTAATTACAACCAATGTGCTCCTGAGCCTAGAACTCTATATAAGGGCTTTGTGCTTAAAAAAACACTGAATAAAAGTAAATGAAATACACATTACAGAAAAAGTGGCTCCTGATCCTTCTCTGAAAGAGAACATTCAATAATTCATTGATGGAATGAAAGATACTCACAAATGCTCATGCGCTTTCTCATGAAATGTCACCCATCAGTCGGGCTGCGAGCTCATTTCCTGCAGTTCCCAGCCTGGGTGATTTGAGGTGTGTGAGTCTCTCTGCTACGGCCAGATGGTTACACTTCAGTGGATTTGATGGAAACGTCACGCCTGTTACTCTCAGTGTGAGTCTATTCAATACAGATGCTAGAGAAATTTCAAATAAATTTTTTACTTCATAAAAAACAAACAAATTAAAGTAAGCTGGATATTTATTTTAGATTGCTGCTTGCTTACCATTTATATATATATATATATATATATATATATATATATATATATATATATATATATATATATATATATATAAATAGACATACATACACACACACGAAAATATATTTTGGAAGGGGAATCATGAAATCTCAAGCTCCTTGGTATCAAAGGAGCTGTAGGCCTTTTGTGCATTTGAGAGAGTGTGTGCAAAAGTAAGAGTCTCATATATGTCTAGTTGCTGTGGTATGTGTTAATGGCCTTCTTTAGCACCACATAGTGAAGCTACAGTAGGTAACAGGACAACAGGACTGTAAACACAGCGAGATGACAGACTCACAGACCAAAAATGCTATAAAACACTGAAGACTTCAAAGGAACCTTTGACTGATGAAGCCCTGGTTCTCTTTGTTAAAAGAACAGGACTGGAATATAATTGTCTAAATATACTACACCTTGTCAAATGTCTGATTAATAGCATCCGCTCTGAAATTGAAGTTAAACTACATTTCTGCTGAAGGTATCTATCAGAGAAGATGTAGGTCTTGAATAAAATATGATACATTAGGGATGTAATACCTCACTTCTGCCAGGGCAAAAATAGAGCTCTAATTGGAAAGCTCATATATTGTCATTATAATCATGGGCCTCATTGCTCACTGACGCTGACTCAAGAGTCATGTAACAAACTCTTGCTCTAGACACCTCTGCATCTGCCTGACCTGATGGCCAACGCACCGCTGAGATTGGTTAGTTTAAGTGGTTGCTGGAGTTTTTCGGTTGCTAAGGTGTTGCTTTGCGGTTGTATAGAAATGCTGAATAATTCCTAAGCAGTTGCCAAAGTGTTCCGGGTTATTGTCAGGGCATTTCTAAATGGATAGATAGAACAACAGACAAAACAATAGAACCATAGATAGATAGAAAGATAGATAGATAGATGATAGAATTATAGAACGACAGAATACATTTAATGACAGATATGATAGATAGAACAACAGAACGACACAATGATAGATAGATAGATAGATAGATAGATAGATAGATAGATAGATAGATAAATAGTTAGAAAGATAGAAAAATAGATAGATCAATCGATAGATCGATAGATAGATAGACAGACAGACAGATAGATAGATAGATAGATAGAAGGGTAGATGGAATGATAGATGAACAATATATAGAATGATAGATAGAATGATAGATAGATAGATAGATAGATAGATAGAGATAGCTAAATAGTTAGAACGATAGAAAAATAGATAAATAGATAGATAGACAGATAGATAGATGATAGAACAACAGACAGAATGATATAATTATAGAACGACAGAACGATAGAACGCATTTAATGATAGATACAATAATAAACAGAATGACACAATGATAGATAGATAGACAATTAGAATGATATAGAATAGAATGATAGATACAATAATAGAACGACAGAACGATAGGTAGAACGATAGAATGATAGATAGACAGATAGGCAATTAGAATAATATAGAATAAAATTATAGATATAATGATAGATAGACAACAGAACTGCAGAACGATAAAACGATAGATAGAATGATATAACAATAGACAGATAGATAGATAGATAGATAGACAATTGCAATGATATAGAATAGAATGATAGATTTAATGATAGATAGATCAACAGACAGAATGCTAGAATTATAGAACGACAGAACGATCGAACGCATTTAATGACAGATATAATGATAAACAGCATGACACAATGATATAGACAGATAGATAGATAGATAGATAGATAGATAGATAGATAGATAGATAGATAGATAGATAGATAGATAGACAGATAGATAGATATCTAGATAGATAGATAGATACATACATAGAGTTACCATAACAGTATGTTGGCTTTGTTAATCCAAAATGTGATGTAATAGAGAAATCATATTCATTAACTTTAGTTGATATTGTTGGTATTGTTTGCTGGAGACATTAATGTGAATCAGTCTTTGTGTTAAGGCTGGTTTAGTGAGACAAAGAAGACCAAGAAAAATTCATTTCCTCAGTAGCAGCTGCTGTGGCCGAGGGTCAGGTTTTGTTTATCTTGATTATGTATAATTTGGGGGTCTGTGTGGTGTGCTTATTTTTAAGAACCGCAAGTACTGCAAACGTTTCAGCACTGGCTTTGCATTTATATTTAAATGCGGACTACTGAGTCAGAGAAATCTTGCCTTTTGACTATCTAGTATCTAGTATCTACAATACTATAGGATGTATAGTTGCCCTTGACTAAAAATAATAATAATAATAATAACAATAACACATGCAAACCCACTGTTTTAAAAACTAAAAAAAAAAAAAAACATACTTAGAGGTAGTATTTCTGTTTTCTATCCTAAAGCTGTCATTTTAGTGTAATTACAAAAACTTTGGAAACTTAATGCACATTTGTTACAACCATTTGATATTCATGATGTTGCTTAATTTTATATTGACAGCAAAATCATAATGCACATTCAATATATAGACAAGTCACTCTGGCAAGAAGGCTTATGCCATTAACAGAAATATAAAATTATTATTAACATACATTAAAGCATAAAAGAAAAATATGACAACAATTTCAAATTGTGGCATGTGCCTAAACCAAGAGTGTCTGAATTACATAAAAATTAAGCATTGCATAACCATTACATAACTATTTTTTTAAATGCTGGCATGAGTTATTGCGACAAAAGGCATGAATCATGCTCACACACCTGTGTTTGAACAGCAAAAGCAGCATGCAAGTGTTGCACTCAAAAGACAATGTTGTTTTTAACCTTGAATAACTGAGATTGACACCTGGCATTTGGAGGCAGATATTAATCAATTCAAAGAGTGTTTCATTATATCTCACCGGTTCATTGAGGAAATAAATCCGGATTTACACACGCTACAATGAGCCCAATTTCCTCTTCCTGGCAGGATAAATCATCCTCATATGGATAGGCAGCCTTTGTGTTGTTGATTGGGCCTCACTGTGCGTTTCTTATCATTTCTGTCTGTCTAATTTACTATTGGTGCAATGATCAGACCTTTGCCTTAATCCATTTCTATTTTTAAAAAAATGCATTAAAGGTCTTTAATCGTACAGAACGTGACCTTCAAGGGAAGCGATATAAAGCAATAAGATAAGTTTAATGAATGTTTTATCAAGGATCATCTCAAGGTGAGTAGATGTTCCTCTCTTGATTTAATAAGCTCAAATGTCAAATGCTATATCTGACACGATCCGTGAGTAACAATCACACTCCCATCTTTAGAGCAATGACAGACTATACAATGAGGAGAGGAGGATGGATCTGACCTGGCCCGAAGCCTAGAGCTGTTCTCATGGTGGTCGCTAAGTTCTGTGACAGATAAATATAGTGAGGATTAGCCAAGACATTGAATCATTTCTGCATTTTTTCCATTTTCAAGTAAATGTTTAAACACAACATGTTAAAAACATCCAGAATGGGAAAGAACACAGAATACACTGTCTACCAGTCAAAAGATTTTTAATGCTTTTTAAAGAAGTCTCTTCTGCTCACCAAGCCTGCATTTATTTGATCCAAAATACAGAAAAAAACAGTAAATGGTTTTTACTATTTAAAACTACTGTTTTCTATTTGAATATATTTAAAAATGTAATTTATTCCTGTGATTTCAAAGCTGAATTTTTAGCATCATTACTCCAGTCACATGATCCTTCAGAAATCATTTTAATATTCTGATAAACATTTATTATAATAATTATTATTATTTTTCATATTATTTTGAAAACAGCTGAGTATAATTTTTTTCAGGTTCCTTTGATGAATAGTAAGTTCAGAAGAACAGCATTCACCTGAAATAGAAATCTGTAACATTATAAATGTCTTTATCATCACTCTTGATCAATTTAAAGCATCCTTGCTAAATAAAGTATCCATTTCTATAATTTCTTTCCCAAAATGGTATAGTATAATATTGAATGGTATATTGTATAATGTTACAAAAGCTTTTTATCTCAGATAAATGGTGATCTTTGTGTTCATCAAAGAATCTTGAAAAAAATATACTCAACTGTAAATAAAAATTTATATGCAAATCAGCATATTATAATGATTTCTGAAGGATCATGTGACACTGACGACTGGAGTAATGATACTGAATTTTTTTTTTAATTTTGATCACAGGAATAAATTATTATTTTAAAGTGTATTCAAATAGAAAACACTTATTTTAAATAGTAAAAATATTGAACATTTTACTGTTTTTGCTGTACTTTGAGTCAAATAAATGCAGGCTTGGTGAGCAGAAGAGACTTCTTTAAAAAAATATTTAAAAATTTTGACTGGCAGTGTATATCAAAACATATTTTTAATAAGACTCCCGTGGCTCATCCCAGTGTTATTTTAGTATCACTGAAATACTATTATAGTTTTGAATTCATTTTAATTTTTATATTTTCCATTTTCATTTACATTTTAGCTATGTAAAAAAATAGTAAGTTCCTAAGGTTTTGTTGTTGTTGTTGTTGTTGTTGTTTTGTTTTTTGTTTCCTAAATCAATTTTATTTCAATTTTACTGTTAGTTCTTTTAGTACACCAAGTGAAACTAAATGACATTATGATTGGTCGGATCACCTGTCAATCAAACTTTCTGAGAAGGGTCAATTGATCCCACTGATTTAGACACATTAGGATATTTTAGCACCTAACTGACTACGGGTTTGCTTACAGGGTGTGTAGTTTGGTTCTCTTTGGTTCTTTTAGTCCAGACCAAAATGTAGAGGTAAATGATTACATTTAGTCCTGGTTTGTTTAGCATTCACACTGTCATTTTTAACACCGAGATACAAAACAAAAGGCACATGGAGGAAGCGGTTCTTACACTTGTACCAAACTGTAACAACCAACATACTGTAGCTCCAATGATGAGAAGAACCAGGTACGCTTGAGAATTCGGTCATTTTTACGGTCACGTCTTGTGACATCATGTCTTGTTTTTGGTTCGTTTAGATGTCTTTGGTCCACGTTGCATTCTTATTTCAGTCAAACCATACCAGAGTCTGTTTGGAAATGGACCAAGACCCACCTTTTCAATCATTTTCAGTCTGCCTATTTGGTGCGCATCAAGGTTTGGATGGCAGCATTCACTCTAATTCAAACAAACCACACTAACAGACCAAATGCACAAGTTTGTTTTAATCAAAACCAAATCTGACAAGTGTAACACACCCTAAAAGAATCAGCACATATCACTTGTCTCTGTGACAGAGCTAGATTCTGTAAACAGCAAAAACTAGTGGCACCAAAGTTTAAAAATAATGACCGTTTTCAAACCAATGGATCATCTATAGCAAATGGGTGCCGTGAGAATGAGAGTGCAAACAGCTCTACAAGTAATGACTCCATCAATTAATATCTTGTGAAATAGTGACCCGTTTTCAAACATGCCCTATCTGTCCTCTTGTTTGGTCACATATGTGGGTCATTCTATAATTAGGGGTACATTTAGAATTTGACAATGTGAAGAAAAAAGTTTTCCTTTTTTCCAAAAACCCAAACATGACCTTACATAGCTGCTTTGAAACAACCTGTATTGTATAAAGTGCTATATAAATAAAGGTGCATAAAATGCCATCTATGTTCGCTACTGTCCACCATGTTACCTTTACTGGGTAACACAGTTGACAAGTAACTTAGATGACTTAGTTAGTGTTCTGGGCCTATACTCAAAATGGAAGCCTAGAACTACTGAGCATTTGGTATGTTTAGAAATACATTTTCATAAACAAAACATACGTTAAATTTTCTGTTTAAAATTTGCAGCAAAAATACTTGTGTAACACTGTTGACAGTCAATTAATCCACTCTTGACACAGGTTTGCTAGTTTAACCAATATTAGGGGAAAGAGAGAACATAGCTTCTAGTGTTTCTTCCATGTGCTTCTAAAGGAAATGTCATCATATTGTGCAAATTATGCGAGAATGGGACAAACCATTCCTTTTTGGGGGGGGGAGGGGGGGGTTCTAGTGGGTAACTTAGTTGACAATGGTTTTTCGGACACAAATAGAACAAGTTATATCACAATAAACACTTATTATTTTTGAAGCACACACCCAAATGTCTTAATAACCTAATCTAACTGAAGGCAAAACTATGAAATTAATTTATATTTGAGGTAATTTTCATGCTTAAATGCAGAGTAGAATGAGCAGCTTTACTAAATCGGACAGCTGAATACCAGGGTTGTATGTGATATGAACATCATTTTTGAACAAAAGATATGGCTTTTTCAACATATAGTAGTGTGATTGGGAAAAAGTATAATTGTGTACTAGAAAATTAAGCATTGAGGCTTTTCATATTGATGAAAATATATTAAAAATATACTTCACGGACATGAGATGTACCCATAATTATAGAATTACCCGTGTAGTTTCACCCTAACACTTACACTGTTGGTTGAGCCAAAGTTGTTATGTCCATCCATGTTGGGTAACAAGTAATGCATATAATATTAGCAAAGAAAACAGCATGGTTTTCTATGCTTCTTCTAGTGTTATTCACTGCCTGTTTTCCAAACTATTATTTACAACACTTTAAGCTTGTCTGCACTGTATTATTAATGTCACCCTAGATTTACAGCTATGTGGGAACATTCTTCAAACAACACAAAACTCTCCACATGAGCCTTACTGATAATACTGCTAATGCTTTTCAGACACATGTCATTTTTCAAAACACTAAACTGATGGCCATTTATTTCTTGTACTCTCAGGAATTTTATGGGTAAAGGGAGCCCTCTGGTGACTAAAATCTCAACTTATAATGCTAGTAACTATGCCATTGTGAGATTTTCATTTAAATGTAGTTTAAGTGCTATTGTTTTGAAATTATGGCTAATTATATGGTATGGGTATGCAATTATATGGTAGATTTAACAGACAACAGAGAGAACAAGTAATTGCTAAAGACCCATTGTTAAGCAATTTAGTAGTATGATAAAATATTTTATTTAAAATTACAAAGAAAGGAGTGTATATAATTCTTCTGTTGACTATAAATATATTAATCTATATATTATATGTGATTTTATTATTAATAGATTTTTATATTATATTATATTATATTATAATTTAGGCTATTACAATAGATGTAGCTAATATATTATCAATATTTGTCCTGATATCTGTCAGGCTATATGACGATTTAATGAGTGCTATTCCAAAAAAAATCACTTACTTTAAAGCAAGCGAAGTCACACAATGAAAAAAATCAATTGTAGCATCCTTTTATATCACTGTTAAGGCTAAACGACACAGCGGTGAATCACAATTGCCCTGTCTATTCTCTAAAAGAACACTTTTTATCATAACAAGAGAGGAGGTTGATGATTCTCAGTAATGTAATTGACACTTTCCACAACTCAGTTTGTTTCTGGAAATAATATGCATGTTTATCAGACATGAGCATGCAAATTGGTCTAATGAAACTGTCCTGGCTATACTCAAGGTCATCTAATTATCAGCAACAATGAACAGGAAATCATCTTTGAGTTTGCACTAAATCAACGCTCCTATTCTTCCATGATGACAGTGCAGGCACGTCACAGGAAGAGTTTCTTCTGCTGCTCCAGCAACAGGGTAATAAATCTAAAACTGATACGTAACAGCACGCCCTGAGTCTCAAATGAACAAGGTATTTGGAAACCTTCTTCATTACATAGGCTCACTGGTGTGCAGACAAATTTGACAGAGCACTATTGCGGGAACTCAACGAGTTTAAAATATAGATCACTACATCAATTAACACAACCACTGCCGTAACTCAAGCTCACTTCAGCCTACGCAGTTGTAGAGACGAAACTTGTTTTGGCTGGTGACGCCAAATGACCAAAGAAAAATGCTCTGTGGATCCTCTGCAGTCAATGGGAGCCGGTCAGAATGAGAGTCCAAACACCTGATAAAATCATCAAAATAATCCACAAGTAATCAACATGTTTCCAGCCCGTTAATTAACTTATCTAGTGAAGTGAACAGCTACATTTGTAAGAAACAAATCCATTTTTTTAACATTAAACCATCATTTCTGACCAACGTACGAGCCCATAATTCATAACAACTCTTCTTCCTGTGAAAAAGTCCATTCCCTGTTGTCTTCTCGCATCAAAATCTGCTGACATATTTGTTTGGAACTGTTTTGGCTTGTAAACAGTGTTTGATCTGTGCATATTTCTCACCTGATTCAGACAAAATAACTTTTTACTGGAGGAAGTGTTATTATGGATTATAAACTTAGATTTTGGCTGAATGCACATTTTGAGGGGCTGTAGTCATGTGGATTACTTGTGGATTATTGTGACATTTTTATCAGCTGTTTGGACTCTCATTCTGACAGCACCCATTGACTGCAAAGGATCTACTGGTGAGCAAGTGATGTAATCCTACATTTCTCTAAATCTGTTCAGATGAAAAACCAACTCATCTACATCTTGGTTGGCCTGAAATTTTCAGCAAATTTTTATTTTGGGGTGAACTGTTCCTTTAAGAACAAGATATGACATACTAAAATTAAAGATACTTATTGTGAGCTAACAGTAGATTTGTAAGGAAGTTACTAGGGGTCAAAGGGTGAAAAAACACTGGGAACAAAGCACGCTGCCAGCACTTATGCTAATCTAACCACCAACAGCTCTTCAGTGTGATTGTGAAATAAAGAGGCTGAATTCATTCCTCTTAATTGCTCTTCATTTGGCTATAAGACAAAATCTTTAATTGCTTTCCTCGCAGCCATCCAGCACGGTTGGCAACCAAAACAACGGCGAGCAAATTAGCCCCCAATCTGCAGCATCCCAATCGACGACGCAGAGAGGCCTCGTAATGAATTCCACCGCCTTTGTTCTGCCCACTCAACCCCTTTACGTCCAAGAGGCTTGAAATAAAATAGTAAGATTCAAATCATTATAATGCATTCTCTAAAGAAACAAGACCTCCAATGACACTCTATTTAATACTGTACAGGGGTTGCCATGACAAAGACAGCAGTGAAATACTGGCCATGTCATGTCATTCTTGGAAGTCCATTAATATTAATTTTGCTCACCTAGTGTTTTGCTTGTACAGCCCATGCATATGAAGTCTGTTTAACATGATGCTTGAGTACATTTGTCTGCAACTCTTTACAAAACAATCAGCTTGTTAAACAAGATAAACAAATTCGTCTCAGTTTTAGAGTACAATTTTTTACTTAAAGATGGATTTGACACAGCATCTCTTTAAACACTCCCTCCATAAAATCAACCATTTAAAAATCTCATTTTTGAACTCCTTCTAAACTTGTTGTCTCATTAAAATTTGATGTGTATTATCTAAAAAACAATATTGATTTGTCAAACGTTTTTGCGGAAAAAGCCATACACATTTTTGGGTGTGGCCATTAATGAGTAATTGAACAACCATACACCAAGGCCAATATAAAACCGAATTAATATTGGTTCCCAATCCAACAAGTCGTTTTAAGGATGCATGGAAAACTATGTCAAATTTCGCCCATACACTGTCTACAAACGCACTTGGACCCAATAACACTGTAAATATACTGAATCTAGCTTATGCTGAAGAAATCCCTGGTGAATATGTGGTATAAGGGAAAATGTGCTTACCTGAGTTCCTCATATCTTGCAAAACCGTGAGAACAATGTTTATTCAGTGAGTTTCAGAGAGGTCAACTTTTACAAAACTCTAAATCCCACCAAAATATGCTCTCAAATTTGATTATTTTGGTCATGTTTTCTACAAACGTGCTTGGACCAGAAACACTGTAGCTAAATAGAGTGTTTTCACAACACGTCATCAGCCAGCCAAATTGGCGGCACTGAACATAAACAGTGCCACTGAAATAAACGAAACTTGCATATTTTGCTGATTATTGCTGCTGAAAATGGTCAATAATTGTTATGTTTTGGGCCGTACTAATCTGTCTGACCAGAAAAAAGCAAACATTTAAAGTACTATAGACTGCCAAAAGGAGAAGGAGAAGAGTGCAATAAACTGTCTGAGGAACAAAAGGCGTTTGTGGTTGGTCAAACTGAACCAGGATTTCCAGGGCAAGAATCTTGACAACATTTGTGTTTGTTCTTATCATTTCCAGAGTGGCAGGTAAAATATCAGGCTAATATCCTAATTAATACTGCTCGTACGTATCTTTACCCCCTATTAACTTTAGTTTCTCAAAATATTGTGCCCTTTCCTGCTTACTAAGTCCTTCCTCTATATGACTTAGCAGCTTCCACACGTTTTTCCATGGTTCAGACAGCATAAATTAGCAGAACAATGTATTCAGTCGTACATTAACCATGCAATCCATGCTAATGTTTATATCTGAGTATCGCCAATAACTGACCAAATCGTGAGGTAAGTGCTGAATTTAGCTTTTGTTAAACAAATCTCTGCTGAATATCTAAATAAAAGTGCTTACCTGAGTTTCTGACGTATTATGTATTATGTTTGTTCTTTAGACTAAACTTTTTAAATGAATTCCTGTCAATAATTTTCCTGTCATTAAATTATCTGCAGTCCCTTGAGGTTCTTTCTGTGTAACGTTGGTCAAAAAGTGTCTTTTGCGGAAACTGGCACAGTTTGCTAACCCTAAAAGGCGTTTTAAATAAAACACTAGTAGCTTTTGTTATATTTTTATGTTGTTTACATCTATAATAATAGAATAACAAATGATCACCGTTTTTGCCGTCCCATACAGCGATCAAGCAGCAGTTGCTTGCTCTGGTTTCCTCCTCAGGCAATTTCTGCACTCTGACAAACTTGCAATCTAATTTTTATGGTTATTTAGTGTTTTGACGCTGCTGAAAAGTATAGCGTATGTGAAAAGAATACATTATTTAATGTAACATTTTAATCTCCTTCGTCGAGATTCAAATCATAATTCGCACCCTATAAACTAATCCCGTGTAATGAACTGTGAATTAATTCTTTGATATAAAAACACAGCTTTGATATTACTGCACTAGCATTAAGCTGTAACCAAATGTCTGACATCATTTTACCCGCCTTTAAAGTTAATAAACAAAACCATCAGTGACCATGCCAAACTTTTCCTCAGCACGGACAGTGTTGAAAACAGCTGTGAAACTCTCATCACTTGCCTCCCTCGGTGATGACAGACGCCCTTTGAACTTCCCGGCTGACCCTCTGAACTGCATTTTTAATGACCCGAGTCTGGCTCTCGGTCAGGTCCCGATTCGCTCTGCCGTCATCGGACTCTTTGGGCTTCACGGTCACAATGTTTCTCCTGGAGAGCTTGGATGAGAACGTGCCCATGTGGAAAAGCAAATCCCCGAGTTTATCAACACCATGGGAGATAGAGTTGAAGTGATGACAATTGCCCAATGAGTTTCCCTGTGTTTTCGAGATAAGTCATCCTAGTTCAACCATAATATCGTAATGTACTGTAGGCAGTCCAGTTAAAAGCGCCATCGGCGGACGTGCGCGTCCTCGAAGGTGTTATTTCTATTACAGACACAGGGGGCGCTATAACCCTGCCTATTCTGACTAGAGGGGACGTTTTATAAAAATACAGTCCCAAACAATATATGTGACCCTGGACCACAAAACCAGTCATAAGGGTCATTTTTTTAAATTGAGATGTAAACATCATTTGAAAAATGAATAAATAAGATTTCCTTTGATGTATGGTTTGTTAGGATAGGACAATACATGGCAGAGATGCAACTGGAATCTGAGGTTGCTAAAAAATCAAAATATTGAGAAAATTGCCTTTAAAGTTGTCCAAATGAAGTTCTTGGCAATGCATATTACCAATCAAAAATTAAGTTTTGACATATTTATGGTAGGAAATCTACAAAATATTTTCATGGAACATGATCCTTACTTAATATCTTAATGATTTTTGGCATAAAAGAAAAATTGATCATTTTGACCCATACAAAGTATTGTTGGCTATTGCTACTAATATACCTGTGCAACTTATGACTGGTTTTGTGGTCCAGGGTCACATATAACTGAGCAAATTCATTTAGAGCATCATGAAAGTGGTTTGTTTCATTTTAAGTGTTTAAAAAAAAGTAACTCTTACTTTCACAACTTTATGAATCAAATCTATATATTTTTACATTCAATACTGTTAGCAAATTTCTCGATATGGTATAAAAAATAAGGTGGGATAATGTTGTTTATGGAGCCTGTGTGTGTTTATAGACTGAGCAAGTTTAATTTGATCTAGTTAAAAGCACTGTCAAACACATAGTTTACACAAAAACAAACAGACATGTATAGCTATTTTTTTTTTTTTTTGTATATATGTACACATTTTATTCAATACAGTCCATTCCACACATCCATACTTCAAAATTAAGGCTCGGTCTACACCACACAATTAACCCTAGTAAAATTTCATGTCAAACATCCTCACAAGCATTTTATGACACTTTTCTACCTTCAGAAAAACACATCACATCAGTGTAAAACAGGATTAAACAAGAATCTTAAGATTTGTTTTTAAAAAACACTATATTACTGCAATCTATGGACATAAACATCAAAATATGTAATTAAAATTACAAAATTACAAAAGAAAATGAACTAAGATTTGATGTACCAGGAATACTTATTCAACTAGTCCCTCTCTTTTGGTTGATATTTAAGTTACTATATTGCACAAATATAGTTTCACATCCCAGATGATGATCAAGGATGTGAAGTGTAATATTAATAATAAATGAACTGGACCAAATTATTTTTCCAGAAAAATGAAAAGCCTAAATGTGAGTGTTTACCACAGTATGTCTGGAAAGTTGATTCTAAATGCCTAATGAACATAACAGAATGAGAAAATAACTGCATCTTAAAAGATACACTTTGTTAAGATAATTGAATGCCTAAAAAGAGTGTTTGTATGTGATTTATTTTTGATAGTGAATTCCTAAAATTAAATTGAAGTAGCACAAAGGATGACAACATTAATTGAAATTGCAAATAAAATGTAATAGGCTAAGAATGAGAACCAATATAATTCAAATTCCAGTTCAACATCCTGTGAAGCCAGTTCAAATCAAATTCCAACTGAAAGGCAGCTATGTTTTTTTTTTTTTTTTTTTTTTTGTCATATTAGCACCTATAAGACAATTCGGAAGTGTTAAATCAAAGCCATATATGAAACTATGATGGAAGCACTGGTGGCTTTAAAAGAGCAGTTCATCAAAAAATGAAAATTCTGTCTTTATTTACTCACCTTCGTATCATTCCAAACCTATTTTATTTTTTTGTGAATTCTAGACTTAGTGTGAAGAGTAGACTGCTTCCATTCACTTTTACTGTAAGGAAAAGAGCAGCTTGAACATTCTCTATATAGATATCACCATTTGTGAACAACAAACAAACAGTCAAACAGCTTTAAAAAGATATTAGGCAAGAAAATAATGACAGAATTTTAATTTTTGGGATGAACTGTCCCTTTCAGATTGAATGGATGCAGCTGTACAATAATGTTCAATCATGACCCAAACCGTTTGCTTGTGTACCATCTTGTGGTCTGAAGTTTTTCAGCTGTTCCATGAAACCTGGATTTGGACATGAGGCCGGTCGAGCTGATTTCACCAGTGCAAACGTGTCACCAAATGGCTGATTTTCCTTCAACATCAGATATCCGATGACAACCGAGACAGAACGTGAAACTCCAGAATTGCAGTGGACAAGTACAACTCCTTTCTGAAGAAAGAAACAAATGTTTAGTCAAACAGCATGAAGAGAAATTGTTTCCAGAAGCTATGGGAATCCCTCAATGGAGGCACTTAATTTTACATCATTACATAGTCCATTATAAAGCATGTAATTAATCCTATGCTAATTGCAAGGAATTACAAAATTGCAAGTTACGGGTGAGAGAACCACTTTCTGCCGAGTTGAGAAGAACATTATTTGATTAGCTGAGCTGTTGTTTCCCTTTGCATCATAGACGACATAGTAAATTAGGGGACGGGAGGCGCTACGCTCGTTTTACAAAGGAATGGAAACTTATTTCCAGCAGCCATTGTAATCATAAACCTTAGTGAATTTGAATCATGAGGCAGTGTCAGGTTAAGGGTGACTGGCGACACTATTTAGTAAAGAGGTTGTATGACAAACAATGGCCCGTTAGTGATATGATCTTTCTACAACTCGCTAAATAATGCATTGTGAAAACTCAGCATGCATTATTCAGCAGGCCACACGGTTACCTAGAATAACGGAATTAGCCATTGGATGACTGTGCAGTATCACATAGGCCAGGCGCTAAAGCCCAACACTCAGGAAATTACACTGAGAGAATGAAATATTTCTCTTATAATGCAGCCAGACCTCCATACACTGGTGTTGCATTATGCAAAAATGCAAGATCTGAGCAAAAGCATTCTTGGACATGACATCTAATCATGAATATGCCATGAAACAAAAGGCAAATGTTACCTCAGCTTTAGCCTGGTCTATAAACTGTGCACACTCCTCGATGTGTGATATGATATCAGTGTCAGGTAGGTCCAGTATGCTCAGTGTTTTATAGATGAACAAGTTAGGAAAGGCATTTTCCACACCATATGCAACATTTAATATATGTGTGACCTGAAATCAATGGAAACACATTATGAGTCTTAAAACAAAGTTATTTTATAATTAAAATAATAAAATAATAAACTCACATTACCTTATACTTCCTCAAAGTACCAAAGTCATGAGCTGCATCTTGTGACCCTTTGAAATAAATATAATTAAAATGAATACTCAGAATAGAATAGAATAGAAAAGAATTTGTCTTAAACTCTAATATCACAGCCAGAAATCAACATCATACATATAACATCAGACAAAATTCAATAACAACAGCAATAATAATAATAGTAATAGTAATAATAATAATGCCTAACAATAATTTAAAAGGTTTTTAAAAATCCAGATTTATTATTAGAATGTATATAAATGTGTATAGAATGATTTTAATAACGTTTTTATCATTTGTATTTTATTTTTGTTTATAATTTTACTTTAGATACAACCTTAAATATCAATTTCATTCAATGCATACATTACATATACAACAACAAAACATAAAATAATACGTAAAATATAATTCTACAAATATTACATTACATTTCAAAAACATTTTATAAAGATTAAAGTCCAAAAGAGCAAACAGCCCATCCTGAGAGTTTATTACATATTTATTTGTACTTTTTAAGTGTCAAATGAGAAGATGCACTACTCACCAAGTAATAGATATGGTTTAATATATCCAACCTGAAGATCCCAGTTATTATCCTGAACATATCCACATGCAGTTTCAGGCTGTACTGTTTCCTCCACTACCTGTACAGTGGAACCTTTCCATGTCTCAATAATCCTTCTGCCGCTCAAAGTCGTTACTCTGGTGCATTGTTTCCGCAAATTAGCTTTGGAGAAGGATTTTATTTCTTGTGCGAGCGACTGCATCACATTTGCGGTGGAGATGTCCAAGGCAGAAATGTGAAAGGCTCCGAATTTGAGTTTGTGCTGTTAGACCGTTCGTTTCTCCCTCACTAGTAATGCCCGTATACATTTCTGTGACCTCGATACTACCTGAAAACTGAGAGGATTCATTAGCGCACCTTAGCATAATTACCTGGGGAAGATCAAAACAATAGTGACACCTAAAGGAGAGAAATATAACTGCATATGTGAACCTGTTTAAAATAATAGCTATTATTCACGGTTTTTTTTTTTTTTCAGCGCAGTAATTTTCTGCGAGGAATCGGTTGGCGTTCGTCTCTCCAAACCATTTGAAGAACTGTTTTTTTTGTTGTTGTTGCTGTTTTTTTTTTTGGATATATTTGTGAAAATTCTCTTAAATAACAACGTGATGAATAACAACAGTACTTTGACTTTGAGTACACTGATTTGACACATAAATATAATTATATATCATACGAACATGCAAATGAGATACTTCATTATTAAAATATTTATTTTAAAATTTCGGGGTATTTCATGTAATTATAGGTGAAAGAAAAAAATATATCAGTATGTTAGTATAATATATAGTATAATATATTAGGTGAGAAAAAAGTGTATGAATTTGTAAATTCATGAATTTGTGCATTTTATTGTGTTTGAAATACTAAAGCCTTCTTAAGACATAGAAATACATGGTTAAATAACATACAGAGTAATAATTCAAATAAGAATAAATGTGTTCATCAATAGTTGATGCAATATAGAAACACTTCTTAAACTTGAAATGATTTTGTAAATCCAATGGTCAAATGCTGTGTAGCCATCTGACTAATGGCAGGTCTTTATGTAAATTTCCATCAAAATGGAAGACTTTCTCAGAGTATATAAGTGGTAAGCTATTTTAGAAAAGAACATTTAAAAGATGAAAATGAGAAATTAGGGAGAATCAATAATTTATGAATAATTTGCTATTACTATTGCTATTGTGTAAATAATATGGAATCATGTAATCAATAAAAAAATATCTGTAGTCTGATTACAAGTATTTTAAAATGTAATTTAATCTAATTAAAAGTACTTAATTTTTGTAATTGGATTACGTTATCCAGATTACATGTAATTAGTTACTACCCAGCTCTGTATAAATAAATCAATAAATAAATAAATAGAGTCACCTAGTCACCAAGAAACCAAGTCACTTGATTTCGGTAAAACGAGGCCTCATTGAACATTTGTTTAGTTCACCCAGTATATTCACTTTACTTAGTTTTCCGTAAGTGTTGGTGCATTTGTAAATTTTATGGGTTTGGTTTCCGGTCTCATCCGCATCCAGCTATTTTTAGCTGTACAAAACAGCTCGTTTTGCTGCTTAGTATTGCAAGTTGGTGCGTCTTAGTCTTAAGATATAAATTTAAAGTATTATCTTAATTATGAACACACTGGTTTGTAGTGCAAACAGTTTTACCGTTTACTGTACAATGCTGTTCTTCTCGTTATTTCCCTGTACACTCCAAAAAAAAAAAGGTGCTTCACGATGCCATAGAAGAACCTTTTTGTCTAAATGGTTCCATAAAAAACCTTTAACATCTGAAGAACCTTTCTGTCTCACAAAAGGTTCCTTGTGGCAAATAAGCTCCTTCAGATTATAAAAAGGTAAGCAAGAAATGGTTCTTTAAAAGAACCTTTGACTAAATGGTTCTTTGTGGAACCAAAAATGGTTCTTCTATGGCAGGGGTGGCGAACGTTGGTCCTGGAGAGCTGCAGACCTGCAGAGTTTTGCTTCAACCCTAATCAAATGGACCTCTCCAGGACCGGAGTTCACCACCCCTGTTCTATGGCATTGCTTGAAGAACCTTTTGAAGCACCTTTATTTTTAAGAGTGTAGCTAATGAACGGAAAGTCTCACCCATATGCTTACTTCTGTGTTATATAATATGGTAGATAGGCCTAAAATATGTTTTAACTTATTTCAGGTCAGTTTTATTATGTCGGTTCCGTTTTAATGATTTAAATAAACTTTAACAAACGTGTGATATGGGAGAGTGATAGTTAATTATTTCTAGTTGTCCTAAATGCCAAACACATTAAACAAGCACCATAAAATGTATAAAATACCACAGATTAATAAAGAAACATCATATTAAATGGTATCTAATGGTTTGTAAATTTTATTTAGTAGATTACACTTTAATAAACAATTGTAATTGGTTTGTAAAATGTGTTTTATGCACGTTTTGGGCTGTTGCATTTACACCATTTTGATCAGCAGGTTTCGCCAGAGGGTTGCAAAATTGAATCACTTCTCGAAGCTCAACTGAGTTTAAAAAGCTTTGTTTCATTCATCACTCATGAGAGCATTCCCTAATCGTTAGTTATTTAACTCTTTAACACATAAAATAATTCAATTTCTTATCTAAAAAAATCAACAAGACTTTAAACTGAAAAACGTTTTACATTTGCATTTATGTGTATGAAATTCACCAAATAAAACCATTAGCGTCAATAACTTCGAACAACCGTATCTTTTCAACAACTACTATCAACAGCACGAGGGGGGCGGAGGTCCTGCGGAGGGCTCCGGTCACATGACGCAATGACGTCGTTGCCGGAAGCAGCCTCGTTCTGGCCGTCAGGGCAACACCTAGAAAAAAAAACACATCCCCGACGACGCGCCTCAAGCCCGTAATATGGGCGAATTTTAACACTAAAAACCTACTCGTTTCGGCACCTTACCCTTTAACACTACACGAGGATTCCGTTGGGTTGTGATTGAGCTCGTTTTAACGGTCGTTTGAGCCATGTCTCGGGGCGCGCTGCAGCCGAGCCAGCAGAAGCTGGCGGAGAAACTGACGATCCTTAACGACCGCGGCATCGGGATGCTCACCCGCATCTACAACATCAAGAAGGTGAGAATAAGCGCTCCATGCATGTGTGTTTCAGACGACTGCAGTAGGCGCACACAAATACACACACATATACACACACGGGGTTGATGAGGCCAGGCCCTGATTGAGTGCGTGCGTGTGTGTGCGCGACACAGCCATAAATCAATGTTTACGCCGTATAATGCATTACGGGCTCATTTTGAATGAGATTTAATACAGGTTAGTGAATCTCCAGCCAAAACGAGTCGATCTAATGCATATTAGCAATGATTATTTTAATAGTGAGATGAGGATGGCTAATGTCCTAGTTTTCCTCCCCTACGATCGTAAAGCAAGATACTACGATATACATTTGTGTACTGGCGCTGTCTGTTCAGGGCTAAGTGCACAAAGCCATGATTGAGAAGGCCTGTGAACACTATGTGTCCAAACTAGAACCTCACCGTGACCCAGCTTTTAAAGCACTTATAATGACCCATCTATAAAGGCGGATAATCCAATCCAGACATCTGAGCTTTGAAAGCGTGAGTTTCTACAAAGATCTAATTGTGGCTAGTTGGTAGTGGCCTGACAGTACTGGATAAATTGGATCTTCCTGTTTGATATGTCAGTGGGTGTGTTGAAAACGGCACACTAAGCCCTTGCACTCCTTCAGCTGCCATACCTGAAGTCCAGAGCATGTCTGACAGATGTCAGATCAGTGGGATTCTGAAGCGAGTCTGATCGTGGTTTGACAGTTGTGGTCTGTAGTATTGCTATTTTATCAATTCCTATTGATATTGAAGAGTGTTTAATCGTAAGTGTAGTTGTTTGATTTGCTGAGCAGTAATAAAAAAAAATCACTGATCTGTGATTTCAGAATCAGAGGTATTATTGAATAGGATTATGGGCTATTAAACATATATGGGTGAATATTATAGAAACATCAATATGCCCAGGCCATATTTCAATATTTTTCCTAAAATGTTTTGCATTGTGACATTATTTTCATGGCAATTAAGCGTGTTTTCCCTGCAAATTCTCATTATTTGAATGCTAAAATAATTTTGTTTCAAATATATATCTATAATGTAGTTTCATCTCTCTCTCTCTCTCACACACACACACACACACACACACACACACACACACACACACACACACATATATATATAATATGTACAAGTGTGTGTGTATATGTGTGTGTGTGTGTGTGTGTGTATATATATATATATATATATATATATATACACACATTACATATTACAGCTTTTTTGTGACACTGTGTTAGATATCAAATGACAGGCAAATTGTCCACACTAAAGAAATATAATAACAATAAATAAATAAAATTAATTTAAGTGCTTATTTTACATAATTTTCACAACTAAAATCTCTTTTTAAAAAATCTTTTTAAAAATCTGTTAAAAATGCTGAAAATAATGCCGTGTCTGGTAATCGAACAGATTTTGATAATCTGGAAAAGGCCGAATTGTTAATTGGAATGAATGAATGAATGAATGAATGAATGAATGAATGAATGAATGAATGTCACTCACACAATGAAAGAAAAAAAAAATTGAAACATATATGAAAAAAATATGAAAATATGTGACCCGGACCACAAAACCAGTAATAAGGGTCCATTTTTTTTTAGTAACAGAGATTTACACATCGTTTGAAAGTTGAATAGGTAAGTTTTCAATTGATGTATGGTTTGTTAGGATAGGACAATAAAATGAAAAATGCCGTAAAAGTTGTCTAAATTAAGTTCTTGGCATTCCATATTATTAATCAAAAATTAAGTTTTGATATATTTACGGTAGGAAATTGACAAAATATCGTCATGGAACATGATCTTTACTTAATATCCTAATGTTTTTTGGCATAAAAGAAAACTTGATCATTTTGACCCATACAATGGCTTTGGCTATAGCTACAAATATACCTGTGCTACTTAAGACTGGTTTTGTGGTCCAGGGTCACACAAATGAAATTGTGTCATATATATATATATATATATATATATATATATATATATATATAAATATATGTGTGTGTGTGTGTATGTATACACATTATCAATTAAGTGCAAAATTTTAAATAATTTTAAATAATATACACCTTTAAAAAAATCAATATGGAAATTGCCTTCATATTAATACATACATTGTGCCATTTTTTGAAACCGTGCACGAATGTGAATTTGGCAGGAAAGTGCTTTGGTGTCATGAATTAATGTCTTCATTTCCTTTATGCAAAATCTGTTTTATTCCCTGAATGTTGTGTTGAAATGTGAGTTGGACATGTTTTCATAAGATTCGCCCAGCAGTCAGAGGCTTGAAATATCTTGAATCATGCAAACATCACAGACAAATTAAAGCCTGTCAGTTCTAGTCTGCATGTTCAAAGAATTTTTTTTCTTTCGCTTTGCCAATACAGCCACTTTCTAAGGTTTTTTTAGAAAGGCTTGGCATTGAGGCTAGCAGTAATGGAAGCAGTCCAGATCACAGCAGAAAGTGGGCTAGTGGAGGACCAGCGCTGTTAGCATTTTTCCCCCCTCCCTCTGGCCGTGAACTCACTCAGAGATGTGATGTGAATTCATCAGTGTGTGTGATGCCCGTTTAGAGCGCAGAAGGTCTCTGGAGTGCCCCCTGTCTCTCCATGCCCACTGATGTCACTCGTGTATGTCTGACCTCACTCATTCAAACAAGTCATCGGGGGTCAACCCAATATTAGCCATATTCTGTCGTTCTTCTGTACTCCCATGCACCATATCCATTCAGAATACAACAAGGTAGAGCGCACTGTGGGAAACCTGACCAAACCAGTTCAGTGTTATTGCCTGTTATTTCAAATTGTATTTTTTTCCTGTCAGATTTAGTTGAGGAATAGCTTTTCCACAGGACTAGAAATTGGAATACACGCTTTTGGTAGTCCTGTTGCCTAGCAACTGGCAGGCATTGCATCGTGTGCTGTAAGATCTATGTTGCATTGTGGTGGATACAGAGAGGGAGTAAAAATTTTAGATGTTCTTTTGATTCTGAATTCATGAAACTGACAATTGCCTTTTTTTTTTTTTTTTTTTTTTTTTTTTTTTTACTAAACCAATTTTTTGGTATATGTTTAACTAGACATAATCACCTCTCATCTTGCTTGTGCTTGTGCAATTTATGCATAGACTGATAACTGACTAAGCTTTGCTAAATGCTGCTTGGAATTTGTTGGATTTAGCATATAGGTTGGTAGCAAAACTGTCTCACAGGAAATGACAGCAGAATTCTTCCATGGAAACGACCTCAGGAAATGCATTCTTATCTCACAGCTCACCATGAAATCCTATGAGACCCCTTTTCCACCAACAGAATGCTGGTGCCAAAGCCAATGCCCAAACCTGAGTTTCCTGTAAAATGATGGAACTCTCTGATTAACTAACATAGTGCTATGCATCATTGGAGTAACTAACTAACTAGCTAGCCATGACTGTTTCCCAAAAACGTAGTAACATGGTCACATCTCCATCATTTAACCACGTTGGTTTAACAGTTGCCCCTTTCACACAGCAATCCTGGTAAATTGCCATAAAATTACCAGTATGACTTTATCGGTAAATACACAAATACGTTGTTCACACAGGCAGTGGCGTTCTGGCTTTTTACCGATAAGAGACCATTCACACAGCAGCAACAAAATGGCGTAAATTCTGTGATTTCAGTCATCGGAAACTATCTTTAAAGGTCAATTGAAGTACTTTGAGACGTGCTTTTGTGTTATTCTATGTGTTCTGTGTGTTCTGTGTAGAATTCAAAGGTATCCAATACGTTTTCTGGCATATGATTCGCTCCATGCTAACCTGTCTCTGGACCAGAGTAAATTCACCCTGACGGAATGCATATATACACTGTCTGAATTGTTCCTTATCCCCTATATAGTGGACTACGTGCCATTAACCGTACAGAAAATACAAATTCTGTGAACAAGTGACCGATTTCAGCCAAAGCTTCAGTGTCTATGTACAGTGTAGGGGGGGGACACATTGGATTCTAGAGAGCATTTGATTGGACAGAAAGTTTGATGAAAAGCTGAAGTGTAGGGTGATGTCATCAATATCGTTGATCCGTATATAGACCAATTATCTGTTTGTAAACATTTGGGATGCGCACACAGCATGGTTGCAGAAAACCCGGGAGAGATAGCCTTTACGGCTAGAGAATTACAAGGATACGGTACAAAATACTTGGATATAGATTATATTGATTAGATGTCATTTTCAAAATGTTATTCGCATATTACAAGAGCTTGTCACCCAGCGATAAGCACTGTTATTCAAAGAAATTTGCGTTAGATAGTGGGATAGTCTTACAGATCCGAAACCGGGATGGCGTTTTTATGGGCGGTTCAATTGGCAGTCTGTGAAGCCATGGAATAAAAGAATAAAAAAGGTAAATTTGATTTTATATTTCAAAATCCTGACTTTATTTTCACAATTCCGAAATTATATCCCACAAATCTAGAAGAAAAACATGATATGTACAAGTTATCTCTTTTCCCCTCGGCTTATATCCCACACTTCTGGCTTTTTTCCTTTCAGAATGAGCAAACTCATTAGTTTTGTTAAATCGAGTTATAAAGTCCGAATTAGTAGATATAAACTTGCATTTGTGAGGAAAAAAGTCAGAATTGTGAGATAAAATAATAAAAAAAAAATGTTCTGTAAAATGTTAATAGTAATAGGTTTAAATAATATGTCATGCTGTTACTGTAGGGCTAACACAGTACATCGCCTATGAACAGCATATGTGAATGTTATGTAGACCTATTGTTTAAATCAAATTTATGCTTTAAAAGTAGAGTAATCATAGCAGTTTTCATCCATAGTATGTCCGTTTAAACATCTGCGTTTAGCTTCAAATGGCGTCTTTGACTACAATATTGTATAAAAATTATTTGCATTCCGATTTTGACATCAAAAGGCACAAAAATATTTTTTTTCTCTTATTCCATTGAGTTTACCCATTTACCTCCACTTGCTACCAGTGTTTTTGTGCAACCACTCTGCGCGCAGCTGCAAGTGACGTCACTGTGACGTCTACTCGAAATTGGTCTATTGGTGGAAGTTAGAGACTGTAAGTTTTGAATGCTTATATCTTCTAAATGTGAATTTTATCATTGTTTTGGAGCACACTAACTTACAGATAAGCTTAAGGCTAACATATTCATACCAAAAGCCAAAAAACTTTTATTTATTTAGATTTCATGGGCACATTAAAAGCTGCACCGTTGTCTTCATTTGTCCGTAAGAGTAGAAGTGCTTTAGTTTCATTGTCTATCCAATTTGACAACATTTTTGAAGTCTGAGTGACATAAGGGGATGATCAAAAAGTTGTCAGTTTTGCTCTTATAAACATGAGGTGGACATCCATAGTATCCTGTTTATCCATTAGTTACTGTTGCTGTGTCCGACAAACAGTGCCGCTCTCACACTACACATGTTCTAATGTAGTGAAAGGCAAGAGAGCAAAGAGGAAACTGACAACACGCCGACAGACGAGACAGAGTGGGTTACTTCTGGCATGGAACAAGGTTTCAGCTCTAAAATGTTGTCATTTTTTTAAGAAATTCAAACAATAAATACCGTTTTGTGGCTCTTTAATGTGTCGTGACAGATCCCTGTATTGCCTTATTAGATCAATGACACATGAACCGATCATCTTTTTCTTCTTTACTTAAAGCATGAAAAACACATGAATGAACATCAGAACGTATTTTATTTCCCCTGTGGAAAATGTCAATACACACAATTTGTCAAGTTTAAGTCCACCGAAGTTAATCTACTCTGATGAATGGAAAAGAAAGCTGTGTTTCAAACGCTCAAACATTCACATGCAGAAAATCTGTGAGGCGAGGCACAATGGTCGAAGATACCCATCTAGTGCATATTTGCGTAGAAAAACTAATTTTAAAAAAGTAGCGGAGCTTTGTCAACAGCTTGGAGTAATCACGTCATCTCCATAAGCATGCTATGATTGGCCAATTTGGACCAAAGCAGACTTTATTCGTCAGCGCGTTCTACATACTCATACCGGAAATCTTCATTCTGCGTTCACACAGAACATACCGGCAATTTACTGGTGATATTACAACTTTTCATACCGGTAAATTGCCCGAACAAATTTACCAGTATTTTTAAGAAGGTCCTGGTCACATGATCTCTTAATGTTAATTTACCAGTGAAGTCTGTATGTGTGAAAGGGGCTATTGACTGTTATGCAAAGGTGGTGGAGTAATAATGTCTACAAATTAATTGATTTGAGATACAATATCAAATTTATTATAGTTACTTTAAATTAGGGTTGCACAATTAATTGAATTTCTAATCGTGATTACAATTACAGATGCCACAATTATGTAATCATTCAAAGGCACAGTTACAAAAAAATAAAAATCCACTTACATTATTCTGCTTTCTTAAGATGTGTGTGTGAGAGAGAGTGTGTGTATTTTTCCTACAGGTTATCTTAAGGGTTTTTTTTCTGTCATTTTTTAAATTTTTTATATTTAAAGAAAACACTATATATAAAAATGTGGCATGCAGTTCCTTCAAACAGTGGTATAAAGCTATTCAAAACATCATTCAATGTAAATTGTGATAATCGATAATCATGCAGCCCTACTTTAAATAAACAAAAGAAATCATGTTATGCAGTGTGTAATTGGCATATACTTTATTGCTAGTTACATTTAGGATAGCTCAAATAGAATAGCCCAAAAATGAAAATTCAGTCATTAATTACTCACCCTTATATCGTTCCAAACCTGTAAGATCTTTGTTGATCTTCGGAACACAAATTAAGATATTCTTCATGATACTCGTGAATGGCGGTGGGAAATGACACAGAAGAGAAGAAATTGTTGAATTAACATTTTTTTTTTTACAAATAGCTTAATAAAATTAAGGTTGAACCGCTGATGTCACATGGACTGTTTTAACAATGTCCTTATTACGTTTCTGGGCCTTGATTGTGGTAGTCTATGCAGGGTCAGAAAGTTCTTGGATTTCATCAAAAATATCTTAATTTGTGTTTCGAAGATGAACAAAGGTCTTACAGGTTTGGAACATAATGAGGGTGAGTAATTAATGACAGAATTTCATTTTTGGGTGAGCTATCTCTTTAAGTCAGCAGCTTCCCCCACTACACAATTTCTCTGAACAAACATGGCATCTAATGGCTGCTTAACTATTTTTGTTCCCTGCCATTTTGCTTCATTTGATATTTGATTCATCACAGGTTCCTTCTTTTTTTTTATGGGGTTCCCTTATGAACACATGAGTGCTAATTGTAGACACACTAAAATAACATGTTATATAATTAAATGAAATGAAAAATAGGATGTTAGCTTGCTTGTCTGACTCAAATCAACTGACTCAAACTCACATCAACCGAAGCAACTCAAAGCAAAACTGTTACATTGCTCTCTGTGTGGCTGTATTGGCACCAACATCATTTGGTGGAGAAGGTGTAAGAAACTGAACATAGGACAAATCCAGAACCCAGGCGAATGAATTATTCTTTCAAGAGCTACATCTCTTGGAGTAACAAATGAACAAGCACATTTAGTCTTACCTGCTATTACTTCTGATCAAAGTGACACTGATAGTCAAAGTTGACCAGAATGGATTCAGTCTTAGATCGGCGATGGCTTACTGTAATTGGCGCTTTGGTCTATTCTGTGCATGAGATGCTTTGATGCATTGGGTAAAGCAGATAACAATGACATTTTTGTTTGTTTGTTTGTCTGTTTTGTTTGTTTGCTCGCTCTATTCTTGCAGTGTGTTTCTGTTTGTCATTCTTTAAGTTCAGCTCTGATTTCAGTCATTTTGTGAACATGTTGACCTTGGTTCCCTTTTACTTGCATGGATTATGTTTCTTTGACTAATCACCAACTTCCTGGTCTTTTCTCGAACATGGACGTGAATTCTGAACTCAGCCCACAGTGTTCCTGCTCCCGGAGGAGTGAATTCTGCATGGTGTCAATGTTAGCTCTGGGAACGACTGCCTCGCAATGCACTGTGTGACCCAACTGACCCCTTGCGTCCCTCCTTAGGACCCGAACCAACACACTAACCGGAACCACTTACAATTAGTTCCCAAAGCTAATTTGTTTTGAAGTGAACATGCATGGTAGACGTTGGAACCTGTGTTTATGTGTAATTTTCTCTCTTTCTGTTACAATGCTTCCCCCAGCAAGGACAAGTTTGGAAGGTTTGCACAGCTTTTCACCTTCCTAAAATCTCAGTCCCCCCCTTCCCCCCGCTCTCCTACCAGTCTCATGTCCCATGATCTTTCTGTACGCAACTCACAAAAAAAGGCCCTTCCCAAACTGTAGCACCTGCAGGACTCTTCTGTTTAGTCTTTCTTTAAACAAATTTATTTCTGTTTCATTAGCGAAGTGAGATTGTTCGTTTTTATTGTTGTTTTGCCGACTTAAACTTATGCCAGTCTTACAGATGTCGAGTGGTGAGGCTGGGCGATATAGCTTAAACAATTACTTAACAGGATTTTAACTGCATTTTTGACAGTATGTTAATGTATGTATGTTTTGTAATGACCATTGTTACTTTGTGGATTCAAAATGTTTATTGCAATTGGTAAAATACTTTTTTTCATGTTAAAAATCAATAGTTTTTGTCAATGCCAGATGAATTAATGTTTATCTGTATTTTATACTGTACGTTATAAACAATAATGCACAATGTTCATTTTCAGATTATTGCACCTAAAATGTTTAATATTTGCTGTTATCTACCACTTTCCATTTAAGTTAGCACTATATGTGACCCTGGACCACAAAACCAGTCATAAGGGTCAATTATTTGAAACTGAGATTTATACATCATTTGAAAGCTGAATAAATAAGCTTTCCATTGGTTATTGGTTTGTTAGGGATAGGGCAATATTGCCAAGATACAACTACAAATCTGAGGGTGCCAAAAAATCTGCCTTAAAGTTGCCCGAATGAAGTTCTTAGCAATGCGTGTTACTAATCAGAAATTAAGTTTTGATATATTTACAGTAGGAAATGTACAAAATATCTTCATGGAACATGATCTTTACTTGATATCTTAATTATTTTTGGCATACAAGAAAAATCTGTAATCTGTAATACAGTGTATGTAGGCTATTGCTACAAGTATACTGTGTTTTTGTGGTCCATGTTCACGTATGATGACAAAAGGAAAAAAAAAATTATAATAATATCGCCCAGCCGAATATATGTAACTACAATTCTTTGCTTACATTTGTTGGGGTAATATTATTAATGCATGAGGCTTATTTTTCTTTATTTCCCATTTTTTCCCTTATTTGTTTGTTATATTTTTACCATCTTCTTTATTTTCACCAAGTTTGCTTTTAACTGCAAAGCACCAGTTGGATGTCAGAAACGATAAAGAATGAGGAAGAACAAAACCAGCCATTTTTGAGGCCTAGTGTAGATTCTCTGTGGGTTTATTTATTAACTCCGCTGTGATTGGCTGTGTTAAATTATCAGTGGGCACAGGAGTAATTTAGCTAATGTAAATTTTAATGTTAGTGGGTTTCGTTCTGAGATGACTGCCAGTTTGCACTATTTTCAGGGCCTGCGTGTAACCCCCGTCAGTTTGCTAGCCATGCGGTGTCTTTTTTTTGGGAACGACCTAATGGGCTTCGTAAAAAAACACGTTGTCTTACAGCACCCTGAGCCTCTCTGTGTGTTGCCGTGCACACTGGAATGGTCTTGAGGTTCGATGCTGCGTTAGCCGTAGGTGCATGTCAAGCATCATGTAACGTGTCATGTGATCATACACACTGCCCTGCCTCAGCTGCACGTCCACTGGCGCGTTCCAGCTCCTTCACTCTGTAAGACACTCACCTCTTACAGAACAGCCAGCCAATCAGACGCACTGTCCAGCAAACCCACCATCTCTCTGTTGCTCTTTCTCTCTCTCTCCAGGACTGTTTCTGATCATACACTGCTGTCCGTGTTCCACTAACTGCTCTCCAACTTCTCACGCAGCACCTTGTCCGTTTGAAGAGCATTTTCAATTCTGTCCTCTCTCTTTTCCCCTTTTTCCTTTTTATCTGTCCTTGCATTAGGGTTGGGAATCCAGAATGTTAATACTATTATGCTAAAATACTATTGTGTTTATATTCTTAATTGATTTTGACACAGTGCTCAACAAATTAATACGGTAAAAAAAAAATCAGAGCCTTTTACATCATACATTCTGGTTGTAGTTCGATTTGCAAACAAATTACTCCTTTGAACTGATTGCTTTTGGTCAAATGAATCAAAAATATGTATATGTATATCTATATACAATGTAATTTATTTATTTTTACAAAGTAGATTTGGTATATAATACAATATAGTTTGAAAAATCATTATGACCATTAAATTCCTTTTGATTCCCTTTCCTACTTTCCATTCTACCTGTCCTTTTTGCTCTTTCGGTCTCTATTTTCAGTCTTAACATTCTGGCTCTTTCTTTTTTCTTTTTTTTTTTTTTTTTTCCTCCATCCACTGCATTTTCTAACTGTGATCAAACCCCTGCACTTTACCTCACTGTTCATCCTCTCTGATCTGTCTCAAATGGTTTGAATCTTTGTTTCATGATCAGTGAAATATCTGTCAGTTTTCTGCACATGTTCACTGTGGTTCTGTTCAAGCTGTTGCACGTTTAGCAGTGATGTTTTTCCCTGTTCGTTGTAGGCCTGTGGAGATCCCAAAGCAAAGCCTTCTTACCTGATTGACAAAAACCTGGAGTCAGCTGTGAAATTCATCGTCAGAAAATTCCCGGCCGTCGAGACACGCAACAACAACGTAAGTTTCATTTTCTGAATCAAGTGTGTTTTAGTGACTCATGAATGAATGTTATGATGTTGATGCTTGTATAATGTTTTACTCATGTATGAAATTATAATTCCAATAAATTAATGTATTAAAGGTACTGCAGGTGGATGTTTTAAATAGTTTTTTCCCCCTTAAAACCTCTTACAGCACCTTTAATCAATCAAGATAATTGTTGAAAGAAAGTATTGCATGTCTTCTCCTGCTTTCAGTGGTGCATCAGTAAATGAGGTTTTGATTGACCAAGGATCATCCCAGTTTTTCAGCAGTCAGTGGAAGGTGTTTTTTCCTCCATGCTTTCTGTTTTTATATCAGATCAATCAAAATGTATAATGTTAAGAATGCTCCTCAAGGCAAAAGAGAATATGCCCCTCTGTTTAAATCTGGTGCCGTGACCCGGATCATATCAGATATTTTGCACTAGTCTCAGTGTTGCTCTCACTTTTTTTAGCAGTCAGTAAACAGTGTTTTATACTCCATTGTTTCTGTTATTATTGGGTCAATAAAAATTCATAATGTTAAAAATGCTTATCAAGGCAAAAGAGAATATGCCCCTCTCTTTAAATGTGGTGCCGTGACCTGGATCATAGATATTTTGCACTAGTCTCAAGGGTTTCTCCCACTTTTTCAACAGTCAGTGGAAGGTGTTTTATCTTCAATGCTTTCTATTATAAAATCAGATCAATCAAAATTAAAAATGTTAAGAATACTCATCAAGGCGCAAGAGAATATGCCCCTCTGTTTAAATCTGGTGCCATGACCCGGATCATATCAGGTATTTTGCACTAGTCTCAGTGTTGCTCCCACTTTTTCAACAGTCAGTGGAAGGATTTTTCCTCCATGCTTTCTATTATATTGGATCATTCAAAATGAATACTGTTAAAAATAGTCATCAAGGCAAAAGAGAATGTGCCCCTCTGTTTAAATCTGGTGCCATGACCCAGATCATATCAGATATTTTGCACTATTCTCAGTGTTGCTGATGAAATAAAAAGCTGAAAGGGTCTCCTAAATGTCATTAACTCTTTGATAAATGTGACTTTAGATGGTTTTGAATGTTAATGGTTGTTCAACAGCAAAATTGGAGACTGGAGAATCTATGTCAGTGGTTCTCAACCCTTATTTTTCAGCATCTCTGCTGTAAATATGAAAAAGCTGCTTGTTTTCAAACTTTTTATTGATACATTTAATTAATACTGGTTAATTAATTTAATATATTAAATAAATTGACTTCAAATAATTTTGAGATTCCCAAAGTTAAGTGCTCTATTTAAAATCTGTATGTTCTTCAATAAAAACCAACAGTGATTGAGGGAAAATTAAAAAAGAAATATGATTTCTGTGTTCTGTGTCTTGAATTTGTTTATTTTTAAAATTCTATTGTAGATGAGCTATATTATTGTAATAGTAATATTAATAATGAATAATATATACATATAGAATTAATTAGTATATGCAAAAATATATATTTAATAATAATTTATATATTTATAATACCTCCTAGAAGTTTGATGATGCCCCCTGGTTGAGAACCACTGTTCTAAATAATGGCTATAGATATTTAGCAAATATACAGCTTTGTATACATCTCCTGTGCTGATATTAAGTGGATGTGGTGTTGGGTGACAATTGTAGTAGTGAAACAAGTGCTCAATAATCTGTTTTCTGTGTTTCAGCAGTTTTAGTCTCTCATCTGATTACCATCATACCCCCTCAAACACCACAGTCACCAAGCCCAGTCCTTTCTGTAACACTTTGTTGTCATTGCCACAACCCTGAACATCTCTGAAGCATGTCTACCATGCTGTTCATGGGTTACCATGGTGCCCATTCCTCAACCATCAGAGAGTGATTCAAACATCACTGCTTATGGTTGTGGAAAATGGAGATTTAATTTGAGGTCATTGTAAAAACACAAAGTTTTGTCATGCAGCCCGTTTTTTTTTTTTTTTTAAGTTTTCAAATGTTTGATGTCATGTTAGCTTTATTAGGTCAGAACTTGAGGTGATGTCCTCATGAGAGGGGCTTTCCCAGATCTGTCTATCTTTCCAGGAACCTTTTGCCAAACTTAACTTGACCACAACACCCCAAATAGAATTTATTTTTAATGTTGAATAATTTTTTGCCTGGGTCTTTTCATAGAGCCCAGAGAAAAGATGCAGTCACCTTTTCTCCACTGGTGTTTATCAGATTAGGAAATGACAACGACTCAGCCCATGTTGCTTTAGGAATGTAGGCGTGTCGTAGATTCACACCTCTACTGGTTTTGGTTTTGCATTCCTGTTGTCTTTCTGTGCACAACTCAAATGACTTGTACAACTATGGAGAAAAAGTACATTTCCCCCTTGGTTAATTGTCTCAGATACCCCTTTTCCACCAACAAGGTCCTGGTGCCAGAATCAGTACCTATTCTCACACATTTTATTCAAAACTAGACCGAAGTTTCCTGCATTGGAAGCACCTGACTGGTGTGTCTTGATGCACATTCACTTGATAGACGCTCCTTATTTCCCCATTTATTCGTAAATGAAATTTAATTTACAAAACACGTGAATTGAGTGCTAAGAAATGTTTTCTTCTGCTGCTACATCAAAGCAATGTGTAAAGACAGATGACATACATTATCATTCAGCTGTCAAATAAATGGAAATTCGTCCTAAACACCACCCAAGGGCAAGCTTTGGAATGTCAGTCAGCACCATTTTGGAGGAAAAGGGGTAAATATGACATTCAGCCTGAATTTTTATTCATAAGCCACAAAGGAAAGGTGCTTTTGGAAAAACTGAGGAAAATCATCAGCATTGTGACATCCAAGATCTGCCTTAATTTATTTAATGGATTGTCTCATAACAAATTAACCAAACATTTTCTTTCACATGTGCTAGAAAATATGATTTTTATATTCATTCCATGTCTCAAGTGTGTGTTTTGTGTTCATTTGTGTTTTTTCATTTGGTCCCTTTGTAATAACAACCACCATGTCCTTTTGAAGTGTTGTATATTTCAGATGCCGCTTTGCCTTCGACTTTGTGTTAAAGATGTTTAACTGCTTCTCGCAATGATGTGGAGCTGTGTCATGTTTAACTGTGTTTGAGTTGCCTTTTAGTGTTGTTTTATATTTCCGTTTTTTGTTTTTTTGCATTTTTTGCATGCTTAACATGGCTATTTTCTGGATTATTCTTTTGGTAAGTTTGGACTCCTTGTGGAGTCCCATTTGCTTTATTTAGTTCCTGCTCTTATGTATATGTAGTTTAACATTTCAGTTGTACTCACATATATATGTCGGTATTTCAGTAACCTACAAGGACAAAAGGAATCTCAGATGGGCCCATTATATCACTGTTAAAATATAATGCCTGTCAATTGTATTTATTTGGAGTAGCTGTGCTGTAATGTTCGTCTAGTGATTGGGATGTGTTCTGAGCTTCCTTTGAGTCTGTTATTGCATGGTTACATGCTTTCCTCAATATATTTATCCACTCTATTCAAAACAAATTTGAAATGAGGTTTAGCCCGTTGTGCACAGCATCACATAGTTTTGCCCCAACACACTTTACTCTGGAAAGAGTGGAGATGGAGATAAGAACATTTTTGAATATCAAACTGTTTGCTCGGTTTTGTGAAGGAATCTCATGAAATCTGCCAAGAATGTGTTTAGGTCGTGTTCTACCCCAGAATCCAATGAGAGAAATAATATATATGTTGCTTAAAAGAAAGTTTGTTTTGTATGTGTGTGTGTGTATATATATATATATATATATATATATATATATATATATATATATATATATATATATATATATATATTATATATATATATATATATATATTTTATTTTATTTTATTTATTTATTTATTTATTTATTTTATTTAAAGACACGTAAGGACATTTCCCCCCAATCCTCAGGATGAATGCAATAATATTGCACAAAAACATGCTATGTTTTTTAAATATTATTTGTTGTACTGACTAACTGATGCAAATTTATAAAAATAATTCTTGATTATTATTATTTATTTTTTTTTTAATTGCAGTAAAAATAATAATTGTGAAAGTGTTGTATTAAATAATGGGAATATATATATTTCAATTACAGTAATTTGAATTTAATTCTAATTTGAAAATTATAAAAATGTGATTGTTTCAAAAATATCACTGTGATGCAAAAAAAAACAAAAACATAAAAAACAACAACTTAACAGTCCTAAAAGAAGACTTTTTCTTTACGCAAAATCAAACTTTATATATGTTTTTTATCTTTTGATTTTGGAGTGAAATGTGACCTGAACATTTATTTATTTATTTTAAGATGAACCCTTGCAGTACCCGGTCTTTGTGTTTATCACATTATCCTCTCCATCTCTGCTTTTTCATAATATTATCTCTACCTCATATAGGCCTACAGTATTTATGTACCAGACTCATTTTACATTTAACCTCATAATCTAGTGGATTTATATGCTTCATTAGGATGGGATGTGAATATATTTCCAGTAAAAGTATGCAGGGTGGGGATGGTGTGGTTTGATGGAACTTCAGTCTTCTATCTTAAACAGTTTCTCCGATTTTGGGCTTTATGGGTATCTGAAGTGCATCTTTAACTCTTTTAGCTCTAACCTGGTTTTCTGGAAATCCTGATAGATACTAAGGATTCTGTCACTAACTTGATTCTAGAGCATAATTGCACTACCCTTCACTCTGAAATGACAAAAGACTTTTCAAATCATGCAGTGTTTGAATTGAGTTGTAACTCATTTTGAACTAATCTATAATATTATCCAAACTAAATCACTAAAATACAGTCATTAAAGCAGGACATCATATAGATGTGCATGTTTAAAATGAGGTCAGAATACTCTAGATATTTTGAGTGCTTTCCCAGGTGCAGTGGTAATGCATTTTTGCTCTAGAGTTGCAAATACCATAAAGACAACCAAAGGGTAAAGGCCTCTGCGTGTCAGGACTTGATGCAGGGTTCATTTACTAGGTTGACTTAAAAAGTAAAATCTGAGAAACTTTGTCTTTGAGCAGGCTCAACAATAAGGAAATGTTTTCTTCTGTACAGGATGGTTTTGCTTGCCCTGTCAGCATTTCATTGGGTCTGCCACATAAATGATAAATAGTTTTGTATGTCCACATTTTCTGATATATATTCAGACAGGTTTATACATTATGTATTTTTTCATTACATTCAGTGTAACTTCATGACAGATCTATGTTGATAAACAAGTGTGCTGAAAAAACAGTGGCATACGCAGCAGATATTACACTATCACCAGTCATTATCTCAGTTTCGACAAATTCACATTCTTATAGAATCACCTGAATTGACACAATTCACAGCAGCAGTGTTCAGTACATTACAAAAATCCAAATGTTGAACTGTGCAGGTCTTAAAATAGATGTGCATCACTGAACATAAGTGACAATGCAAAACTGTCCTAAAACAGCAAGTAGCAGTTCCCGTCAAATGTCTTGAAACTCTCTCACATCCTTATTGTTGAACCCAGCTCTGAGACAAAATCCAGCAGGTTGAGATCTGTGGATTTTTCAGTTGAGATTATCTAATGTGAGCCCTGCTGATGAGTTTCCTGGTCAAATAACACAATTATGTGACTTTGTTTAATGTGACAGTGTTTAATATGCGCTTTTTTATATTACAGCAACAGCTTGCACAACTACAAAAAGAAAAATCAGAAATACTGAAGAATTTAGCTCTATATTACTTCACCTTTGTGGACGTTATGGAATTTAAGGTATGAGTGCAGTCCCACTTTATTGACCTCGTTCAAGAAACACCAACAGCACAAATGTCTGCATAAATTATTCATAAAATCATTGTAATGTAAATTGTTGTAGTGAGTTGAGTGAGCAGTTTAAGGGCCTGTCCACACGGAGACGCGTTTCGCTGTATACGTATACATTTTTTACCGTATTGGCGTTTCGTCCACACGGATCCGGCGTTTTAGGAGACTGAAACCGCTATTTTTTGAAACCGGGTCCCAAAGTGGATAAATCTGAAAACAACACCCTTGCGGTTTCGTGTGTACAGCGAATCCGTATATTTTGTGAAACGATTATGTCATCACATCACGTGTCGGCTGTGTCTGGCGTATATGCTACACCGTTTTCAGTGGTTTCGTGTGTACGCAGATATTTCTTGAGACGACGCCGTGTTTACGCAATTTTTTTTTGCGAACGAGGAAAAAAAATGAGCGGATAGGGAACGCACCGGCTTCGTGTGGACGTAGCCTAAGTTAGATGGTTTATAAACTGTTTATAGAAATTAATTCTGCTGTTGTTTCATGAATATCACCCTGTGCATGGAGTTTATTTTTATACTTACATAATGTGTAATTTGATATGTCAGTTGTATTTTAGTATTATTTATATACTATTATAGTATTTATATTTTAAATTGACTTTTATTTTCCATATATTCAGTTTTAATTTGAGCAAATGTTATGTGCTTTTGTCATTTATGTATGTTTAGCTTTCATTTTTATTTAGTAATTGTTTTATTTTTAGTAATTTTATTACTTAGTATACTTAATTTTTTAAACTTAAAAGTTTTTCATCTAATATTTGTATTTTGTTTCAACTTGTAATTTGTACTATTTCCAATTGAATATACTGTGTATTAAGTAAAATAATACAGACTTATACATTATTTTTGTTTTCTTTATTTTTGATAAAAGATTGAAAGTCTTTTAAAACCGAAATGTTTGTGCTTTTCTCTTTCCTCAGGACCACGTTTGTGAACTTCTGAACACTATTGACGCTTGTCAAGTTTTCTTTGACATTGTGAGTTGAATTAATGGCAGTCAATGCTCTCTTCAATTTTTTTGTTCAGTGACATGGCAGATGTATAACAAAGTGTATTTTTTTTCCCCACAATCCAGACTGTAAATTTTGACCTCACAAGGAACTACCTGGACTTAGTGGTGACATACACTACCCTGATGATGCTGCTTTCTCGAATTGAGGAGCGCAAAGCGATAATCGGTCTCTACAACTATGCCCATGAAATGACACACGGTTCAAGGTAATACATATATAAGTAGCATCTTATGTAGAGCTGGACATTGTGCTGTGGTTTGGATGTGACCAATGACAGTGCTGTGTCTGAGGTCACGTTTTGTGTGATGCTTTTTCTTCAGTGATCGAGAATATCCCAGGCTTGGACAGATGATTGTGGACTATGAGAACCCACTGAAAAAGATGATGGAGGAGTTCGTCCCCCATGGAAAAGTAAAATCTGCATGCTACAGCGAGATTAAAAGAATCTTATTACTCTGTTTCCCATCTCATATGGAGGGCATGGTCTAATCTGAGCTCTCTGCCATTTTCTGTTTCTCTGTTTTTGACAGTCGCTGCAAGATGCACTGGTCTCCCTGCAGATGGTGTACCCACGCCGGAATCTGTCTGCAGATCAGTGGAGGAACGCTCAGCTGCTCAGTTTGATTAGTGCTCCCAGTACCATGCTCAACCCAGCTCAGTCTGACACGGTCAGGATTCGCTATAGTCCTTAATTATTTTTGTAAACAGTCCCAGATGTCATACACAGCTATCTTGTAGTGCAGCGTTTAACCATCATGTCAAGAGGTTGATTTTGAAACTTTAGTTTACGTTTTATGGTTTTATGGTTACGTTTACAAGCAACAAAATAATGCATGCAAACCTTCATAAAAACATCTTAATCAAACCAATTGAGCTCAATCCAAATAAAATTTTTATTAAATTGGAAGGCGGCGATTCATTCCTTTTCTAAACATTTGGCTTGAAAACTGCAACTGAAAGGACTGCGTGTGCAACCACATAGAAATAGTGTTATGATTAGGGCTGGGTAAAAAATATCAATATCTTGATTTCATTCGATTCGCATTTTTATGAAATGATCCCAAGAATCCCAAAGAATCAATTAGTCTAGCCCAGTGGTTCTCAAAGTGTGGTACGAGTACGACTAGTGGTACTCAGGCTCCCTCTAGTGGTACGTGGAGGACTCATTAAATTAAATCTAAATTAATGTTAAAACGCAGTACATTTTAATTTAATCTTTATTTGAATAAAGTTTTTTTTTTTTTTTTTTTTTTTTTTTTTAACATTTAAATACGGTACAGTTTTTATTTAACGTTTAGGTACTTTTGGTAGTTTTTTATTCTGTTTGTAAGCACTGTGCAGTGTTAATGTTCAAACTGTGTATTTACAATGTTAAAGTGGCTGACAACAGTAAATATTCTTATTAGGAATAAAACTGCCTCATTTTTGAACTCTGCAGAGCTGTAGCCGTATAGTTCCTACTACGCTACTGTATTTTAATGTTGGTCATTATGGTGGTGCTTGGAGAGCCAAATATTTTCTGAGGTGGTACTTGGTATAAAAAGTTTGAGAACCACTGGTCTAGCCTGTTTTCAGTTAATGGATGGAACATCCAGTATGAAACAAAGTCTCAGATTTCAAATTCTGTCCATTGTATTGTAGTACTCTAACAATAAATGACATTTTGGCACTGTTTAATGTGGAGTGGCAGATTGCTGGAGAGCCTCAATCAACAGACGTGTCGGCGCTTAGCGCAACTGATCATCTTCTTCCAGAGCTTCAGACTGTGACCATTTTTTTCTGCATAGATCAACTCATAAGCGCTGCCATTTCTGTTTCAAATGAGAAACATCAAATGGCAAATAAAACGAAAGTGAAACAAAATCCTGCAGCTCATTTGAGATCGTTTATCAGCTCGGACTGCAACGCAAACAATCTTGTAAGAGCTCAGAACAACTTTAACAGACACCGTTACTGCACAGTGCTGCGAGATCTGGTGAGAAGCGTTTGAATTCACCGCAGAAGGAATAAAAAGGCTGCTGTGAGATCTAGTGTGATGCATTCAAATTCAAAGTACTTTTCAAAAAAAGTACAACTTAACAATCCGTATTCTGTCTCTTGTAATCGCTCAATCAGTGTTTCAGGCGTGCAAAGACGTCAATATAACAGCTTCTAAACAATTAATGTAACATCACATTCACCTCAGAAAGCATATGATCATAAACCCGTTAGTGAGCCAGAAAAATAAACTGTAGAGAGAAGCATTTTGCTAAATATATGCACCATATAACATATTCATTATACTTTTTTGCTGTTCTTTTATGTTTGAATAAATCCATCAGAGTTTTTAATGATGTTTATATGTAAACATCTATTTAAATGTTTATATGCTGAAACTGAAGTAACTGAAGTAATTGTTACTTTTACTGCAAAATTTTTACTGCATGATAAATATAAGCAGTGTGGCTCACCCCGGTTTATGCTCGTTGTTGCCAAATTATGACCAGAAATGAATAAATAATAATTCTGCTGTTGAAAAAACATGTAAAAGAATGGTTATTATGTGCACAAAGCAGCAAACTCTCTATATCGTGCAGTGTGTGCATGTCAAAAAAATCAATTCCACATCACATCAACCCGATCACTTTATTTTGCATTCATGTAAACGCTATGTAGGGATTCATCAGTCAGAATTAATTCAGTCTAATTAAAACAAAAGTTGTGCATGTAAACATAGCCAATTAGTTCCTTACACGAAGCACACAAGCCTAAATCGATGTTCTTTGTTGATTCCCGTAGTCTGATGTAAGCATGTTGCTAAGCTCACAAACCAGTTAGGAAATAAGCACAAAGTGTATACTCATATCAGCAGTATTGCCTTTGATTCTGGCCGAAACTAAGTTTTGTCAAGCTTTATAAAGGAGAAAACTTGTTTAAACTTGTTTCTGTTATATGCCAGTTTCTAATTTTTTTTTCTTTTCATTTAAAAAAAACTTAAATAAAATAAAGCCAAATGAATTTATGAAGCATGCTAATAAAAAAGACAAAAGCAAATAGCTTTTAATAAAAAAATAAAAATAAAAATAAAGGTTAATTTAAAATATTAATAAATAGTATAACTGTATAGAAATAATACTAAAATAACACTGGGAGAAATGTAGGGTGTGTAGAAACAAAGCTACAGTGTAAACAAAACATTGTTCATAGTTTATTAGTTTACTGGTTTGCCAAAAAATAGGCATTACCACATGGCTATTTAATATATGAAACATTTTTGTTGCATTTCCAGGAAAAATAAATGTATTGGTATAAAATGATTCATACTGTGAAATAGGTTTTTTGAACAGTTCATTGGAAAAAAATGTATTCTGATCTGTGTTTCAGATGCCCTGTGAATATCTATCCTTGGACACCATGGAGAAATGGATTGTCTGTAAGTGTGTCATTAAAGACAACAGGAAATTTAAAACAAACCCCTATTTACTTTCTTAATAAATGTCCCTATTCATACTGTGTGTGATTGTTCTGTGCACACTACATTTTCCTTAATTTTCATTTCATCAAAATGTAATGACTCTTGAAATTACTTATTTTCTGGAAATACATGGATGTTGCCAAAGTTAGATTTCTTGTGAATGCTATTATATGGTTGTTATACCTCAGATTGAAGGAAAGCAATAATTGTTTAAATATTAATTTAAGAAATTGATTAGTTTCTAAGTTTTTTGTAAAGGATTATCACATTTACATGTGGTTCAATTTTTAACCAGTCCAGATTAAATCTCTCCTTTTTTTGGCATCACTTTCTATACTTATTTTGAGGAATCTGCAAAATGTATTCAAATACAATAAAAGGTGCACAACATTGTCTGTGTAGATTCTATATGGGCCTGGTTTTTACACATTACAGAGTGAAAGGAAATGTCTTTGTAAATAACAGTAGTATATGTGGTATGTAACAGTCTCTTTCTCTGTTCTGTCCTAGTCGGGTTCATCTTGTGCCATGCGGCTCTGAACAGTGACCCCGCGGCTCTCAGTCTGTGGAAGTTGGCCCTTCAGAGCAGTTCCTGTCTCTGTCTGTTCAGGGACGAGGTCTTCCACATTCACAAAGCTGCTGAGGATCTCTTTGTGAACATTCGCGGGTCAGCCATTTCTACTGCCGCACACATTCTCACATTTTCTATAATTAATATATATATCGTGTCTAACATAAATGTAATGTTTTAATTATCAAAATGTGGTTCATACATTTAATAAAAAGCACATCATTGTATTGTGTATATATAATGATGTTGATGTGTTTGTTTTCTACAGTTACAACAAACGTGTCAATGACATCCGTGAATGCAAAGAATCTGCTCTGTCACATGCGTAAGTGGTACTTCTGATAAAGAAATTTTAATGAAGTAATTTATAATCAAGGTGCAAGTACTAACTTGCCATTTCGGAAGCTACCAACCAAAAGAGTTGTCACTCCTCTATATTTATCTATATATATTTTTTTATTTCGTCCAGGGGATCCATGCACAGAGAACGCCGCAAGTTCTTGAGATCTGCCCTGAAGGAGCTCGCTACAGTGCTGGCGGACCAGCCAGGCTTACTGGGTCCCAAGGCTCTGTTTGTGTTCATGGCTCTCTCCTTCGCCCGTGATGAGATCATTTGGCTGCTCCGCCACGCAGACAACATCCAAAAGAAAAGCACAGATGACTTCATTGACAAGTAAATCCACTTTTGTTACATGTCACCACTCCATCTTGAATTATTTTTTTATTTTTTTTTTTTATCTATTTTTTTTTAATGAGACTTTGTCCTGCACTTTTGTATTTTTCAAAAACTAAAAACTTTAGTAATTTTGATTAATTTATTTGTGTGTGAGTCACTGCAATTTGTTCCTACAGTACATTGCAAATGTTATTTTAATATTTATATACTGTCAATATACTTTTTTATTTTTGAATTTTGGTCAGTTGGCAAGTTTTTAATCTAATATTTATATTTTATTTTATTTCAGGTTTATTTCAATTAACAAAAACAATTTAGAATATTTTTTCACTTAATAGTTTATGGTATATATTCATATTTTGAACATGCTTTTATTTTTCTTTTCAGTTTTCATGTTAGCATTTTATGTTATTTTGTCCCTTTTATTAGTAATTTCTTTTTCTACTTTTAATTGCCAGTGTTTTCATTTACTTTTTAAATTTTTTTTATATAGTTTTAGCTTTGTTTAAAAATAACAACACTTCTCATTTGATTAAATCATTCAGCACATTTTTTATTTATTTGTATTTTGTATAATTTCACTGCAATTTGTTTCTACAGTGCATTGCAAATGTTATTTTAATATTATTTATATACTGTCAATATATTTTTTTTTTATATTTTGACTTGCCTTTTTTCCTGCATTTTCTAAACCAAACTAACATTTTGGTTAGTTGGCAAGTTTTTAATCTAATATTTATATTTTATTTGAGGTTTATTTCAGTTAAGAAAAACCATTTTTAATATTTTTAGCTTAATAGCTCATGGTATAAATTCGTAGTTTGAATGTGCTTCTATTTTTATGATTTCAGTTTTCATGTTAGCATTTTTGTTCTTTTGTCATTTTTATTAATATTTTTTTCTACTTCTATTTTTTTTATTTATTTTTATTTTTGTTATTTTAGTAATTAAGTTTAAACTTATTTTAGTTAATTGCCAATGTTTTCATTTACCTTTTTAATTTTTTTAAATAATTTTAGCTTTGTTTAAAAATAATCTTATTTGATTAAATCATTCAGCACATTATTGATTCATTTATTTATTTATTTTTTATTTTTTATTTAATTTGTAATTTGCACCTGGATGCCATCTTTGGTCATAACCGCTACATGGGATGAGAAATTCATTACCTTCATTAACATCTTTTTTATTTTTCAAATGCTTTGAATCTTATGATTCATCTTAAAGCAGGTTGATTCAGTTTACGGCTTAGAACCCATCCTAATCGTTTTAGGTTTTTGCATGTTTTTGCAAGTCTTTATGGAGAAAATGAATTGGAAAATTCATGGGAAACCATGGCTGTTTTTTTCCATCATTCTTGCTTGTTTTCTCAGGCACATTGCAGAGCTGATCTTTTACATGGAGGAGTTGAGGGCACACGTGCGGAAGTACGGCCCAGTGATGCAAAGGTACTACGTGCAGTACCTGTCCGGCTTTGACGCCGTGGTCCTCAATGAGCTAGTGCAGGTGAGACTGTCCGCACTATGAATACATTTCCTTCCTAAAAGAAAGGACACATATCAGTTACAGTTCCTTTTGAGAGCAGTTGTTATTTGTAGTTCCCTCATGAGATGAGGATCAGTCATGTGCAGTTGGGTGGTTCAGACATGAACATTAGTCACATTATGAATCATTTATAAGATCTCACATAGGGCGTCTAGAAGAACATGAGGTGAAATGCAGGAACTTCACCACTAGATGGAGAACTAGTATTGTGATTCAGCTTTGAGACTCCTATCAGGAGCAAGACTGGCTTGTCATGGCATTTTAATTTTAAAATACACACATGAATGGTAAAATCCTTGTCTTTCTTCATTGTAGAACCTGTCTGTCTGCCCAGAGGATGAGTCCATTATTATGTCGTCCTTTGTGAACACTATGACCTCTCTCAGCGTTAAACAAGGTAGTGAACCTTTTGTCTTGTTTAAAAATATGTAATATCTGTGTATCATGTACACTGCGGCTCGAAAGTTTGGGATCAGTAAGATTTTTAATGTTTTTTTTTTTAAAGATGTTTCTTATGCTCATCAAGGCTGCATTTATTTGATCAAAAAAACAGAAAAAAAACTGTAATATTGTGAAATATTATTTCAATTTAAAATAAAAGTTTTCTATGTGAATATAGTTTAAAATGTAATTTATTTCTGTGATACAAATCTGCATTTTCAGCATCCTTACTCTTCAGTGTCACATGTTCCTTCAAATCATTCTAATATGCTGATTTATTATCAATGTTGAAAACGGTTGTTCTGCTAAATATTTTCCTTTTTTTCAGGATTCTTAAACAAATAAAATGTTGACAAGAACAGCTTTTATTTAAAATAGCATTTTTTTATAACAATATAAACTGAATAAATGCTGTTCTTTTTAACCTTTTATTTATCAAGAATTCAGAAAAAAGAATCACATTCCAAAAAAAATATTAAGCAGCGCAACTGTTTCCAACACTAATAATAACAGTAATTAATCAGCATATTAGAATGATTTTTGAAGAATCATGTGATACTGAAAACTGAGGTAATGGCTGATTTAAAAAAAAAAAAAAAAAATTCAGCTTTGCATCACAGGAATACATTTTTTTTAAAATGTATGAATATAGAACGCCATTATTTTAAACTGTAATAATATTTCACTATATATATATATATATATATATATATATATATATATATATATATATATATATATATATATATATATATATAAATTTTTTTTTTTTTTTTTTTTTTTTTTTTTTTCTGTATTTTTGATCAAGTAAATACAGCCTTGATGAGCATATAAGAATATTTAAAAAACATTAAAAATCTTACTGATCCCAAACTTTTAAAGTGACGGTGTATTGTTTTTTTTATTTAATTTTTTATGGTGATGTCATTATGCTGAAAATGTAAAAAATGCTTTATATATTAAATAATGAAGATCCGTGGCCAAATTTGGAAAAAAACCTAAGATAAAATACTAAATCAACAAGTTTGACCTCATACAAAAAAGCTTTTTGTCATTTAATATTATTTTATATATTTAAAGTTCTTTGTAGTAAGGCTTGTGTACTTTAAATTTTCCTTTTTATTTTCACTAACTTTGTATGGGTGTTTGTTGCAGTTGAAGATGGTGAAGTGTTTGATTTCAGAGGGATGAGGCTGGACTGGTTTAGACTGCAGGTAAGCTGATCTCAGTCATTTGAGCTAGGTCAATACACGGTGTTTGCTTCCTCTGATCCTAATCAGACATAATTAACAGCTCTTATCTCTGCTTGCCTCTTACTAATTAGCAGAGGCCGGTTAACATAAAGCAAGTAATGCTCTCACAGTTTGAGATGCAGCACGACAACGTTTCATGCTGACAAATGTTTGTCGCAGAACTTTGCTTATCCTTTGTTTTTCCGAATTAAAGCAACATTTTTACATGCTGTATGAAAAATGGCTTAATTTGGAATTACTTAGAAATCAACCACAATGCATGCTGTTCTTTTGAAGCTCTGATTATTCAAGAAGAGCCTGTGCCTTTCATCCAGGCTCAAATAAATCAGACTTCGTCCCTGTGGAATACGCATGTGGGTGGGTGGGAATGGAAGCAGAGATGGAGAGACAAGCTTGTTCATGTGATTTTTGAGGGACTGTAAGTGTGTGTAACTCAAATGGATCTGGACTGCATGCTTTGGGACGGTCCAGCTTGCTCTCAGATGCGTTTCCTGTGTGTTGGTCTGCCCAGTCCCACAGCAGAGAAGCCATTTGACCTCTTCCTTAAAGGAATGTTCCTGGTTCAAAGGCGAAGCTTTATCAACAGATTTTAAGGCATGATCTCAATTACCATAGTCTCTTTTTTTTTTTTTTTTTTTTTTGAATCGCAGACACTGTAACATACTTGCAGTGGAAGTTTTTTTTTTTTTTTTTTTAAAGCCGTTACATGGCCATTGAAAACCTGGAAATACTTCACAATTATTTCCAGGCACTGATTTTCAAAATTTTATAATTTTATTATATTCAGATCTAAAATATCTAATCAGATATAAATGAATAAAAAAAAAAATAATAATAATATATATATATATATATATATATATATATATATATATATATATATGAGGAACGACTTGAAATGTATTTGAAATTAATTTGTAGGAACGTTTTACATTTTAAATATTCTTTTTTTTTTTTTTTTTTTTTTTGCACTTTGACTGATACAATGCACAAGATACCAAAAACAAAACATACATTAAAGATATTATATATATATAATTATTATTACATTTAAATATTCATTAAAACCCATTTATTTATTTAAACTGTGATCTAATCATCTATACATAACCAATCTAAACATAACCACAAAAATATATATAAAAAAATAAATAAGTTTCATATTATTTTCATTTTTTTATTCATTTATATATATATATATATATTTTTTTTTTTTTTCTTTTTTTTATTCAGCAAGGATTTATTTAATTGTTCCATAGTGTTAGTAAAAACATTTAGAATGTTAAATCAATTTATTTATATCTATTTTTAAGCTGTAATATTTTCTACATGTTGTGCATTGTTGATGCAATTCCTTTAGGCGGAAGTTGCTTTATCTAATCAGTTCCTCTCTGGTAACCTTGCCAGTGTCAAGCCAGTGCCAGTGTTTACCGACATTAAAAAAAATTCCATGCAGTTTTACACGGGTATGTTCAGTAAATTATTCTGTCACACTCACGCCATCTTGTATGCCTAAACCAATGTGTTTATTGCACTTCCATTACAGTTACCACAATTTTGGACAGATTATTTCCCGTGGTAATGCCACAGATCCCACAAAAAGAACTTAATTTGCGTTGAACCCAGAACGTCCCTTTAAAAGAGGGTTTCACACAGGAGGGTTTCAGTTCACCTCTTCAGCAGGAGAAACTATCGGCGGAATGTGAACATTTCTCACAGCTGAACAACTGTTTTCTGTGTTCGAGCGTTCTCCCACTCTGCTTCGCTCTTTTCGCAGCCAGAGTTCTCTCTTTCACAGTGTTTATTCACTGAAAGGCCTTGAGCTCAGACTGCTCTCAGTTTGTCAGGACAAAGCAAATTCAAGGATTTAAACAGTCAGCTATAGAGCAACTGAGTGTGTGTGTGTGAGGCTGATGACAGATGTGGGTGTGGATGTATATGTTCAGCTATGTAAAACATGTCCACTTTGCAATTTTCTCCAAAATCAAAAGGAAAAAAAAAAGAATAATAAAATTAAATAATACAAGTAATAAATAATTGTATTTATTTATTTTTTGTTTAATTTTTATATTTTATTTTATTTTATTTTATTTATTATTTTATTTTTTTAAATTTTATTCCAGTCTTGGTTCTGTTTAAATTCTTATTGCTGTAATTTAGTAATTTTTTTTTAGTAATTACTAAATACATTTTTTTATCAATCTGTAATTTAGTTTTTTATTTTGTGTGTTACTGAATCGCACTAAAACAGTCCAGTTTGCAATTTTCCTCCAAATCAAAAGAAACAAATAAATAATGTAATTAAATTATACAAGTATTATTTTAAAATTAAATAAATGAATAAACTTAAAAAAAATAATAATAATAATAATTATTATTTATTTTATTCAAATTTCTATTGGTGGTTCTCTTTAGATTTGGATAGTGTTTTTTTTTTTTTTTTTTAAACTGTATTACTGAATCGCACTAAAACAGTTCAGTTTGCAATTTTCCCCAACATCAAAAGAAAAAAATTTATAATATAATTAGATTATACAAGAAATATTTTTAAAATTAAACAAATCAACTTTTTAAAAATGTATTTTATTCCAGTTATTTTTGGTGGTTCTCTTTAGATTCTTATTGCTGTAATTTTAGTTTTTTTTTTTTTTTTTTTTTTCTGTATTACTGAACACATTTTTTGCAAAATTAGATTTTCCATCTGTCTTCTATTCAACAAAACCAATAAATAATCAAAGAAAAAAAATTGATAATTCTTAAGTAAATTGATCCATAGCGTCAGTAAAGACGTGAAATGGTACATAAGATTTCTTTAAATGTTTTCATTGCTGTTCTTTTGAACGTTCTATTCATCAAAAAAATATGGAAAAAAAGAATCCATAAAAATGAGGCAGCACAGCTGTTTTCAACATTGATAATCATAAGAAATTATTCTTAAGCAGCAAATCAGCATATTAGAATGATTCTGAAGGATCATGTGAAGCTGAAGACTAGAGTAATGATGCTGTGAGTTCAGCTAAATTATTAAAATATATTAAAATAGAAAACTGTTTTAAAATGTGAAAATATTTCAATGATATTACTGTTTTTACTTGATCAAATAACTGCAACCTTGGTGAGCATAAGAGACTTCTTACAAAAAAAAAGTTTTAAATCTATGGTAGAAAGTAAGGGGTCAAATAGAAGGTATATGTTCATTAAAACTTATGACTTATGACTTTTTTGGTGAAAACCAATTAGACTGCTCCTCCAGGTTTGACGGCAGCCAGTTGCTCTGAGCTGCCGTGACTTCTCTCTAAGCAGGGATGCCCTCGTTTCTCCTTAAATTTAGCATGCTTTCTTCTTGTTTAATGGAGCAGTTGTTGAGATAGCACTTGCCAGTATATAACAACTATCGGTTCACTCAGTTCATGTCTGCTCGTCTGCATTTGGCCTCTGCGTTTCCAAAGGTGCGGTCCTTTTCATCGCTATGGCCGATTAAACTACCAGCAGCCGTCTGCAAATGTACATCTAAAAATAAGCCCTGTTTTTCAATACTTTTTCTACTCCGCAGCGGACTTCAGTGGTGTACGATATGTTTATTGTCGTTCCCCGGACTCCATAACCACAAGCTTTGTGAGTTTAGCACCTGCTGAATGTCATGTGGCATCATCCTGGCATGCCGCGTTCTTTGAATTGGCCGATCTTTAGATGATGAAAGCCAGCGCAGGGCGTGTGCGCTTCGTGTTTTGCTTGAGTTTTCTCACACTTCTTAAGTTCAAGTTGTCCAAGAGCTGAACGCACTGGCTGGCACAGCTGCTTCGCTGCACAAAAAGGAGTGGTTTTTGACTTAAACACCAAAGAGAATCTGTTTTGCATACTGTCTTCATTTGATCATGTATGCTAGAGAGGAAATTGTGTTGGTTGGACATTGTCTGGTTCAACAGTATCAAGTTTGTGAAAATATTTCCCAGAAAGCCTTCAGAAGTTAATGATATGGTAAAACATCAAACCACACTTTTCTTCAGAATCTGCGCTGGTCCAGTTTCCAATCTGATTCGATGCTCTTCATTTGCTTGAGGATTTGCTCATGGAAATCAAGCCCACCGGGCTCAGCCTTTGAGAACAGATTTGCGAAGTTGTCAGAATAATTAATGAACTTTCCAGATTAACGCTAACGATAATGTCTTTCTTCGTCTTTAGGCTTACACCAGCGTGTCCAAGGCCTCGCTAGGACTGGCGGATCACAGGGAGCTTGGAAAGATGATGAACACCATCATCTTCCACACCAAGATGGTGGACTCTCTGGTGGAGATGCTTGTGGAGACCTCTGACCTTTCCATTTTCTGGTATGACCTTACATCTGAGAAACAAATTCAAAAAAGTGGCTTTGGAAGTCAGTATAAAATCAGAAAACACCCAGCCAAACTGCGTTTTAATTTAGACTGCAAGCTCATAACTCGGGCAAAATATGATTCCTTTTTGCCGTGACGCTGTCGATTCAGCAGTGGCGCAGGAAACGCTGTCTAACGCCAGCTCCGCAATTGGCAGAAGGCATATCTGTTCTCAGAAGGCCATAGCAACTGTCTGTTGTGCCTCTTGTTTTTAGATATTTCTCTTTCATGCTGGGTGGAAAGCGGACAGGGGCGTTCGTTCAGCTGATTAGATATGACTGTACCAGACGGCGAAATGAACTGGCAGCCCACTTTCTCTCTCTTTCTCTGTCTCTGATAGCTTTTACAGCCGCGCCTTTGAAAAGATGTTCCAGCAGTGTCTCGAGCTGCCGTCCCAGTCTCGATACTCCATCTCCTTCCCTCTGCTCTGCACCCACTTTATGAGCTGCACCCATGAGCTCTGCCCCGAAGAGGTGAGTCACACTGACTTGGAATCAGTCCAAAAGGCCCCAAGACGAGTACAAATGACAGATTCACTTCAGTAAACTGATCTGAGAACGTTGATTCATGAAATGTTTGTAGATATTGGTGGGAAGGGTATTCTGAAGAGGATGACGCTTTGATTGAATCAAATTGTTGAAATTTTACCTGGACCCTGGCCCACAAAATCAGGCGTAAGGGTACATTTTATGAAATTGAGATTTATACATCATCTGAAAGCGGAATAAATAAACTTTCCATTGATGTATGTTTGTTAGGATAGGACAATATTTGGTCAAAATACAACTGTTTGAAAATCTGATATCTAAGGGTGCAAAAAATCTAAATAATGAGAAAATCACCTTTAAAGTTGCCCAAATGAAGTAAAGTACTAAGTTTTGAGATATTAACAGTAGGAAATTTACAAAATATCTTTATGGAACAAGTTAAACAGTGTTTTTGTACATGTTGTTTTCCCTACATATGTAACAAATGAAAAATGTCGTAATATGTAATTCTGCAGTTTTCACATTTAAATCATTTCAGAGTGTTCCGTTCATTCAGCTCATACAATTCGAAGTGATTCGTTAAAATGAATGAAATTTACCAGGTCTAACTGTTTTTGATATTGAGCTTTCTGAGAGCTTAAAACTTCCATCAGTCCCATATTTATGAGGTTTACTTAAAGGGGTCATCGGATGCCAAGTTCACTTTTTCATGTTGTTTGAACATTAATGTGTGTTGGCAGTGTATGTACAAATTTACCTTATAATGATAAAAATCCATGCAGTGGTTTTTAATTAATCTGTAAAAATAATATCCCCTTTTTCAAATCGAGCCATTCTCAGATGCCTGTCAGTGTGACCGACAGAGGCCGCTCCCACGATAGTTGATTGACATGAGCATTTTTACCTCAGACCAGCTGTCACAGTCCAGTAACCTTTCTTGTTTCGATGCCGATGCAGGGATGTAAGTTAGATTGAGCGATTGAGGTGTTGTGTTGCTGGATGTAATAATGAACATAGTGGTCGTCATTTACTCCCGACATCTGAGCCGCTGAAGATGCAGTGAATTACATTTGTTTGTGAATGGAATGCGCCTCCCGATCTATATATACCCGTCTATGTTTGCGCGAATCATTCGTGATCCAGCTTTACTTACAGCAGAAGTGTGTATAAGGGTTTTTTTATGAATCTTTAACTGGGCATTTTTAGGTTCATACACTCACTATATAATAAATAAAAATGAAAAGATTTTTGCCCCGATTCTCGGGAGGGGAAAATCGGGGCTAAATCGGGCTAAAAATCCTGTAGTTTGAGCCCAGCTTTAGTCGACGAGAAGAGGCTTGGTTGAACAAAATGTTATTAATTGCTTAGTCCCAAAAAAAACCACACGCAGATTGTTAACGGCTGGTCTATGTGGTAATATAGTACATCGGGCAGGACATCCAAACGCTCGCCTGTCATTCATTGATCTCAAATATGTTTTTTTTTTTTTTTTTTTTTTTTTTTAAATCTGAAAGATGTATGTAGTAGCAACCTATACATGTCAGCTCAATCTAATGTTAACCTAGAAAAATATGCGCTATTGAAATGTCTGTGCGGTGCATGGAAGCTGAACAGTAGCGCACTCAATGCATGACAGATGGAAGCGCCGGTGCTTTCACTTGCTCTTAAATTACTCTGTCATTTTTGGTCATACAGATGAAAATAATACATCTTTCAAATCTGTAAAGACTCTACGTTTATTTGTGTGCTTAAATAACAACGAAACGTTGCGCTTTGTAAAATAATTAAAGCAAACAGGATGCGCTTTCTGCTGTCACGGTCTCTGTAAACTTGAGCGCAAAACTTCGAAACTCTATGTAAACTTGCCTTTTACAGACATGAAAAATGGATCTATAGAGAGTGAAATGTCTAATAAATGAACTAATTCAAATAGAAAACAAATATTCTCAAATTATGTAATCCGTATGAAACATGCATACAGCTGCATCAATACTGTCTGTGGACATAACGAGTGTCGCCGACTTAATTTCTTAAGCCATAAACAAAGAAAGCACTAGTTTATCAAAAAATGACTAAAACGTTAATGCAGTCTCCTTGCTGTTTTTTCCTGACACGTTCATAATTATTAAATCTGCCGGTGCGCTGTGGCAAGTTTTTTTTTTTTTTTGCGTGTGCTTGAACGCTATGTAGGCAATTAAAGGCTTATTATTATGATTTATATGGTTTATCAATAAACGACTGTTAGTCGACTAATGCCACTACTAGTTGACCTGAAAAATCTTTAGTTAAGGGCAGCCCTACTATTATAAATCAGTTGACAGCTAATTTATTTAATTTGTTCAAATTATATATTCTATTTGGCTTGTCTTGAAATCTCCGGTTTAGTTTCTATGCAGACTCTGTGTTTTTGGAAAAAACTGCGTTTTATGTGTCTGTGAATGTCCCCTAGTGAATATGGTCAGTGTTACTTTTGAGAAGAGGAGTTTGGAAAAGATCTTTTCTTTTCTCCGTCGGGTCTCGCCACGGCTTAGCCGCGACCCATGCGAGGGTTCAGGATGGAGTCGTACTGTGAATCCGGAAGGCTCCGCGAGTTTACTAGAGCTGGAATGTCCCAACATGCGGCATTGAGCGCTGTGGTCCATGTATCAGGATGTGTACAGAAAACCAAACGCTGAAAAGCATGATTTATTAAATCTGTAATTGAACCATACGCCGGTGCAGCTACCCAGGCTCCCTGGGGGCATATGGAAGCCCCTCCGCACACACGAGGAGCACAACAGATTCCTGTTTCCCCCCCGCCGGTATACGGCCGGCACATTCACCAAGTGTTTGTTCCTGCCAAACACCGTACCCTCCAATATCCAATTTAATTTGGTAAATAAGCCCACATTTTCACTCCTAATTGGCGGACAAACGGCACCAAAACAAACAGCACAATGAGAGTTCTCATGTCATTGCAGGGCCTGAACATTGAGCTGTCTGAGAGCACTTAGAGGAATAAAAGAGATTTATTGAGCCATAGAAGGCTTGGGTTTCCCTTATTTAAACATGAAACTCCCTCTCTCAGCATGTCTCTGAAATGGTCTTCCTCCTATGTCCACTCCACACAGCTTTGGACAGCTGCAAGCTTTATTTATGTTGGAAAAGCACTAAAAGTTTCCAAGAATATTTCCATCCTCGCACAGAAAACTTTTTACAGCGGTTTAGAGAAACAACAAAAGATCACGGCGCTTCAGCAGAGGTTAGCCTCAGCATCACGTCGGATGGATGTGTTATTTCCAACCTGCACCGTCTCAGAGTCTTCCCCTCAGATGCCCACGAAAAGCGAGGCAGAATATTCGGGTTTGGAAGCACTCGTCAAATATGAGTCGAGCCACGAAAGCTTAAAATGACACTTTTTGTTAGTCACGAAGGACGACCGGCCTACTCCGGGATGTTTGGGTTTTGCCAAAACGGTGCAGGAGCGGAGGGTTCAGCTCCACACAAGAGCAAAGGTTGTTTTGCATTAGTAATTTAGAGAGTATGCACTGTTTGCTCTAGGGAGGGAGTTGAGGCAACTAGACCAGCTGGGCCATAACAAAGAGCCTCACTTACACATGGACGGGTCACAAACAGCACCTCACTGTGAGCCAGAATCACCTGAGCAGCTTATGTTGGAGTAGTTTCAGCCTCTGACAGCATGCCCATGGATCACTCATGCACCATTTTTTTTAATATAAAGTCAACAGTTTATGGTGTGCTGACAAATAAGGTGTTTCTCCACCCTGGTCCAAATAATTCATGTTTGGGGTCAATTTTTGTAATATTTTTGAAAGAGGCATATTATGAACAGCCATGCTGCTTTTACTTGATTAAAGATGCCGTTCTATCATGACAAGTCTGGGAATGTTTTAGCATGGTAATGGACATGACAGTGGATCTGCTACGCTGCTGCAAAACAAGTACAGGAACTTGCTACTGCCAGTACATATGCCGTTACAGTGCTGCGGTTATTTAAGACATACTGCTCCTGCATGAATAGCATATATAATAACTAGGGCTGTCAGTCGATTCAAATTTTTAATCTAATTAATTACATGATGTTTCGATTAATTAATCTAATTAATCACAAAATAAATTTGACTGTGAAAATACCCACAAAAGATTATTTAAAGCTATTTGCATATTAAATGAGAAAGTATCAAGTAGACATTGCTAATTGTGGCTATTATTATTATTATTATTATTATTATTATTTGTAATGAAATGATACTCTAAATAAGAAACTAAATTTACCAGCAGGTGGTGGTAAATGTACATATGAGTCATTCATTTGATTAGTTCAAGCGGCTGATTCACTTAGGTATTAAGTAAATGGCTCTCTTTATGAATGGCCCTTTGAATCATTGGTTCACACGATTCGTTCAAAACGCAGATTCATTCAGAAACGAAACATCGCTGTGTTGCTCGGAGACGTGCAACAATTCTGCTATGGCTTCAACGGTAATATGTTCTCTGCAAAAATTGAGCAAAAACACATAATCACAGTATCAGACTTCTTATTTACTGAACTGTTATATAAAATAGATCAAGACAAAATCAGCATTGGTGTCATATTGCTCTTGCTGCCCATGTGATATCGTGTGATATGAATAAATATGAAACAACAACTCATACAGGAGCATTTTTGCCCCAATATCTTGAATTTTAGGGCATAACTGCATTTATGGAGTTGTTGCTCTGCGTCATATTTGTCAACAATCAGCTGTATGAGATATAAGATGATATACAGGTCTGGGGCAGGGCCAGTGCATTAACTGCATTAAAATATTTTAGTCACGTTATTTTTTTCATAATTAAATAATTAAGTTAACGCGTTAAACTGACAGCCCTAATAATAACCTGTAGCAGATCTAAACAGGTGGAGCTGGGGAGGTGGAGGGTGCAGAATGCTTGCATATGGTAAATGCTAACCAGCCATTTAAGTGTGGCTGCGTATGCAGCAAGAATCAGCTTGTGCCATGCATTTTAATGCATTGAATAACATCAGTTTGCGTTAAGGACCCATCAGCCGGTGCCATCTAGAGTTTCATGACAGAACTTGGGATTGAAAACAGGAATATAGTGAAATAGTCCTCCAATTAAACATACTTTTTTTTTATTTTATAGTTTAAAATGCAATTCCTGTGATAGCAAAGTTGAAGAAAAAAGTTTAAGAGAACCGCATTAATTTCAAAATCAGATTTTTTTTTAAAACTGTCAAATTGACCTGCCCCTTGCTTTATGCATCCATGGCCCCATCCCATTTAATTGGGTGGTTCATGGCCAGTATTACAGATGGTTTTAACAGGTGCCATATTATTTACAGCTGATACTAAAGGTAAAGGATATATATTTTTTTGTTCTGATAGCAGAACCAAATAGAACTGCAGTTCAGTTTGGTGCCACTAGTGATGCAAAAATGACACCCTTGATGCATTGACACCTTCACACCTATATTTAGCACTGCTCATACTATATGTACGCTGCAAAGTGGATCTTTGTCAAAAGTCTAGCTTAACATTAGGGTTGTGCTGAGGGAAGTGTCCTCTAATGTCTCCTTGTCTGTCCCTCCCTGCAGAGGCACCACATCGGAGACCGCAGCCTGTCCCTTTGCAACATGTTCCTGGACGAGATGGCCAAGCAAGCCCGCAACCTCATCACAGACATATGCACGGAGCAGTGCACCCTGAGCGACCAGGTCAGTGACGCACACACACGCTTTCAGTGCTGCCAAAACACAGAGGGACTTTCGGGAGTTCTGGAATTTTCCATGTCATATCTGGGATTTTAACAAACTTAACTGGGTTTACAAAGAGTTCTGCAAATTCACTAGGAATGTTCTATTCCATTGCAATATGATCACAATGTAATTAAACAGTGATTGATTTTCTGGACACAGTTGACAGCACCAGTTCGATGACATAAAGACAGCTTTAATGAATAAACGTACTCTTATCCCTCTCTGGTGAATGTAACCGTAATGTTGTAAGCTAACAAGACAGCAGCTCATAAGTCACTTCCCGCTTTGCTCTTGTCTGGACTGTGGAAGTCACATTTACAGGAATTACAGTTTTGAGGTCAACATCAAAGCCATTTTTCTTCTGTAATCTGACATATATTCAAGAAATGAGATAATAAGTTGACAAAAACTTTGGGTAGGTCTCGATTTTATCTATCAGGATGGTGAAAAGTGGATGTTACAGGTGTTTGGATGAGAGGTGTTGAAAAATTAGAGGAATTTGGATTTGTGTCAAACAAAAAGGAAAGTTATTTCAGAGGCAGAGCAGCTTAATGAATTTTAAACACAAATTTAAATTGTTCTGCTTTCTATAAATTGTGTGATTCAGTTCTTTCAACTTTTTTGTTTTAATTACCATATGCAAAACTGTTATACGTGACCATGGACCACAAACCCAGTCATAAGTGTAAATTTCTCGAAATTGAGATTTATACATCAACTGAAAGCTGAATAAATAAGCTTTCCATTGATGTATGGTTATATTGTTAGGAAAGGACAATATTTGGCTGAGATACAACTATTTGAAAATCTGGAATCTGAGTGTTCAAAAAAATCTAAATACTGAGAAAATCGCCTTTAAAGTTGTCCAAATGAAGTTCATAGCAATGTATATTACTAATCAAAAAGTTTTGATATATTTACAGTGGGAAATTTACAAAATATCTTCATGGAACATGACCTTTACATAATATCCTATTGATTTTTGGCATAAAAGGAAAATCAATACATTTGACCCATCCAATGTATTTTTGGCTATTGCTACAAATATACCCGTGCAACATAAGACTGGTTTTGTGGTCCAGGGTCATAAATGTATTAAAAATAAGGATGAAGGTATCGCAGAATCATTTCTTAGTTAATTTCGAAGCAAGTGATTTAGTCATTTAAGAACCACTGTGACCAATTCATAGATTCAAACTGAAAACTTGTGAGTTTTAAACTCTTTTGAGTGATTCATTAGGAAGAATCAAGAATTTATTTAGGAGACAGGCTACACTGGCAGTCCTGCATGTTTTTGCATGCAGTCAGCAAAAATAAAGCTACTGAAATATAGCTATTTATGGGCTTTATTATTTCCCAACACCCAATCTTTCATTACATCCAATTCAAGCTGCAGGCTCACGACTCAAGCTCACATTTTCTTTTGCCATGGATTTTATTTTTAGTATGTCATAAATCATTTGGTTCTGGTATTTTAAGAAAAATGTTACAGTTTTTGATTCCCAACTCTAAAAGAACATATTTATTGTTATTTAAAATAACTTGCACTGGTGAATTGTGCACCATATTACCAAAAACTTGTATTAAGAAAGTAAGTAGGGTCGATTTTGATTTCATGTTGACTTTAAAAAGGGGCTTTTTCCTGTTGCTCTTCTGCACAGCTACTGCCAAAACATTGTGCCAAAACCATCAGTCAGGCCGTGAACAAGAAGTCGAAAAAGCAGACGGGGAAGAAGGGTGAACCGGAGAGAGAGAAACCTGGTGTTGAGAGCATGAGGAAGAACAGACTCCTGGTCACCAAGTAAGGATGAAATTCACTCTTCTACATCTAGTCAAGCACTTGTTGCTCATATTTAATGCTGTCTGGGTCATATATTCTGTAATTCATGGTTTTCGCAGATGAGGGCATGTCTGTATCCCTATTAGATCTCAACAGTAGAGAATCACTGTGTTAAACAAAACCCCGCTGGAGGCCTTCATCGTATTATCCCTCCATACGGCAGACATTCAAACAGATCCTCCTTATAATATAAAATGGATTTATCCTAAAGCCTGTCATGGTCACACATGAGCAGTAGTAACAGTATTGGAGTGGTGTGGCCCCATGGTGAGCAGCACTATTGTGCTGGTTAAGCTTTCCCTGACTGACTCTGTAATCTGAAGGAAATGAGTTTTTAAGGCTGTTGTCTGTTTTTTTTTTTTTTTTTTTTTTTTTTTTTTTTTTTTTTTAAACAGTCTGGACAAACTGCACACTGCTCTGTCAGAGCTCTGCTTCTCCATCAATTACGTCCCAAACATGATGGTCTGGGAGCACACCTTCACCCCACGCGAGTACCTGACCTCCCACCTGGAGATCCGCTTCACTAAGTGAGTAGAACTACCATCCTGATACCAATACACAAAAATCTGAAATAGGGCTGGGTGACCAAAATATTTTGGTATGAGTACATTTATTAGGTAAAAAAAAGAATGTATTACGTATTATATAACCTTGTGGAAATGTTTATTTTTGGACAGTCTAGTTCACTAAATGGCTGTACTGGTTGCCATTGGTTATTTATATATATGTGTTTGTGTTTGTGTGTGTGTGTGTGTGTGTGTATATATATATATATATATATATATATATATATATATATATATATATATATATATATATATATATATATATACAAATTATGTTTTTGTATTGTTTATAATATTGTTATTACTATATGAAGAATGTGTGTTTATGTATATGCACTATGTAAGGAATATGTGTTTATATAAATATATTCTTAAATTAATTATACTACTTTTAAAATGGTACAATTTCTATCTATCTATCTATCTATATATATATATATATATATATATATATATATATATATATATATATATAAAATTTCTATAAAAATGACAATTTTAAATATGAATATATTTTTAATAATTATTTTTTGTATCAGAGAGAGAGAGAGAGAGAAAATGTGTGTTTATGTAAATATGTGTAAATGTATATATGTGCGTAGATGTATTTAATATTTACTTACTACTTACTTTTTATCCTATAGAAATCCTATAATGTGGATCAAACTTTTTCCTGAATCCTGTGGGTATAAACCCCCCAATAGCCTGAACTGAATTTGGCCGCTCCCTGCATAAATACATCACTGTTCGTTTTATCTATTACATTACCCACAGTGCTCCTTTCCTGATGAGGTCTGTCCACACTCGTTCCGCACTAGCATCAATCATATTGATGTGCCTCATAGGGGAGAGTTACTGTTGCGTTTTATGTCAAGGAAAATTGTCGTCCAGCTCTCCCTTATTAATTAAGCTGAGAACCCAACAGCTTAAAGAGCCTCTTGGGTTTATTGTTCGATTTGTGTAATTTATTGGACTAGCGGTGAGAGTTTGGGTTAGCATGATTTTTGACACGGTTCCAGAATAGCGCTTGTCCAACTAAATAAACATCAGGCGGAGAAATAACAGGTATTTTCCACTGTTGGATTCAAAACTCTGACGCGGATGCATTGGCTGGCCCCTCTCTCCCAGGCTGTGAACCCCTCATGTGGCCATGCTTCTCAGCAATGAGAGGCCCTGTTAGCAGATCTCACCACCCAACCATGTGCAGTTATTACCCATTTCCATCTGATGGGGTAAATAGCCTTGATTCAGGTCAAAGCATAAAAAGAATATATTGTGGTTATGGATCTGTTTATAGTGGCCGCCATTGCTCTCTGAACAGCACCACATAACCAAGTCCAAATTGATGCTGTTTACTTTCATAAAAATATAGTTCGGGTCATAATGTGAATGATTCACTGGTGCGTGTTATTCCAAAGAAAAACATGTTTGTCTTCATAAGCCTTTATCAAAATGTCATAACTTGCTGTCATAGATTTTTCATGTTTTTTTGCATTTTTTTTTTCTTTATAAAATATCCTGTTTTGCTCAGAAATGTTCTTCTAATAAAGGTTTATTGTTTACAGGGTTATTATCCTTAAACTAAACCAAAAAAACTGGATCAAAACCTTTCTTCATGTGTGCATATGTGTGTGTGTGTGTATATATATATATATACACACACACATATATACATAAAAATGACAAAATCGAAAAATGACAATTAACTGAAATTAAAATGAAAACAAAATATAAACTGATACAAAATATTAATTAAAAACTATATTGGTATCTCAGTAATGCTAAAATAGCTCTGATTGTTTATCATATAATTCATATAAATATATAATAATTAATATAAATCATATCATTTATCTTTATTAATTCTACTTAATGGGTTGCAAGCAGCATTTCATGTTGAATTTAATGACTTTTAAATGGGAACTATTGCTGAGTGAAACTGAACATTTAGTAGGAAATTATGTAAGATAGGAAATGGATTTTATCCTTTGAGACTTTTTTTTTATTGGATTGTTTATTCAGTTGGATTGATTGATTTTATTTTATTTATTTTTTTTAATTGCTGCTTGGTCTTGATTACATGAGCAGAAATGTGTTTTTCTTTTCTTTTCTTTTCTAATTGTAGAAGGTTGTATTTTGGTAAACTTTTTTGAAAATAAGCAGTTTGTTCTTTTAACATCACACGCACCAATTAAAGAGAGAGTTCACCCAAAAATCAAAAATCTTTTATTAATTACTCACCCTCATGTCGTTCCAAACCTGAAAGACAATCGTTCGTCTGTGGTTCAACCGTATATGCAAAAAAGTATTCTTGGTGCTTCATAAAATTAAGGTTAAACCACTGATGTCTCATGGACTATTTTAACAAAGTCCTTACTACCTTTCTGGGTCTTGAATGTGTCAGTTGCATTGCTGTCTATGCAGGGTCAGAAAGCTTTGGATTTCATCAAAAATATCTTAATTTGTGTTCCGAAAATGAACGAAGGTCTAACGGGTTTGAAACCCGTAAGTAATGTCAAAATTTTTATTTTTGGGTGAACTATCTCTTTAATCAGGTGCAGTAAAACCAGGCTCATTGCATTTTTGTCTTTCAGTACTTGTTGACCGTGTCTGTAACTGTCATTCAGGTCCATAGTCGGGATGACCATGTACAACCAGGCCACACAGGAGATCGCCAAACCATCAGAGCTGCTCACCAGCGTGCGGGCCTACATGACAGTGCTGCAGTCCATCGAGAATTATGTGCAGATTGACATCACCAGAGTGTTCAACAATGTGCTGCTGCAGCAGACCCAACACCTCGACAGCCACGGAGAACCAACCATCACCAGCCTCTACACCAACTGGTGAGTCTCTAAATATGTATTCCAGAATGGCCACAGAGTGAGGATGAATGGCTGTCTTCCAAAACCAAGTGTACTGCCTGCATAGACTGCTGCCTTCTAAGACACCCTAACTGAAATAGAACCACTTGATTTGGATCACTCTACATAGGAAGCAACAAAAAGCACTCCTAATGCAAAGCCTTGGCTGAACTTGAATACAGTTTAGCATTAGTATGTTGCTGTAAATAGCATAAAAATACATAGTATACAAAAATATTGGGTAAAATAGTCTATGAACAGTTATGTAATTATAATTTGACCAGTAAATACACTACCAGTAAAATGTTTTGCACAGTTAGATTTTTAATGTTTTTTAAGTCTTTTCTGCTCACCAAGCTTGCATTTATTTGATCCAAAGTACAGCAAAAACTGTACTTTTTTTTTTTTTTACTATTTAAAAATAACTGTTTCCTATTTATTTCTGTGAATTTAACACAAATTTTTTGGCATCAGTACTCCAGTCACATGATCCTATCATTCTGATATTTTGATTTGCTGCTCAGAAACCATTTAGTATGTTGAAAACAGCTGAGGATCATTTTTTTCAGGTTTCTTTGATGAATAGAAAGTTCAGAAAGAACAGCATTTATCTGAAATAGAAATCTTTTGTAACATTAGAAATGTCTTCATCATCACTTTTGATTAATTTAAAAGCATTCTTGCTAAATAAAAGTATTCATTTCTGTAATTTCTTTCCCAACAAAAAAAATTGTACTGACTCCAAGCTTTTGAATGATATTGTGTATAATGTTACAAAAGCTTTTTATTTCAGATAAATCTTTGGATCTTTCTATTCATCAAAGAATGAAAAAATGTACTCAACTGTTTTAAATATTGCTAATAATAATAATAAATGTTTCTTGAACAGCAAATCAGCATATTAGAATGATTTCGGAAGGATCATGTGACACTGAAGACTGGAGTAATGATGCTGAAAATTTGATCACAGAAATAAATTACATTTTATAATATATTCAAATAGAAAACAGTTATTTTAAACAGTAAAAATATTTCACAATATTGCTGTTTTTGCTGTACTTTGGATCAAATAAATGCAGGTTTGGTGAGCAGAAGAAACTTCTTTAAAAACATTAAAAATCTTACTGTTAAAAAACTTTTGACTGGTAGTGTAATTTAAATATTGAATGGTTTTGAAATATATTAACTAGGGAACTGTGAAATCAGTTTTATTTTTTTCCCAAATTGCATTTTAATATTTTCCTACTTCTGTTTGTTTGTTTGTTTGTTTTCTCCCATTTTAACTTTTCTTGGTTCCTTTTTAATGGTTTAATTACATTTTAGTAGTTAAAAAAACAAACAGGTAATTTCATAAAACTGTAACACTTTAAAGCAATAAAAGAGGCCTATTAATTGCATTTTTTTTTTTTTTCACAAATTTTGTCTGATGTCTGTATTTTTCTGATTTCTGTTTAATGATTTATTAGATTTTAAACCATCAAATATTGTGGAAATTAAACAAATGCATAGAACTTTAACAATTTAATTAGTCTTTTAAAATATAATCAAATTAAATTTTAAAAATGAATTCAAATGAAAACATGGATGAAAAATCGTGTGATATTGTGTAGTAGTCTTTAAAAAATAATAGTTAAATAAAGTGGTGCCTGAGATGTTGTGAAATAAAAGTTGGTTTGATGCTAATGTGTGCGCAGGTATCTGGAGACTCTACTGCGGCAGGTTAGCAACGGTCACATCGCTTACTTTCCTGCCATGAAGGCCTTCGTCAACTTGCCCACAGAGAATGAGCTCACCTTTAATGCGGAGGAGTATTCTGACATATCTGGTGAGGGGAAAAGCACTCCACAAAGACACTTTGAATAAAGGATTTCCTTGTTTAGAAACATTTCACAATGTTTTCTTCAGCTGGACGTGATTATATTCACAAACTGTCATGGCACGTCTAAACGCTCTTGTCTTTGTCTCTCAGAAATGCGCTCCCTGTCCGAGCTGCTGGGTCCGTACGGGATGAAGTTCCTCAGCGAGAGCCTCATGTGGCACATCTCATCCCAGGTGGCTGAACTCAAGGTGAGCGATAACGGTCTCTGAGGTAAAAGGTCACATCCATTATGCTTGTATGCGGTTTTGAATTCTTCGCCTTACTCTGAGAGCGTTTCGGAAGCACAGTTCTCTGTTGGAGACAGCCTGAGAGCAATTAGAACCTCGTTTTAGTCTTCCTGTTAAATGGTGATTCCCACAGTCACTTCGACTGACCAGCAGACCCAGAGTGAATCTGAGAAATTGTATTTATTTATTTATTAACTAGCTTACTTATGTAGTGTGTTTGCTTGTTTTATTTATTTATTTATAGACAAACTTCACTTTGACTTACGGGCAGGTCCAGACTGAATTAGTGGAATTATTTATTGGTTTGTTTGTTTGGATGCTTTATTTATTTATTTATTTATTTATTTATTTATTAGTAGGGATGCACAATATTGGATTTTGCCGATTTCCGATATGTCTATTTTTCAACTCATTTTGGCCATTTAGTTTTTAACAAGAATTTATTTGTTAGAATTAAGAGTTAAAATAAACAATAAAGAAGTTCTTTTATAATTACAATTCACTGAAGCTTTGAAAATAATTATAAACTATATATCGGTTTTTTTTGTTTTTTTTTTTTTTTTAGAAAAAGTGGTAAACTGAACATTTTATTTTAAGACTTTCATGTATACACATTCATGTGTACATTTAAGAAACATTTACAAGTATATGTATTTATTATAATTTTTAGATAATTTATATTATATATAAATAAAAATATTTTGTACATAATATATTTCTCTTAAATAAATATATACATTAATTTGTGTGTATTTATATATACATAAAAATTACACACTGTACACACACACATACTAGGCAGACTCAAACTTTTATTTTGTATGCAGTTAATCATGATTAATCATTTGATAGCCGATTCCAATAACGATCCGATAATAACGTTCATCCCTGTTTTTTCATTATTTATTTAAAAACATCCCTATGTGGCATTATTATTATCTTTCTCATGTTTTTTTTTATTTTTTTTATTTTTTTTTTTTTTAGGAAACTCTCTGACTTACTGGCAGGTCTAGACTGAATCTGTCTTTTTTTTTTTTTATTAATAATATTTTGCATCCCTATTTTTTTATTTTTTTTTTTATTTAAAAACATCACTATTTGGCTTTATTATTAGCTTGCTTATTATGATGTATTTTTTTTTTCTTTTAGGAAAAATCTAGAGTGAATCTGTGACCTTATTATTTGTTTTTGGTTTAATATTTTGGTTTAATATTGTATTTTTAAAATAGAAATTTAAATCACAGTTTCCATAAAAATATTAAGCAGCACAAATGGTTTTTGATATTGACAAATGTATTAAAATAATAATAAAAAGCTTTTTAAAATTAGAATAAAATAACTTTTTTTGTTGTTGTTTTTTTATTGATATTCTGTCGATTTTTAAACATGGAACAGTGTTTTGAAGCTCTTGACCTTAAAACATTGCTGAGAGTAGTACATTTGTAAAACATGGTTAAATTATCCAAATATGCAAAACCAAAACACAAGAGGATGTGTAGAACTTTGTAAATGATTGGACGGCCCAATTTTGTGGAAATATGAAGAGCCTTTTGTGGATCATTGCAGCCACAGATTCCATGTGGGCCTGTTTTCCGGGAACACAGTTTAGGTAGCAATTCCCCTCACTGAGAGTTATTGCATAACATTTAGACAACAACAACTGAGAACTGTCAGCAATAATGAATTAACGGTAAATGTGATCAAAACTGAACCAAATGCTAGTTTGATTGCATTGAAGGTAAATCCTTCCTCATGAGGAATTAATGGTGTATTGTTTACACCCCCTGACACAATGATTAAGGAATGGACTTTTTTTTTTTTTTTTTTTCTTTTTTGGGCAATTCATCTGTTGTAAAACCCTTTCAAAATGCATTTCATTCATTAATGGCAGCTGATCTGCAAATGCATGATATATGTAATTGAAACCCAATTACACTTTCATTATAAAAATATATATAATTGCCCACTGCATTATAAAAGTAAATTGTGGCACAAGCAAATTGTGTGAACGCAGGCTTGGCACATGTCAGTGATGTTCTAACATGCAAACCTCTCTCCTTCAGCTGAAAGTAATTTGGGGGAAAGAGAACCAAGTTTCCTATCTGACCCACAATCAGCTGTGGAGTGAAATGGTTTATTTTTGCATTTCTATTCTGCACCATGTTCACTGAAGGACGTTAACGCGGAACATGTTTTCTCTCAGAGCTCAAATTACGCAAATCATTTGTTGACATGCAAACCCATTCTCCTGCGTTTCTTCACTGTTCCGTCTCAGGCGATTTCATGCCTTTAATCGGCTACTGTTCAAGATTGTTCTGCTTTGGTGTTAAAAGTCATTTTCTGGGTTCAATTGACAGCATTTGTTTCGGTTTTCAAATTAAAACTGCTTTCTGGCAATCAGCATTTTTATAAATGCTATTGTCAGATTTTCATTTCTTTAAAGGTGCATGTAGTTTATAATGTGCTCTTCTGGAAAGATATACGGACTGCTTCGGACTTATTCGCATCATTTTTTCCTGCTTACTCATCATACTGTCTTTTGTCGCCCTTACAGAAACTTGTGGTGGACAATGTGGAGGTTCTGACCCAGATGAGAACCAGCTTCGACAAGCCGGACCACATGGCAGCACTTTTTAAGCGGCTCACATGTGCGTATCAGTTGTGGGACTTTTAATTAAATACAGTACCATTCAAAAGTGGTGTCAGTAAGATTTGTAAACAAATTCATATTTGTTGATAGCAAAATATATTTATTATATTACAAAAAATAATGCATCCTGGAAAGATGTATTGCAGTTTCCAAAAAAATAGTAAGCAGCACAACTGGTTTCAATATTGATGATAGTAAGAAATGTTTTTTGAGAAGGAAATCAGCATATTAGAATGATTTCTGAAGGATCATGTGACACTGAAGACTGGAGTAATGATGCTGAAAATTTAGCTTTGCCATCAAAGAAATAAATTACATTTTAAAGTATGTTAAAAAACTCAGTCTTTAAATTCTAATAATATCACTGTATTTTTGAGCAAATAAATATAGCAAGGGTGAGCATAAGAAAAACTTTTCAGCGGTGGTATATATTTATATGTGACCCTAGACCACAAAAGCAGTCGTAAGTAGCATGGCTATATTTGTAGCAATATCCAACAATACATCGATTTTCTTTTATGCCAAAAATCATTAGGATATTGAGTAAAGATCATGTCCCATGAAGATATTTTGTAAATTTCCTACGGTAAATATATGAAAACTAAATTTTTGATTAGTAATATGAACTTCATTTGGACAACTTTAAAGGCGATTTTCTCAATATTTAGATTTTTTTTTTTGCACCTTCAGATTCCAGATTTTCAGATTGTTGTATTTCAGCCAAATATTGTCCTATCCTAACAAAATATACCTTAATGGAAACCTTATTTATTCAGATTTAAAAAAATTGACCCTTATGACTGGTTTTGTGGTCCAGGGTCACATATGTTAATATTATATTAATCTGCTTTGCTCATGAAATAACCTGTGAAATAATCAGTACTGGAAAGGGAGATATTCCTTATATAATATAAATTCTGTATTTTTCCTCTCTCTCTGCTGGTCTCTGATCTAACTCAGATTAATCTGCCCATGAACAGCATGTAAAAACAAAGCAAACTGTGTTTGGTCACTTTATATGTCTTCCTGTCAAAACAGCGGTTTCTTGCCAGAATGAGCTTTAATGAGAAGAGACTCGCATATTGAAATAGTTTTATAGTCATTTACAGTCATGAGACAAGATCTGAAATGACCAATTAAACTCTAAAAATATAAACATTTTGTATATTTTATATATTGTAAATTTTCAGTCATGTCTACGAGAAGCACTGTATTAGACAATAGCTGTTTGGAATCTCACGGTATGAGCTATAACAATAATCATGGCAGACAGGGCCCTCTACGCAGAGCTATTTGTGCTGTTTGTTATGGCTTGTCCTCATACAGTCATATTACCGAGCTCAAATGTGAGCAGGAATTTAAAAATCCCGTCAGAGGAATGTGGCCCATACACACCACCTGCAGACCAATTTTTAGTGGTTCTATTTTTGGAAGTTATTAATATGACTTGTCTTCTATTTCTGTAGCGGTCGACAGCGTGCTGAAACGGATGACCATCATCGGCGTGATTTTGTCATTCCGCTCTCTGGCTCAGGAAGCTCTCAGAGATGTGAGTTGCTATGTCTTGTCTCATTTTTTTCATGACTTGCTCCCCACTTACATGGAGATCATTTCGGCTTAATGGAAGGATGCTGTACATCTCATAAGCCAGGATTCCAACAAAAGTTGCAAATTTAACTTGTGCGCAAAAGTGGAATATCGCATGAAACATTTGCGAATAAGCACCGTTTCCATCCAACCAGTCAAAGAGGACAAAATCGTCACTTCCTGATAAATTGGCATTAAATATCACTAAGAAAAGTAAATGTAGCATCTGAATATAATAATTTTCATATAATAATAAATTACTTGTGCCTTAGAGAGAGCAGATGAAACACAATAAATGCAATCACTGCTTTTGAAGGCGGATGCCAGCTGTTTGGGACGCAGTCTTACAGTTCTGGGAGGCAGTCATACAAAAATACTTTGACAACAGACTTTGCTCAAGCATTTCATAATGACCATAACAACATTTCAGATGCTGTGTGATGAGATCGGTCTGCTAGTTAGTCAAGTTATCCCGCCCCATAGTGCAGTCACATGATTTTTTTGGTGCACGTGGAGGAATTTGTTGCAAAATGCGTTTCCATCTCCCATTATTCGGATTAACCCTTTTTTCGCACAATTCAAAAACCACCTCAAGCGCACGTAAACTTTTTTGCAAATGATTTTTATTTCGAATTTTGGCATTTCCATCACTCGTTTCTCATGCGATACTTCAAAATATGCATAAAAACAGGTTGATGTAAACATAGCTATGGCTGAGATCTCACTCATTCCAATTCTGTATTAGCTTTTTTTTTTTTTTTTTCATCAAATGTGTAAGATGTTATGTAGAATGTCCAATCTGCTCTTTTTCATACAGTAAACAGTTGAGATGTAACGATATCAAAATCTCACAATACAATGATATCGCAATATGAAGTCCACGACACAATATTTATTTAAAAATTAAAAAAAAAAAATAAAGAATTGGAAATAATTGGAAATTTTGTACTTTGTAAAGTTGAATTCTAATGCACTTTGAGAGTTCAAAATTAAGAGCTCCAAGTAGGGAAATTACAATACTTATATCCTAATTTCTATACTTGAAAGAGATATTTTGAATTTGGACTGCAGTAATGTTACATATTTAAACCACCAGTTGTCAGCAGTTCATTTTGCACTTTTAAGCTTTTATTTTGACGAAAACGGCAGTAGAGCTTTTGTTTTGAAGGAAAACACCAGCTTCAGTGAAAACAGGCTTACAAAAACACATCTCACTACCAATCTAGAGAAATCTTGTAATCATCTTCTGTGAAAATAAAGCATAACTGGTAGCCGTTGCATTCCCAAACGTGCACTAAATTCACAGTGCATGCAACAAACGAGTTCACTGCAATCATTCACTGTGAACAGAGACTTTCTAAGGCCCTGAAAACACCAGATTACCTCAAATGTGTCTCAGACTTGATGAAGGGATTAAGCTATATTGTGCTTTCGGTTTTAGGAACGCAACTTTAAAGACCTTTTATGTTAGAATAAGAAGTTTAAATATTTTACCACACATTTTGCACGGAAAACAGTCGTTTTATATCGTCATGTGACCACAATTATATGAAGACAGTTTTGCTATTACAATACTGATAATATCGTTACGTCCCTAGTAAACAGGGATAATGATAATGATGTGTACGGTCAACCTCAGGGTTGCCAGATTTTCGCAACAAAACCCGCCCAGTTGCTACTCAAAACCAGCCCAAAATTTTCTTATTTTGAGGGGGGTCCCCCATTAAAAATCACCTTCCGGGGGGTAAAATACACTTTTTTTTTTTTTTTTTGGCAGGGTTCCCCTGGTCAAATTAGCATTCCAGGGGCTAAATGTTACGCGACAACAGTGTTAAAAGTAGCCCAACTTGGCAACACTGGTCAACCTCCAAAAAGGACTTCTGATTTTTGAGTTGAAGGAAAAAGAAAACAATACAGCATTGGAATGACAAGGTTGTTCGCATTTCACACATCGTAGCCCAAAAGAGCTCTAATCACAGATGTGTTTTTTTTTTTTTCTCCAGGTGCTGTCCTGCCACATTCCCTTCCTGGTGAGCTCCGTGGAAGACTTCAAAGACCACATTCCTCGTGAAACTGACATGAAGGTAGGTGGCGTTCAGACTTGCCGTCAGCAGTTACGATGGGCCGCGGATCTGAAATTCTCCCTTTTCTCAGGTCGCCATGAACGTGTACGAGCTGTCTTCTGCCGCAGGCCTGCCCTGTGAGATCGACCCTGCCCTGGTAGTGGCTCTGTCTTCCCAGAAGTCTGGTAAGTTATTTCAGATCATTCGAAATGGTAATGCACTTCAGGCCATTTCTAACCCAGATGTAACTTTTTGGCTCTGAAATATAAACTGGCTCACCAGTCAGAGGAAAATAAAACGCCGTAACTGGAAGTTCTTTGGTTTTGGCCTCTTAAGAAAGTGCAGATTATGCCGATGTGCCGTTATGCGTCAGGTGTTTTTGCTCTAGAACGCAGAACGCCCACTTTTGGAATTCAGCTTTCATCAGCACTTGCTACAAAATAGGTACTTATCAAAGTGTGACGTCGGTGCGCGCGTACTTGAAAGAAAAGTTGAACAGGGATCCTTTTTCCAAAGTGCACTTTGTTGCTCAAATCTAAAGGCCATTTCATGCCAAATGATTTACCAGAAATCCCTGTATTAAGACCTTGGATGCAAGCTAGCTGGCTGTAAAAAAGGTTTGGTTTGTGTTGAAACGTTAAGTGGTATCACATGGTTTATATCGGGTCTAATCTGGTCAAGTACTGCAGCGCTAGGATGCTCGCTTGCATTGTGATTACGGTGTAACCTCACGCTACAATGCACACTCAGACACATACATTACATCCACACCCATGTTCACTTTGGTCACGGTATCAGTTTACCATGTCTTATTATTTCTGTGGTGAATGATTTCACAAGAAAGTTTCAGACCTCATATGGCCAGGCCTATCTTAACCTCAACCTCAAGAGTTAAAAATAATAAAAATATCTGTGCATAGGAGATCTGTCTCATGAGTGTCGTTTTCAGTGCTGAAGACTAGCTAACTAAAAATGACACTTTTAACATTTTTTATAGTGTGATAGTACTTGGCTGTCTTAGAAACAGCATTGCTTTGCCTGTAACTACTACTTTTCGTAACAGTAAAATAATGCTACATGATTTATAAATGCTGAAAACATGTTTTTGTAACACTGTATTACAGAGCTGCTTTACCAAACATGCAAACTGAGGCAATAATCAAACACACTTCATTTTAATGAATCACTTCAGGTTGTTTTGGTGAACTTTTTTATGTTTTAATGAAAATATGTCCGTGCCGGACAGAACGTTAACGTCTGGTCTATGTGGTAATACAGTACATCAGGCAGGACATCCAAACGCTCACCTATCATTTATTGACCTCAAATATGGCTTTTCATCTGAAAGATGTATGTAGTAGCAACTTTACATGGCAGCTCAATCTAATGTTAACCTAGAAAAATGTGCACTATTGAAGTGTCTGTGCGGAGTGTGGAAGCTGAACAGTAGCATGCTCACTGCATGACATGTGGAGGTGCTGATGCGTTCACTTGCTCTTAAAATCGTCATTTTTGATTATACAGATAAAAGTAATACATCTTTTGAATCTGTAAAGACTCTACGTTTATTTGTGTGCACTCACAATAACAACGAAACGTTGCGATTTTGTAAAATAATGAAAGCAAACAGGATGTGCTTTCTGCCGTCTCAGTCTCTGTGAACTTGAGCACTAAACTTCGGAACTCCCTGTATCTTGCCTTAGTAACATGAAAAATATATCTACAGAGAGTGCAATCTACTTTCAAATGAACCAATTCAAATAGAAAACAAATATTCTCATATTATGTCGTCTGTATGAAACACGCATACAGGTGCATCACTATTGCGGAGATGAAAGTCTCTAAAGCCGAAAACAAAGATACCACTAGTTTATCAATAAATTATTAAAACGTTAATGCAGTCTCCTCGCTGTTTTTTGCAAGCTTTTTTGCATGTGCTTGAGCACTTATTAGGCTATCTAGACAATTAAAGGCTCATTATTATGATTTATATGGTTTAATAATAAATACACAATTAATAGTCCTAAAATATTAATAATTTTAATAATGCTTAAAATGAACGACTAGTCGACCAGAAAAATCTTTAGTTGAGGACAGCCCTAATATATTTTATATAAAGTTACAGAAATTGTTTTATTTTTTTATATATATATATATATATATAATTTATAAATTACAAGTTTTGTCCCTAATACTTTACCTATTGTTATTTTTTAAAACTTAATGTTACAAATGTATGCATTTACACTACTAATCAGATGTGTGGAGTCAGTTTATTTTGAAAGAAAGAAATTGGTGCTTCTATTCAGCAAGGATGCATTAAATTCCTCAAAAGTGAAAAAAACTTTGATGTTATAAAAACATTTTATTTCAAATAAATGCTGGGTTTTTTTACATTCTACTCATCAAAAAATCCTAAAAAAAATGTTTTTAACATGCTGAAAATTCAATTAAAGTAATATTTCACATTATTTGTACTTTTTTTTTTTTTTTTTTTTTTTTTGCTATCAGATAGCATCAGAACATAAAATATGTCATCCAAGATGCTCATGTCTTTCCAGGATTTTTCTCCATATAGTGGACTTCAGTGGGAGCCAATGGGTTGAAGGTCCAAACTGCAGTTTCATCGCAGCTTCAAAGGGCTGTACATGATCCCAGCCAAGGAATAAGTGTCTTATCTCATGGAACAATTGGTCATTTCCTAAATAAAATAATAATAATAATAATAATATACTTTTTAACAACAAATGCTCTTCTTGCACTAGCTCTGTGATGCATGTCTACGTAATCATGTTGGAAAGGTCACCCATGCTTAGTTCTCTGGCCGTGTACTTCGGTTCAAAAAAGGAGAGTAGGGTAAAATACTCCGTCTCATTTTCTCCTCCAACTTCAAAATTGTCCAACATCGTTGTTTTAGTTTTTTTGTAAAGGGCGTTTGACTTTCTTTGCTTGTTTGCTTTGCAAACACTTGGTCGGTACTTCCGCTTTTCCAATGTGACTGCATAATATGTGAAGTTGTGGAAGCAGAGCTAGTGCAAGATGAGCCTTTGGGGTTAAAAAGTATGTACATTTTTATTTGTCTGAGAAAAATACCAATCATTTTGCTAGATAAGACCCTTATTCTTATCCTTTTTTTTTAAAATTATTCTTAACCTTTGAAGCTGCATTGAAACTGCAGTTTGGACCTCCGACCCATTGGCTCCCATTGAAATCCACTATTGAGAAAAATCTGGAATGTTTTCCTCAAAAACCTTGATTTCTTTTCGACTGAAAAAAGAAAGACATGAACATCTTGGCTGACGCGGGAGCGAGTAATTGATGGTAAATGCTAGCGTATGTAAAATTGCACTGTATTGCACATTGTGCAACCTTATTGTAAAGATTTAGCAACGCTTGAAATGCTGTGCATCTTTATAGTTTGCGAAGCTAGTTTCAAAGTAGCTTCCCTCGCGCAGCTGTTTTCAGATGCATCTGTGCAGCATTGCTTATCAAGCTCTCATCAGGCATTAGAGCCCATTCGAGGAATCGGCTTCCTGAGAAGAGGCTTGTGCACTTAAACGTACCTCATTCCATATAGCAGTTCTCCAGAATTGAGCAAAGCTCTATGGTGAACAGCTTTCATTTTCTCAGAGCAGCCCAGACCCTCCAGGGCCTCTTGGCCAGCACTGATGTTTTTGTTCTATTCCCCTGATGGTTCAATCCAAACGTCTTCTGTTTACTATCTAAATAGCGAGTCAACTCGAACTAGACTTAATTGAATCACTCCCAAACGCTGTTGCACTAATAACATAAATAAGAGTTAATTTTTGGACATTAGTGCCGTTTTTCTTGGCCCTTCGCGCAGATTTTCGGACACTGTCCAGAAAGAGAAAAGCAATCGCTGCAATTTCCCTGCCATCTCACAATGGCAGCACGTCAGTGTTTCTCGGAGTTACCTAAAGGAAAACTCATGAACTCGATTCTCTGTGTTCGTAACAGAAAATATTAGCCCGGAGGAGGAGTACAAGATCGCCTGCCTGTTGATGGTCTTCGTGGCCGTTTCCATGCCGACCCTGGCCAGCAACGTGATGTCGCAGTACAGTCCCGCAATAGAAGGTACCAATTTTTACATTTCAGACTCGCGCTGAACCGCTGCGAATGAAATCTGATTACATCTGTGCTGTTTGAACTGCGGTCCACTGGAACGACGTGTTTTAATGCGCATGGCATTTATCGTGTGTGCGTGTGTATTAACTCTATAAATCTTTTAAGGTCACTGCAACAACATTCACTGTCTGGCTAAAGCGATAAACCAGATTGCCGCTGCTCTGTTCACTATCCACAAGGGCAGCATAGAGGATCGCCTCAAAGAGTTCCTCGCCGTAAGTAACCGCGTTAGCTGGAATTGTCCTAATTCCTGGCTCAAAGCTTTTTCATTTCATTCAACATGTGAACAATAAACACTCCATTTATGCAACTCTCTCTATGGGACTTTGCAGCTTAATAAAACCCTGTAATTCTCTCCCACAGCTCGCCTCCTCCAGCCTGCTGAAGATTGGACAGGAGACGGATAAAACCACTACACGGAACAGGGAGTCTGTTTACCTGCTCCTGGACATGGTGAGTGAATCCACACCTCCGTTACGAGACAAAAGACAGAGCGTTTCATAATGGCCTGCAACAGTGCAATCAATTTCTCTGTAGGCAAATCTATTTTTAATGATAATGAATTAATTATTCAAGATGCTATATCATATGCTATGAGGTTTTAATTATACATGATATATACTTCTGTAAAAGTCGCTTTGATTTCAAATTTTCTATTTAAAAAAAAAAAAAAAAAAATGTAATTATTTGGCTAATTAAACTATTTTTTTTTGTGTTTTTAAATTCAGTGTTACAGAAGTAAAAATATCTTAAATGAAACTCCACCGTGGAAACAGAAATCACACCCTGATGAATGATGCGATTTCCAGTACATGTTGAAATTACACATATTTTGGGGGGAAAAGATTTCCATTTTAAATAAATGCTGTTTTTAACTTCTTCAAAGAATCTTGGAAAAAATGTATCATGATTTTCACAAAAAAGCTTGTTTTCAACACTGAATAATAATAAGTGTTTCACCAAATCCGCATATTAGAATGATTTCTGAAGGATCATGTGACAGTGAAGACTGGAGTGATGATGCTGAAAATTCAGCTTTGCATCACTGGAATAAATCACAATTTAAAATATATTAAAAATAAAATAGTACAGTTTCAAAATATAAATAATAATTGATTTTACTGTATTTTTGATCAGTGTAAATAGTGAGCACGGGACTTTTTTTTTTGTAATTCTACTTGTTTTCATTTTATTTATTTTATAAAAAACTTTTTTTGATTCAAAGTACAGCTAAAACAGTAAAAAAAATAAAGTAAACATTTTTACTATTTAAAATAACTGTTTTCTATTTGAATATATTATAACATGTAATTTATTCCTGTGATTTCAAAGCTGAATTTTTAACATTATTACTCCAGTCACATGATCCTTCAGAAATCATTCTAATATTCTGATTTGTTGCACAAAAAACATTTATTATTATTATTTTTCAGGTTTCTTTGCTGAATGGAACTACAGAAGAACAGCATTTATCTGAAATAGAAATCTTTTGTAACATTATAAATGTCTTTATTATCACTTCTGATCAATTTAAAGCATCCTTTGCTAAATAAAAGTGTTAAATCCTATAATTTCTTTTCCAAAAAAAAAAAAAAAAAGTATCCTGACTCCAAGCTTTTAAATGATATTGTGTTACAGAAGCTTTTTTTGTTTTAGATAAACGCTGATCTTTGGATCTTTCTGTTCATCAAAGAACCCTGAAAAAAATGTACTCAACTGTTTTAAATATTGATAATAAGAATAAAAAATCTTTCTTGAACAGCAAATCAGCATATTAGAATGATTTCTGAAGAATCATGTGACACAAAAGACTGGAGTTTAAAATTTAGCTTTGATCACAGGAATAAATTACATTTTAAAATATATTCAAACAGAAAGCAGTTATTTTAAATAGTAAAAAAACTATTTCACAATATTACTGCTTTTGCTGTATATATATTTTTTTATTTAAATTTATATATATATATTATTTTATTTTATTTTATTTTTTTTATTTTTTTTTAATTACTATTTTTATTTGTAGCATTTCACAATGCTTTACAGCATAAGTAGTTCATTTCCTCATTAACAATATTAATTAGTATTGTCTGTCTTTTTTTTTTTTTTTTCGTAAACTTGATTGCTTTGAACCAAATGCTGTAATAATGTGACTCTTCTCAGAGCGGAACAGTTTGGTTCAGTGCTTAGAACTGAAGAATGTTTTGAAATCCCTATGGAGAAAATGAAATGGGAAAAGAACCAAACCAACTGCTTTGGTTCACTCTATTTCTCCATATTTCCATCCTTTTTTTTTAAAATCCGTAACCAAAAAAAAAACACTTTTTTTTTTTTTTTTTTTTTTGATGACCATCTGATGACTGGGAAAATGTGCTAAAGTTTCTGTTGTTTGTGTTTGAGAGTCACGCAACTCTTTTGATCTGCAAGTCTTGCGGGAGATTTGTCCATGGGATTTTTCAGTCTTTGAAGCGCAGTCTGCAGGATGCATTGAATTAAGTGTGTAATGGAAAGCGGGTTTTTATCAGAACGAGCCCACGTGCGTCACTTGCAGCAGTAGTTACATCTCAATCCCATCTCCCTGACCATCTGAACGTCATTGTTTTTGTCTAGATCGTTCAAGAATCACCATTCCTCACCATGGACCTCTTGGAATCCTGCTTCCCGTACGTCCTTCTCCGGAACGCCTACCACGCCGTGTACAAGCAGTCTGTGTCTTCTTCCGCGTAAGAGTTCCCGTGCGTAGCGCACTCGAGGGGCGGACGCTTCAGCCCTCATTCCATATTCCTCTGTAGGATTCTCCAATGTTTTAGTCTTACCAGTTCGAGACTTTTAACGGGATCAAAACTTTTACGACACTGAATAAAGAGGGAAAGAAAATGATTTGTTTATTGACCACTTACAATAATCGAGTTTGATCCCAGGGACTAGTGACACTAAGTATCATTTTGACCATTTTTTTTGGTTTGTGTTTTCATTTGCAATGGTTAAACATGGAAACAAACACATTAAATAGTTAATTGTGCGTGTTGGGACGTGGGGGGAGGGCAAGGGTGAATTATTAAAAACTCTACATCATGCTAAATGCTTGTTACGATAACAGATGCCTCTATGAAACAGTGATTCTTTTTTTGATGTTGTTCTAGATCTAATCTGTGTGGGTTACTGCGTGCTTTTTCTCTCTCTCTCTCTCTCCCTCCGTGAATTTGCATTTATTTTCATTACACTTTGTGTTCCTTTGACATACTTGCCAAATTAATGGATATAACAGCATCTCATCTGGATTGAAACGGCAGAATTGTGCATAACTACATGTTATAAAAGCAACCTAGTGTTGTTTGTACAAAGCATAGTATAATTTTTTAACTAACTTTCATGATGCCTTGTGGCATTGACACTCCATTGTACCTGTCTGTGAGCTACAATAAACATTCTTACATATTTATTGAATGTTTATCAGTTGTTTTCCCCCTTCCTCTCCCCTTAACCGGTTTTATATGTTTTGGAGTTTTTTGGAAATGACAATGTATCTTCCATAACATGAATAAACATCAGGTCATATGCAGTTTGACTGGGTCCGCTTTAATTCGTTTGATTCATTTGAATAATTTAGTCAAACCAATTCACATCTTCTGTCTAAATGATTTACTAATATTTAATTATTATTATTATTATTGCATCAAACACCTGAGAGGTCACTGGCAACTTTAAAGTTAATGGAAAATTCATTTGTCAAAGTGTGGGAACCCTGTAACAGTTTGCATGTGTGATTTTGACAGATTATGCAGGAATATGAAAAATGGCTTCTATATACAGCATTTTTATTATTCTGTTTTTAGTCCAAGCTGACAGGAACATTGCTGAACTTCTTTGATCGGAGGCTGCTCGTCTAAATCTTCTCACATAAACTGAGCCAAACGCCACACTGTGCAGATGTTTTTAAAAGACTAGATTTGCTTTTATGGACTTGTTTTTACCTTTTGTTTGCACTCTGTTTTTAGCTTCACATTTAAGGTGTACCTGACCCTTTTTGGAATACAGTTCAAATCAAATTTTTATGCTGCTGCTGACAATAAATTGCATAATTGAGCCCTGCGCCATGCAAACGATTTGCTACATAGCTGTTCTACATTCATATCGTAGCATATTACTATTTTGTGGTACACAGCGACATTATTATATCATCTGGTGGATAATATCACTTCATGAATTTGCTTAATAGAGCTGTTTATGGTTTTAAACCGCAGAATAGAATTAGCACTTGAGTCACTGAGTTCACTCAGAAATTCCTAATGGGTTTTTAGCCTGGCAGTTTTTCGATTTATGAGTAAATGAAGTTATGTAGTTAACATTTCTTGAGAAGACTTTTAACATTTTGTTGTACAGCATATTAGGTACAGTCATTCCTCTAATATGCCACTAAATAGAAGATGCTAACAACTTTCTACATAAAGACTACAAATGGATGTCTGATTCGTCTTGAAGGTAACGTTACATCCGTATGGTAGTTGTAGTCTTTGTTTAGTAACTGCTAGCAACTAGAATTTTTTTTCACAAATCATGTCTAAGGTAAAACGTTATATTAATGTTAACCGGAGATCTTATTTTACTCGTAAATAAATAAACACTATGCTAACAGGCGAATTAGCCTTGCTGTGAGTTTGATTTCACGATTAGAGCTGTATAACGTTTTAATGAAAATATTTTTGTCATTGCGTTCCCTCAGAAATTCCTAATGGGTTCTTAGCCTAGTAGTTAACATTTCTCTAAGAGACTCACATTTTGTTGTACAACATAGATTAAGTGCAGTCATTTCTCAAAAATGCCGCTAATTCTAAGATGCTTATAAATTTCTACATAAAGGCTACAAAGGGATGTCGGACTCGTCAGGAACATTACCTCACATCCTTATGGTAGTTGTAGTCTTTGTTTAGTAACTTGCTAGCAACTAGAATTTTTTTTTAGAAATCATATCTGAGGTATGAATGTGTGCTTTATGCTGAAACGTAAACTGACTGTTAACCATAGACCTCATTTTGCTTGTAAATATATTAAACGCTATGCTAAAAAGGTGAATTAGATTTACTGGTTAACCAGCGAGTTTGATTTCACGATTACATTGGTGAATAACATTTTAATGAAAATTGAGCCCTTAATAGTTCAATGTCATTAAGTTCCCTCAGAAATTTCTGATAGGTCTTTAGCCTAGCAGTTTTTCGATTTATGGGTGAATGAAACAATGTAGTTACCATTTCTTGAGGAGACTTCCACATTTAGTTGCACAACACAGTCATTCCTCAAATATGCCGCTAAATGTAAGATGCTAACAATTTGTACATAAAGACTACAAACGGATGTCTGATTCGTCTTGAAGGTAACGTTACATACTTATGTTAGTTGTAGTCTTTTAGTAACTTGCTAGCAACTAGCATTTTTCTTTCTTTTTTCAGAAAACATGTCTGAGGTATGACTGCTCTATGCTGTAAAACGTGAAATGAATCATTAACCGTAGAGTTTATTTTACTCGTAAGTAAATAAATAAATAAATGCTGTGCTAAAAGGCGAATCAGCCTTGCTGATTAACCAGGGAGTTTGATTTCACGATTACAGACATGTATAACGTTTTAATGAAAATTGAGTTCATTGAGTTCCCTCAGAAATTCCTAATTGGTTTTTAACCGTTTTTCGATTTATGAGTAAAGTATGTAGTTAACATTTCTTGAGGAGACTTTAACATTTTGTAAAGTATGTAGTTTACATAGTCAATCCTCAAATATACCGCTAAACGTAAGATGCTAACAATTTTCTACATAAAGACTACAAACGGATGTCGGATTTGTCAAGAACATTACCTCACATCCTGATGGTAGTTGTAGTCTTTGTTTAATAATTTGCTAGCAGCCAGCGTTTTTCTCCAAAAATCAAGTCTGAGGTATGACTGTGTGCTTCATGTTGTAAAACGTGTAATGAATGCTAACCATAAACCTAATTTTACTCGTAAATAAATAAACGCTATGCTAAAAAGGTCAATTACTGGTTAACCAGCGAGTTTGATTTCACGATTACAAACTTGTATAACGTTTTAATGAAAGTTGTGCCCTTATACAAATTTCTTCATATTTTAAGTAATTAGCCTACATAATGTGCAAAAACATCAACTCCAAATAACTAGCCTACATACAGTTCATTGCTTTTGTAAATGCACTACAACATCATGTTAAGTGTGACCTTTTTTTTTTTTTTTTTTTTTTCAGTTTTTACCTTATTGTAGTGCCCTAATCAACACAGAGAGATGTTGATTAGAGGTCTGCCTTTAAATTAACACCTCCTTATGTCCACAACTCAAAGTACTATTTTACTTATTCAAACAGCGCTTTTGTCTTTGTTGAAGTCTTTTACGGCAGCAGTAAGTCAACAGTCTTGTGTTTGAGGGCGCAACAGGAGACTGAAGTGATGGAGGAGGAGGTGGGCTGCTTAATGTCCCCAGCCCACCTCCTCTTATTCCTCCTCCTCCAGCTGCTTCCAGTCGCTTTCTGTCAGCAGGAGCCGGAGGAGAGATCAGTCCACCAGCGCGCTCCTTAAGTGAGGATCCCGACGACCATTTCCAGGAGAGAAATTCTTTTTTTTTTATCCACCTCTATTTTAGCGAGAATTTAAAAAGATGAGCTTCCGCTCTCTGCGTATCTGATGCAATAATTCAGTATGCTGAAGTTAGTTTGAGGAACTTTGTTTTTGGGGAGCTTTTACGCGCAAGAGTCTCCAGAAGATCTCCGCATGCCCTTGGTGAATTATAAATAGCTTCATCTCTAGATTGTGTTAATATGTTTTCCTACGAGATGTTCGTCTGCGTCCTGGTCATCGCCTGTCTTCTGGAGATCCCCCGAGGCACCGCAGCCGCGTCCTGCGAGCCCATCCGCATCCCCATGTGCAGGTCCATGCCGTGGAACATGACCAAAATGCCCAACCACCTCCATCACAGCACGCAGGCCAACGCCGTGCTCGCCATCGAGCAGTTCGAGGGGCTCCTGGGCACCCAGTGCAGCCCGGACCTGCTGTTCTTCCTGTGCGCCATGTACGCGCCCATATGCACCATCGACTTCCAGCACGACCCCATCAAGCCCTGCAAGTCCGTCTGCGAGCGGGCCAAGTGCGGCTGCGAGCCGGTCATGAAGAAGTACAACCATACGTGGCCGGAGAGTCTGGCCTGCGAGGAACTGCCTGTCTACGACCGAGGAGTCTGCATCTCACCTGAGGCGATAGTCAAGGCGGAGGGGCCAGGTTATTCATGCATTTATCATTGATTTTGTCGTTTATTTATATTTATTGATATATAGCGAGGATTCAGATAAATTTGGACTCTTTTGAAAGTCATCTCAGTATCAAAAAGTGACAAATTACGCCAATTTGTATGCATTTACTTGTAAAAATGTGTATTTTTTTGGTATTCAAATGTTATGTAATATGTGTACGAAGTTTACGATAATGTTTATTATTATCATTATTTGTATTATTATATGGTGTAAACTGGATGCTAATCTTATATGTATATAGAGTAGTATTAATTATGCTATATTATATTATATATGACATTATATTATAATGAAAGGTGTATTATTGGGACAATTTTGACAATCACCTCAGTATCCAAAGTGGCTAATTTTACATGGATTCACCCTATATATTCATATACTTTAGTTATTAATTATAGTATGTCTAATATTTACTTATTTTTATTTTTGCATTGTTTATAATATCTGTAATCATTAAAATGAATAATCTTTAAACATTTCTTCCCTAAAGATATTCCTTACTATCAAGACCCTTCAAAATGTAACCCTGGTGAGATCATTTTTGATTAAATATTGCACATTTTAAAGAGGATATTTCTAAAATGCATTTATGAAATGCAGTTTGATCATTAATCTCAGTTCTGGTTGTTGTACAGAAGGAAATCCAGACTTCCCAATGGATTCACATAATGCCAACTGCAAAGGAGCTAATGGTATGCTATTTAAGCATTAATAGTTTTATATTTATTAGGTTTCTTAGTTTTGTTTGCATGCATATTTCTTAAATATTATGTTATGTGCAAATATGTTTAACATGGCATTGCAAAGTGCTTTACAGTCTATTTTACTGTTTATTTTACTTAGTCTACTAGAGTTCAGCCTAAAATTAAAAACATAAACACCTTTACTTTTTTAGATCGTTGCAAATGCAAGCCTGTGAAACTTGGTCAAAAGACATATTCAAAGAACAATTACAATTATGGTAAGGCCTTAATTACATTTTACAGTTAACCTTAAGTTCTCTACAGTATTTCTTACACATCCTCTTTCTTTCCTAAACATCATTCCTCAAACTGCTTTTTGCATTGCGTAAACCTGGACACGCTTTCATTGTTTCTCTTTGCAGTCATCCGGGCAAGAGTGAAAGAGATCAAGACTAGAAATCACGACCTGAGTGCCATTGTAGAGGTCAAAGACGTCTTGAAGTCTTCTCTGGTCCACATCCCTCGAGACACCGTCACTCTTTATTATAACTCGGGGTGTCTGTGTCCTCCGCTAGCAGCCAATGAGGAATATATCATCATGGGTTATGAAAACGAGGAAAGGTCCAGGTAACGGCCTGATTTATGTGATGAGGATATTTGTGGGTTATATTCCTGTTCTCATAAATCATTCCTCCCACAGACTGCTGCTCATTGACGGATCCATTGCACAGAAGTGGAAAGACAAAATGGGACGGAAAGTGAAGGTATGAAAATAGCATTCACTGCAGTACAGTGACTCCAGTATTTGGACACTTTAGTCACACTTAAAATAACTATTGTACTAGGTGCAGAAATATAAAATCAAGTAGCAGCTGCAAGCAAATAGTGCTTGATGATACTTTTTTTAATTGCCAGTTTTGCTCAGTAACTTTTAATCAGTTGGTCTCAAGGTGATTTTTGGTGGAAGTATGAAGTCAGTTCTCCTCAAGTTCACACAGGTGTCATAGCAGAGTTACTACAGGTGGAGAAAAATGTTCCACTAACATGTAACTACCAGAAAGTATCCAAATACTTGGTCTTTCTTTTGAAAAACATGAACAGTTTATCATCTCAAACCTAACATTTTACCTAACATAATGACATTAATATATTTTTAAGCATCCAAATACATACATACACACATATATATATATATGAAGAGTTCATTTGCAAAAAAAGATTAACTCAGTCTTAATTAATTTTCATATTTCATATTTTCATTTTTATTGTGTTTTATTGTGTTAGTGAGCAGTATTTTTTCTATTTTTTTTTTTTATTTTTGTTGTTATTATTTAATCAAAACAACCAAACTGCAGTTTAATTGATATTACTTGGTTATATAAAATATGATTTTTTTGAAAATTCTTAATCTTGATTGCCTATATATATATATAAAACACATTGTGATATATAATATATATTATATTATATATCACATATAACATAAAAACATATTTAAAATATACTATATTTAATAAATAAAATACAATATATTTATATTTTTATTTATTCACATATACAAATCTGGCAGTTTATTTATTTATTTATTTAAATAATACATTTATATAAATATATATATATTTATACAAATTTTATAAAATATATTCTTTATATATTCTTTATAAAATATATATATATATATATATATTAAATAATATATTCTTTTATACATAATTGTCACACAAACATAAAAACATATTTAAAATTTATTTTTAATATAAAACTTAAAATAAAATAAAAAATAAAATGTATATATATATATATATATATATATATATATATATATATATATATATATATATAGACAGGTTTATTTATTTGTTTGTGTATTTTTGGTTATTTATTTATTGTGGCCATAGTATCTAGTAATGAAATATTTTATCTTGAACAGTTATCATGAACAGTTTAACTTATTTTTGTCTTATTAAGTCTCCAAATACTTACAAGTATATATAGACAGAAAAAAAAAAAATATATATATATATATATATACATATAATATTTTGTCAAAATATATACAGAAAGATAGATGAATAGATAGATAGATAGACAGATAGATAGATTTTATTCATTAATTCATGTCAAGCATGGAATAAAGTGTCATTAATTTCTATGTTGTATGGCTTTGACCTGCTGACATAAAATGTAACACTGTGTAGCCTTTGAATGAGCATATGTAAAGAGGCCCCCGATGCAGAGGGCAATGGGAAGTGACTAATGTTTTTCTGTGTGCCAGCGCTGGGACCAGCTTTTGCGTCAAAACCCAAACCCAAGCAAGAACCCGAGACGGAGCCGCCACTAACTGTCTTTCGAAAATCCACACGGAGAAGAAGAGGTTCAAAAACTGAAAAATTGCACTATTGTACTTTTATTTGTTTGTTTTTTCATTTTTGGCTGAGACTGTTTTTTTAGTTGTTGCTTTATGTTTTATTGTTGTTATATTCTCATAAACAAAATGTTGCCTTTGCACAAACAAAATGTTGGTTTGACATTGCCGTCTATACTTGTTGGGAAAGGGTGGCGAGTGTCGGGCAGCGTTTGCCCATCAAAGTGAAAAGGAATGAACGAGAGGGAGGAGTATTTTTTTAGCGGCGTTGAGGTGGAGAGCCGCGGAGATGCCAGTGTGCTTTGACATGACGCAGCGCTCCATTGAGCTCTCTGCGTACAAAAGCAACAAACGCGCTCTCATCACAAACTGCAGCTGCGCTGAATTTCCCCTCAGGAGGTTTAAACGTTCTTCTGAAGAACAATGAACGGCACGGGGGGGAGATAGAGAGAATCCTTTGGCAGAAGCACAGAGACGTCGGGATGATCCGAGACTGGGAGTGTAACATTAACGTGGACGACGAAAACAAGCTGTTGGGCTTTCTGAATGATGTTCATTTAAAAAAAGAAAAAAAGCTTTTTACATGATACTTTCTGTAGTTCTGTTCTCGTAGATATGCTTGATCTTAAGTGTCATTCCTAGGAAGAGGTTGCATTTGCAAGTGCCATGCAATTAAAACAGCTATTATTGTACAAACTGTACATAATGCTTTAGAATCCACCGTTATCAGTCATATCTTGGTTTACATCTAGCTAATGACATGACCATGTTTGTATGCATTGTTAATGACATCAATTTTACAAATAGACATTTTGTCTTTCAAGACAAACAAGAATATTTCTTCACTGTACTTTTGGTTCAAGTAAAGATGTTTAATCTTATTCAACTCGGTGTGACATGTATTTATTTTTATTTACACAGAAGTGAAATACGTACTGAAAATGAAAATATGTTTGAAAGTTACTCAACCTCAGGCCATCCAAGATTTAGATGAGTTTGTTTGTTCATGGAAACAGATTTGGAGAAATGTAGCATTACATCACTTGCTTACCAATGGATCCTCTGCAGTGAATGGGTGCCGTCATAACATCACAATAATCCACAAGTAATCCAAACAACTTCAGTCCATCAGTTAGTGTCTTGTGAAGGAAGAATCTGTGTGTTTTTAAGAAACAAATACACCATTAAGGCCTTTTTTAAACTTCAAACTATTGCTTCCAGCTAAAATATAATATTTAATGATATATAATATTGCTTTCTCCAGTGAAAAAAGTTGTCTCGTCTGAATCAGGAGAAAAATATGCACCGTTTACAAGCAAATGTATTCCAAAACAGTTCTAAACAAATATGTTGGTGTATTTTGATGTGAGAGGACAACAGAGGATGGACTTCTTCACTCATATTTTAGTCAGAAGAAATGGTTAAAAATAATTTTTTCTTACAAACATGTGGCTTTTCACTTCACAAGATGTTAACTGATGGACTGGAGTCATGTGGATTATTGTGATGTTTTCATCAGCTGTTTGGACTCTCATTCTGATGGCACCCATTCACTGCAAAGGGTCCAATGGTGAGCAAGTGATGCAATGCCAAATTTCTTCAAATCTGTTGTGATGAACTCATCCATATTTTGGAAGGCATGAGGGTGATTAATTTTAAGCAAATCTTCATTTTTGGGTGAACTATTTCTTTAAATCTTGTTTTTGAAATATTTATCAAAATAAAGTACGTTTTTGCTCAAAACAAGAAAAATATCTGCCAGTGTGATAAAAATAAATCTTGTTTTCCCTTTGAATTAAGTTTATTTTTCTTGCCCATTTGCAGGGTTTTTTTTTTGTTTAATTTTCATACATTTTTTAAATGACTTCATATGTTGTCATTTTGTTTCTCAAGTAAATGTGTCTTGATTTAAGAATGTTTAAATATTTTTACTAGAAAATAAGACAAAAACAGTATGCTTTGAAATAAAATCTGACCATATTTACTTATTTTGAAGGGAACACTGGGTATTTAGACTTGTATGGCTTATAATGTAATGTAAATGATGTCTCTTACTAAAATATGTAGTAGAAACCCCACGTAAGACTTAAATATTTAACAAATCCACGTCGTTTTATACATATTTTGGACTATGGGGGCACCATTGTTTTGATTACGTGAAATGGCTGCACTCGGTGAGTTACTAGCGCTACCTGCTGCTATTTTTACCACAACACAACTCGGAAAATAAAATATTGATATGAGATCACATTGTGCGGCTTTTGGTTGTAATTTTCATTTTAACGGCAACAAGTGAAGCGATTTAAGTCTTGACTGATGCCTGTGGACGAATAAAACTTCCCACGTCTTTGTTCTCTCCATTTTAGCCCTGATGCCTTTAAGGTTTTTAAAAGAGCACAGCTACTGAAATAGCTTACAAATGGCAAAGAAAAAAAACGCTAGATGCCATCCTGGCAGGATGTAAACATGCCGACGCTTGCCATGACACCGCAGCCACTGAAGGAGTTTCTCAACGCGGATTTCACTCCATATCCTGGGGGCGTTTACACTCCTTGTGGCGAAAATCGGTGGTACCTATTTGGTAAGCCTGTAAACTGTTTCAGTAGCTGTGTTTATCATATCACTATTTTATTTTCGGAGTTGTGTTGTGATAAATATAGCAACAGGTAGCCAATAGCTCACCAAGCGCAATCATTTCACGTCATCGAAATAATGGCGCCACTCATAGTCCAAAATATGTAGGCTGCGTCCGAAAGCTCTAAAATGCTGCCTTCGGAGGCAGCATTCCAAGGCAGGAAGGCATCAAGGCACGTCCGAATTCTAATTCTGCTTCACTTCCTGTCTCCGGAGGTACCTTCTTCTGATGGAATTTTGAAGGCAGCATAGATGTATCCTTCCCTGCCTTCGATTGCCCACAATCCTATGCGTGTGCGTCATATAGGCTATATAAATAAAGATATTCTGGTGAAATTAGACTTGTTACTTTATATAATAGATGAGATCTTGACCATGATATACCATGATAGTATTTAATAAAATGTTAAAAGGGTTCAAATGAGTAGTGAATAAGAGTAATATTTATAATATACTACCAATAATAACAAAACAGCCACTAATAACAATGACCTGTTCTGCAATATTGCTTGCATCAGTGCTTTTATTTTTTATAAGCAAAAAGTAGCTGCCATTCTCAGACGTCGTCTTCGTCGCACAGACCTTCGGTGGGTAATGACACTGAGGTCTTTATGTATTATTAAAGCATTTATATATAACTGTATAAGATCGTTTTTCTACAAAATCTACAACTTAACCGTTAGGTAACCTAGCAACGGCGTCACGTTCTGCTGCCTCTGAAGTCTGTATGAAACTTTTTCTAGAGTTGCCTTCGCAGCCTTCGAAGTCACTGCCTGATAAGCTGACTAGGCTTTCGGACGCAGCCGTAGAAAACAATGTGAATTTTTTAAAGGGGTCATTGGATGCCCATTTTCCACAAGTTGATATGATTCTTTAGGGTCATAATGAAAAGTCTATAATATACTTTGGTTAAAAATTCTTAATGGTAGTGTAAAACATCACCCTTTTTACCTTGTCAAAATGAGCTCTGCAAAAATCAACCCATTCCGATGGATTGCTATTTAAAATGCAAATGAGTCCCGCCCCTCTCTAGGTGAGTTGTGCTCTGAGAGATTGTTTACTTTGGCGGCATTTTGCTCGTTTAGCCGCGAAACTTGCTAACTAGCACATTATTAGGAAAGGTGGTTGCACAGATTCATAAAAAACCCTTATACTCACTTCTGCTGTAGGTGAAGCTGGATCACGAATGATTTGCGCGGACATAGACGCATTTATGTAGATCAGGAGGCGGATTCCATTCACAAACAAACGTAATCCACTGCATCTTCAGCGGCTCAGATGTCGGGAGTAAATGACGACCACTATGTTCATTATTACATCTAGCAACACAACACCTCAATCGCTCAATCGAAGATATTCGTGTCTAACTTACATCCCTGCTCCAGCATCGAAGCAATGGAGGTCGGACTGTTACAGCTGATTTAGGGCAGGTCTGAGGTAAGACGCTCATGTCAATCAACTATCGTGGGAGCGGCCTCTACACCAACAGGCATCTGAGAATGGCTCGATTTGAAAAAGGGGATATTATTTTTACTTTTTTTTTTATCATTATAGGGTAGATGTGTACATACACTGCCAACACGCATTAATGTTCAAACAACATGTAAAAGTGAACTTTGCATCCAATGACCCCTTTAAATAATGCAACTCTTTTATGGTATTTCTACTACATATTTCAGTAAGAGACATCATTTACGTTATATTAAGTCATACAAGTACTAATACCCGAGGTTCCCTTTTCAAAGTTAAAGCGTGCAATTCCTGCATCACCAAATGCGGGAATGACAAAAATAATGACTGTTTTCAAGCAGGTTTCCTGACCTGAAATCTCCCCTCATCCTCCTTTGGCTGTTGGTCACTGGATAGAGAGCAAACCTGGAGCCAGTCCAACCTAGCATGCTTTTGCAGCGTTTTGTAAAGCATTCCTGCTGTCAGGCAAAGAGAGAGAGTCTGTTTATGCTTCTTAATGCTGCAGGTCAGCACTGGGCCCAGCACTACAGTAATCTACAGTAATAGAGTCATACAGAGTTACTCTTTGTAAACAACCTGCTCCTGAAAGCTTTTGCAATGACAACTGCTAACCCCACGTCCACCATTATAGGTACAGACTGCAATATAGAGCATATTTAAGTTAAGAGAGTTTTAAAGTAACATAAAACACATTTGACACAATTTACCATTTACAGTTTGAAGTAGTTAGTAACCAAATGATTTCAGGTTCTATTGACAAAAAAATACTGTGGAAGTCAGTGGGTCCCAAAACTGTTTGGTTACCAATGTTATACAAAATATCTAATTTTATTATTTTGTCTTGTATTATCAGCGTGTTTATTGTATGCTTTTACCTTGCATAGCTTTGCCCATGATTTTCAAGGATAAAAACCATGTGACAGAGTTTTGATTTGGATGCACTGCATTTTACATCAACTACAAAAGATATAAGGTTTGTTTTTAAAATGACAATTTTTCCTATCCTATGCATGATTATTTGGTTAGTTGGTTTTAATTGTTTACAAAGCATTGCTCTTCCATCCATGACTGTGAACAGAGCCGCAGCTTTAGTCCATCCATCCAGTGAGTGCTGACCCATGTTATGTCATGCTGTCAGTTCCAACGGATGTTGTTGGTCAAAGAAAAATTACTCCACAACAAATTTATGTACGTGAAGGGTCGGCGTAATCACAGGCAGGGGGTTTATGGGAGAATTAACATGAAATGGATTATTTATTGCGACATAAATTGACTAGCCTGTCTTGCCCTGCGGATCTTATGGTAAGAGCCACTGTAAGCGGGGCTAATGAAATGCCTTCACAATCAGTCTGTCCTGCAGCCCTTATATTTTAACTTGTTGAAATTATGCGACATGTGGGAGCCATCAAACAACATAGCGGCAATGTAAATCTCCTGTTTCCGTTTCTCTAGAGCTGCCGGAGGAAGGGGGGCACGTCTCTGCTCATTCAGCATCTGGCCCTGCGTCAAAGCGATGGCCGGCCTCCCCAAAACATATCACTGACTTCACAAAACAGACCTGTAATGACTACCAGAGGAGTACTTCAGTGAGGCCTCACAACAGTTTCTCCATATAAAATCAGCTTACGCACCATCACTGGATCGGTTTGACATCCATTATGCATGAGAGGGGAAAGAATGGCAGATGATGCACTGATGTGTTCATTTTATGATGCTGAGCAGAAACGTTTCCTCTAAGTTGATGCTTGATGTTGCTTCCATGCAGACCAAAAGAAAACCTGCACAGCAAGGAGAGAAAAAGGTGTGAAAGGAGACAAAAATGTTCAGAAAATCTAGTTCTAAATGGTTGAATGGAGTTTAAATTCCAAAGAGTTGCATTTTCATTCAGTCTCAGTTTGTAACTAAAGCTGTGAGAAGTCTTATGTGGAAAAATATGCAACGCTTAAGGTCCAAAACATACTCTATTCAAGTATGTGAAAGCAGACAATAGCTCACTTTATGTGTTTGATGTGTCAGAAAGCAAAAGTAAATAACTGGAGTAAATAAATAATATAATAATATAATTATATAAATTAAAAAACATAATTATTAGATAGATAGAATGATAGATAGATAGGTGTTAGATATAGATAGAATGATAGATAGGTGTTGATATATGATAGATAGATAGATAGATAGATAGATAGAGATAGATAGAGCGATAGGTGTTAGACAGGCAGACAGACAGAATGATAGATAGGTGTTAGACAGACAGATAGATAGACAGACAGACAGATAGATAGATGATACAAGGATAGATAGATAGATACATAGAGCGATAGGTGTTAGACAGACAGATAGATAGATAGATATAATGATAGAATGATAGATAGGTGTTAGACACATAGATAGAGAGATAGAGCGATAGGTGTTAGATAGATAGATAGATAGATAGATAGATAGATAGATAGATAGATAGACAGAGCAATAGGTGTTAGACAGGGCGACAGACAGAATGATAGATAGGTGTTAGACAGATAGACAGACAGACAAGCAGACAGACAGACAGATAGATAGATAGATAGATAGATAGAGCAATAGGTGTTAGACAGACAGACAGATAGACAGACAGATAGATAGATAGAGCAATAGGTGTTAGACAGACAGATAGACAGATAGATAGATAGATAGATAGATAGATAGATAGAGCAATAGGTGTTAGACAGACAGACAGATAGATAGATGATAGATAGATAGATAGATGACACAAGGATAGATAGATGATAGATAGATAGATGATACAAGGACAGATAGATAGATAGATGATAGATAGAACAACAGAGCGATAGAGAGAGAGAGAGATGATACAAGGATAGATAGATGATAGAATGACAGAGCGATAGATAGAGAGAGAGGGGGAGAGATAGATGATACAAGGATAAATAGATGATAGAACGACAGAGCGATAGATAGATAGATAGATAGATAGATAGATAGAATGATACAGCAATAGTACTATAGATAGATAAATAATATATAAGATAAGAATTTTTAATTTAATATAAGAATAAGTACACAATAACTTCTATTTGACTGTAAAGTGTGAAGTATAGTCATATGTAACAATCTTGTAACAAAAGTTATTGCCACTAAACTCTCCAAAGGTCTTTAGTTGGAACAGCACACACTGCTTAAGTCTGGTGCTCAGAAGAGTACCAATAAAAATATGATTTGCTCAGCAAGAACAAAAATTAGAGAACACTGCTGAGCAGAACAACTCTTGAAATTGATCCAGCCCTGTTTGATGTGGGCAGTGCTGTCCAGAACCGCTGACAATGAGAACTGTCCCCGGACCCTCGACGGGACCTCCCTGCACTCCTGAACGCTGAGAAAGTATCAAAGACTTACTGACCTCCATAATTCACAGCATAAAGAACTGCTGACAAGAGGAACTGTCCTTTTGGGTCTCTTTTTCCCTTTTTAGACATTTCCTGTCACACCGTAGGGTCTGCGTTCATGAATATGAATGGTGATCAGAAACACATGTTGAAATGTGTGTGAAAAATCTGGGAAATGTTTCAAATTTGAGGTGTGCAGCGCAGGCCAAGTCGCAATTACATGCTGATAATATTTCAAGGTCATAGTCATTCATATTTAATGATAATTTGTCCGTTTAATCTATGTTTTTGTTAATGTGGGAATTAATTACTGCAATACAAACTCGATAAATATTTTTATTCTACATTAAACCAATTTAAATGATTGACAAATATACAATGTCCTTCATTTTGCCACTCTTTAAAGCTTAATTAGTATTAATATTATTAATTCCTCTGATACCCCTAGAGTCATATCTGTGATCTTCATTATAATCATATTTGTCAGTAGTGTTATTTATGTATTAATGTGTAAAACTTTTTAATGAGGAAAAAAGTACAGAGTGCACCTTTAAAATGCTCCTTGATATGACGTTTTCTTTGGGTTTCTGTTGCTTCAGTACGTGTTAACAGGGAAAAAAAGATATTCCAATGCTAATTAAGTTTTGCACGCAAAGGGAATGAAATGGGCACAGCAAAGCCAAGAGTCACTTAGCAACAACCTTTCTCAAACAAGGCAACAGTTATGCTTATACATAATTTGGGCTTTTACAGGGGAGGAAACCCTTATTATATTTTTTTAACACATTTTGGGAGTCAATATTCCCTTTGTTGGATGTAATATTTTGTTTTTATTAATGCAATATTTTTATGGCACAAATCACTCTTTCTTGATATTAGTTTTGAAAATATCAATTTTTCCACTTTGAGATAATCCCCACAATGTGATCTGTCTTCAGACTATAACTTAAAACTAATATAGACTTAAAAGAAACGTTAACTTATTTTTTAAAAGAAGAATGACTGCTACGCCCTGACAGGAACAGGTTAATTTAAAAGTACAACACTTTTGAGGCCTCACACCTGTTATTACTTTTGGTCACAACCGTCAGATATCTTATTAAAAAAAATAAATAAATAAAATAAAATCAGGCATAAGGCGAAGTCAGACTGAGGGTCCTCTTTCGTATTTCACCTGCTGTGCGTTCAAAAACAAACTTACAAAGTCTGGTGAGTTTTGTATATTTTTAATACTTTTAAGAAACATGCTTTTATTTTCTGTCAAGAAATTTCATGAACTTCAAAGTTCAAAACTTTTATGTACAGAACTTTTACCTCATTTGAAAAGTAGGATGTAACGTTAGCTAGCATGCTAAAAAGCGGAGAGCATACGACCAAGTAGAAACGACAAGCTGTTTGGTGTCTCACTCAGACTTGTTATTTTTAATAGGAGTTAGCTAGTTAATTAAAAAAAAAAAAAAAAAAAAGTTAACTAGTTAGTTAGCATGGCTCAATTAGCTCCTGCTGGAAGATACTTGAACTACACCGTCGTGAGGTAACGTAAAAAGCGTTTATTTCTATTGACGAATGAAGTATTCATAAGTAGATTTAAATTAGTCTGATTAAATAATTTTGTAGGCAGCATATATTTATGTATAATATTCCTAACTATTATATGAATGCAAATATTTTGTTGTATCATAGTAGATTTAGCAAATGGCATCTGCAAGTTGTATAATTTAAAATCCCGTTAAAGAAGAAGTTCACTTCCAGAATAAAAAAAATCCTGATAATTTATTTACAACTGAAGCAAGAACGTTTCTTTGCAAGTACAGCAAGAAAGACATAAATCTCTTGGATGACATGGGGGTGAGTAAATGATCAGGAATTTTTTATTCTGGTAGTGAACTAATCCCTTAAGATGAGAATTATAGACCTACGTAGTTAAAGGAAAATTTCACCCAAAATTGTGTTTTTATCAGCTGTTTAGACTCATTCTGACGGCACCCATTCACTGCAGAAGGTCCATTGTTGAGCAAGTGATGTGATGCTAAATTTCTCCAAATCTGTTCAAATGAAGAAACAAACTCGTCTACATCTTGAACGGCCTGAAGGTAAGTTCATTTTCAGCAAAGTTTAATTTTTAGCCAAACTTTTCCATTAAAGGAGAAGTCCACTTCCAGAACAAAAAGTTACAGATAATGCACTCACCCCCTTGTCATCCAAGATGTTCATGTCTTTCTTCAGTCGTAAAGAAATTATGTTTTTTGAGGAAAACATTTCAGCATTTTTCTCCATATAATGGACTGATATGGTGCCCGAGTTTGAACTTCCAAAGTGCAGTTTAAATGTGGCTTCAAACAATCCCAAATGCGATTGTAAACGATCGGTTATTTTCATTTAAAAAAATACAATTTAAATGCTTTTTAATCTTAAACGCTCGTCTTGTCTTGCTCTGTCTGAACTCTGTGTATTTTGGTTCAAGACAGTTAGGGTATGTTGAAAAACTCCAATCGTATTTTCTCATTCCCTCAACTTCAAATATCATTTCAAAATCATCCTACATTGCTGCAGAAGTACCAACCCAGTCTTTGCGAAGTAAACATGCAAAGAAGATCAAACACCCTTAATAAAAAAGGTAAAACAGCAATATAGGATGATTCTGAAGTTGAGGGAGAACATGAGATGGGAGTTTTTCGACTTACCCTAAGATAAGACCATTTTTCCTCGGCTGAGATAGTTTACAATCGCATTTGGGATCGTTTGCCGCATTTAAACTGCATTTTGGAAGTTCAAAATCGGGGCACCATAGAAGTCCACTATATGGAAAAAAATGCTGAAATGTTTTCCTCGAAAAACATAACTTCTTTACGACTGAAGAAAGAAAGACATGAACATCTTGGATGACAAGGGGGTGAGTACATTATATGTGAATTTTTGTTCTGGAAGTGGACTTCTCCTTTAACATGGGAAAGAAAACTATGCTTGTCAAGCCATTTCATGAGATATTTAAAGGATTACTCCACTTCCAAAATAAAAATTTCCTGATAATTTACTCACCCCCATGACATCCAGGATGTCCATGTCTTTTTTTCTTCAGTTGCCAATAAATTAAGTTTTTTGAGGAAAACCAGGAATTTTTCTCCATATAGTGTGGACTTCAATGGTGCTCAACAGATTAAAGGTTAAAAAATGCAGTTTCAGTGCAGCTTCAAGGGGCTCTACACAATTCCAGCCGAAGAATAAGGGTCTTATCTATCATAGCGATTGGTTATTTTCTAAAAAAATTACAATTTCTATACTTTTTAACCTCAAATGCTTATCTTGTCTAGTTCTGCGATGTGCATGCGTACTCAGTTCACTCCGGTTCAATACAGTTAGGGTATGTCGAAAAACTTCCATCTCATTTTCTCCTCCAACTTTGAAATCATCCTTCATTGCTGCAGACGTACCATTCCAGTGTTTACAAAAAGTGAGCGCGCAAAGAAGGTCAAACACCCTTTAGAATAAAAAGGTAAAACGGTGATGTAGGACGATTTTTTTATAAAATGACAGATCGTTTCACTAGATAAGGCCCTTATTCCTTGGCTGGGATCTTGTAGAGCACTTTGAAGCTGGATTGAAACTGCAATTTGGACTTTTAAACCCATTGGCCACCACTAATCCTTTAAGATGAATGAGAATTATAGACCTACATAGTTAAAGGAATAGTTCACCCAAAATTGTGTTTTTATCAGCTGTTTAGACTCATTCTAATGGCACCCATTCACTGCAGAGGATCCATTGGTGAGCAAATGACGTGATGCTAAATCCAAATCTGTTCAGATGAAGAAACAAACTGATCTACATCTTGGATGGCCTGAGGGTAAGTATTCTCAATTGTTCATTTTAGGCGCACTGTTTCTTTAACATCGGAAAGAAAACTGCTTGTCAAGCTATTTCATCTGATATTTAAATGTTTAAAGCGCAGCTGAGAGGACTAGGCTTTTTTTGTCAGCTGAAAGCATGAAAAAATGAGCCCAAACCTCTAATAAACACACAACCAGATATTGGTTTGTATGTGTTAGAATGAACTTTGTCAGGAATTCCGAAGCTTTGTACATCTGTGGAACTTTCTGTGGAGTTCTGATTCCATGTGGCTGTTCAGATAACTGACTCTAAGCACTTTCATATGTAGCTGGAGCTCTGCTGTGTGATCGGCCTCAGTCTGATCAACTGCAGGAACATGAATAAGCCTGTTGCACAACACAGCGCTGGACTATTTTGTTGAAATCAAGCCCGTCGTTTCCAATTAAGCATCAAAAGAAATCCATGTCATCGAATCAGCAACGCTTACTGTATGTTAGCATTTATATTGATATCACACACCCACAGAGGCCCGTGCACATATGCGTGAGTCTCCTCCGCAGGTGCGAAGTGGTGGATGATGAAGGGCTGTCTGGACTGTAGAGATCCAGCTCAAATGCATTGCAGATGTGTGATTTAGTCTGCCTCACTGTTGCTGTTGCGGAACGTTAAAACATCTGTACAGATCGCATTTACGGCTTCTTTGCTTTGCCCTCTGCCACAGAAAAACAACTCTGCCCTTTAATGAGGCCAAAGACAAGTGGAGGCTTCCTGAACCCCGTGTGGACACTTACAGGAGGACAGCTGGTGTGCAAAAACTGCTGGTTAGTCTTAAACGTTTAGTTCATGCACAAAGTAACATTTTGGGATCATATACTCACCCTCTTGTTATTTCAAACTTTTATGGCTTTGTTTATTCTGTAGAACACAAAAGGATGAGGAAAAAAAAATGAGGAATTGTGCCAGTTGCTCCTTTTCATACAAATGTGAATTGAGGCTGTCAAGCTTTAAAACAGACCTAGAAAAGCACTAGAAGTACTTCTTTGTGTGAGGATTTCGATCATTATTTATTTATAACCTTCCCGTACTGCTGGCAGATGTCATTTGAGGTCACATATATTGTAATTTTTGGGTGAACAGTGCCTTTAAACCATTGAAAGTCTGCTGCAGTGGACCAGGTGAGGGTCTAACTTCCATTTCGAAGGGATTTGTCATGGTTCCTGCAGCAGTGTTTCTTCACACTAGATTCCCTCTGAGCAGCACATTCTCCAAGACTCCCACAATTCAGCTATTATGCTTTGTCTTGCATTTTTCCTATTAACTTTGTATACTAATTGATTCATTACCTGTAAACAAACCTTTTCCTCTTAAGGGATAAGTCTACACTAATTGGTCAAATACAACCTGCCTTGAGGTTTCGAGGGCTATGTATGCTTGCAAAGGAATTTGTTATGATAAGATCTCTGCGTGATAAACATCCGCAAGCTGCTTTTGGTTGTAAAGCCAATCACTCAGGACTGATGTACTTCTGCTCACAACATCCCATTTATCATGTTTGCATTGTCTGGACAAATAGATGCTTTACCAGTTGGGCATCTTATTTACTTAATCATTAACACCAAACACTTTTACACATCAAAGACAAGACTAACAAAAAAAAGTTGATTACTTGTTGGACTTGATGGATTTGGAGTAATTCAAGAGCTGAAAATTCAGCTTTCAAAACAGTTCTTTTTTTTTTTTTGTTTGTTTTTTTTTGGCAAAATTGGATGTTAGACATATTTCAAAAATCTAGTTTAAAACATATGCAACAAGTTTTTTGTTTTCATGTTGCTGTCATACAGTTTTAAAAAACATTTATAGCATTTTTAACAAATGAATAATTATTTAACATTTTTGTTAAAAGTGGTTTAACAGTCAAGTAAAATATTAAATATAAATAACAATTCTGAATTATAAGTCTCCACATCCTAATTATTGTTTCAAAAATTTTAAGATAAAAATTTTTTATAAACATCTTACATTTTTAAATCATGAACATCATTGCATCTTCAGACTGACAGAATATTATTATTACTATTTTAAGTTGTTTGCTTTATTCAAATATCCAGCTAGATTTTTTTTTTCTTTTAAGTCCCACTGAAATATTAAAATTAATTTTAATTCACATATTAAATCATACTATGTTTTAATAACATAATACATTAAATAATAATAATAATATTTAATAAAATATTTTAAGGAATAACAAACTACTTTCAAAGTTAACTAATTATTATTATTATTATTATTATTATTATTATTATTTATTATTATTTATTTATTTTGTATTTTCTTATTTTATTTTTTTAAGTCATGAAACTCTTTGCTTTATTAAAATGTCCACCTAGATTTTTTTTTGCTTTAAATCCCACTCAAATATTTAAATTCATTTTAATTTATACATTAAAAACATATTTACAATAAAATATTCTCTGTATGAATGTTTTAATAACATAATACATTACATAAAAATAATAATAATAAGTAAAGTATTTAACAAAATATTTTAAAGAATAACAAACTACTTTCAAGGTTGCCTATTACTATTATTGTTGTTGTTATTGTTGTTGTTGTTATTGTTATTATTATTATTATTATTATTGTTATTATTATTATTTAAAAAAGTTATGAAACTTTGCTTTATTAAAATCTCTGCCTATATTTTTTTTTTTACTTTAAATCACACTGAAATATTCCAATTAAATACTAATTTGGACATTAAAAACATATTTGTTTTAATAACATAATACATTAAATAATAATAATAATAAAAATTTAACAAAATATTTAAAGGAATAACAAACTACTTTTAAAGTTGAGTATTACTACTACTATTATTATTATTATTATTATTATTATTAAAATGTATTTTTATTATTATTTTTTAAAAAGGTTATGAAATGGTCTATTTTATTAAAATCTCTCTAAAGCTAGGTATTTTTTCTTTAAATCTCACTAAAAATATACAAATTTAGACAGACATTAGACATTAAAAAGCTATTTACAATAAAATATTCTGTGTATGAATTTTTAAATAACATAATAGATGAAAAAATAATAATAATGTCGTCAACCCATCTACAAGACTTTCCCCCTAGTCAGTACTTGCATCTGAATTCTAGTAATTAGGGAGCTTTATAGTCATTTTAGTTGAGTTGTGCACCTGATGGAGAAAAATCATTATGGTTGTCACATGGGCTTCATAAACACTTTCCCCCGACTCCCCAATGTGTGTGAACGTCAGCCGCAGCAAAATAAAAGACTACACGAACCGAAAGTCAATTAAAAAAATAAGAAAATGTATTATTTTGGTGTGATATTTAATAAAAAAAGTATAAAAGTTTAATCACGGTATAAATTTCAAAACACATTTTTATGATTGTCCAAAATGACGTTGGTTTTTAAAAGCATATAGTGTGTGTTTTCCGTGAACTCTAGTGTTCCTCTCGTAAAAACCACATTGTGGTTACAAGGTGCTACAACGCGCTGACGCCAGAACTGGGAAAAGCGCTGCCAGCCGAGAGAGCCTGTCCAGCGGCCCCAGGTGGGATTTTTCCACCTCCGAATGAAAGAAAATAAACGCGCAGCGATCCCGCAGGGTCGCCCAGTTCCCCAGGAATCACCAGGGCAACCGCAGCTCTGGGAACGCTGCCTCACCTGGGCAGGACGTTCACACGCTTCCCATGATTCCCTTCCAATGTTCTCTAATGGTCAAAATGACCCTGAACAATTACTATTGAACCTTGCTTTAATTTGGGGTGTGCTGCTTTTTTACGGCCTTCTCCCCACCCTGTGCGTTACCCATGATTTCATAAGCGCTGGATGGGACCCGGCGGTTAGGGGGGTACGCTGGGGTCATGCCGCTGAGGGATTTTCTTCCAGCGCCCGTATGCGAGAGGCCAAGGTAAGCAGCGTGTCCTGGTGTCCGCGCGGTGGCCACGGGGGTGAGCCCTGTTCCAGCTACCATGCCAGAACACACACACTGCGCACTATGAAGGGAGCTCCTGACGGACTGACACGGGGAAGAAAAGGGTTTGATGTGCTGCCACAGCCCCTGGACATTTCATCCTCCGAACATCTGCGCACGGGGCCGGCGAGCACTTTGAACCCCTCCTTTCTCTTCTCCCTTGCTAAAATGGAGGAAGTTCGGAAGAACTTGGACTGGAGGCGGCAACTGGGCCACGCAGGCCCCTGTAGAGATGGAAGAACAAATAGAGAGGTGCAGGAGTTTTCATCTACTACTTATGAGGATCAAAACCTACATAAGTAGGTCTGTAATACCTCGACAAAAAGCTTTCCCATTCGTCTCAGTACAGGACCTGCTTGATGCCATCTTTGCTCGTGGGAGCTCATGACAACGGCGACTTCACAAAGCTGTCACTAGCAGCTGTCTTGAGCTGTAACGTCAAACGTACCATACGAGGGAAAATATTTGTTTATTTATCATTTACATTGTCATTTTGCAGACGCAAAGCGACTTACAAATGAGGACAATGGAAGCAATCAAAATCAACAAAAGAGCAATAATATTTAAGTGCTATGACAAGTCTCAGTTAGCTGAATGCAGTACACATAGCAAGGTTTTTTTAAATTATATAAATAAAATGAAAACAGATAGAATAAAAAAAAAAGAAAAGAGCAAGCTAGTGTTAGTTTTTTTTTTTTTGTTTTTTTTTTGCTTTTTGTTAATTGTATAATAAATAAAAAGAAAACAGAAAAGATAGAACATGAATAGAGAAGCTAGTGTTTTTAATTTTACATTTTACATTTTAATTTAATTTTTTTATTTTGTTTTAATCCTCAAAACCCTAAAAATTAATCAGGCACATAGATCATATACTAAAAAGTAGGTATCACAAAAATAAATAAAAATTGTAAAAAAAAAAAAAAAAAAAAGAATATTTGTGTTTTTTTTATGTTTTGAAATAAGTTTATGCTCCTTAAGGCTGCATTTATTTGATTAAAATTACAGGAGTTATTTTTATTACAATTTCTGTTTTCTAGATATAGAATATATTTTAAAATATCATTTTTTTCTCTGATGGGAAAGCTACATTTTCAGCAGCTGTTACTCCAGTCTTCAGTATCACACGATTACTAAAAATCAGTTAAGTTATCTATTATTATTGGTACTCAATTATTAATAATTTTTTAGTATTATAAATTTTTGTGAAAATGATACATTTTTTCTAAGACTGTTTGATAATTAAAAAATTCCGAAGAATAGCATTAATTTTTAAGAGCTTAATAATTATTAGCTTTTGTAACATTATACATGTTTCAGTGTCATTTGATTAACTTAATGCATCCATGCTGAAAGTATGTATTTCTTTTTCATAAAAAAAAATATATATATATATAATTAAATATAATAATCTAAAAAATAAAAACTTTTGAATGGTAGTGTATCGGTTTCCTTAAAAAATAAATATTAAGCAGCAAAAAAATGGTTTTCAACATTGAAAATATATTTTTTTTAAAAAGTGTTTTTGAGGACCGAATCAGCATATTAGAATGACTTCTGATGGATCATGACATGATATTTAAATAGAAAATTGTTAAATTTTAATATTTTTCACAATATTACTGACAATATTAATTTTGATCAAATAAATGCAGATTTGTTGAGCAGATTTATTTCAACAACATAAAAAAAAGTCTTAATTATTTTAAACTTTTGACAAGCAAAAAAAAAAAAAATCTAATGGCTGTCAATGGAGAAGGATGCTTTTTGGGAGTATTATGTATTAGTATTATGCTTGTTACATGTAAACTAAATTATGCTAATGAGCCAAACCTTGACCCCTTTGTGTCATACATTTCATATGCAAATAATACACTTGCATAAATCTTAAAAGGAAAATGTGCAAAAACAATACAAAAATCAAGTGATAAAGGGTCATAAAACATTACGTTTTTACTGATAACCTTACAAGGTTACCCACTTTACATGCAACTTAAAGTAATCTTTAAAAAATTGTGACAATATTTATACTGTTTACTTAGAAAATATTAGAAATATATTTAATGTGTGCTTTATAGAACTTGCATCATGAAACCCCATATAGAAAAAGTGTCATATTGTGACAACTCAGTCAAAAAGTCAGTAACAAAATATCAAAAAGCATTTAGGAATTGTGTCATGTTTAATAGCTGTTGTTTCTACAAAACAATAGTGAATATCCATCACAATGATTAACTGCCAACATGTAATTTCACAGGCCTATGAGGACTTAAAGCCATTGATGTTAAATCACTGCCTCCTAGTGGCCACCTAGGGAACATTCACACATCTTTAATACAGAAATATCAGTAAACAATGTTTAAAAACAAAGAAAGTGTATTCTGCGACGAATCTCTGAACAAATACAGGTGCTGGAAACTAAAACCATTTAAAGAGAACAAATAAAACAGAACGTAAAACAAATTCAACTACAGATTTCATCTATAGCCAGTGTAGTTTTATGCTTCTACAATAATTTGGTTTGACAACAAACAAAATGATCGTTTTGGCAACTTTGACAGACCTAAAATGTCCTCTAGAAGCAAATAAAAATAAAATTCTTTTAAAAAAAAGTTTCCCGAAATGCAACTCGAATTACATTTTACCAAGTAAAATACAATTCCTTTGTATTTAACCCGGAGCACTTAATTCACAGAAATAATAGAGCAGCTGTGAGAAAATACATCTATTGTTACATCATAAATACAGTCTGTGTGAGGAAATGAAGACACTACTTGACAGTACATTCATAGATTACAGAAAGTCATAAATAATTGCACTGTGGTGACCTCTTCTGCATCAGTAACACATTTAGAGGTGTTCGTTGAGTCCTGATTCCCTCCTCTAAATCAGTTGAGGTGAGGCCGCTCCTTTCTACAGTCCATTTGTCAGTAAACAAACTCAAACAAATCTCTCACGCTCATCAAAGTGAGTTCATGAGTGTGCGTTTTCTCCCATCACTCTCGTCGCTTCACATACAACAGCTTCTGTGGGTCGCAAGAGGTGTCCTATAGTTCATCCTGCAGGGATGTAAACAAAGAAATGCTATTACCAAAAACCATTTTCAATTAGAGCTGGGTGATTAATTTTATTTCCAATTAGGATTCTGGCTTCCAACAATTATTAAGCTCACAGCATGTGAACCAAGCTGCTCTGAACTCATATTTATTAATCTCATCTTTTACATTTATATTTTAATTGTTTTTTTTCTCCAGTAGAATTATATTTAAAGTTCAAGGAAATCCACTGTTAAATTTTTAGTGAACCGATCAGCATGTGTTTGCGCTGAGGGGAGCTTCAAAGGTTTCTACGTGTTTTTGCAACGTTAAATAATGTATCACAGACATATCTAATGAATCCTTTCATAAAATGTAGAGAGAGTGTCAAAAAGAGATTCATTGTGCAGTGTAGAGAGCTTCGTTGATTATAATGGAACTTTGTGAGATCGTGATGAGTGACAGGCGAGTGACAGCTTTTAATGACTTTTAAGGGAGTTTGTAAATGAGATATTGATTTACCACAACAGTTAAATAAACAAGAAATTCATATTAAGGGACTTGCACTGTCTGACACAACACTATTACCTGATTTTGCTTAATTTCGTCGTCAGAAATACTGCGCATCTCCATTCAAACACAGCGGTGTTTAGTTTATGAATGAACGTGCGTTTTTAAACAAATCTAGTGAGTGAATGATTAAATTTCCCATTCATAAAGACAGTCACTTGCTTTATTACTGAAAGAATCAACCGTTCGAACAAATCAAATGAATGATTCAGCAATTAAATCAGTGGCTTGCTGCCACCTACTGGCAGTTTTAGTTTAATTTTTAAAGTATCTTTTCAGTTATTTAAATCATTTAATATTTCCGTATTCGAAATTTTATATTTAAAACATTAATCCCAACATGAGTTTATGAATTTGCTTGCACGCATGCCACCTCTGAGCCTCATTAAACATGAAAATACACCTACAAGCCACTTTTGTGTTCTTCTATGCCACCTCTGTAGTACAAATTAATTTTGTTAATACTGATTTCTTGGTTACTTATTCTTATTCTACTTATTCTTGTTCTGTTGTTTTAATTAGAAATTTTAAAAGGCTTAAATATATCACAATACATTCTTTTAATAAAGTCAGAAAAATGGCATTACAAATGTAAAAACAAAATTCTCCTGTAAATCACTTTAAGGAGTCAAATATCACCTCGTAATGGGAAGGCAAATTTTTTGATCAGATTTTTTTGATTATTGATTAGAAGGTGCTCCTGAAATTTTTACAAGTGCTCCTAAAGAGAAAAGTAAGCATAGAACTCTGAATAAGTTCAATAAATGCAAGATATTTCCAAAGTCAATGAGTAATCATGTTCAAATGTGATCTCAGTATTGAAAAAAATAATTGTGGTTATGATTTTTGCCACACTTTATCTGCTCTATTTTAAATGTAAAAAAACTCAACTAGACTAAAATATCATGCATTTATTGAAGAATCCTGAAAAAAAATAAAAATTCCAAATAAACTATTGAGCTGATTCTAACATCTATAATAATATGAACCACTGTTAAACATTTTGTACCAATAATAATAATAATAATAATAATAATAATAATGATGATACAGCATCAAATCAGCATATTATAATGATTTCTGAAGGATCATGTGACGCTGAAGACTGGAGTAATAAAACAGAAAACATTTTAAATTGTAATAATACTTCACAATATTACAGTCTTAATGTCATTTTAATAAATGCTGCCTTGGTAGCATAGGAGGCCTCTTTAATAAACGTTAAAAATTGTAACTATTCTAACTTACTTTAATTTTGGTGGATTTTCCCTGTAATGCTAGCTGCTGCAGTCTCTGTCTGAGAATGTCTGCGATGACTGTGGCATCTCTGCTGTCAATATGTTCTCCACCTTGATCTCGCTAAAACAGGTTGGGACATAAAAGTATTAGAGAGAATAGGTACAGAGGAACAATATTAAGGCCAGCTGGAACAATATGATGGGCAGCACTTGAGTCGTACCCGTGTGGTTCCTATGTGGGGGTAGAATCGGACACTGGGGTAGGCCTTGATCCCGGCGTTCTGGCAGGTCTGGTAGTGTGCTTGACAGTCCACTTTCCCAGCTCGCACGGTTCCCTTCATCATCTGTAGGAGGAGGAACAGGTGACTGATGCTGCTGAATTATTCACGATCAGAGCACCTGCTCTAACTGAAGCTAGTCGAGAGCTGGTGCAAATATTCATGTGCTGCTTTTTTTTATTACGACCGCATTACAAATTGCATGTTTAATTACAAATGCACAACAATTAGGGTGAAAAGTCTAACTAAATCACACTTTTGTTTTAATGTCAGCAGTTCTGGAGCTGATGTGTACAAAATCTGAGGATCATGTGATCATGTTCTTTCATATGATTTGAGAATGATCCAGAGTGCAACAGTGCCCACCCACTTTTTCAGCAGCCTTGTGTCAGAATAAAAGTTTTTTTGGAATTTTGATCATAGACAGCATTTAAACAAAACAGCACTCCTCCAGGACCATGGTTATACATAGAAACAACACCAGACTACAAGACCGGACATAACAACACAGGTTAAATTAGACTAAACAGACTACTAGAATGTAAATAAAAACTAAAGTATGAATTGAATAACCAAGATAAGGACAGATAAGATTACGCAGATTCACAGGACTACAAAACGTGCATGTGTGCAAACAAGTACAGACTAAGTATTTTCCCCATTCATTTTTTCCACAGGGATTTTAAAGAAGCCTTAGTTAAAGCGTTAGAAGCCATAAACCAAATCAACCAACTGTGAGTTAAATCACAGCGTTACATTTATTATTGGACAAAAAGAACATAAAGCACTGCAACTGATATACACTACCAGTCAAAAGTTTTTGAGCAGTCAGATTTTAGTGTTTTTTTAAAGAAGTCTCTTCTGCTCACCAAGCCTGCATTTATTTGATCTAAAGTACAGCAAAAACAGTACAATTGTGAAATAAAATAACTGTTTTCTATTTAAATATATTTTAAAATGTAACTTATTCCTGTGAATTCAAAACTGGATTTTAAGCATCATTACTCCAGTCACATGATCTTTTAAGAAATCATTCTAATATTCTGATTTGCTGCTCAAAAACATTTATTATTGTGTTATGTTATTAATAGCATGTATTATTTATTTATTTATTATTATGTTAAAAACAGCAGAGCAGATTTTTTTTAGGTTTCTTTGATGAATAGAAAGTTTAGAAGAACAGCATTTATCTGAAACAGAAATCTTTTGTAACATTATAAATGTCTATATCATCACTTTTGATCAATTTAAAGCATTCTTGCTAAATAAAAGTATTAATTTCTATAATTTCTTTCCTCAAAAAAATATATGCTTACTCCAAGCTTTTGAATGGTATAGTGTATAATGTTACAAATGCTTTTATTTCAGATAAATGCTGATCTTTCTGTTCATCAAAGAATCCTGAAAAAAATATACTCGGCTGTTTTAAACATTTTAACATAATAATAATAATAATAATAATAATGTTTCTTGAACAGCAAATCATTATTAGAATGATTTCTGAAGAATCATGTGACACTAAAGACTGGAGTAATGATGCTGAAAATTTAGCTTTGATCACAGGAATAAATTACATTTTAAAAATATATTTAAATAAAAACAGTTATTTTCAATAGCAAAAATATTTTACATTTTTACTGTGTTTGCTGTACTTTGGATCAAATAAATGCAGGCTTGGTGAGCAAAAGAGACTTTTTTTAAAAAGTATTAAAAATCTTACTGTTCAAAAACTTTTGATTGGTAGTGTATTTTTTTTTTGTATTAATATTAGGACCAACTATTATGTAATTTTATGAGTAGGCAGGTGCATAAGTATTCTTTTGTCAGGATTTGTTTGCCACAATCCTCTAAATGGTAAGACTTCTTTGCAGAATGTAGTTTTTCCACCAGAAATTCTGCTATTTAACATTATTATTTATAGCAGACTGATGGTAAAACTGTTTGGCAGCATTGAAAAGGAAAGAAAGTATGTGATTGGCTGAAACACTGCATGTGCTCCTCTCATTGCTCCAGGTGTTAAAAGAGCATTTGCAGCTATATTTGCATTTCCTGAAGAAAATGCCAGTGCTTGCAAAGCAGCAAAAATCTTTTACGTTTAAAGTTAAGTTAGACTGCAAACACCAACTGATGTCTTCACAAATTTGTTCTGATGAAAAGTCTTACCCTGGCAAGAACTTCAAACTCAGGGGCAAATTGCTGGCATGGGCCACACCATGGGGCATAGAAATCCAATACCCAGTGATCCTTCCCTCCCAAAACCTTTCTCTTAAAGTCCTCAGGTGACAGATCCACTGAGGCACGAGGCAGAGAGCTATGAACAGAAGAGTCCAAGGGTTAGAGGGTACAAAATGCTACATAGACAGCATCCTAAAGAAATGGAACCAAAAGTGACTGATCTGTAACACTAGGTAGGTAGTTTTGACTACCTAAGATAATGGCACAACTCTCCGCTCATAAAACTAAGCTAGTTAAAAACTGGCTATACAGTGTTTGAGTGTAGTATGTATTTTTATTTTGTGCTTTTAGCCATAAGCTAAAACTACTGAAATGAGTCAAGTCTCTTGTGTGTTTTGTGTGAAGGGAGCTATCTGCATGATGCAAATACTGAAATCTATCATTAACACAGTTCAAATAGTTGGTGAATTTATGGTTACTTGGTGAGAATTATTCAGGCTTACCTCAGGGCCCAAGTCTTGAGTGAAAAGGCATCCCGGTGCCATCCGTTGTAGCTGCTGTTAACAATGAGAGAGAAACACTTAACTTGTTGAACTGGTGCGTGTAATTGTGTTTCAGTTAGAGAATGTACAAAACACGCACTGGTACTGGTCCCTGCGGTTATTATTCTGAGGAAACAGGCGGATTTCTGGGTAAGCACGCACATTCTCGCCCTGGCAGAAGGAGTGGTGTTTCTGGCAATCGACCGTTCCCACATTTACAATCCCACTCAGCATCTAGAACAGACACAGGAATAGGGTTGTCACGATCGTGACATTTTGCAAGCAATTAAGTGTCAAATGACTGCAATAAATTATTTAATTGTCTTTTTTCTCCTAAAGTATAAGCTTAAAACAGATTCACAAAGAACTTGAAAACATTTAAAGGGAACCCCGGGTATTAAAGGAGTAGTTCACTTCCAGAACAAATTTACAGATAATTTACTCACCCCCTTGTCATCCAAGATGTTCATGTCTTTCTTTCTTCAGTCGTAAAGAAATTATGTTTTTTGAGGAAAGCATTTCAGGAAAAAAAGTTACAATTTATATACTTTTTAACCTCAGACACTCATCTTGTCTAGGTCTGCATAAACTCCTGTTTTTTTTCCAGTTCAATACAGTTAGGGTAAGGTTGAAAAACTCCTATCTCATTTTCTACTCCAACTTCAAAATCATCCTACATCACTGTTTTACCTGTTTTTGTAAAGGCCGTTTGACCTTTGCATGTTCGCTTTGTAAACACTGGGTCAGTACTTCTGCTGCGACGTAGGACGATTTTGAAGTTGGAGGAGAAAATGAGTTCGGGAGTTCACGCAGACCTAGACAAGATGAGCGTTTGAGGTTAAAAAGTATATAAATTGTAAGTTTTTTTTTTTTTTTAGAAAATAACAGATTGTTTCGCTAGATAAGACTCTTGTTCACCAGCTCGGATCATTTAGAGCCCTTTGAAGCTGCATTTAAACTGCATTTTGGAAGATCAAACTCAGGGGCACCATAGAAGAGAGGAATCCTGAAATGTTTTCCTCAAAAAACAAAATTTCTTTACGACTGAAGAAAAAAAGACATGAACATCTTGGATGACAAGGGGGCAAGTACATTATCTGTAAATTTTTGTTCTAGAAGTGAACTATTCCTTAAAGACTTGTACAGCTTAATTTAATAACCACAAAACTTTGTATACAATACATTGTATAGTTAAAAATTACACATTTTTGTTTTATGCCAAAAATCATTAGGATATTACGTAAAGATTATGTTCCATGAAAATATTTTGTGAATTTCCTACAATAAATATATCAAAACTTAATTTTTGATTAGTAATATGCATTGCCAAGAACTTCATTTCTTAACAGGCTACTTTTTTTTGCACCCTCAGATTCCAGATATTTAAATAGTTGTATCTTGGTCAAATATTGTCCTATCCTAACAAACCATACATCAATGGAAAGCTTATTTAATCAGCTTCCATCATGTATAAATGCTCCTTTCAAAAAAAATTACTCTTATGACTGGTTTTGTGGTCCAGGGTCACATATGTAGTAGAAAAACCATAAAAGATCTGTTATTTTAAAAAAAATCCACATCGGCAGTAGCTCACTGAGTGTAACCATTTGACTTAATCGAAATAATGGCAGCCCCCATGGTCCAAAATATAAAATGGTGTGGATTTTTTAAATAACGTAAATCTTTTATGGGTTTTCTACTACATATTTCAGTAAGTAATAACAAGGAAAAAAGGAAATGCTTTAGCACTCGGATGGAGTGTCAGTGTCATATATGAGAGCAGATACCCGTGCCATTCTCCTCCACTCTGGCAGCAGAGCCTGGCAGGGGCCACACCACGGAGCATAGAAATCCACCATCCACGTCTCTGAGGACTTGCGTCTCTTCACCAGCTCCTGGAATGACTCTGGGGTCAAAGTCACCACCACAGGGTTCACCAGGTCCTGCAGAAGATGTAATCATCTATTACATCTAAACAGGTACATAATATGCGTATACTGTCGGGATTATGAATGAGTGTAACTAATCTGTGCCTCACCTCTATAAATTCCAGGATGCCGTCTGCGGAGTGATGGCCTTCATACTCATGGATGCTGGACTTGTTGAAGATGACAGTTGTTGGATATGCATGAATGTTGTACTGAAGAAGGGAAAGATGCAAGAAATGAGCACCAGCTCTAACCTGAACATTCATACTCTGGTAAAATCAGCTTATTTATGTACAATCAAAAGGTCTAAAATAATACTTAAGTTAAATATAAAAAGTCAAAGGCAGTGTGAGGCGGGAATATCTTTTTCTCAAAACAATGCAAGATTATTTAAGATTAATTAAGATTATTATTATTATTATTATTATTAATAATTATTTTTGCAGTTTTGCTGCTAGTGGTACAGAAGTTACACACTTTACTCATAACACATAAGTAAACATGTAAGTCAGATGCTGTGGTTTCCTGTGGCAAAGATTCAGAAGGTGTTGTGATGATTCTATAAACAGCTCTGGTAACGAAGACAGGAAGCTAATGAGGATCTGAATCCTATTAAGAATACGCTATACAGGAAACCACATTCAAATTCTAGAGATGCAGAGCATATGATGCCATCAGCTTCAAATCTGAGCCATCAAGTCAAATCAACTGTCAATTCAGCCACATACCATATTGCAGAGCCTCTCGTGCACGGTACAATCCAGTGTCCCAAACTTCAGCTGTCCGAAGAGCTGGATGGAGGCTTTTCTCAGCTCAGGGAGAAGAGCTCGACATGGCGGACACCACTGCAGAACAGAATTACCCAAAATGATTTTTAAAGAAACCACAGGTGCAAATTGTCATTTTAATTACCGTGGCAGTAATGTTTACTGTGTTTGTCTCTGTAGTTCATTTCTCACCCTCCTGAGCTTGATGAATCAACCATCGACAGAAAGTTGCCATGGCAATGTAAGTACGTGCTCAGCATAATCATTACCGTTCTAATAGAGGCTTCAGTTTAACTGAGAAAGGTTTAGATGTAAAAACTCACAGGAGCGAAGAAATCAACCAGCCAGGGCTCTTTCTCATGGCTGGGGAAGTTCTCAGGCCTCAATGTGGTGACGTGGGCATTCACACTCTCTTTTGCAAAAGCCACAACATTGTACAGGGCATCCTTACCTGCAGAGTTAACACAGAGTAAGTGGTATCAGAATGCGTTTTAGTGTTACTGCCTGACCCAAAATGTCTTTTAACCCTGATGCTGGTTTCCGACAAAGGAGAACTTTAAAAGCCATTTTTAGCCATTCAGGGTATGAAGGTCAACCACATTTGGTCAAACTTTACTTAGTGAAATTATGCATCAAATTGATCAAAACTGACAGTAAAGACATCTATAATATTACAAAAAAATCTATTTCAAATAAATGATGTTCTTTCAGTGCTTCATTGAAAATAATTGACCAGCATATCAGAATGATTTCTGGATCATGTGACACTGAAGACTGGAGGAATGATGCTGAAAATTCAGCTTTGCATGACAGAAATTAATTCATATATTAAATAGAAAATTGTTCTTTTAAATTACAATAAATTTTAAAACATTTTACTGTTTTACTGCATTTTTAATAAAATAAATAGTTTTGAGTAGAAGAAGAAAAAAAAAAAAAAAAAAAGATAATATCTTACCGACCCAAACTTTTGAATGGTAGTGAATATGATTGTCCTATTCATTAGCAAATACATTTTTACGACAGCATGAATTGTTGTGATCCCTGTTTTAAAGTATTAATAAGAATTAACATATTTAGTTTAATAATTTATGCAGAGGGTTAAGAAGTTGTTTTTGTTATTTAGATGCAGAATACCAGTCATAAATTGTACGGGTGTATTTGTACACATTGTAGAAAAAAATCATTAGGATATTAAGTAAAGATCATGTTCCACGAAGATATGTTGTAAATTTCCTACTGTTAATATATCAAAACTTAATTTTTGATTAGTAATATGCATTGCTAAGAACTTTATTTGGACAACTTTAATGGTGATTTTCTCAATATTATGACTTTTTTTTTTGCAACATCAGATTCCAGATTTTCAAATAGTTGTATCTTGACCAAATATTGTCATATCCTAACAAACCATACATCAACGGAAAGCTTTTTTATTCACCTTTCAGATTCTCCAATTGACAAATTGACCCTTGTGACTGGATTTGTTGTCTGGGGTCACATTTAGTCTTACTAGGGGTAGGTGATATGACAAGTCTTTTATCACAATATGAGTAATTTTATTTCACGGTAACAATATATATCATAACATAGTCATTTTTGCTTTAGATAAGGTCTTCATGATATCAAAATTTATGATATCATAGAAATTTCATAACTCCTGTCACCAGAGTCAAAATTACAAAAAACTAATACTAGCCTAAATTAAAAAAAAAATAAAAAAGAAGAAAAACCTCAAGCTTATTGAAGAAAAGTAAACAGTCAACGATTCAAAACAAAAAGAATAGGACACTAATTACAAGCAATAGGACAAAAAAAAAAAAAAAAAAAAAAAACTACTACACTAGAACAAATAAATAAGAAATGCTACATATATTGTATAAAGTAATCAAATGCATAAAAATACTGCATATTCTGTTCTGTGTAAATTAAATCTATATTATTTCTTATTGAAGTTACAAAAATGATTTAACTGTTCAAGGCCAATAAAGCATCAAAAATAACTTAATTCAATACTCCTGCACTCTATGAGCAGTCTTCACGTGTGCGTTCCTCTCTGACAGCTCTCAAAAATAGTCAGCACATGCATACAGCATTGCTGATTGCATTTTAATGGCTTAAAAACACGTGTAAATGGTTTTCATGACCATGTAGCACAGCAACGTCACAGGAGCCTGTAACCACGATAGAGACAATGATCCAAAATCTCTACCGGTTAACCGTGTCTACAGGTATACTGCCCACCCCCAAGTCTTACTAAAGCTCTTTTAAACTCACCATGATGAATCTCAAAATCATGAATTCCAACTCCTTTAAAAACAGCCACACAGGGCTTCTGTATATAGAGAGAAGCACACAACTCTGAATCTGCAACACAGTCCACCTTCCCCACCTGTGCAAACAGATAAACGCAATTAAGCCAACACAACAGCACCATACACCAGAAGTCATATGGCCTTTGTACTTAGTAAAACAATATTAGAAATGCAAATGTTTAACTCACTCATGTTGCTCTCAAAAAACAGGCTAAAACACTATAAAAGTACAGTAAAGCAGTCAATACAGCCTTCCAAAAGTTGTCTGAAGCCATAAGGAAACTTTGTGTCTTAAATCTTACAGCTTCAAAATACTTGGAATATTGCACACAAGTCATATAAATGTGCTTTTTGGTGATTTTTGAGCTTGATATGGTAACAAGCAGCATGACCACCCAAATTACTCTTTTTGTGTTTTGATAGAAAATCCAGCTGATGGGTTTGGAACAACATGAGGGTGAGTAAATGGAATCCTTTTTATATTTTAAGTGAACTAAAAAAAAAAAAAAAAAAAAAAATCAAAAATCAAAAACCTGTATGTGAGAGTCCTTCAGAAGAGCTTTCAGTTTTTTATGTTCATGCGATGCCAAATCATTATGTCCAAAGGAGAAACTGATGAGCCATCGGTGATGAGCCAATTTATGCTGAAATGACAAAGTCAGAAAAAAACATACATCATTAAAAATTAAGTAGGGTATCTTTCATGACATTTTCAAGCATGATTATGCCACGCAATCATATTTCATCCAGCATGTCAGTTACTGTGTAAACAGTGGTATTGCAGGTAGTGCTGGGTGCGGTACAGGACTACGCTCGGTTTAGTGCAAACAATTTTTTGTGCAGCGTTTCCTTGTTCTTAAGTTCATGATAAAATCACTTGGACTCTTACCTCAAAGCTGCTCTTTGTAAGAATCTCCAAGTCAGGCAGATGCTGCAACACTTGTGCATATATTTCTTTAGTATCCAAACTCTGGATAAACTGCAAGGTTGATAAAATCAAAATGAAAGCTCATTAAAATTGGCTAAATTTAAAAGAATAGGTCATCCCCGAAAACATTTGCAAAGAATTTACTCACCCTCAGGCCATACAAAATGTAAATGACTTCATCGGAACAAATTTGTGAAAATTAACATTACATTACTTGCTCAGCAATGGATCCTCTGCAGTGAATGGGTGCCGTCAGAATGAGAGTCCAACCAGCTGATAAAAACATTAAAATAATTCTGTAATCCACAAGACTTAAGTCCATCAATTAATCTCTTCTAAAGTGAAAAAGCTATGTGTTTGTAAGAAACAAATACACCATTAATTAACTTTAACCAAAACCAGTCACAAGTTGCACAGTTACATTTGTAGCAGTAGCCAAAAATATGGGTCAAAATGATCGATTTTTCTTTTATACCAAACATCATTAGGATATTAAGTAGAGATCATGTTTCATGATGATATTTTGTAAATTTCCTATTGTGAATATACCAAAATCTAATTTTTGATTAGTAATATGCACTGCTAAGAACTTCATTTGGACAACTTTAAAGGTGATTCTCAATATTTTGATTTTTTTGCACCCTCAGATTTCAGATTTTCAAATAGTTGTATCTCTGCCAAATATGGTCCTATCCTAACAATCAATAGAAAGCTTATTCAGCTTTTAGATGATGTATAAATCAGTTTAAAAAAATGGACCCTTACGACTGGTCACATTTGAACTTTACACCATTGCTTGTGACCAAAATACAAGTCCATAATCCATAACAAAGCTTCCTCCACTGAAAAAGTCCATTCCCTTCACATCAAAATCCAATGATATTTGTTTAGAACTGTTTTTGTAAACATGTTTAAGTTACAAATATTTCTATCCTGATTCAGACGAGATGACTTTCACTGAACAAAGCAATATTAAGGATAGAGGACTCGTATTTTAGCCAGAAGCAGCGGTTTGAAGTTTGAAGAATGAATGGTTTCAATGTCTTGATGGATTTGTTTCTTACAAACACACAGCTTTTTGCTTCACAAGATGTTAATTGTTAGACTGGAAGGGTGTGGATTACTTGTGGATTATTGTGCTGTTTTTATCAGCTGTTTGGACTCTCATTAACTGCAGAGGATCCATTGGTAAGCAAGTCATGTAATGCTCAATTTTGCCAAATCTGTTGCAATGAAGAAACAAACTCATTTACATCTTAAATAGCCAGAAGCTGAGTACATTTTCAGCTCATTTTCATTTTTAGGTGAACTATTCCTTTAAGAACTACTACAACTGGACAGGATGCATATTTATAAATAAGCTCCCTACCAACACACTGCCTTTCTGAGCAAGAGAACTTCCAGGGGGAAAGAGGGCAGTAGTGCTAGTGGTGATCTCAAAGCTGTCACACAGATCTCCCTGTTTGGAGCAATCCATCCATCCTACATTGACCAGACCATCCTGGGGTGGAGAGATTACAATGTTCATTCATGCTCACAAGACAATCTGTTTTTAAATGCTCTGTTTAAGATATGTGACACTTTGAGAATTGAAATTGGTGAAATATGATCAGCTTAATACTTACCAACATTCCAGCAAGCTTCCGCCTTGTCTGAGGTTCCAGGCAATCTGTAAATAAAAAAAGATAACATTTTAGGAAAATACAAGAGTGATAATGGGTTTGCATTTCTAACATTTAGCTTTAATAGTCGTCTCACCCCCAGTGTCTGAGCAGAAAGTTATCAACCAGCCGATTCTTTCAGCAAACGCTCGATCAATCTCTTTGAAAATGTTCCCTGAAAAAAAAAATAACAATAGTTTTACATACAATTTTCGGCATAAATCAAGGCAGTATGATGTAAAATACTTTAGAAAATGTATATTACACTTTGCTTTATTATAACAAGAATTGTGAGGAAACATAGTTAAACTTTAATGAAAATGTCAAAATGCTAAATAAATAAATAAATAGGATTAAGAATAGGATTGATTTTTAGGAACCAAATATAATTTCTTATTTTTTTCTTTTGAATTTAGGGATAAACAGTTAGTAAACACCTAATAACATTTCAGATGTTGCAAATGAATCTAAAAAGGTTTAATAAAAATTAAAACAAATATAACCCATACAGCTGGGCACAGACAATAAGTATTTCCCTTAATAAATACACCACTTTTTATTATAAATTATAGGTAACACTTTACAATAAGTTGTCATTTGTTAACATTAGTTAATGTATTAACTAACAAACGAACAATGAACAATACATTTATTACACTGTTTATTAATCTTTGTTAATATTAATTAATAAAAATATAGTTGTTCATTGTGCATGTTAGTTCACAGTGCATTACTAATGTTAACAAACACAACTTGTGATTTTAATAATGCATTAGTAAATGCTGAAATTACCATTAAGATTAATAAATACTGTAGAAGCAGTGTTCATTCTTAGTTTACATTAACCAATGTATTTAACTAATGAACCTTATTGTAAAGTGTTACCAAATTATATTATCATAATTTGAGTTAAAAATTGGACTGAAATATTAAAATTAATTTCTTATTAGTTAGTACATCCACCTTTCGCTTTAATGACAGCAGCAGTCAAGTTGCACAAACAAGTTGTATACCTTGCCATAGTTCTGTCACTTTGCTCTCCACAAACTGCATTGCAAATGTGGTGAGGCTTGATTTTGTTCTGTCGCTGTAGTATTTCTCTGGCTTCTGTTGGCATGATTACATTCATATTTTAGGTTGACTACAGATATTAAATATTTGCATACATTATGCTGATAAAGGCAGAATGTTCTTACCATTCCTGCTCTGAACACATAGAGGCTGGGGTAGCTGTTGATGCCTTTACTACGGCACAACATGCCATTATCACCACAGTTCACAGCACCGATCCGAATCACACCGTCCATTTCCTTAGCAAACTCCCGCCACTGTGGGATGCATCATATGTCAATCAAAAAACCTACAGTAAATTTTACAATCCTAACACGTGTGAATAGGAAGTGACTATGAAAAGGAGAGAACGGTAACGTACCGTGGGGGCAAGATCGTGGCAGTGCGAGCAACGTGGGAAATAGAAATTCACAAACCAGACCTCGCCAGAATTTACAGCTGCATCTACGGAAAAAAAAAAGACAAAACTGGTGTCACAACACTCCATTGAAAAAAAACAAACAAACAAAAAAAAAAAACAGGTTAGGCCAGGTTATTTAAATAGATCAGCTAAAAACAGGAGGTTGGTGGGTTTACAGACCTGACCAGAATTTTTCAGGTCATGTTTCACCCCAAATGTAAACTAAAAAAAATTCCAAATCTTATTTGGCTTTTTTTGTATTTTATATATATATATATATATATATATATATATATATATATATATATATATATATATATATATAAAAATACTGAAATAATTCCATAATAGTTCTAATAAAATAATTCCATAATAGTTCTAATATGTTTATATATATATATATATATATATATATATATATATATATATATATATATATATAACATATTAGAATTATTATGGAATTATTTTATTATTTACAGAAGCCTGACTAGAACTTTTTAGGTCATGTTTCACCCCAAATGTAAACTAAAAAAAAAAAAATAATAATGTATAAAGGAAATCGAGCCTATCATATTTGTTTTTTTTTTTGTATTTTTATTCTGCATTATTTTTAGAAATATTAAGCATATTTAAAAAAAATAAATAAATAAAAGGTTTCTCTATTTTAATGATGATAATCTAATGAAAATTGCTAATGACAAAGAAAAATAGCAAAAAATGAAACAGTAACAATTAAATTGTTTAATTGTCATAAAAACAGTGTTATAATGCTAAATAAATAAATAAATAATAATAATAATAATAATAATTATTATTATTATTATTATAAAACTTAATGCAAAATATTATTTCTTTTTGTCTTTTGATTTTGTGGTAAAATATAACCTGAACTTATTAGTGAGATTCAATCCAGCATGCAAAATACTTTTCAGTTTGTCTAGAAATCCAACATAAGTGCATAATCTACATGATTTAAGATATCACTTACCAAAGTCCCCTCTGTCTAGTGTAGTAATTTCTGGATCATCATCATAAATTCCTGTTGCAAAAACACAATTGCATGGTTTTTCTCCAGTAAAGAGACAAGCATGACACATCTTCCCACTTATTCTGTGTTGTATTGTAACGCCGTGAAATAATATCCACAAAGAACATCGAGAAAAGAATTACCAAAATCATATCTGTAATAGTTCCAGCTTTCATATCTTCCTCCTTGCTGTTCATCTTGCAGGCCCTTCTCTCCATACTTGTCGTATTTCTTTCTCAAGTCCTCATCCTTCAACACCTCGTAGGCCCGATTGATCTTCAAGAACTTCTCGTGGGCCGTTGCATCATTCTAACAAGACAATCGCAGCATTACCAGACCGTCAAAAATGAAGGAAGACACATATGTCTGGCTGGTATACCAAAATAAAACTACTCACTGGGTTTTTATCAGGATGCATTGTGAGAGCAAGCTTTTTAAAAGCCTGCCGAATCTCACGAGTACTAGCCTCCCTTGAAATACCTAGCAGCTTGTAGTAATCTTCATCGGAGGAAATGGTAACGAAAAGCCATATTGCCATGAAAGCAAACAGAAATAACTTCCTAGAAGATCTCTGATGATTCTGGAACATCTCCATCGTTGAAGGCGGTTGCTGGTGTAGATCTGAAGTGTTTCAAGAATGGAGGCTGCTTACAGGAGTGTGATGATCATCCTCAATGAAGACACCTTGTTAGTGATGACCAGAGTGAAAAAGAGAAGAGAAGAGATCTCAAATGAACACGTAAGTGTTTACAGAGGGCGGAGCTACTTTCTCATGCTTTGATGCAAGTCACATCACTCTTAGCATTTTTGTTTTTCATTAACTATCATTATTCTTATATTCATTACTTATTTCAGTTCTCACTAGGATTCTTATCACTGTAATAGCACATACTACAATACATACAGTATAAAAGCAAACCAACAAACAGTACAATGACGTACACTTTTAACAACTTAAAATATATACACTAGTAAACGTATTTTATATGTACAATGCACTTAGTTCTCACAAATATACAAATATATTAAACACAGATCACAAATATAATACATTCTTCGCACGCTGCCCTGATGTCTAAGAAGTTTTAGTAGTCTGTGTAATAAAATTAACTTAGGTTAGTTGTGCAGAGCTAAAACTGCAAATTAGTACGAGACTCGTCGGTTTAGTATAACAGCTCAGTTTATATTTACATCCAAACTTAAATGATTTGAATTCATTTTCGTTTGTTGGTGAATATTAAATGTGAGAATGCAGACACAAGCTGTTGGATCATCTGACTAATTATTGCATTCTAGTCAAAAAAAACTTTTGATTTAAATCCACAAGTGATTCACGGAGAGAAATGTAAGTAACATTATCACTTTTATTACGATACAGTGTATATATTGTCTCACCTTTTGTTAAATATTCTTCTTTACTCCTCCAGTCTCCCCTGATTCATGATCTTGTTTCCGAATCACCGGTGTCGGCAGCGGTGTGAAGCAAGCAGACAAAAGAAAACAATGAACTCCCGGAAGTACGCGGATTTTCAAAATAAAAGTGGTGAATATAACTGCATTTGTTTCTCGTGACTTTAACGTTTAAGTCATTTTAATGTTTGGGATTATTTTTCCTGACAAATATGAATTATGTCTATGTATACATTTATTTACAAGGCTAAAATTAAATTCAAAATCAAAACATTGAATCAATTGAATCATTTTAAATCAAACTTCGCAATGATTCACTGTTTCGAAGCGATTGAAACGCATTTGGTGACGCCTGCTGGTGTGAACCGTGTAAATGCAACGAAAATGAGCTCAAACACATTTTACAAGCAATTGCGAATGTTTTATTGAACGTGCAATCTATTAAATGCAATTAACAAGTCATCTAATATGTCAAAGAAGCTCAAATATAACCCTAACGAAAATTAACCATGGTTTTATTATAGTAAAATTGTAGTAACCATACAAATACCATGGTTAGAATACCAAAACCATGTTTAATTTGTAGTTACCATGGTTTAACTATAGTTATCATGTTTTTTTGGTTTTATTTGTAGTAAAACCATGGCTAATTTTCGTAAGGTAAGAGAACTTTAATTTGTTTCATTTTCATTGGTCGTTGCATATTTCTTGATCCCCGTATAGGGGGAGTGGGGTAAGTTAAGCCGGTGGGTAAATTGATCCACCCCCTGTATCTTAATAATAATAATAATAATAATAAACTTTATTTATATAGCACTTTTCATACATTTATATGTAGCTCAAAGTGCTTTACAAAGAGCAGACAAACAATAAAAAAGAACAATTAACCAGCAATAAGAACAAGCAACCGTACACTTTTACTGTCACGTGACTATGTATTTTGGAACGATGTATTTTGGTTTTTGAGAAGGTTACAACTTTGGTGTTTAACATTGTTTTAGAAACGCAAACAATTAAAATTTGAAATTTAAATTGTAATTGAAAATCTGGAATCTGAGGGTGCCAAAAAATCTAAATATTGAGAAAATTGCTTTTAAAGTTGTTCAAATGAAGTTCTTAGCAATGCATATTACTAATCAATTTTAACATATCATTTTTACTAATCAAGTTTTGATACATTTATGGTAGGAAATTTACAAAATATCTCTGTGGAACATGATCTTTACTTAATGTCCTAATGATTTTTTGGCATAAAAGAAAAAATAACTATTTTGACCCATACAATATTTTGTTGGCTATTGCTACAAATATGCCCATGCTACTTAAGACTGGTTTGTGGTACAGGGTCACATATATATTCTGATTATTTAAAATGATAGGAAACACCCTGAAATTACACCCTGAGATACTTTCATTGTACTTCTGCCTCATTTGCCTTGTCTTGAGGACCACATAAATAAAAACATGGCTCATCTTACACCACTCTCTCCTATTTTATTTTATTGTTTTGATGACTTATGTAATAATTCTGCATAATGATAAATATGGAAAATAGTAATAATAAGGAATGAAAAAGAATGTCCAAACGTTTGATTGACAGTAGTTTATTCATTTAAATGATCAAATATAGATATTCCCAGATTAATTAACCATTCATTTAAATTAAGGCACCGCGTCATTGCGAACAAAATCAAAAGCGCTTTATATTTTATGCTGATTAGTATTAAATTGTCATAAAGCAAGCTGAATAATCCCTGAGAGCATTGTATGCATACTGCAGATTAAGAACCACACCCATTTACTTCATTTAATTAATCTACTTCAATAAAGGCAATCATCTTCCATTTTTAGAAAATATTATTTGACATAGCTTGGAGATTGAGAAAGAATATATCTCCATCAGTACTACACGTACTACATGAAGAGTTTAACAATTAACAGGGCAGAGATATGCATGGTGTGACCAGCTGGATGTAAACACTCAGGCAGCTGTAAACTACCTGTGGGTCATTTAAACACCAAACTTGTTTAACTTTGTAGGCTGTGAGAGGAAGTCTATAAAATGTTACACATTCGTAAAATGTTATCTTTACGAAGCCAAAGTATATATTTTCCTCTCTTTGGGACAGTATGTGCTCAGTTGGCGTAAAAGCTTATGAGTCGTTCTGCTTCTCTGACCCCTGTGAGATACGCTCCATGGGTCGTGGTGTAGAAGTTCACATGTGTGGCCTCACCAGCAAACAACACCTGGAGGAGCTTTAAAAACAAAGAGAAAATCATTTTGTTATTAACTACATCACTGCTTGATTTTGTAAAAGGCAATCTGCTCTATCTTTTTCATTATTGCAATTTACATCAAAATATCAGTGCTATTGTTAAAACTAGATAATAAAAATATTTTTCAGTAACTGAAATAAAATATAAATGTTATCAAAAAACTTTAGTAAAATTAAAAGTATTAAAATAGAATATATACACTGCCGTTCAAAAGTTTGTGATCAGTAGGATTTTTAATGTTTTTTAAAGAAGTCTCTTATGCTCATCAATCCTGCATTTATTTGATCAAAAATACAGAAAAAAAAGTAATATTGTGAAATATTAATGCAATTTAAAATACCGGTTTTCTATTTTAATGTACTTTAAAATATAATTTATTCCTGTGATGCAAAGCTGAATTTTCAGTATCATTACTCTGGTCTTCTGTGTCACATGATTCTTCAGAAATCATTCTAATATGCTGATTTATTATCAATGTTTGGAAATGTTGGGGATGCTTCATGTTTTTTAGGAACCTGTGATATTTTTTTCAGCATTTTTTTAATAAATAAAAAGTTAAAAAGAACAGCATTTATTCAAAATAGAAATCTTTTGTACCAATATAAGTCTTTACTATCACTTTTTATCAATTTAACACTTGGTGAATAAGAGTATTAATTTCTTTCAAACAAAGAAAGAAAGAAAGAAAAAAAAAACTGATCCCAAACTTTAAACAATAGTGAATATTGTTACTAAAGATTTCTATTTTAGATAAATGCTGATCTTTTTAATGTCTAATTCATTAAAGAATCCTGAAAAAAGTATTATGGGTTCCAAAAAATATATATATATATAATATATATATATATATATATATATTATTAAACAATATTTATTTTTATTTAAAAAAAATATATATATATATATTTTAAAGTATTTTACAATAGAAAACCACTATTTTAAATTGCAATATTTCACAGTATTACTTTTTTTTCTGTATTTTTATTCAAATAAATGCAGCCTTGATGAGCATAAGAAACTTCTTTAAAAAACACATTAAAAATCTTACTGATCCCAAACTTTTGAATGGCAGTGTATATAAACAATAATATAAACATATCAAGCACTTGTACAAGTTATTAAGAGGTTACCCTCTTTCCTCTGGATTTATCTTTAGGTGGAAGAGGTGACGCTAATGCCTTGTGTGCTGCCACTCCATCAACACCATCAGGAACAAATGTGTAGGAGCCACGGACGTGAGAATCAGAACCCCATCTGGAGATCAGCATCTTTGAGACCGCCGGCACTGACCAGCCTGTGAAAGACCTGAGCAATCTTCAAAGACAACAACAGAGTTTGTTAGTCTTTTGAGATTATTACTACTATTTAGCGATAACCATATATTTGATATCAAATTATATAGCTTCCAACCTTCTTAGAATAGATTCATACCACATTTGAATAATCTACAGTATAAATGCTTCACAGATGATGAAAGGAGGGAATCTGCCCTTCTCTCCAAAACTTCATCTTATAATATTCAAGTCAGGTGATTTATCTGGCCAGGGCAGATGTTCATCCTGGTGCTTCAACTCTCCAGGTTTTATGATCTTTTTTGCATTTTAGCATTGGTATCTGTGATTGCATTTATCAGTTGCAGCTCTTTCATGGATGTGTGAAGTTCTCTGGAGTTGGTTTTTGTGGAAACAGATTTTTCATAGTGAAAATGTATTATCACTTTAATGATAATACAATAGTTCTGTTATTCAGACATAATCCTTCCTAGAGACTGACACTCCCTTAATGTATGTTTGGTTTTCACCCACTATTATTCTTCGCTGATGAAATCATGTCATTATTTTTATATGCAGTCATAAATGTAAAAACTGTTGTTCTTAATACCAAACAATTGGGCAAATGGGGCTAAGGTTACAGATGTTCCTGCTAAACAGGCTCCCATGATATGCCATTTTTTGGTAGACTGACATATCACCCATTTCACTCAGCACTTACTAATTACTGCTGAACACGCCTTACATTACAATGTATATACTATAGGATATAGACAATGAAATAATACCAGATAATTGCTATGTTTGTTTTTACACTATAGCCTACTCAATGTATATTAACTCCTAAAATAATGGAAAGATGGGTGTTCACATTATTACATATATATATATATATATATAGGGTTTGGTCAAAATTATGTGAACACCTTTCTATAATAATGCCTTAGTTTTCCTAAAATTTTGTTCACGAAAGCAGAATGCCAAGCAGGTCAAGGGGGGTGAATAATTTTGATTGCAGATATTTATATATTCACTACCAGCCAAAATAAGTCTAAAATAAGTCTCTTCTGCTCACAAAGCCTGCATTTATTTGATCCAAAGTACAGCAAAACCAGTAAAATTTTAACATATGTTTACTATTTAAAATAACTGTTTTCTATTTTTATATATTTTAAAATGTAACTGATTCCTGCGATTTCAAAGCTGAATTTTTTGCATCATTACTCCAGTCACATGATCGTTCAGAAATCATTATAATATTTTGATTTGCTGCTAAAAAAACAAAAAAAAAACATGTATTATTATGATGTTGAAAACAGCTGAGCTGAGTTCAGAAGAACAGAACTGATCTAAAATAGAAATCTTTTGTAACATTATAAATGTCTTTATCATCACTTTTGATCAATTTAAAGCAATTTAAAGTTTCTTGAACAGCAAATCAGCATATTAGAATGATTTCTGAAGGATCATGTGATCATGTGACACTGAAGACTGGAGTAATGATGCTGAAAATTCAGCTTTGCATCACAGGAATAAATCACATTTTAAAAAATATTAAAATAGAAAACAGTTATTTTAAATAGTAAAAAAATTGCATTGTTTTTGCTGTACTTTGGGTCAAATAAATGTAGGCTTAGTGACCAGAACAGAATTCTTTAAAAAACACTAAAAGTCTTACTGTTCAAAAACCTTTGACTTGTAGTAGCGTATTGGCGAGTCTATTAAACTGCAATATTTGACCATGGTAAAATGATCATATATCATTTATGTTACCATACCTCAAACAGGTATCTCCGATTTCACTGTCCTGAAGTTTCTCCATATACAGTGCTTCTCTACCGGTGATCCAGCCACAAAGAGCCGTGGGATGACGGGCCACTGTATCAAAACCGGTGATCTTCTTGAACCACGTCGCCTTCCAGGCATCTCCTTCGGACAGAGCCGTGTAAACATCTTTATCTTCGGGCCCCTCTTTCCACACCATCTGAATCCCTTCACAGTCTTCTGGCCAGAAGCGCTTCTCAAAAAACAGGAAAATTTTATCTACTATCCCAAAGCCGAGATTCTTAATGGCAGACAGCTTATTTGCGGGTAAGGCCGGTTCAAACATGGTTGCACCTTTCTCTTTGAGAATGCCCAGAGAAACGGTGACAATCACATGGTCTGCCTCAAAGCTCTGTCCATTTTCACAAACGACCTGAACCGGATACCTTTTGTCTTCACAATTGCCTTCTTTGGCCAAGTCCCATCGGATGCTCTTGACAGGTGCATTACACTTGATGGTTTCCGAAGGGACATCTTTCAGGAGAAAATCTAAGATGGCTCGATAGCCACCAGGTCCCAAAGTGTTAAAAAATCCCCCCTCTAAAGCAATGTAATTGCTAATCTGAGATGCAGACACCTCGTAAAGGCTTGAGCAAGCCTCATCTGTGCATTCGGTCCTCTTGCACCATTCAAAAACTTGCTGGCCGTCTTCTGTCGCCGCTAGAGGAGATTCACCAAAGGCATCATCCAGATAAGCACCCAGAGTTAGATCCTTGTTTTTTGGGGCAAGTTCATCATCAAAAGCTTTGTCGGTGAGCTTGCTGAAGAGCGAACTCACCTGATCTACGATCTTTTTGGGGACCGGCTTCCCATCTTCTTTGAAAAAGTAATCTCGAGAGGATACAGAACGGGGGAGGCACATGTTTCTGGATGCACAAGTTCCCTCGGATAGCAGGTTGTTCTCTTTTGCAATCTTGTACAGGGGGTTTCCTTTCTGTCCGTGGATCCAATTCGCTCCAACTTCAATGATGTTCTCGGTGAAGGGTTTAGTGGTGTTCACTCGACCACCAATTCTTTCCTTTGCCTCAAGAACCAGGACATTTTTAAATCCTGCCTTCACCAATGTAGATGCAGCGGCCAACCCTGCAAAACCTGAACCAATAATCACAACTTTAGCATCTTCTGGTCCAGAACAAGCGCTCATTTTTGCTGCTTGGTTAAGGTGTTTAGACAGAGAAAAGCTGAAAATGTAAATATAAAATATAAATGTAGCTGTAGGAGCACAGGTGCTTGCACAGGTGATAAGAGAGTAGTGCACTATGCACTAAGAGGCTCCTTTATGTAGCCAACCGGTGCTTAGAAACCTGTAAAACCTGACCTTTGTAATGCATACAATATGTCATTATTTACATAATCAGTTGGTCATAGGACATCCAATAGCAGATGGAGATTTGCATTCTATAGTAGGCTTCGCAACATGACGTTCCCTCGTTTGGCACTTTTAAGGCTGCATGATAATAAAATGTTTTGCTATCAAATGAAACTACATGAATGAACACGTTATTGTTTTTATACTTCTTCCTTGATAGTAGTGACAGTGTGAAGACAGCGACGTTAATATTTTTTTCTGCACAGCTGAACTTCAAAATAAATGTCTGTTTAGAAAATATGTATTAAAACATTACAACTAAATAAATTTAAAATAGAACACTTGGTCCAACCGCAAACAAAACAAACAAACGAACTAATAGTTAATAAAATAAACAAATAAATATACTCATATAAAATAATACTTATTGGCGTACTTTTCTTGTTTTTTATGTAATGTGCGTTCGCTGTAGTATTCATTTCTGTAGTGCTAAAGCTTTTATGAATGGGAAAACAATTAAGTACCTGAGATTTGTCACGTATGCAAATCTGCCACAGAGATCTACTTTTTAATGGAAAACTCCAAAAGCAATCCCTTTAAAAAATTCACTTTTTAAAGACTTTTTAACAAGCATAAGAAACGAGTTTTGTTCTTCTTCTTCTTTCTTTTTTAAAATTTTATTATTATTTTTTTTTAATGTCATACAGATAACGAAAATGTTTTAATAGTGAACTACGTAGTACGTACTCATGGCGTAAGATGGCGCTAGTATACTATTCTTGATCGCCTGTGCGTCCTGTGGTAAACGTGATTTCGCTCGAACTTTATTAACTGTTTATTACATTACTATATACTTAGAAAAACAATAAACTATAACATCTCCAAACAGAAAAAACAACGAAAACGTCGAATTAAAATCAAAATACACCAAACACACGACGCCACAAAACAGGAAAATGCCTATCGCCTGTAACTTTTACTTACCTCGTGAACGCCATCTAAAGTTTGCTGCAGCCATTACAACCATCTCAAGGTTGGTATTTGCACTGTTTCTCACAGATATATGTATCTATGACTCATATATTGGACATTTTTATGTATTTAGTTAGCATTTATTCGTAATCATTGTTTTTCTGTGCTTCGAGGTGTGTGAGGTAATTCTACCTGTTTAAAATGACAGTTTTTCAGATTAAACTCTTTGTGTTAACTATATCCCTGGTGAAGGAATAGCTTAAACAAGCTTAAGAAGGTTTATTGGTCTAATCTAGTCTCTCAGGCCATTCAGGCTGGTTTCGATGCTTTAAAAGAAAATAAATAAAATTTTGAAGACCAGCAAACTAGTCTAGACTTGTTTTAAGGGGCGTTTTCTTCTCCCAGCTAGAATGATAGTACACATGACTTGAACATCTGCAGATAGCTTTTCTAAATAACTAGTAGCATGCCCTCATTTGACTAGCATTCTCGAACTTTCATCTCTGTGCTATTTAAATGAAAAGTGTTTTGTAACAAGTATACTGCTGTTTTGTTAAATTGAGATGCAAATGCTTTGGCCACAGAAAAGTTTTACAATACCATACTGAATTTATGCATAAGTTAATGTATAATATTTGCATTAGTGAAGAGGCAACAAAAAATTTTCCATTACAGTGAGTCTTTTTCTGTTTATTGACTTTTCCATTAGACAGGTGGTGTGCCTCTTGTAGGCAGTAAATGATTAATACCATTGGAAATTACACATTAGATAGTCTCCAAGTTTCTTTTATAATTAATACTCAGTATACATGATTAACGTCACATAAAAATTTTTGTTGTTGAAATATATTAAAATTTATTGTAGTGCTTAAGCCACTTGCGTGTGCAGTGGCTTTTAGTCGGTGCTTGAAGGTTTCCCCTTGAGATGCATTAAGGAAAGATTACATTGGAAGTTTACCATGCAGCTTTAATACAAATCCCTGGGTAAAAAAGACAGATCTGCAAACTTCATTTTCCCATATTGCCCATATTTTCTGTTCAAAAATTATACATAATATGATTAATTCTGCTTTATAACATATGGCAATTTGAAATAAATCATTTTGCATGTGCAAAACAATACATTTAAATAGAGTAATTATATGTAAACATGAAATCTAAAAAGTCTAAAAGGAAATAATCCTGACTCTAGTGTTTTTGCATTGCACCACTAGTATCATTCATACAGTTTAGCATGACAGGAAGTCTGTTTCGTAGAACAGGGATGCATTTGTGCCCATCCTAAAACAGGCCCTTTTCTTTCTTCAGGTTCCGCTGCTTCCAGGTCGGCATATCATAGAAATCCATCCGAGAAATCCCCATGATCAGGCTAAAGTCGTCGTTTGACAGATATTCCTGCATTGAAGAAGGAGGTGTGTGTTAGTTGTATCAGTGGATAAATCTCTCAGGTCATATTTGACCCCAAAATCAAATAAGGAAATAAAGTGTGCCTATTTTAGAACTGTTAAGTCTTTTTAATTGAGAATACCTCATTTATCATCACCTTAATGCAAAAAAAGCCTAATTGTCAAAAAAAAAAAAAAAAAGGCCACAATCCAAAAAATCATAAAATATCTAATTTCTCAAAATGTCTTATTTTTTTATTATTATTTATTTATTTTAAGAAATTTCGTATTTCATTTCATATGTATCTATGAGTGTGTGTGGGTATGTAAAATGTGTGTGTGTGTGTGTGTGTGTGTGTGTAAATATATAATATACACTACCAGTCAAAAGTATTTGAACAGTAAGATTTTTAATGTTTTTAAAGACGTCTCTTCTGCTCTTTAAGCCTGCATTTATTTGATCCAAAGTACAAAAAAAAAACAGTAAATTTTTTACTGTTTAAAATAACTGTTTTCCATTTTAATATATTTTAAAATTAATTTTCCTGTGATCAAAGCTAATTTTTCAGCATTGTTACTCCAGTCTTTAGTGTCACAAGATCCTTCAGAAATCATTCTGATATGCTGATTTGCTGTTCAAGAAACAATTATTATTATTTAAAACAGTTGAGTAAATTTTTTCAGGATTCTTTGATGAAAAAAAGCTTTTGTAACATTAACCACTATTTAAAAGCTTAGAGTCAGTATTTTTTTAAATTAATACTTTTATTTAGCAGTGATGCTTTAAATTGATCAAAAGTGATGATAAAGACATATATAATGTTACATAAAATTTATATTTCAGATAAATGCTGTTCATCTGAACTTTATATTCATTAAAAAAACTGACAACATTCTACTCAGCTGTTTTCAACATAATAAATGGATTTTGAGCAGCAAATCAGAATATTAGAATAATTTCTGAAGGCTCATGTGATTGGAGTAATGATGCTATTTTTTTTTACTTGGAAATTACAGGAATAAATTACATTTTAAAATATATTCAAGTAGAAAAGAGTTATTTTGAATAGTAAAAATATTTCAAAAATCTACAGTTTTTGCTGTACTTTGGATTAAATAAATGCAGGCTTGGTGAACAGAAGAGACTTTTTAAAAAAGACATTAACAATCTTACTGTTCAAAAACTTTTGACTGGTAGTGTATATAAAATGAAAAAAGGAAAGAAATATATACAAAGATAAAGTAAAGGTTAAATAAATATGTCTGTAGATCAAGAGTTTACCTCTTTTCTTGTGGGGTCGACACCATCAGGCAGGTCTTCTGGCTGAATGTTCACCAGCTTCTCTGGAGGGAAGGTTTCCGTGATAGGGCGGGGTACATTAACCACTTGACCCACTTGAGTTGAATTGCTTGAGTTGGTTTGGTTTGAGGTTGGTTGGGTGAGATCCTGCGCAAACGACATTCTCAGTTTCAGTTGTCACTGTACATTTATGCATTTAGAATGTGCTTTTTGCCTAAAAACCTAAAGAGCATTCAAGTTATACTGTGCATTTTATCAGTTCATGCATTCCATGAACCCATGACCTTGGGCTAGGGAAATGCTACCATTTGAGGAATGAATAACCTACCACAGTAATTTCGATGAGATCAGTTGCAGTTCCAAGCTCTTTTTTGAGCTGGTCATAAGTTTTCCCACCCTAAAAGAGAAAAAAAAAACATTCATCAACTGTGCCGAAGCAATTATCATCCCGAAAGAAGCTAAACTCATGTCATCTACTTACACTCCACTTTTGTGGGTCCCAGGCTTTGAACCAGCCTGTAAAAGTGGGCGGCTCAAACCCTTGCTTCACCACTAGAATAGGCGTATCCAGGTCACGCCCCGCAGGATGGGATTTCAGATATTCTTGTGCTGTAACCACTGCGTCATGTTTCTCCTTGTCGTTGGCACCTTTGCCGATCCACAGGTACACCTGACAGAACATAGTTGTACTGTGATAGTGGTCTGGAAAGGATATGAACAACTGAGAAGAGAGAAGACCACCCCGACATTCACCTGATCCCAGATGTCCAGCAACATCACGTCATCCTCATCCAGGTCATCTTGGTTAAAGTTTGTAATCTCTGTCGCTATAAAGCGACCCGTCTGGTTGGAGCACTCAAACAACCGGGGCGTGATATTGGAGTTTTCATCCTGAAGTCTGAGAATAGAAGAAACATATAGGCTGTGTTCTAAAACTTGTGAACTATCCATGTAGACAGCATATATCCTTTGCAAAGAATGCAATGCCAAAATGCATCCCCCAATGCTAAACCCAATCCACCTTTTTCCTCAACGCGGAAGTAAGCCTATGGGTAAAACTTCAGGTTTTTATCCACTATAGGAAAATAGCAAGAAGAATAACAACGTGCAGTAAAACTGTTTGCATTACAAAGTAGTGTGCTCATAATTAAGATAATACATTAAAATAACATGGTAAGACACATGAATTTGTAATATCAAGCATAGAAACAAGCTGTTTTGTACAGGCAAAATTAGCTGGATGCGGATAAAACCGAAAGCCACACCCATAAAATGTTCAAATGGTTGCGCCAAATCTTACGGGAAGAAAAAGGTGGATTGAAATGTATCAGTTGTCTATGTCACTCTCCTGTGTTCTTCATCTGAGGAGCACTATAGAGTGCAACAGTGACCACTTTTTCTTTTTTTTTTTTTTTTCAGATGTTGGTTTTAGAAATATTTGACTTTTCCCATAGGGATTTTTTAAAAATTGTCTGTTAAAAAGGGATAGTTCACCCAAAAATTGTTTTGTTTTGTAGAATGTTGGTAACTAGACAGTTTCTGATAGTTACTGACATAAAAAAAATACTATGGAATAGGGGAAAATATCGATTTCTCAGTTATAATCAGTTCTTATTTTTGCCAAACAATTGATTAGTCTAGCTTGTTTTCAGTTAATAAACGTAGCACACCTCCCATCCAATAAATTGCAAATAGCTTTATGATTTCTTACTTTTGATATAAAACAAACTCTCGGATTTCAAATTCTGCCCATTTTATTACAGTATTTAAACAATAAATGGTGTTTTTACAGCACAAAATAAACACGAACAAACATCTGAAGGTATGTTAAAAGAAAGAGTACAACTTACTGAAATCCAATTCCTGTCTCATGTAATTGCTTAATTAGTGTTTCAAGCGCAGCAAGACGTCAGTATAACAGCTTATTAAACAATATGTCACATAAGGTCACATTTACCTCAGAAAAAACATATTCAGTGAGAATAAAAATGTTAATCAGCAAGAAAAATGAACTCTACATTTGAGCATTTTGCTAATTTTTTGCACCATGTATGTACTTTGTTTGAACTAATTTAAACAATATAATATTACAATTTAAATCACCATTTAAATATTTATATTTAAAAAAAAAAAAAAAAAACTAATTGGAGTAGAAATATAATTATATAATTGTGAAGTTAGTATTATAGTGTAATTGAGTGTAATTTATTGTAATTTATTGTGTAATTTAATTGTATACAAATCAGTTAATTTTACCTTCAATATTATCCACAAGTTTCCTGGGGGCGCTACTGTAAAAAAAGAACGTGGGTACAACTTCCGGTGAGGCGGCAGATGTAGTATACCAATGGTATTTTATGTGCTAATTAGCGAAGAGGCTAAGTGTTTTTTAGACTATTGTTTACTTTGTAAAGATGCACACCTTTATGAGAGATGTTACGTTCTTATGGACAATATATGCTTTTCGAATTTGTTTTCGAATTTTTAAATACCCAGTCATACAAGTAATATCAAGAATACAGATTATTTCAGGAAAATTAAATATATCTCATATGTGATTAATATATGTTTACATTATTCTTCTATTACCTCATATTGATATTCTTACTGGCATTTAATGGTACTGTTCAATGGGTAAATTATTTTATCAGAGTCAGAAATTAAACAAACAAACACACCGACGGTTAGGCTTTTATTTGTGCATATAACATGGATCGATCTATGAAAACTGTGGTGAATGCTTCTATCGACGGAGCTTCACAGGCTTTTGGCTGCTTTATTTTTTACTAACCACCAGATCGTGCTGTTTTCGACACTTTCGAAGCTTTGAATCTTCTCCCGAAACAGTCAGAGGAAAGTCTCGGTGCTTCACGAGGCTTCATTTGCCCCTCACTCCTGTCAACTGTTGAATAAATGAGTGTCACGTCCCGCTTGTTTACTTTGAACCGGAAGACGCGCCCACTTTTGACGCAAGGCCTCATGGGGCGTAGGAAACTTGTGGATAGTAAAATAATACCAACTGACGCTCTTGTATATTTTACAGCATTAGTTGAGAGAGTTTTTTTTTTCCTTGAAAAAATTTGCCATTTTCTGTACCTGTTTATATGTTCAAAATATTCAATATCAAATCAAACTGACAAATTGGTGGAATCAAATCATGAAATTTGTGTCAAAACCCAGTCCTACAGTGGAAGTAAATGGCCACCAGCAACTGTTTGGTTATCAACATTCACCAAAATATATATTTTTTGTCTTGGGTAAACTATCCTTTTAAAGCATTAAGTGCCATGAACCAAACCAACAAGATATGAGGTAAATCACAACATCACAACCTTTTTGTTTGAAGCAATTACTTGTATAAAGCACAAAAAGCAATAAAGGTACAAAAGCAAAGGAACAAGACAGTTAACAGTTTTAATGACATTGAAACGAAGGATAAATATCAAATTAGAGGGTGTGTATGTATATTTGAGGGTGTGTATGTATATTATACATTATATAATGTATATTATAAATCCATTGACAATCTAAGATCTATGTTTATAAGTGATTGTTAAAAATCAATTTCCCTATGGGAAAAAGGAATAGATTTTTTACTTATGGAACCTGACTGTTGCACTGTATGATTTATTATCTACAGTATATATAGTATTTCAAAATGTTTATGAAGTTATATTTGAGTTACAATGTGCAAATATTACTGTACCTTTTGCTGCTGGCATACTGCGACTTTCCCCCAAGGCTTACCCAGAAGTCAGCTGGTTCCTGACCCTCTGCAATAACGTGTTTCTCCCTCCTGGAGATGATGTCAGCCAGCGCTTTGGCCACCTCTCTCTCATCTCCACTGCAGCCCTGCACAGTAATATTTAAGGCAAGTATTTAGAAAATATGCAGAAACAACTTCTAAACTATGCCAGATACTGTCAGCATTTGAAACTACCAACCTTGCCATACCACAGGTAGCAGCATCTGTCCGCACTGAGCACAAACACATCATTGGAGTTCAGACAAGATGAGCGTGGAGGCACCTCAATGGCACGTGTGTTGAACTCATTTGTTCCATGGACCTGAAACAGTCTTATTGCCGGTTGAGGGTGGGAGGAGCCTTCTCTGGAACTTCCTTCCTGTCATTCGCAAAATAACAGAGGTGAATGCATGCACTGCAAGGCATAAAGATAAAGTGCATCACTAGCAGCACCTTACAAAATTGTTTCCAAACCACTTCTACTGCCCCTTAGTTCACAGCCCCGCCTCAATTGTTTTCAAGGCGCCACACATTTCACGTCTTTCTTGACAAGCTGTGAATAGCTTACTTTAATTGTCCTTGCAAATTAAACTTGCTTAGATGAAGGTCTTTATATCTTTAACTACCCTTAAAAGGGGCATATTAGAATTTTAAGGTACTAATATGCACACTGATTTTTATAATAAGCATCGTTTATGAAATAATTGGGGACAAAGTTGTACTTTTGAAGATACTGCCCCAATGGCAAGCTGTTGTGTTTTTTTGTTTATTTTGGGTAACTTTTTTGTTTTTAAAGAACAGAAACAAAGCAATTTTTAAAACAGGAAGTGTTTTTTTGTTTTCTGTTTCCATTGTTGCAATGAAAGACTTGCTTGTAGAGAAACAGGCTGACAGACCTACCTCGTAAACAACCATTTTGCCCTTGAAAATGGCCATTAGGTGCATAGGCTCCTTTCCCATGGGAACACGGACCTGCACCGGTTCTCCATTGTACGTCTGGTCCAGGATCACAGCCTGGTAAGCACAAGCTGTCAGCTCTGCTGTACTTGCATGGCGGCCCTAAAATGCAATCAACATTTAGAACTTAACTGAGAATGCCTTTTAAATTCCAGTTTAACTGATGACTTTAAATACAATACAATTTGAAATTTGAATTGAATTTGAATTCAAACTGCAGGATGCAGAATTAAGAAAAGTAAGAAAGTGGAATTCTAAAGAAGTTACAATTTAGAATGATTCAATGAAAACGGAAGTGACACTTACTTGCCACATATACAGAATGTAGTGTAGTTTGTTGTTGACTTCATATTTGTAAAGAATGAGGTAACAGTCCCCACCGTAGAAATGGCCGAGCCACTTCCTCTCCACGGGGACGAGCTCACTGTCCTCTATCCTCCATACCTGAGGGATGAACACACTCATGTAGTGAGTTCTGTTTCACTGAGATGAATGTAAGGCAATAAAAGGTCATTTCACTGACCTCGACTTCGCCCGTCCCATCATCCACCATTTTCTGCTGAGCAGCCAAGTCAGGTCTAGCATGCATCGAGGTGGCGTCAAACTTGATTTGCTCAACCTTGGCTACAGAAAGCAGAAATTATAACATAGTAGAGTCAGAATCATGTAGCACGAGATGGTGCACTCAAACAGGGTCTATGCTATTTTTTAAAATGTTGGCAAACGGATGTCAAGTGTTTTTTTTTTAATGTGGGTCTCACCACAGCTGGTTTTAACACAAGAACACATCCTGTATGAATGCTGCCTTTTTCTTAAATAGATGATCTTCTGCACAGTATTCTGCATAGTCATTTTAGAAGTGCTGGGAAGTGTTAAAATAACGATGCTGCTAACACTTTTCAGTAGTGTGACAATTATAAATCGTGTTTTTCTGTTCAGTGTTGTTTTTTTAGTGAGATAAGTTTTTGTTATTATTTTGAAGTTAATTTTATTTCTGTAACTTTTTTTGTTTTTTTAATTTTAGTTTCAGTTTTATTTGTTAACTATAACAGCTCTGTTGCTGATTACAAACAACTAAAAATGCATAACAGGATTGTGCATGCAGTGTAAGAAATCAATGATCAAATGTTCTCTTTTTAAATTATCCTCACTCATATATTGTGGTCAAAAGACAGCTTAATTCCAGTGAGTCATTTTGTTCATGTAAAGGAACTGATTCAAAAAGTCATTCACTAATTTAAATCCTTACTTGGCATTTTAGGCTACAGTTCATGACTATGTTTTCAGTTGTAAAAATTAGGATGTATTGTTCTTTAATCTCCTGGAGAAGCGCTTAAGTGCTTTAGTGTGAATCTTTACTTTAGTAAAACATACTCACCTATTTTTCCTGGACTGTGAGCGGTGCCCATTCCGACTGTCTGTCCCTTGTCCGTCCACTTCTGGAACAGTTGCTTGAAGACTGATGATTCTGCTCCTTCGCTTACTGTCTCTACATAGGTGGATGTAGGATATCCTTTTGCCTTTATGTAGGCCTAACACAATAAAACATGAAGTGAGATGACAAGATGTTTCTTTAACAAGTATTTGATATGTGATTGCATTAACATTTGGTGCAATTAGAAATAATGGGCCTTATTCCATAATCATTGTTGCAGAAATGGTTCAGATGTTATTTTTTTGTAATAGTAACTTAAAGACTTGACTTGTACACTCTAAAAAATGCTGGGTCATTTTTTTTTTAACCCAAATGTTGGGTTCAGCCTGTTGGGTCATTTTACTGGGTTATTTTTAATATTTTTACTCAGGTGCTGGGTAGTTTTTCTGTAACTAAGTTTTACTAAGATCATTTTTAATGCTGGGCTATTTTTTCTTCACCGAAATAAAGGTGTGTATACATTTTATTTCATTCATAAGGTGTTTACTGTGCTGTAAACTGTATTATTTTATGCAACGCAACGCCTTTTGCCTTGCATAAAATAAATGGATTTTATTCGTTATAGTACAGAGTTTCATTTAAATGTGATGTTAAAATATGTTCTCTAATGTCAGTACTGTTTGTTTATGGACAGGTTTTGGAGTCAGTCACAGCATCTTTCAGCTACGAGTGAAACGCAAGGCCGTGGTCTGAAGTTCACATTTCCCCCAGCGAACAGCAGCCCTTCACCAGCTCAGATTTTAGCGACGCACCGTCACGAGAATTAGCGCTATTTTGTTAAAAAGCGATTACAGAGAATGCTTGAATACACTAAAATTAAAATGCTACTTTTAGATGTTACATTTTTTACATGTAAAATGCTTGCTAAACGAGTTTAAATGTATTTAATATTGTGCTGTATTCACCCAAATAAATTCAATTTGTCTTGCATTTTGTCCATGTGTTCTTGCATTCTTTTGATTACTGCTGTTGCCTCTAGTAATTCTGTGTGTGTTTTTATAAGTTCCAGTCCATTTTAAGCCAGCAATATAATATTTTTTAAACAATAGCTGTCTAAAAATAAAATAACCCAGCATGTTTGGTAAAAACATTTAACCCAACCAGCTGGGCCCAAATAACCTAGCATGCGTTCTGTCCAATATTTACCCAGCACTGGGTTGCCAAATAACCCAAGTTGGTTTTTTTTCAACCCAGCATTTTTTTGAATGTAAGATCAGTTAGTTGATAATGAATTGCGATTTCATTTGCACACGTTTTGCACATAAATAGCTGGTGAATGAGGCCTCTTGTGAAAATCATACTTTGATTAGTGCTTCATTGATGTTAGCTAAGAGTCCAAACTCACCTCTGCTTTCTTCAGAGATTCTGCTCTCTCAGTTTTTGATGCCTTTTTGCCCTTCCAGATGAAGATCTTTATTCCGCCTTGATCCAGCAGATAGCAGTCCTGTCACAGGAATCAGATGTCATTTGCCATAATTTCCCTCTATTTTTTCAGCCAAGTAATTTTTGTACAATGGCAGTGTTTTTTGTTTTTTTGTTTTTTTAAAGCCTTTATAACAATAGCCATCCATCTTGTACATAAAAATAAGCATTACACACTCAGACAGCATTTGAAGAGCCTTTCATCATGCATACAACTTGCTTGCTTCCTTTCTGGGTGCCTTTTTTGTTCCACTTCTCCATTTTAAGTCATCATTTTGTCCTTTTAAAGTTAAGATTTTATTCGGTTTGCTGTTTAAATATGTTTTTGGTCAATTCATTAGTGCATGTTATTTCGTTTTTCATTATTTTTAATCAAAATACATCTGAAACAACTTTCTTTTGTCGTTAAAGTCAAGATTTTTTTTTCTTTTCAACCTATTTCCTCTTGACTATTCAGCTCCATCCTTAGCTTTGACTTTGACTTTTCACAATCCACTCAATTCCTGATTAATAAAATCAAGTTTTGCAATACGTTTTTCTCATCGAACATCCTTTATGTCTTGAAATTATGTTTAACTAAAGAAGCAGTTCAGACTGCGTTGTGAGCATGACTGTGTTTCTTTTAGTTCTGTTTTATCTTGACAGGCATTCACTATGTAAGTGTACAGATTATGCTGATGCGGACTACCTGTTATCATGGGTTAACTCTCATGGGTTATGATCCTTACTATTTCATCATGTGTGATCACTGGAATGCCCTGTGCACTTAGACATAGTGACGTTTGACAGTTTATATATATATATATATATATCACTGAAACCTTTGCTATCATGATGGCCTTTATACAGAATTGCTTTATGCTCTGCGGTATTAGTTTGGGTTGGTGGTCAGAGTTTGTCATACCTCAGTTTTCAACAGGTCTTGTGTGAGAGGTTTCACCGCCACTTCCTGCACTACAAGGTTCCCCTGAGCATCTGAAACACTTTTAATACAAGGTTGTTTTAGTTGAAGCGCATATTTTTCAACAAATGCTTGAATTTGCGTTTTAAACTATTTAACTTACTGAAAGAGTTTAATGGCAGTCTTGAGTTTCTCATCCACGATATTATCTGCGATGGCCTCTTTGATTTGTTTTCTCTCCCCCAGTACTTGAGTCATCAATTTCATTGCTTCCTCGGATGATTTCTCATCATCTCCTTCCACTACAGCCACTTGTGCTCGACCGCCCCTCTCTCGATCACGAATGTCCTTCGCTAGGTTCATTCCCTATGAAAACAAAAGCATTTAGTAAACTTACCGTGCAAATGCGCTAATATACATTGAATAGGGGTATTTTTCTATTTCAAATCAATTCTAATTGGTTACCCTTAACCTCTCCATTCGGTTACTCTTTGGTCCATTCCACTGAATAATCAGGCTCCCCAGGTCCAGTAGGAACACATCACCTTGATTAAAGCTGTTCCAGCTCATTTGCACCTGAACATAGAGGGATTGAACCTCATTATTAACACTTTTTGGGGGAACATCAGTTCACAAATAGCTCCATATCCATATTTATCTGGGATAAGAGACAAAAATGAAAATTCTGCCATAATTTACTAACCAAACCTATATTCAAACTGTATGTGTTGCTTTCTTCTGAACATAAAAGACGATATTTTGAAGAATGTGAGTGACCAAAATGTTGAAGGTCCCAATTGACTTTTATAGTATTTTATTTTTTTTTCCACACTGTGGAAGTGTCACGTGTTCTTTGTGTTCATTCTTCCTGTTTAGTTCCTGTTTGTCCATATTTGGTTTGGTTCCTGTTCTTGTTTAGTTAATTAGATTCCCTACACCTGTGTTGTTAATCATCCTTTGTATTTACACTCCTGCCTGTTCAGTTCTGTTTTGTCCTTGCTCTACACACATACACCTTTGTTTACATTTTTGTGTTGCTCAGCAGCCACTTTGTTGAATAACCGTTTCTAAGGAGCTACATTATTTGGTGGAAAAATAATGTTTTATTAATATCAGTTGACTTTATTTTACCGTGCCTAACAACACCATTAGCTGTTATAGATTTACTGTAATCCACGGCTTCTCGGGGCTTATTGCAATAAAAAATACGTATAAAGCCTTTATTAATCTTTGTTAATGTCAACTAATTTTGTTAACATATGTTAAAAAATAGAACCTTAATTGATACCTCTTTACAATATAAAATGAGTTATTCAATCATAATCACGAGACATTCAAAAATGTATATAATAGCAATTTGTTGAGTTGATAAATGAGTATTTATTAGTTGAGCAATGAGTATTTATACAGATAATATTTTTAAAATAATTTAATAACCAATAACAAGCGAGTAGGCAGAACTGACGTTTACATAACAACAAGAACAAGAGAAAAAAAATGGAGAAGGTGCCGGTAAACAGACTTTCATTTTATTGTTGTAAACAGGCATTCTCTTCCCCACTAACTTCAAAAACTGCAGTTGCGCTTCGGGCGTCCCTTTTTCGAGTCCCGGCTCGCAGACCCTTCCCGATCCCGTCCCCACTCTCTCTCTCTCTCTCTCTCTCTCTCTCTCTCTCTCTCTCCCACTTCACTTCTTGTCTAAATACTATCAAATAAAGGGCAAAAATGCCAAAAAAAATAAAACACCAGCGCAAGAGCGAGCGTCCTCTTTTCTCGACATTCATACTGTTGTAGCTTTTGTTATAGCAACAAAAGACGCCCTTGGCTGCAACGCTGCGAGATTTTATTGTATTTTTTTTTTTTTTACTAAAAAGCGCCCTTGTCAACTTTTTCTTGTCAAAAAAGATGCCAAGTGTGAACATAGCCTTAGATGTTTAAATAGCAAATGCGTTGCATGCAGAGTATCCTAAAATGTGTTTAAAATTAACATGGACTGGATGATTTTCAGTTGGGCTTAATGTGGGTAACTGTTTTTTTTGTGTAGTTGACACATGAAAAAAAAGGAGTAAAATGTTACAGGGGTTTTTCATCGCTGGTTTTCTTGTAGTGGGTTTCTGAGTTCCTCTGTGTGACTGGGGCTATTCTTACCTCGCCTGCAACCACATGCTTATTTCCCTTCACATGCAGCAGTCTGCGAATGTTGTACGTGTTCGTCTCCACTTGTTTCATTCCAGATGCGACGCCACCTTTTTTGTATCTGGAATAAAAAAGATTAACATTGTTATCAAATATAACTCATGTTTACTCACTCAGAGTTGATCACTTCTTAAAAAATGAAATGAAGAAGTCTGTTTTTGTAAACTTCCACATTTGTGACTAAGAGAAGCATCATAAAGTCATATGCTTCTTACAGATTCTTAAAATAAAGAGGCTCAGTGGTGGAAATTATGAGTAAAGGAATGTTTGTGCAGTATCTATAAACTCCCTTTGAAGATGATTTATTTATACCATAAACTAAGTGATGGCTCCTGTCAACAACGTCAGGATCATAGTAACCCCAAAAAGCAAAAAATAAAAGATTTAAAATTATGTTTTTTTATAAATTAAATGAAGGGTGATTTTTAGGAACAATATTAGACAATTTTTTACTCCACACATTCTCATTACAATGTATGGAGGCCTGTTTCCACCACTGAATAAAAAAACTCAAAATTGCAAGTTATAAAGTCAGAATAGCTGGATAAAAACTCGTAACTGCGAGAAATAAAGTCAGAATTGCAAGATAAAAATTCAAAATTGCTAGTTATAAAGTCAGAATTGTGAGATAAAAATTCAAAATTGCGACTTATAAAGTCAGAATTGCGAGATAAAACCTCAAAACTGCGAGTTATAACTCTGAATAGCTAGATAAACGCTCATAATTAAGAGAAATAAAGTCAGAATTGCAAGATAACTCACAGTTCAGATTGTTTTTGCTCGCAAATGCAAGTGTTTATCTCGCATTTCTGACTTTTCTCAGAATTGCATGAAATAAACTTGCAATGGCAAGTTATAAAGTTAGAATTGCGAGAAATAAACAAGCAATTCTGACTTTTTTTCTTAAGAATAGCATAAAATTCAAAATTGCAAGTTATAAAGTGATAATAGCGGGATAAAAACTCGTAATTGCAAGAAATAAAGTCAGAATTGTGAGTTTTTATCTTTGTTCTCGCAAATGCAAGTTTGTATCTCGCATTTCTGACTTTTTCTCAGAATGGAGATAAACTCACAATTGTGATTTCTAAAGTCAGAATTGCGAGATATTCGCTGATATGTTCTCAGAATTGAGAGTTTATATCTCACTATTTTGACTTGCAACTTAATAACTTGTAATTGCATGTTATAATGTCAGATTTGCAAGATTAAAAACTTGCAATTCTGACTTTTTTTTCGCAAATGCAAATTTGTATCTTGCATTTCTAACTTTTTCTCGCATCTCTGACTTTTTCTCAGAATGGAGATAAACTCAAAATTGCGATATACTCAATTCTGACTATTTTCTCAGTATTGCATAATAAAAACTCGCAATTGCAGGAAAATAAAAGAAATAAAAGAAATTCAGACAGTTTTTCTTGCAAATGCAAGTTTGTATCTGGCAATTCTGACTTTTTTCCTTGCAATTAAGATATAAACTCACAATTGCGAGTTTTAAAGTTTAATTCTGAGGGGGAAAAAGACTGATATGTTCTCAGAATTGTGAGTTTATATCTCACTATTTTGACTTGCAACTTAATAACTTGCAATTGCATGTTATAATGTCAGATTTGCAAGATACTCGCAATTCTGTAAAACATTCTTGTGAAAAAGGAATTGTGAGTTTGTATCTCTCAGTTCTGACTTTATTTCTCAGAATCGCAAATGCATGTCTCAGAATTGTGAGTTTAAGTCTTGGAATGCTGAGTTTTTTTTTTTCTTGCAATTGCGAGTTTATATCACGCAGTACTTGCTTTTTAACTCGCAATTGCGAGTTTATATCTCAGAATCCTAAAAAATGTCAAAATTGCATGTTTGTATCACAGTCTATAATCAGAACAACATTTAAGAATAATCAAAAGTAAAGCATGGAAACATCACAGCAAAAAGAATGTGCTTAATTGCCATGTAATTAAAATGCTAATCAGTCAGGAGATGGCTTACACGATGCCCTGTTTGAAGTATCCTTGGAAGGTGGCGCTCTCGTGGCCTTGGGTCTCACGATGCTGCACAGCAGAGCCCCCTAGGTGTTCATCCATCTGCGTGGTGTATATCGCTGCTGCTCCCTGCTCATCCTGGGAGGTTTGCTTGCCCAGCCAATAATGGATGTCATAGGTGTAGTTGTTGCTGGTCTTGTGAGTCTAAAAATTAGATGTTTTATTTAGTATTTGTCAACTTAAATGCACTTGAGCCGATTAGGACACTAAGTGTTGATACTTACGTAGAGTATTATGTAGCTGTCTCCCTCAAAAAAGTGGCCATGTGTACTAGATGGACAGGGCACAAGCTCCATATTCTGACCAGTAATTTAAAAAGAAGACTGATTAGTGATTTGCTAAAGATTTCAGTATCTTAGATGTTGAATGCACTCATTTGAAAAAGAATATCATTCCTATTTACCTCCACTCTCCATATCTGAAGTCCTGGTGTAGTTTTATTGAGGACTTTGGGAACATTGGTCTTGACATCCTGTGGCATGGTGCCAGCTTAAGTCTCAAGGAAATACCTGGAAGAGGGAGGGTTGGATATAAATGACTTGAGTTCAGTGATCCAGATTGTTTTCTTAGAACTACAAAGCATAGATATCTTGTGTATGAGCTACTCATAAATGTGTGCATGTAATTTCACTTTTCAATACACATCCACGCACAAACTAATGTTTTTTATAGCTGTTTACGCACCCCATCTTTTATCTACACTTTATTTTTCATCTGACCTTGTCGTATAAAAAAGAAAAATAGTAGAAAAACTGTTTTTTTTTTTTTTTGTCTTTAAACATTCCGGATTTGATATTACAGTACAAACTTGGAACTGAATGGAAGATTTCGGGTAAATAATGACTGTTTTATGACCAATAATGAAATCTGCTCATCCCATAAAGCTATAATATGGCTTCAGAAGACTAGTGTTTTTGTCATTTTTGGACTTTTGGAAAATGAGCAGCTTGAAACTGCATTAACTGTAACTTTAATATACTGTTTAATGATTTCTCTTCGGCTTCCTCAGGGCCGTTCAAAGACAAAAGAGGGTACTGCCTAAAAAGAAGTCAGTGCACTTCAGTTCATGCATTAGCAAACCCAGTGACAAAAGCTGCAGTTGAAGCCTTACTTACGGAAGAAAGATAGCCAGCCACCTCTGGGAAAGGAAGTGAAAGCCTTGTGTCAGATATCTGATGCAAATCTGTAGTAAAAATACTACGTGTCCATATCTAAAGCAGTTATCACTAAATGTGGCTGAGGGCGTGATCAAGCCCCACAATCCTTCACTTTATCTATTGTACCAAGAACATAGTTCAAACTACAAATAATTCTTTGCTTAAGCAATATATCTGTCTTACTTTCCATAACTGTCCTTAAAACATGATAAATTTGCTTGCAAAGGACAATGTCATGTATTATGTATTATGACATTTCAGTTTTTTTTTATTCTTCTCTTTAGGCACTTAGACTTTTTAATGCCAGTTTTTATATACATATATATATATATATAGAATTGTTTAGTTAGATCTGTGCATTAAATCTACAAGGACAAAAGCTAAATTCAAGATATATAGTAGTTTTATAAAATGCTTAAGTGCATAATTGATAGGAAAATAAAATTTAAACATCTTCCTAAAAATAAGCTTATTTTTTAAAATATGTATTTTACTATTTTTTTTTTAGTTTCTAACTCAAGATAAAATCTCTGAAAACAAGCCTATATATTATATCTTGTTTAATTGGATGTTTAAATATTTACTAAAAAACAGGCAAAAAATATGTAAAAAAAATTGTTTTGCACTGAACTGGCTATTGATTAGATGCATTTAATAACTTTTATTGCATTACTGTTCTATTTTTATTATTTATTATATAAATATTCTCTACATTTGCTCAGGTAACAGACTATTATTATGTTCTTAAGGAAGTTGTACATGGTTTATGATAGTCAGGGGACTATAAAAATTTGATTATATTGCGTTTGCTTTGTCTTTTTTGTGTGCAAACCATCCATCTGCTGCAGACTATGTGGCTAGCGAGGAATAGTGTCTCTGTTTCAAAACGATGACTTCTCATGTTGAAGTCCAGTACCAACCACAACCTCTCTATCCTCACGTCCACATCTTGGTTACACTGATTTTAAAAACTAGCCATTGCATGGTTACTATCATCCTACTATCATTTGTGATGTTGTTTTTAACAAATTAGACAGGAAGCTACTATCAAATCATGTGGGGTCATCGCACCTGAAAATAGCTCGTAGATGGAAAGTTATGACATCTTTCAGTCAATGCGACACGTTTCATTGAGGTTGTGGTTTAATTTTATATATGTGGTCATTTTTGGTAGCTTTTTCTTCTCACATGAAAATAATTTCACTAAAATCAATTTGTTTATAAGTAACCGAGCAAATAAAATATATATATATATATATATATACACGCCACGCCCTAGAGGATTATTTTCTGTTTGCATATCCCAAATTTATGAGCTTCCTTATCAATGTCTTTTTATGTTTGCTTGGTACCTTGCAGCATAGATGTTGATATGGTGTGATAATACAGATGACTCAGTCTCTCTTGTTTGATTGGATGGTTGCGTTTTATTAGGGGGTTGTATCCAGCAGATTGTGCTGACCCTTAAGTCACTGCTCACAAACCCTCTGCCCAGTGCAAAGGTTCATATTTCCTAACTAAATCCTGGAACTTATGTTGTTAGTGCAATAATGTCTTAACAGCTCCGTTCTGCTGTTACAGTTACAATGACATATTGCAAATTATCTGCCCTGCAGAATGACTACATGCAGTGTGTCAGAGCAAACAGGAAAGTGCGCAGAGTTTTTATGCAACCGCCCGGTGTTTGATCAGGCCTGACAGTGCTGTGTACATGTCTCATCTCCAACACCTTCCCTATAACCTTGATTAATATTCTTCCTATAAATAGTCCATCATGCCCGATGCAACCTTCTGTTTCAGACCAAAGCATATGTGGAGACTTATAATATACAATGTAATATAGAAAAAATAGCATAACAAAAAGGCTCTATATAAAATTGACGTGTTTGAACTTTTTTAAATTGAATAACAGCAAACAAGCTTAAAAACCAAAAAGATATTTCCAGATGCACTGTATACCAATATCAAGCGAAGGACATTTCACCTAGAAAGCCATTTTATCCTAGACACTTCAAATGAATCAGTTAATCGATTCAATATATATTATGAAATACATTTAATGTTACATAACAGATAAAAGAAAGGAATTCAGTAGCACTTTGGAGCGTGTGTTTCTTTTTTTTTTTTTTGCCACTGATTAACGAAGTGCAGTTAAGAACATTTAGGTACAACCGCTACCTGAATAAAAAATGCAGTATATTTAATTCTTATATTTCAAATAAGAAGCATTGCTGTATTATGCACTAAAATTACAAGTGGGCTATTTTCTTCTTTTACAGGGTCAACTTTTACAGTCTGCTTGGCAAATGAATCACTTTAATAAGCATCAAAGCTCAAAGCATCAAAGTCTTTTTATGCAATGGAAAGAGCAGGAGTAAGAGGAACTCACCTGCCAGAGGAAGGAAGCAGCCAGGTAAAGGTGCTGCTGGTTCACAGACAGTGGTGGAGACTGTGCAACACTCTCTCTCTCTCTGTCTACTTTACAACCCTTGTACTTTTATCTCTCTCTGTGTTCATTCACTCTGGGCCATATATGGCAAGAGCAGGTGATATGCATACAGGTGTGTCATATCTGTGGTTACAGGCATAAGTTGTATATCTCGCCCCCCTCCCCAGTAGAGCAATAGAGCGAAACAAATATGTTTGTTTACCTCTCCACCCCCAGCCCATCTGGTGCCGTGCATACTTGTCCCTTACATTTTACTTTAATTTGTTGAAATGACAGTATAGTATATGCTGAGGACCATTGATATCTCCTCCTGACCACTGAATTCCTTTTCCATTTTTCACTCTTGAATATTTAATGATTATAACAGGAAAATGATATGCACTATTTAATTTTTCATGGTTCTGTAAAATTTTCCAGCTGTGACCTTTAATGGCTTTAAAATGAAACTTTAAAATATAGATTTTTAATTTTTCGTACCCGTTACCTAATTGTTAAATATTGATTTATTTATTTAAAACATTTCTGGTCTGTCTTTAAATGTAAAAGCTTTTTTAAAATTACATTAAATTTCTAGGTATTCTAAGGAATTCCATATATTTTGCCTTTTTTATACTTGAAGACATTTTCTAAATAGCCTAGTGCAGTATGCATTTCTTTGCTTGAGAAGAATAAGACATTTTTAGAAATTCATAAATTATGCATTCCCTTTAGCTCTGCATACTGTATTTCATATCTGATCTGAAATATACGCACAAGGAGTAGGAGAGGCTCAAAAGCCAGAGGTCATATCTAACTATGAGATAATGGCAATTAGATGACATCAGATTGGATGATCATAAACCTGGTTGGTTCACCTAAAAATAAAAAATGCTGTCAGCATGTGATTGTTGTTTCAAACATGTATGATTAGATTTCTTATGCAGAACTCAAAAGTATTTTAATGAAAACACACAGTGTTTTTTTTTTTTTTTTTTTGCTCCCAGTTTACCTTCATTGTGTGATTTTAAAAACAGTTGAAACTTTCATTAAAATATTTGAGTTCTGCAGAAGAAAGAAAGTCATAAAGGTTTGGAACAACATGAGGGTGAGTATTTTTTAATTTTTAACTGAACTATCCTTTTAAACTAGAGACTTTTTGTGTCACAGACTTTTCTGAAAAGCCATTCATCTTCTAACAGCAATCCCAGAAAAAATATTTCTTCAACCAAAATAACTTTGATTTAAAGCTTAAATTCAAAGAGTGCAAAAATATGCTCTAATCTGGGCTGGAATGTATTACTGGTTAACTCTTTCACTTCTGTGGTATTACATCCAACTAACACAGGTCACTTGTCTCATAATGTTAACACATTTTTGACCCTTGAGTCTTATGCTGAAAAGCTTAAATTAAGTTTTGTAGGCAAATATAAATTACTTCTAAATGAATTTCTGTACAAAAAATGAAAAGTTCATTTTAAATGGATGTTTCGGAGCAGATAGTGAAGAAATAGCATCCCAGCATGGTTGGTTCTAGGGTTAGCGTCTAGAAATTTTCAAACAAAGTCTCTTATGCTCACCAAGATTTATTTGTGACCTTGGACCACAGAACCAATCATAATTGTCAATTTTTAGAAATTGAGATTTATACATCATCTGAAAGCTGAATAAATACGCTTTCCATTGATGTATGGTTTGTTAGGATAGGACAATACTTGGCAATATTTGAAAATCTGGAATCTGAGAGTGAAAAAAAAAATCTAAATATTGATAAAATCGCCTGTAAAGTTGTCCAAATGAAGTTTTTAGCAATGCATATCACTAATCCAAAAATTACATTTTGATATATTTACGGTAGGAAATTTGCAAAATATCTTCATGGAATGTGATCTTTACTTAATATCTTAATGATTTTTGTCATAAAAGGAAAAATCGATAATTTTGACCCATACAATGTATTTTTGGCTATTGCTACAAATATACCCGTGCTACTTATGACTGGTTTTGTGGTCCAGGGTCACATTTGATTAAAATGTATTAATATAATTTAATAATATATATTTTAAAGTTTAATTTATTCCTGCAATGTAAAGCTGAATACATTTTTGCCTCCATAATTCTATTTGTGTTTTTATAGATATTTTTAATTATAATAATAAAATGTGGAAAATTGTAATAAAAAAAATGAGTAGGTGTGTCCAAACTTTCACTGCTAGTTTATCTAAATACAAGTCCAAAGTCCAAATGCATAATTACCGAATGAAACAAGTATGTCACGACATTTTGAAAAAGTTTAAAAATACATAGGTGCACGTTATGTCAAATGTTTTCTAGTATTAAATAGTTAAAGCCTCCTTTGGCATATTCTGTCTATGCATTCTTGTAGTCTATAGCATCAATGCAGACCTAGATCTTTTCTGAGGTTTTTGGCAAGCGAAGTAGGTTACAAAACACCCGGGCACCACTGAGCTGGTCAAATCTTTTGAGAGTTAAACAGACCATCAAAAGTGGGCTGGTGATTGTTGGTGAGTTACCGCTGTTTGTCGTGCTCTGTTTGACCCTTGGCAACCAACAGTAGAGTCTTTGTGAATGACATTGTGAAGGATGCATGGGGAAACAGTGCAGATTGCACTCAAAATTGCTCTGGATTTACAAATTTATGACTTGCAAGACCCTCCCTTAACCTGCAACACACATTCCACCATAAAATGGCACCACAATAAGGGGTTGCACAAGCACTTGCAATAGATAAAGCACGAAGTTTACCTTAAATGATTTGAACTCCATCAAAAGTCTCTGAAATCAATAGCTGTTCTGTTTTTATAGTTCAAAGCGATTTTGTGCATTGCCAGGGAATATTTCCTACCTTCGTTAGGCCGTGTGTTTCTGTCCTTGGTAGCCGGGCGTTGGGCTCCGCTCCTATCTTTTCTCTTCCAGATTGTCACTAGGTGAACTTCAGCCTCCAGAATACAGCCGCTCCCCTCTCCTTCCTCGAACTCATTAACCAGGAGAGAAAGCAGTCAGCCACCAGTGCTTCAGTTCTAACTCAACCCCTTCTCTTGCATAATCCAGGACACAAGTTTAATACAGTGTTAGTTCTGCTCCATGAACCTGCTTTTGTGAATGTGTCGCTGAGTGTGGTAGGCCTCAAAGGAGGTTGGGCTTCTGTCATGCTGGGCCAGATTTAAAAAATGCCTTGACAGGTAAACCAAGGTGCGACGCCATCAAAGCAGGTCCAAATGTTTAAATAACAACATGGCTCCGTTCATCTGGTATTTTTCTGAGGGCAGATGTAAATGTCTGCTACCCAAATGAGCACCATGGGACCCAAAAATGCATAACTGGGGTTTTGGTTTGTAATTAAAGTAGGGCTGTCAGTCGATTAAAATTTTTAATCTAATTAATTAATTAACAATGTTTTGATTAATCTAATTCATCGCAAAATAAATTTGACTTTAAAAATACCCACTAAAGATATTTAAAGCTATTTTATGTTAAATGAGAAAGTATCAGGTAGACATTACTAAGGACTATAGAATACCCAAGACTTGTCACTTGTATAGTTTTGAATGGGGAAAGATGCAACGCTTATTATGGCCGCGAAGCCACGCCTTCTTAATGAAAGAGCCAATCGTTGACTAGTTAAGTCAGCGCTTCACTGCAGCTGCCGTTAGAAGTCCCGGTTGCTATGGAAACAGTCAAATAATTTATTTGATTCAACACAGAATTTTATTACACATAAACATTTAAGCTGCAGTGGCCTAACGGAACATCAAAGAAGGTGATTTGAGAAAGATCAGTGTTTTTTGTTCATACAATGAAAGTCAAACAGCTTTGTTACCAACAGTCTTCAAAATACCTTTTTTCATGTTCCACAAAAGAATAGTTTGAAATGACATAAGGGTGAGTAAATGAAGACAGAATTATTATTATTTTTTAATGAAATGATACTCTAAATAAGAGACTAAATCTGCTGGCAGGTGGCGGTAAATGTATTTATGAGTCATTCACTCATTCGATTAAATTTGTTTTTGATTAAAAAAAGTAGATGGCTCTCTTTATGGGCCTTTGAATCATTGATTCACATGATTCGTTCAAAATGCGGATTCATTCAGAAACTAAACACCACTGTGTTGTTCGGAGACACGCAACAATTTTGCAATGGCTTCAAAGGTAATATGTTCTCTGTAAAATTGAGCAAAAACATATAATATTGTTTAAATTATAACAATATCAACTTCTTATTTACTGAACTGTTGTATAAAATCACATTTAAGCTCGCGATCGGGACAAAATCAGCACTTGTGTCATATTGCTCTTGCTGCCCATGTGATATGGTGTGACATGTGATATTTAAATATGAGACAAAACACATATAGATTCATTTTTTGCACCAATATCTTGAATTTTAGGGCATAACTGCATTTGTCAACAGTCAACTATATGAAATATAAGATGACGTACAGGTCTGGGGGCGGCGCCAGCGTGTTAACTGCATTAAAATATTTTAATTGTGTTATTTTTTTCATAACTAATTAAGTTAACGCGTTAAACTGACAGCCCTAAATTAGAGAAAAAAAATGCTTATTTTTAAATATCAATAATTACTGGTATTATCTCATTTATTGTAATATCTTGAATATTATTATTTTTTTAAGGTTAGGGTCTGTAAGAGTTTTTAATGTTTTTCAAAGTCTCTTATGCGCACCAAGACTTATTTGAATAAACTATTTAATATATTTTCAGAAATCATTATATGCTAAAGAAACATTTCCAGATATTTTCAGCATTAAAAATGGTTGTGCTGCTTAATATTTCAGTGGAGACCATGATACATTTTTGTTAGGATTCTTTAATGAATAAAAATGTCAAAGGAACGGCATTTATTTAAAAATAGAAATCTTTTGTAATATCACAAATTTCTTTACTGTCACTTTTGATCAATTTAATTCAACCTCACTGAATAGAAGTATTAATTTCTTTAAGGAAATCTAACTGAACGTTAGTGGATGTGTTTTTTTTTTTTTTGTTTGTTTTTTTTACGTGCAAGCATTGTAGTCATTAATTATTTAGTTGGTTTTGTCTAAAACTTTATTTTTGTTTATTTATTTATTCATTTTTCTTTTTAGAGAAATAACATAATGGGACCTTGGAAGCTAGTCTGAAGCAATAAGATGTAACTTCGAAGAAATACTCAAAATGTGCTTAGGTACTCAAAATGACTTTCCGTTATAAAAATGTTACAATTTTAAAAATATAAAATCCATTTATTCTGTATCTTGCATTTATTTTCCCATCTCTTATTTTAAATTTCTGAATTTTAGAAATCAAAATAGAATCTTTTTTTACTATTTATAGTTTTAAAATGGCTTTCTGCCATCCGAGAACTAAATGCACAGCCCAAATTCATAAAATCACAAGGCAGTTACTGCAAATTACAGTTGTAATTCTGAGTTTATTATTACAGAGCATTATACAAACACAAATGTTGTATAACGTGTTGGATGTTATGAACATTGAAAGACTTATAGGTTGGTTACAATGCAAAGCTAAGCAAATGTTCAGGTTACAAATCTATTATCTTTTATAATGTGGATAGCCAATGTATATGTTTAGCACTCTTGTTTCATGATTTGGAACCTGTGAAATGCAGTACAGGGGCATTGCATAGTGATCTCAGTTTTCAAATATTTGCATCTGGACAGCATTTGCATTGAAACATACAGTATCATTGTATTATTACAAATACACAACTTAATGGTGCGTTCACATCAGACGTGAATGAAGCGTTAAGCGCGAGTGATTTACATGTTAAAGGAACACTCCACTTTTTTTTTGCTAATAGCTTAGCATCTCACTCGATACTAACGGTTGAATCTGATTCAATGATCTATGCTAAGCTATTAGCAAAAAAAGTGGAGTGTTCCTTTAAGTCAATGCAGAGACGCGATAGACATTCCTGCGGCGCGATTCGCGTGAATTGAGCGTTTTGGGCATTTGACGTGTGTTCATGTGATTCGCACAAGTTGAAAAATCTGAACTTTGGCGAATATTCGAGCCGCGTTAACCAATCAGGAGCTTGCTCTAGTAGTGATGGCAATACGAGCGAAAGCAGAAATCCCAAACAACAATGGAGGACAAAATCAGCATCTCTGTATGTGGACACCCAGGGCTGTATGATACATCTTCATACTTTTATAGAAACAGGAATAAAAAGAATCTTGCTTGGAAGAAAGTGAGTGAGGAGGTCGGACAATCTGGTAAGTTGTAAAACATGCTCTTTACTCAATTTGGACTATATACATATTGAGACTACAAGCTAGCTAAAGCCTTTGAAGGATCTGATGGACCCAGACATGGCGCCGAACATTTTTCAGCCTTCCATAGCACATAAAGCGCAGCTACCCTCTCAACAAAATCCATGTCCATGCCTTCCTGGCAGAAGCGGCTCCCATGACGCGAAATCGCGTCTGTTGTGAAGTAAACTCAGCGTCCAACTACGCGCGAATAGCGCGATTTATTCTCGCAATTCGCGTCTGGTGTGAACGCACTATTAGAGACAGAAATATTTATGGCAGTTGAATTGCCAAATCCTTTGCAAGAGTGACTCCACACATGCAACTCACGCATGCAACTCTTTAAATGCCTAAATTCAAAGCTCAACAAGTATAAAATTAGATTTGTGTATACAAAATTAAAAGATTAAAAAAAGTTAAAGCCGCTTTATTTTATTGCGCGATCATGCATCAGACCCATAGTTTCATTCATACACATCCAGTCTGTGGTTCATGCGTTCAGAACCAACAAGTTTTCTCACTAATCTCCAGAAAATGTTGGGTTTTGAACTGTGGTCGTAGCATTCTGGAATAATGGGTTGGTACCCTGTAGAAGGAGAAGAAACGTAATCTGCTTAATGAAAATTCATGCATGAATACTGAACATTTTTAGGCAGTCTGACTAAATATGAAGGGTAGGGATATTATGTACTGTATAAAAAAAAAAACAGAACTTACAGATGTTTTTTCATGTTTTCTGTCTTTTTCAAATCTCCTCCATTCTCTAAGGTCGCTTGCATACAGAACTCCCTTGACGATGAGGAGGATCAGGAGACCAATCAATGCCACAGCTGCTAGAGATCCTCCTACGATGGCTGCTATGTTTGGCCCCTCAGGACATTCTAACACAAGAAACAAAAAGGTTGAAAGCTTGATGCCTTTTAAAACTTAACATTTGTCCAAAAATAATGATTCTACCATTATTTACTCACCCTCATGTTGTTGCAAAACCCCCTGTACTGTTATTTATGTTGCCTTGGCCCAAAAGGGATGGAAATCATTACAAAAAAAAGCCCATATGACTACTTTTGAAGCTTTTTGTCACTATAAACTGCTGTATTGTTGTATAGAAAAGAAATACAGTTTAAGTCAAAAGTTTACATATATTACAGAATCTGCAAAATGTTAATTATTTTACCAAAATAAGAAGGATAATACAAAATGCATGTTATTTTTTTATTTAGTACTGAACTGAATAAGATATTGCACATAAAAGACATACATATAGTTAATAATAATAATAATAATAATAGTTGCATTTATAAAAATGACCCGATTCAAAAGTTTAAATACACTTGATTTTTAATACTGTTGTTACCTGAATGAACCACAGCTGTGTGTTTTTTGTCTAATGATAGCTGTTTATGAGTCCCTTGTTTGTCCTGAACAGTTGAACTGTCCCAAAAATTCCTTTTTTTTTTTTTTTTTTTTTTTAGCATTTTTGTGTATTTGAACCCTTTCCAACAATGATTGTATGATTTTGATTCTGATATTTCTGAAGGAAAAACAATGCATTAAGAGCCGGGGGGTGAAAACTTTTTAAATTTAAAGATCATGGTAAATTTAACTTATTTTGTCTTCTTGGAAACATGTAAGTGTCTTCTATAGCTTCTAAAGGGCAGTACTAAATAAAAAAAAAAAAAAAGATATTTAGGCAAACACATCTCTTATTCTGTTCAAAAGTTTTCACCCCTGGCTCTTAATGAATCGTTTTTCCTTCTGAAGCATCAGTGAGCGTTTGAACCTTTTATAATAGTTGCACAGGAGTCCCTCAGTTGTCCTCAGTGTGAAAAGTGTGGATCTCAAGATCAAACAGGCATAGCTGGAAAGGGTTCAAATACACAAAAATGCAGAAAAGTCAAAGAATTTGTGGGAACTGAAGGAATTTTCTGAAGAACAGTGGACAGTTTAACTGTTCAGGACAAACAAGGGACTCACGAACAACTGTCACAAAAAAAAAAAAAAAAAAAAACACTCACAGGAAATATCTTACTCAGGTCAGTACTAAATTAGCAATAACATGCATTTTGTATGACCCTTCTTAGTTTGGTAAAATAATTAACATTTTGCAGATTCTGCAAGGTGTATGTAAACCTTTGACTTCAGCTGTATAAAGATAGTAAAGATTCTACAGAAAATTTTCTTCTGTGTTCCAGACAAAAAAAAATAACAGCAGGGTTCAGAATGACATGAGGGTGAACAATGACAGAACCCAAGCAACTAGTACATGTTTTAGATCTCAGATATTGTGTCTGGGTCTACCTCTGTCTTTGAGGACATTGACAATGTACTTGTCAAATCCAAGCTGTTCCGTCATTGTAAATATCATCCAGCAGCCCTCTTTATCTTTGACTCGACAGTCTCTCTTGATCAATTTTTCAAACACTTGATGCTCCAGGTGTTTACAGGCTACAGAGCAGTTCTTCTCAAACGGACCGGACCCAAAGGCCAAACATTCAACACAACTCCTGCAACAGGTCAAAAATGTTTTAGTAATTTTTAAATACATATAAAAAAATAAAACATTTCATTTAACATATATAATTTTATTTTTTAAATATATATATAATAGAGATATGCTATTTACACTAAGTGCAAACAGCGATATATTATAATTACACTATGTAAAAATAGCAGTATTTTCTGAAAGATATGTGCACCTCAGTCGTGTAGTACATTTTAAAACAGTATGCAGTAGTAATGTATTGAGTGTAAATGATCATTTTTATCAAAATTATTAAATGGATCTTCTAATATTTCCTTCGTTTTGTATAAATATACAAATAAATAAAAAAATAAATGATATACAAATAAATGCCTTTATGATCTGATATGTGATGTGAAAAAGGAGAAGAACAAGTTTAGAACAAATGGCAGATTCGAACTCCGGTTGATTGCATCAAAAGGTTATTGCTATCCATTTTCTTAAAACCTAATTAATAAAGTTAGAAAATATCCTAATTTATATAACTGAGATATAACTTGCTCATTCTCTGATTCATGTGATTTCTGTGGCCAAGTTAGTAGTGCTCTGAGTGGGCTTACAAAATGAATGAAAAATGTCTATTTTTTTGTTATATTAACAATAGTTGTTAATAGCTTTGTAGAGCTTAGGGTGAATTGTTTTGAGGTTACCTTACCCGGATTTCTGACACGGAGGTTGGCAAGTAGGACACGTTTTGCAGTAGGGCCCCTTGTATCCTTTCTCACATTCACACTGGTTACATACACATTTCCCACGGCCGTAACAGACACTTTTATCGATCTTGCAAGCCTCATCGGATTTTGCGCAGTGGCACGCTGTGCCCTCGTAGCCTTGATCACACTCGCATTTACCACATTTGCATTTGCCATGACCTGTAAAATGAAGTCACATTGCACCTAAGAACTGATTTTAAAAAATAAACTATAAAGCACATGTTAAATATGAGCTTTTCTACACAAATCACCTGCACACTGTTTATTGTCATATTTTTCACAGTGCTCGTCGTCGCATTCACAGAATTCGCCATAGAAATTGCCACCGGAATCCGTATTATGGCACTGACACCGTCCGCACAGACAATCTCCTTTGCCTTCGCATTCGGTCCCGTTGTCCTTCCGGCACTGCGCTTTCAACGACGCCTCGTCCTTTTGACCTAGTCTGCACTCACAGCGCTGTCCTAAGAAACCCTGATTACAGCTGTGGACATGGGGAATTTGCTTATGTCACTACATGTACATACAAAATATTAGAATAATTTTTAAATAGATAGTAAAATCTAGAACATCTCATTTAATGTACACATTTTTTTTTCGATTGCACTGATACATTTTTATATACAAAAGTTTTTGAACAGTAAGTCTCTTCTGCACACTTGAGCCTGCATTTATTTGATAGAAAGTAGTGCAAAAACAGGACAGTTTATACTATTTAAAATATTTTTACTATTTAAAATGACTGCTTTCTATTTTAATATATTTTTTTCACAATATTATTGCGTTTGCTGTATTTTGGATCAAATAAATGCAGGCTTGGTGAGCAGAAGAGGCGTCTTTAAAAAACATGAGAAATCTTCCTATTCAAAACAAAAGTTAGTGTTTTTAAGCATTTTACATTTATTTCAACATAATAACTCAAGGCAGTAACTTTGGAATTTTTTGGATCATCAGTCATCAAAGCTTGGTAAATATTGGTCACAGACTTACTTTAAATTTCACCAAGCTGATTACTCAATAAAAACTCCCAAAGATGATGTTTTCGTGTCATTTTAAGTCTTATTTTGATGTAACAAAGTGGTTATATATATATATATATATATATATATATATATATATATATATATATATATATATATATATATAAAAGTGTATGAGTTGTTTACTTAACTTTTTTTTTAATTAGTCTTCTCATTAACGGCAGTATATTGTTCATTCAAACTGATTCGTGAACGCATACGAACCCGAGGTGGGATTTATTCCCTGAACCAATCAAAGCCGAACATAACCAGTCATATCCAGTCATGAGGCATTGCCTCCTCTCATGTGACTTTACCCCATTTATTCTCAGTTACGCCCAAACAGACTCTGTAGGAGGGATCTGTTAAAACTAGAAGCGAGAAAAACGCAGACTCCCGCTGTAACTTTGCCTTCTGGTGTCACTGTTAGACAATGTTTTTTGGAAAACATTGTCATATTTTGTAATACTGGCACTGTTTTATTTTTGTACTACAATATTTTTTCCCATTCAATATTTGAGGAGATACTGCCTCCCCTGCAATGCCCCAATAAGTGTTTTCTTCTAGTTCACTGTTAAGATAATATGATTCACCATGGAGACTAAATAGATTAAAGAAATGAATCAATTTATTGAATAAACAGTATTATTCTTTATTTTTAGTTATGTATTTTATATTTTGTATGATTCACCCAGGGAATCTGGCATTTTAAAGGAACACTCCACTTTTTTTGACAATAGGTTCATTTTCCAACTCCCCTAGAGTTATACAGATGTGTTTTACCGTTTTTGAATCCATTCAGCCGATCGCCGGGTCTGGCGGTAGCACTTTTAGCATAGCTTAGCATAAATCATTGAATCCGATCAGACCATTAGCATCTCACTATAAAATGACTAAAGAGTTTCGATATTTTTCCTATTTAAAACTTGACTCTTCTGTAGTTGCATCGTGTACTAAGACTGGCGGAAAATGAAAAGTTGCGATTTTTCTAGGCTCAAATGGCTAGGAACTATACTCTCATTCCGGCGTAACAATCAAGGAACCTTGCTGCCGTACCATGGGTCAACTCTGCCGGCTGCAACTCTGCATCTACACAAACTTAGTGCCGGTCACTTTCAGGCGCTGTGTAATATCATTGCGCCTGCTGCACCCATGGTACGGCAGCAAAATTCCTTGATTGTTACGCTGGAATGAGAGTATAGTTCCTAGCCATAATCGACCTATAAAATCGCAACTTTTCATTTTCCGCCAGTCTTAGTACACGATGCAACTACAGAAGAGACAAGTTTTAAATAGGAAAAATATCGAAACTCTTTAGTCATTTTATAGTGAGATGCTAATGGTCTAATTGGATTCAATGATTTATGCTAAGCTATGCTAAAAGTGCTACCGCCAGACCCGACGATCAGCTAAATGGATTCAAAAACTGTAAAACACATCTGTATAACTCTAGTGGAGTTGGAAAATGAGCCTATTTAAAAAAAAGTGGAGTGTTCCTTTAAGTCAGTAAAAAAAAAAGTAAAAATGACAGCAATTAGAGTAATTGATGTTTTTCTGTTACCTGCAGCCACCACAGACAACGTTACCATTCCACCCACAGTGAGGATGAGGATTATTGTTATCATCACATTCACACTCGCATCGAGTCGCAATGTTCACCTTCAGCTTTTCATTAAAGCCCAATGGCCCGATGAGGAAGCTCTGACCGGTAATACATTTCTCTACTGTTACTGTCACCTTAAAAATCACCTGAAAGAATTATGGAAAGAAGTAAGGTTATTTGCACAGTGTAAAGTCATTTAATATTGCATTTGCTAAATCTGCTAAAATGAAAAGCCGAGATTTGCATCTGCACTTGATCTTACTCACCTCCTTACCAATGTTCACATTATCACATTTCCCCCTGTCACTGGGTTTTTCTCCACCTTTACAGTTTGATGTGTATTTCACAGTTATGAAGCTTGGGAGGGCGTCATGAGCCATGATCACTTCAGAGGTCAAGTTCTGTTCAAACCCATAAGGCATCAATAAGGGTGTTAAACAGAAAAGCTGTCATGTCGCAAAGTGGAAATGCCATGCACTCACATTGTATGCCTCCACAATTAGTTTGACAACGTTGCTCGAGTCTTCAGAGAGCACTCCTACTGCAGATTTAGGGATCAGTTTGCTCAGCTCCTGTTAAGGAAGTATGTCAAGTACACCATAATACTTCAACTACTAAGAATACTAATGTGAATTGTGTGTAAAAGGTATAGTTTTGTAAACAATACATCAAACATAACTACAGACATAATGATTGTGAAACAGGTTTCCCTGTCCGGGGCACTCAACCTATGATAATCATAGCTTTTTTACAGATCATTTATTTGCTTATTTTAGCTAAGCGTGTTTTACTTACTGTGTACACAGTTTCCATTTTTTTGGTGACTGCAAAAATTGGTTGAATGTTTTGCTCCTCCAGCTTGCGAGCAATTTGTCCAACAGATGGGTAGTCCTGAAAACATAGATTGTATTATAGTTTTGATATTTTTACATGATGTGTTATCATGGTACTGACAGCATCTAATACATAAACCCTTTTGTATATGTGCAACTTCAGAGGCATACAAATGTTAAGAAATTCCTCAAGCCTTTAAGATGTTGAATTATAAATTACATTATTTAAATATATGACCATATACAATTTTACTATTCATTTGAAATTTTTTTTTATTTTTAATCTTTAATTAAGTATATTTTTCAGTATATTTTAACCCTTTTTAAAAATGACTGTATGCTTTTAAGATCCATCTTTTCACATTGAGGACAACTGAGGGACTCATATGCAACTATTACAGAAGGTTCAAATGCTCAATAAGAGCCAGGAGTGTAAACTTTTGAATAGAATGAAGATGCTAACTGATGCTTCAGAAGGAAACACAATGCATTAACTTTTTGAATTTGAAGGTCAGGGTAAATTTAACTTATTTTGTCTTCTGGGAAATATGTAAGTATCTTCTGTAGCTTCTAAAGGGCAGTACTAAATGAACCAAAAAATCTGCTATTTAGGCAAAATGAGAAAAATGTACACCTCTTCATTCTGTTCAAAAGTTGACATCCCTCAGTTGTCCTCAGTGTGAAAAGATGGATCATACAGTCATTGTTAAAAAGGGTTCAAATACAAAAAAATGCTGAAAAACCAAAGAATTTGTGGGACCTGAAGGATTTTTCTGTTCAGGACAAACAATAGACTCATTTACAACTATCACTAAACAAAAAAAAAAAAAAAAACATTCAGGTAACAACAAACTTTTGAACAGGGTCATTTTTATAAATTCAACTTTTCCAATTTTTTTTCTTTTGTGGACTATATGTAAACATCTTTTATTTGTAATATCTTATTCAGATCAGTACTAAATTAAAAAAAATAACATGCATTTTGTATAATCCCTCTCATTTTGGTCAAATAAAAAATATTATATGTTAAAAAAATATTATATATTATATAAGATAAAAATATTCAAAACAATTGATATATAACACATGAATATAAAGTGTTAAATCATACCCAGAGGTTGCTCTTGCTGTATTTGTTGTTGACCAGCTGACAGGTTTCTTGGTTTGGTTCAAGAATTGCAGCCAGTTTTCCATCACCTGCCATGTGGAAGCCGTCATCAGTGGCCAACACCAGCAGCCGAGTGCTGTTTCCCCAACCAATATCCTTCTGCATGGGTAACACATTTTGCTTTGTATTTACTACATGATAAAGAACATTATGTAGATCAGGCCAGGCTTAATCAGAATCAGGCTTGTTTTGGAATGGCCTTTTTTACTGCTTGATTAATAGAAGCATCATTGCACAAAGCCTCATGTGTTTGACGTCTCCTAATTTGGACCCAAAATAGCTTGGCCTAAATATTAAGTCTGCTTTTTAAAACAAAGAAAAGGAGGATAGCTAGTTTGCAAAATCAGTGGCAAACTCTTTATATTCGTGCAGTCTGTGCACGTCAAAAGATTAAATCTGACTGGAAGCTTGTGACATATAAATGCGCAAATCAACATGATCACTTCATTTAGCATTCATGTAAAGACTATGTTTGGATTCATCATTCGGCACAAACTGTCCATGTAAACTTATGAATGTAGTGTGAAGCACATATAAGTCTCACCACGCATACTGCAACTTGCATGATGGCATCCAGGCTTCCCTCTGGAGGGTCTAGGTTTCCGGATATATGCTGCTGGGCTACCATTTTTTTGAACCTGTCCCCATCTGTTGTCAGTGGAAGCACATGCTGAAAGCCAAATGCTGGCTGACACGGTTCTTTTTTATCTGAGCACGGCCGTTGGAGCTTCGCTTCATTGGTGTCGGTGTATGGAAGAAGTGTTTTGTCGACAAACGAACCAAAGCCTGCATCAGGAAGATTGGTTCATGAAGCCATTGCCATAATCTTTCAACTCTGAAATATGTATAATATTATAATATGTATTTAGATTGATATATGTAAACACTCTTACCTATCCTGGCATGGCCGGTGATTTTATCGAGCTCAGAAAGTAAACTATTTCCCAGGTTTTTTACATTCTCCAAATCATCTTTCATGGAGTATGAGAGATCCATTAGGTAGTAGAGATCTACTGGATAGCCTTCTGCTCTTTTAAAATGTAGATCAAAAGTGTAGGGCATCCCTGAGGAAAACACTTTCAGTTACTCTGTTCTCTGAAACTCAGGTTTAAACTTACAATAAAAAGGAGAGTGGTTTTGGTTGTGATATACAGCAGATTTGTGAGAATGTAACATACCTGGTCTAAGATCCAGTCGTATTTCTTGTGGTTGGATTTGCACTGGATATGCACCTGCAGTCAGAGGCTTGTTTGAAATTCTTTCATGATTGTTGTTAGGATTTATTATGCTATTGGCTGAACATCCTCTTTTTTGAAGTGCAGCAACTGTGTCACAACGTACTGCTTCCTGCTCCCCAGTCTTGGTGAAATTCTGTGGTTTAAATTGGACATAGAGCATGATGTGATGTACCAGTCAATATATCTTTCTTTATTTGAAAAAACCTGAGAATTGGACAAACCAATATTGGATATTCCAATTCGGCACTGAAATATTAGAGATCATATAGATGACATTAAGTAGTGAAACTGTAAGCGCCACAATGACACTTTGAGAGTTTTTTTTGCAGTGAAATTGCATTTGAAGGTTATTAGTTGATATTTTCAGTGCTTGTGAAGAAGTATTGATAATTTTTATTAACTAATCAATTATCATCAGTTGTTACTTGTGAATTGTGCCATATTTATAATTTTTTCATCATAGGCTCATTGGAAATATGTGCCTATATACATTTCTGCAAAACTGAAAAACTATATGTATGAACCACTACAGTTTCCAGTGGAAAAAAATAACATTAGAGGCAGTAAGACTCCAACAACTTTTATTTGTTTAATTCCACACCAAGTATGAATTATAGGTACAGAGTTTTGATTAATAAAGCCTAATTTTCACACAATTACTTGCCGAATATTATGTCACGACTTCGAAACAATTTTAACATCCTGTGCGGTTTGAAAAAACTGATACTTTTTCAACATTGTCGTCACATATACAGCTTCATATATGCATGAGTTTACTAATTCAGTATGTTTGCTCGGTAGCTCACATGATACGGCATTGAACTTGAGAGATGAAGAGCTCCGGTACAAACCCTGTGAAATTAACAGCTCAAATACGCATAAGGAAGTTAAAAAAGCACGGCTGCATCAAAAAATGCATTTTTATATCGCTTTTGCATTTGTTAACACAATCAAGTATGTTTTGGGTTGAGTTTGGTGTAAACGTTAGAGCATTAACCTTTAGCGACACTACAATACGTACCACAAGCAGTGTAAAAAAATTTAATAAAAACGTGCCATGGTCACGTATTGAACGAGTATTTTAGCACCGCTCTTTGGACATTTCACTTTGAAACTGCTGCGAAACGTGCAGTAAGGCACGTAATTACGGTGTTGCAGAAATGTATATAGAGGCACGTATTTTCATGAGCCTGGGTTGAATTTTTTCTATGCTAGTGGTGTATTTTCTGAAAAACATGCACCTAAACAGCATGTAAAAACTAACCGGCCACTTAAAATATCATCTGAATGATCAGTCAGAATAAGTTGCAAAGTAGGCCAGACTTTATGCTGCATGTCAATTCCTGGCTATTGAAACTACTTTATATCGTATTAGCATGGACTGAGTTCAGACAGTCAGATGTTTTCTGAAGGCCAATTAATGGGTGTTTCACAAGTTCCCAACCACTGATTCGATTTCACTGATACTAACAATAGAGCCATTAAGAAGCACTTACCAAATCTTTACACCAGGCACAGCCAGGCCCGGACTTGATGCATTCTCCACACGAGTTTACTGAAGCTTTTAAACATTGTTCCTCAGTGAAGACTGCAACAAACAGTTTAAACTTCAGTTATTGCTTAAAACGGTCTATTTTGTTTGCATGATTCAGCATCCTGTTCCAAAACCTAGTGTGCACTGTTTGAAAATGTAACTCCTCCCTGTGATGCAAAGCTGAATTTTCAGCAGCCTTTACTCCAGTCTTCAGTGTCACATGATCCTTCAGAAATCATTCTAATATAATAATTTGCTGCCCAAAATATTTCTAATGACCACTTTTGAAAATGCTGCATTTTTAAAAATTTGAAAATTTGCTGCATTTATATACAATGTTTAAACTGACTCCAAACTCTATCCACAAGTTTCCTACGCCTCATGAGACCTTGCGTCAAAAGTGGGACCATCTTCCGGTTCAAAGTAAACAAGCGGGGTGTAACACTCATTCATTTAACAGTTGACAGTAGTGATGGGCAAATGAAGCCTCGTGAAGCACTGAAACTTTCCTCTGTTTCGGGAAAAGAGTTAAAGCTTCGAGTGTGTCGAAAACAGTGCAATCTGGTGGCTAGTAAAAAATAAAGCAATCTAAAGGCTGTGAAAGAAGCTCCGTTGGACGAAGTATTCATCACAAATTCCATAGATCAACTCATGTTACATGCACAAATAAAAACAGTGTGTGTGTTTGTTGAATTTCTGTGTCTGATAAATTAATTTACCCATTAAACAGTGCCATTAAATTCCAGTATAAATATCAATATGATGTCAGAATAATGTACACATACAGTATATGTATACATTTTATTTTCCTGGAATAATTTGTATTTTTCCTATTACTTGAATGACTGGGTATTTAAGAATGTAATTAAATAAGTCTGAATTAAAATGTACTCCTAAAGTAAGATCTGAGGGTTCGAATATTCCGACACACAAAGTGAATCGCCCACGTGACTGGACAGAAAGTGAGGCTTCGTTTGTCACTGGTTTTGTGATTTCTACATTAACAACACAAGCCTCGAATCGAGGTTTCATCTGGCACGCCCTTGACACGAGCACCGATGCCTCCGTTCAAATGTCACCTCACTAGATGACAGTCAAGATTTAGCAATTCAGACTTGCTAATGATGTGGGAAAACAACTTTGAACAGCACATGTTGTCCCTGAGCACTGTAACAACATCTCTCATAAAGGTTTGCAACTTTACAAAGTAAGCAATGATCCAAAAAACACTTAGCCTCTTCACTAATTAGCACACAAAATACCATTGGTATACTACTTGCACCGCCTTACCGGAAGTTGTACCCACATTCTTTTTTTAAGGTAGCGCCTCCAGGAAACATGTGGATAGAAATCAGTTGTGAGAGGAGAGTTCCCTGTCAGTTGGTCACGTTCGACGTTACGTCGACTGACGTCATGGGCTCCCAAGTGAGACCCCATGATGTCAGTCGACGTAACGTCTTTGTTCCCTCCTTCAGGGAACGAGGGTTACAAATGTAACAGAGACATTCTCATTCTATGCCAAATTGGTCAATTGTGAGGTTTCATTTCATTTAGGACTAGATTTTGGAACAGAGCTAAAATTGTTCAAACAAGGTCTAGCTGTGTCAAAATCCAAAGAAAACAGTGCTTTTCTGAAACTGGTTTCCAATTGGCTTCCAATGCATCATAACATCAGACACTTTTTTTTTTTGTACAAAGCGCATACGCTGTAAAAAACAATTTGTTGAATCAACTTAAAATAATTTGTAACCTGGCTGCCTTAAAATTTTAAGTTCAGTCAACTCAAAGAAAGCTTATTCAACTTGAAATGTTAAATTATACTAAGTGACAACTTAGATATTTGAGTTGAATCAACATAAAATTTTAAGGGAGCTGGGTTACTTACCCATCTGTTAAGTTTAGCAAACACAAATATATAAGTTGTTACTTAGTACAACTTAACATTTTAAGTTGAATAAACTTATTTTAGTTGACTGAACTTAAAATTTTAAGGCAGCAGGGTAACAAATTAATTTAAGCTGAATCAACAAATTGTGTTTTTTATTTATGTCAGGTTGACATGGATGCAAAACTTTTATTGTCTTATAATATGCATTTATTTTTACTATATTTGCTCAACGACTTCCAGACGTTTCGCTCAACGAATCATTTGTCCAAACCCCTTCATTGCGTGACACTAATCTGCAGTGATTGGTCCGCTGACCCATTCTGTTGTGATAGGTCTACTGCGTGCAGCGCATTTCAGAAATGGAACGGCCATAACCATTAATCTAACCCACAGCTGGGTGGTAAACACCCAAACAGCCATGGTAAATGCATTAGCCCAACGCAGAAATGTATTGATAAAGCACTGCAGTTTGTAGACCAACGTATTGTTCTATTCTTTATCAGAACTCCAATTAATAACAACGGCAAACATTCACTATTCAACGACACATTTCTAGACAATTGCAAGCAAACAGACATTGCTGTTAGCTGGTTAGCCAGAGACCTACAAGCTGTGCGGCGCAAACACAACACATACAACTAAATATGTATTTTGCTTGCTACAGAGTACATGAGAGCAACAATTTTTAAAGGATTACTCCACTTACAGAATAAAAAATTTACAGATAATTTACTCACCCCCATGTCATCCAAGATATTTATATTCAAAGGGCTCTAAACAATCCCGGCTGAGTAATAAGGGTCTTATCTAATGGAACGATCGGTCATTTTCTTAAAAAAAACATAATATTTATACACTTTTTAACCACAAATGCTCGTCTTGTCTAGCTCTGTGATGCACATGCATCCTCTGTGCTCTCCTGTTCAAACTTAAAATCGCCAAATTGTTTATTTTTTTCCTCCTTGCACCTTCACTTTGTAAATACTGGGTCGGTACTTTTGCAGCGATTTAGGATGATTTTGAAGTTGGAGGAGAAAATGAGATGGGAGTTTTTCGACATACCCTAACTGTACCCTAACAGATTTACTCTCACCGGAGCACAGCATCTTCTCCACAGGAATCTGTGACAGTTTTTGAGGGAGGGAGGGAGGGGGGGACCCCATTTGGGGGTCTGCGCGCACAACAAATGGGCGGGCAATAATGTTTCAAATTGTCGTCGACTTGAAACAGCTTAAAATTCGTTTTAAAAATGACGCATTTTCATGATTCAGAATTGACTCTTTCCTTTGACAATAGACAATAACTTTATACACAGAGCACTTTTAGATTTAAAACTTTGGAGGATGTTTTCATTCACTTAGAGCTGTGAAAGGTAATTTTCAACAATCCATAATAGGGGCACTTCAACTGTTTGTTATTTATTTAATGAAGTATGACTGACACCTGTTGGCGCTGTGTTGCATTATTCTTGCATTATCCATGCCCTTCTCCCATCAAAGAATTTCTTCTCATATGGGAGATATGTAGATGTGTGTGCGTGCCTGTTTGGAAGCCCACAGTTTCCATAGTGAGGAGGGAATACTACTTTATGTACCTTTTGTGTATTAGTATGTCCATCAGTTTACACTGTTCATGTGCGGCAAATCAATCTGTTAAAAGACTGAACTAAAAGACTGAAAACAGAAGTTTTCTCATGCTGAGAGATAAGCAGATTTATGTGTGTGAGAAAAATTCTTGTATGATGTTAAAAAAGTAAATGACAGCAGATAAGAAGAGTTCCTATTCTCACTTTTTATTTGAGCTTCATACCGATGTTACCACGTCGGAACATTTTCTTGCAGTTTACTGTTGCTGTCAGGAACTATTTTTTTTAGCAGAAGGCAGCATTTAACGGACTTGCTTAAAAAAAAAACAAATCAATACATATATTTTTTTGTTTGTTTATAAAAGCAATAAGGCACTCAAGGCGTGCTGTATTGTGAATAACTTATTCACAATACAGCACGGCCTCTCAAACCTTATTGCTTATGTATATAACCCGCACAGGCAGTATTTAGCAGGTTTTGGACACAGCTGTAAATCCAGTTTAAGAACATATGCACAAGGTGTATGCAGTGTACGTACCCTGTCTTCCCACCAATAACAGGAGAAGGCCCCTCAGACACACTGCCTGAAGCATTTCCTAGTGTAAAACAGTATTCTTTATTATCATAGTTCCTCATGTTTCAGCTTCCTAAACAACTATTGAAAATGATAGAAATGAGCTTGCCATTGCTTCTTTTTAATAACCTTTCCAATACATGTGCATGTTTTGCAACAGGTTTGCAACAGCTCTGCAAAAAGCATTAAACAGCAAAGTGTGAACTTAAAAAAAGGAGATGATGTTTTTAGCAGAAGTCAGTGTGATGTGGCTACCACATCTCAGAGAAGTCACTTCCATACACGGTCAACTGACCTGTTTTCTTGACATTTTATTGGTTCATGGTGGTTTTATCGCATCGCCCAATGAAGCATGGCTTTCCCACGCACATTTACATTGTCGATTCTACAGCGAGGTGTGGGTGCTTTACGCCACTTTTTTCCGCAATGTCAGATGCTTACAGAAACAAAGAAATTCAGTTTTTTTTTTGTGTACAACTGAACAACTTTGGACTACTTTTAGCAAACTTTTTTAACTGTATAAATCACCATCCATTTTGCAACTCAGAAATCTTGTTTAACATTTTATTTTGTGTCTATAAGAAATTTTAATCCGTTGGAATTAATTTAATATATTCCCGTTAGTTGTAATGTAGTTATTTGTCTCCAACATCTACCATAGTCCTCAATAAATTTAACCAATGCAGTTGACATTGCCGTTTAAACAAATCTATATACTAAAATTATCCGTACTGTATGAAGTAAGAAATAAAATGTTTAAGTCATCCTGGAGTTTACTGATTAATGTTAATCAATATTTATATTTGATTCATCCTTGATAATGCTCACTGTGAGTAACGGTTAAACAGATAGAAACTATTAAAAACGGTTCCTTAAAGCTAGTTACCGTTATCACAACTACAAAAATCTATGAAAAAATGAACAAAGTATTAGTCAAAATGCACAAAATTAAATATCAAACAGGCCTTACTTACTGTTGTCGAAATGCAACGCCCTAGAGAGATCCAGCCGTCATAAGTGGCTAAGAGATGTTTTTTGGTTTCCTCAAACAGAACACAGAAAGCAAGTTAGCAAACAGGAAAGTATAGAGGAAGTAGTGATGTAAGTCGTTAGAAAATATGCGCGGTAGGGTAAAGAGGAGATGAAACAACAAATCATAACTATATATTTAACTAGAGTTTAAAATTAAAATTAAAGTTCCTACAATGGGAAATGTTACTGAGCCCCTTAGCAAGATATTGTAGCATTTTGCTACTAATGAAACTTCGCTACTAGTGTTCTCAGCCTTCAGATTAAAGAACGATAAGGGGGACTGTTCTGGTCGTAACCCATGCACAGAAAAAAACAAAAAAGAATAACGCTTGCTGCTCTGTCTGTGCTTTCACTTTCTCAATTAAATCTGAGCTCTCCATGTTCTGTCCTCTTTCCCATGCTGGACCATCACCTGTCCCTTAAAGTGAAAAGGACTAAAAGTTGTTGTAACAGCATCACAATATGTCTTTTGATGTCAGAAACGGTCATAACTTACTTTTTCATGACCATTTACCACCTTTTCTTTTGACATTTACAATTAAACGGAGTGTTTACTGTAAAAGGTTCTTTACTGGAATATGGTTCCATGAAGAACCTTTAACATCCATGGAAACTCCAAGTTTCTTTGGAAAATGTTTCTCTTCAGATTTTTAAAATTTAAGAGCTGTTCACTAAAAGGTTCTTTGGGGAACCTAAACTAGTTCTTCTTTGACATCACAGCAAAAAAATCCTTTTGAGAACCAAAGTGTACTTCTGCTTTAGCTTACTTTGAAACTTAGCAGCGTGGTGCTGGAAGAATTGTTGACGCGATGTTCCTCATTCACTCACTCCTTTCAATAAAAGCATCTGCAAAGTCTTTAGTCTGAACAACCACGATAATGTGCATTGTTAGTGGTGCATAGGCCAACAGTGGGTGCTTTTCAAACTATAGTATGTGGAGTGCCCCCAAGTGGTATGCAACTCTGGAAATTCATCATAATGAGAAATATACATTTGATTTGTCATGTTATTTTTTTGGACGTTTTATTTCGAATGCCCGATTTTAAGTTTAGTATAGTTCAATAAATAGAATATGAAATATAAAAAGGCATGTTCTCTTTAAGTTGCAACCATGAGATATCTTTTCTATTCAATATCCTGAAAAAGACTTCTCTGTTTCTTTTCTGTTTGACTCTGTACTGTTTCTGACTTATTCGTGTTTTTAAGATTGATTGCAATATTTGAATTGTTTTTTTTGTTTTGCAGTTTTGTTCATTTTAGATGCTGTTCTGGTAGGATCCTTCCGCAGACCTGCAAAGGGCTGGTGGATGAACTTATGAGAGTCTCAGGATTGGGTTTCATTATCATTAGATAGATGCTAGAAGAATATTGGTAATAATCAAAATATTTAGCATGTCGTAAAATGTCATTAAAGGAGTCCTATTATGCCCTTTTACAAAGTCTTGATTTTTTTGGGCGTGTAATAGAACATGCTCTCATGCTTGGTGGTTCAAAAAAAACATTATTTTTCACATAATTTACATTATTACAATACCTTTCTCCCCAGCCTGGCACAAATAGCACGATTAGTTCCAGGTTTGATGAAGGCCCACCTTCCGAAAAATGAAATGTGTTGTGATTGGTTAGCTGTCCCAGTGCATTGTTTCAGTACTGCCATGCCCCTGCAAGATCGCGATACATGATATTATTGTGCTAATTTATTAAATTATTTACATACTTAGTTTCATTACCCAAAACCAGCTTTTAATATGACTTCATTTGTATTTAAAATGACAACAATTACATAAAAACATTGTAAGTTACTAATTACAGTATAAAGCTTACATTTCCGAGCAAAAAACATTAACATTATCAAAGAACATCATCACTGATTAGCCTAGCCTAGTCTAGTGCAAGTTTATGCATTTTAAAACACACTTGCGTTATAAGTGAAGCTATCTACACTGTATGATGAATAAATCTCTTACCACACGCTCCAATATTTTAATGATATTCTAATGGGCCGCGTTGTGACATCATAACACCCGGAAAACAACGCTGTAGTCCAAAGGAGCTGTTCGTTGTAGTTCCTGAAAAAGGATTTTTTAAAAAAAAAAAAAATAAAAAAAATATCTCCCGTTGGCGTGGACTTTGAGATTTGTAACTTTGTAGGTCTTTTTTTATGCCCAAACATACACACCACACACTGACTAACAATCAAAAAGTGAAAAAGCATAATAGGACCGCTTTAACTTTATGCTCAGAAAGACTGGGTTTTTGTTTGAGAATCACTGTGTTAATGTATTCATATTAGAAATGTGTTAATGTATTCATTGTAGAGGTTTGTAACCTGGCAAAATTTTCAGCAAACAAATACAGGATGAACATAACACTTATTAAACGTTTATTTCCTGTGACGGGTCACACCCAGAGCAGGACCACAGTGACTAAACGTTCAGTCATCCTACTCTAGATCACTTTCTGTCTGCTTGCAGGGTGGTTAGAAAATGATGATTATCAGTTTCTGAACAAGGAAGTTAAACCACAAATAGAGAAGTAGCTTTTTTCTAAATATATTTTAAAAAAGTGGGTGGAGGGGAATGAGACAGTTGCTAGTCATATCCATTGCAACGTTTTCTGTTAAATTATTCTTTTAGTTTAACTTAAGTTTAAAGTTTAAAAATGTTTGACAAACATACAAGTGTGATTCGACATGAGTTACAAAATTGCATACACATACAAAAAAGAATACTGCTTTGATTTTGTGTTTAAGGGAAGTGTATAATTTCTGGTTTTCTTGTTGCACCAATCAGAACTGACGTCTGTCTGGATGAGTTTAACCAATGGTGTTTTGACAAACAACAGTAGACAGGAGAGTGTTTAAAAGTTTTCTGACAACAGTCATTATTTTTGCAATTCTGTTTGATTCCATCAGAAACACATTTCATACTTTACTTTTTTTAAAACTTGGTTTAAAGGCTGTGCATTTCTGTGTATCATTTACAATGAAACTTTACTTTTTTTTTTTTTTTTTTTTTACAATTACTACTTCTTCTTTTTTTTTCTTTGTTTTTTTTTTTTTCAGATTTTTACACTACCCTAATAAGCCAGCCTGACTTACAACTTACAACAAGTTGTCGTGAGTGAGATTTGCACTGTTAATGACCTCCGATTGACCTCAATATCTGATTAACCATAAAAAAAAAAGATTAATGTTTTATTCCAGTGTATTAGGACATGCATATTTTGCACTCACATTTCACCAATGCCAAAAATGGAAAGGCTATATAATTAAAGGCAGTTTTGTAGTTATTTATGCAGTTTAAATATTAAAAAATGCACGTTTCAACACTTAAAAGCATTTTATAAAAACAAATAAACAGCCACATGCTGTATGTTAGAAAAATCTACAATTTTTGATTGGACATGCATACTTTTCACAACGCATTATGTTTTAAAGAGCTGAAACTTTTGAACTAACAGGGTTTTTCTAAACGTTTCTGAATTGTGGAAATAGCACCATCTACTGAGAAGTGTGAGCATGGTGGAGAAAAAAAACCCTGAAATTACTTCTGAAAAGATAAAGCCACTCATAATGTTTATGAAACTAAAACTCTTTAAGAATTTGAAGATGATCACTGTCAACTGTGTTAGAGACTAAGTGCAAGTACTTGAAATAATACAGTAGTTTGGCCGATGTCCTCAACAACACTAAGACTGTATTCATGATAAGTGATTTGCATGCTCAGCTATGTCCTGTTTCACAGCAATGCAGTGGTGCCAGTTTATCTCTAAACAAACAATTAGACTTTAAGTGTATTTAAGCCTGGTGAATGAAGGAATGAACTCATCACAAGTAATTAATCTAAGTTAATCTTAATCTAAGAGAAGTGCTTTTTAAACGATCATGTGACACTGAACACTATAAAGATGCTAAAAATTCAGATCTGCATCACAGAAATTAATTATGTTTAAAAATATATTAAAACATTATTTTAAACTGTAATAATATTTCACAATATTACTGTTTTTTTTTTTTTTTTTTTTTTTTTTTTTTTTGTATTTTTGATTAAGTAAATGCAGCCTTGATGAGCATAAGAGAATTCTTTAAAAGACCATACTTTTGCGGCAGTGTATGTTTTAGTCCAGTGGCAGAGACTGATTTTATAAACCCATAAATTTATGACCAGGAAATATTCCTCTGTCCCCCTCTCTCATAGCTACAAGGTGTGAGTAGATAACATCATTTTGAGGTAAACGTGTTCAAAAGTCTGAATGTAACTTTACGGAACATCACAACCAAACACCATTTTTTCTGCAATTAAGCACACTATTTTGGGAGTTAATCCATAACATTTGGTTTTTATATGTGTACCACTGTTTAGAACTGTGCTAGCTAATCATGTGCTTCAGTAGTGATAGTTTTAGCAGTGACATCTTTGTTTTTTGGGGGTTATCCCATATAATTGTCACTACCGAAACAATGATGACATGACGACAAAAGGGAACACATAGTCCTCATATTTGGGGGAAATGAACAAAATTTTAGTACAGTTATGCAATTATTTTGTATTTTAGTTTGTTTTAGTAGTGTTTTAGTATGTGAGTTAAAATTTTGTAATGTGATGTGGTTGCTACCAAAGCATTACTGTCACTACCGAAAATGTGCAGTATATGAATTATCAACTACGATGTTATGATAGCGTTTGGTTCAGTGTATATTCAAACTAATGTATCCTTAACTTTGAAATTAGTATGATCAACTTTGTGCCTTTACAAAGAAAAATTGGATTTAAAATACAACAAATCTCATAAATTACTCTTGAAATATTGTTAAAAATTGAATTATGGATTTACCTCTGAAAATATTTTAACAAAATAGCAAAAAAAAAAAAAGAAATTATATATATGTTAAATCTAGATGTAAGCATAATCTTAATAGGTCAATATAACCCTTCTTATTAAATTATATATTACTGTGTTTCGATAATGACAAATTTGGGGAGAGAACAAATATTCCAAAGCTTTCTAAAAAAAAAAAAACATGAGAATTAACTGCACAATTATTAGAAATGTGTACCTTGGATATTATACAATTTGCATACATACACATTTTTTCCAACTCTGACTTTGGACCAATTCTGCAGAATGGGTATATGTGTATATATATACTGAAATTACTAAAAATGATCTTGGTCATAAAGCTTCTGTTACTAAAACTGAGTGCATTTAATAGTCTATAATATTTCATACCTTTAATACTCTGAAAATCCTGCTTCTCAAAGACCTCAGTGCTGATGATTGAGTGCCAGTATATGGAATAGCAGTTTGGTCACTGTCCTAAAAAATATTGATTTGATCCCTCAGTTGTTTGGTTAGTGGGGTGTCTTGCAATTCTGCAGCCTTTGCAAAATTATTTGTCACCTACAACTTAAAATATCTGAACAAAGTCCAAAAAAAGCGACATTGAAGAGAAAGAGCATGGGTTTGTGTTTTGAGTATAAGTATAACACTTCCTTAAATCCATACAAACAATCAAGGTGTTTTATCTAAAAGATAACAAAAAAATGCATTCTCACACTGACCTTCATTTTATGCAAGACTGTTACTTACCATGACAAGCAACTAAATCCAATCAGTCTGCGAATCTGATTAATTCAAGGTACGCCAATGCACTGATATTGATAAAACATGTTTATTCTCTCCACCCACAATTTAGACTAATAAATAGGGTCTGCACTCAACCACCAGCATTAGACTCCTGGCTTTGGAAAGAGCCACTGCTTGAGCTTTCTTCACCTTACAGAGGCCAAATCACTCACCAGCTGCACTTCAACTGCTCTTCTTCTTCCAGCAACTAAAAATGAGGTGGTTTCTGCTCTTCTCTGAATGGCTTGTGGACTGTGCTCGTGGCACGTACTGGTACCTGTTTGGTAGGAGAAGTGGACTGTGCAAGGGGACCATCAGCCCTTCAGGCCCACTAACTATAGATGAAAAGAAAAAAAACAGAGTGCTTCGAAAAGGTAAGTAAGCTTCAATTCAGAGGGATTGAATTGTAAACCAACTTATATGCAAACATGTGTAACATTGACTAAACATTCATTTCTTAACCTACAGAATTTGATGAGTTTGAAGTACCCAGAAACCTAGACGTTGTCGTGATTGGAAGCGGTATCGGTGGGTTGACGGCAGCAACGGTTTTAGCCAAACTAGGAAAGAAAGTCCTGGTGTTGGAGCAAGACAAGCAGGCAGGAGGCCTGTGTAAGACCTTCACTGAAAAAGGATTTGAGTTTGACTGTGGTAAGATGCCTTCAGCAATGTGTAAATGCAGCTAAATGGTTGTTTGATGAAATACTGAATGTATTTTAACAATTGCAAGATGTACTTTTGTCTTAAAGGCTTCCATTATTTGGGACAACTTCATGAGAATGGTTTCTTGAAAGTTGCATTGGATCTGATCACCGATGGCCAGGTGCATTTCGCTGAGCAGAGTTCCCATGTGGACACTGTTGTTATCGGTAAAGGCAAACAATGGAAAGAATACACTATCTACAGTGGCAAGAAGCAAATGGAGGCTCATCTTAAGAAGCAGTTTCCCAATGATACTAAAGCAGTGGAGGAGCTTTTCAAAATCATGAAGGTACTTATTCAATGACTTTGTTGAAATTTTTGTAAATACCACTGAGTATGGCCTTTAAATGCACTATAAATTATATATAAAAGTCTCAATTATTTCCCAATAGATTTGTTCCAAGAAGATCCATCTGCTGTGTATGCTGAAGATGGTCCCACTCTGGTTTGCTCGCTTCATTCTGTGGAGTGGAATCGCAGACTTGATCTCTCCAATTTTCAGATACTCCCGCACCAGTACAACAGACGTGGTCAAGTCCTTCACCAGCAACCAGGATCTCCTCACTGTGTTTTCTCAAATATTTTATGGTGAGAGAAGAAATGTCTATTCTATTCCCAACTTACACTTGCATTGAGTACATTTTCTAAAAAGTTTTAAAGGGGACCTCTTTAAACAAGATGTAAATTAAGTCTCAGATGTCCCCAGAGTGTGTATGTGAAGTTTTAGCTCAAGATACCCAACAGATCGTTTTTATAGCTTGTTAAAATTGACACTTTTATAAGGTATGAGTCAAAATGTGCCGTTTTTGTGTATGTCCCTTTAAATGCAAATGAACTGGTCACTTTTCAGAAGAGGGCGGAGCTTCAAGAGCTAGCAAAAACAAAACAGGACAGTCTCACAAACTAAAAATGTCTTCAGCCTCAGGTTTAAAAGTCAGTCATCTGATTGTACTGTGGATAATTAATGTGTGTTTATGAATTACACAGACGGGGAGCACGGCGCAATAAAAATAACGACATAGCACATGATGACACCGTGTGACCAGCTATCACACACTTTTTAAGTCCCACTTGTGGTTATGAGCTCGACAAATTCAAGTGGTCAACTTCACATTGCTTTCATATGTAATTTTTTAAAGGAGAAGCTCACTTCCAGAACAAAAATTTACAGATAATGTACTCACCAAGATTGTCATCCAAGATGTTCATGTCTTTCTTTCTTCAGTCATGAAGAAATTATGTTTTTTGAAGAAAACATTTCAGGATTTTTCTCCATATAATGGACTTCTATGGTGCCCAGAGTTTTAACTTCCAAAATGCAGTTTAAATGCGGCTTCAAACGATCCCAAATGCGGTTGTAAACAATCCCAGCCGAGGAAGAAGGGTCTTATTTAGTGAAACGATTGGTTATTTTCATTAGAAAAATACAATTTAAATACTTTTTAACCTCAAACACTCGTTTTGTCTTGCTCTGACTGAACTCTGTGTATTCTGGGTATGTCGAAAAACTCCCATCGTATTTTTTCCCTCAACTTCAAAAATCATTTTAAAATCATCATACATTGTTACAGAAGTACCAACCCAGTCTTTGCAAAGTGAACATGCAAAGAAGATCAAACACCCTTAACAAAAAAGGTAAAACAGCGATGTAGGACGATTTTGAAGTTGAGGGAGAACATGAGAGTTTTTCGACATACCCCAACTGTATTGAACCGGAAAAAAACAGAGTTCAGGCAGAGTAAGACAAGACAAGCGTTTATTAAAAAGTATATAAATTGTATTTTTTTTAAATGAAAATAACCGATCGTTTCACTAGATAAGACCCTTCCTCCTCGGCTGGGATCATTTACAACCACATTTGGGAACGTTTGAAGCCGCATTTAAACTGCATTTTGGAAGTTCAAACTTGGGGTACCATCACTATATGAAGAAAAATGTCTTCCTCAAAAAACATAATTTCTTTACGACTGAAGAAAGAAAGATGTTAATATCTTGGATGACAAGGGGGTGGGTACATTATCTGTAATTTTTTGTTCTGGGAGTGAACTTCTCCTTTAACTACCACATTCCTATTTACAATCATTCTGGTAGCACGTGAAAGCAGCATCAGTGAAAACAGACTGAGACAATGGTAGCTTTAGCAACATTAGCTTTACAGAGTGCCAAGAAGCGCTTTCAGAAAGTCAATTTGGAACACAAACGCATGGTAGTTACTTTGTCTGGAGCTGACGTTCAAGCATGAAGCATTGGTATTGATCCCGAAACATATAGGTGACTTTACCAATTTTTTTCCAGGATATTTCCTTCAAATATGATTTATGATTTATTGGGATTATAAAAAAATGAGTGGGTGGATTTTTACCATTATAGGCTGGTTGTTTTCACACAATGCCATCACACAACTGTTCAAACACCTTATAAAAGTGATTTTTGCATAATAGGTCCCCTTAAACTGGAATCACTGTTTTCCTCCTGAAGGTGTCCCACCAAAAAACGCCAGTTGCATGATCGATGCCCTCTTCCTACATCACTCCAAGCGTGGCGTGTACTATCCTAAGGGTGGTGCCAGTGAGATCCCGTACCACATTATTCAGTTTTTGGAGAAGCATGGAGGGAAAGTCCTGGTCAATGCTCCTGTGTCCAGCATTCTAGTTGATGAAAAGCAAAATGCATATGGTGAGTTTGTGGTCTGATCCTTAGACGACAATGGATGTTCAGCAGCCCCGTTGGAACCCAAAATGGGTTCTCCATGATATATGTGACCCTGCACCACAAAACCAGTGATATGGGTCAATTTTCTGAAATTGAGATTTATGCTTAATCTGAAAGCTGAATAAATAAGCTTTCCATTGATGTATGGTTTGTTAGGAAATACAGATACAACTATTTGAAAATCTGGAATCTGAGGGTGCAAAAAAATCTAAAACTAAAAATTGCCTTTAAAGTTGTCCAAATTAAGTTTTTAGCAATGCATATTATTAATCAAAAATTACTTTTTGATATATTTATGGTAGGACATTTACAAAATATCTGCATGGAACATGATCTTTACTTAATATCCTAATGATTTTTTGCATAAAAGAAAAATCGATCATTTTGACCCATATAATGTATTTTTGGCTATTGCTACAAATATACCTGTGCTATTTAACACTGGTTTTGTGGTCAAGGGTTACATATTTCTAAATAAGTTGTTTTTTGTCTGACCAGGAGTGGCTGTGAAGACCGGAGGCAAAGATGTTGAAGTTCGGGCCCCTGTGATCATTTCAAATGTTGGCATGTTCACCACCTTCAAGAAGCTTCTGCCTCCAGAGATTCAGGCAAATCCAGGTAAGCAAGTGAACATCTTCAATATGTGCAGTATGAACTCAAAAGTTCATCAATGGTCATATTATGGTGTGTGGTAACACATGCATCTCTTTCCCATTACAGAAGTCAAGGACTATCTTCATACTCTGAAACCAGGCAAAGGATTTTTCCAGGTGTTTGCAGGCTTTAATGCCACTAAGGAGGAACTGGGCATCTCTTCAACCAACATGCGACTCTATAAGAGCAACAACATGGACGAAATGTAGGTGCACAAGTCCATTGTTCACTCTTCAATGCTGTTAAAGTACATATGTTAAAAGTTATGAGAGTAAACCTTAATATGTGTATGTAATGATTAGGATGGAAGAATACTTTACTTCGGACAAGGAGGACGCACCTGATAACATCCCCATGATGTATATCTCCTTTCCCTCTGCAAAGGATCCCACGTCGCGTACCCGTTTCCCAGGTTTCTCATATGTCCTTCGCATTATTCTTCAAAGTTTTATACAGTCAGGACAACTGCTCTAAATTATTTGTATCTATTTGCATTTTTAGGACAGTCACGTATGGTGATCCACACTATGGTCAATCCAAAGTGGTTTGGACAGTGGAACAACATCAGTGAGACTGAAAGAGGACAAGAATATGAAAAATACAAGATGAGATTTGCTAATCATCTCTTTGACTGGGCTTGTGTCCACTTCCCAAAGCTGAAAGAGAAGGTAAATCAGTCCTGTTTCATTTTTGAGTGCTTCTTAATAACTGAACTGTGATAAAATTGAAGAAGCAGAAACTATGTAAACAAAAAGAGATCTGTTTTTGTAGTTGGTGATGCTGCATGCAGTCACTCCCATCAATATGCATGGGCTGGAAGCCACACATGGATCCATGCTGTCTGCAGAGCACAGTCTGGAGAGATACCAGCCTCTGAACATTGCCATGACCAGGTGCAACACACCTGTCAAGAACCTCTACCTGTCAGGTAATACTCTGAGTTTGAGTGACAAGACATTACACAAGCACAGCAATGTAGAAAGGCGATTTCTTGGAATAGCTGCTATTATTAATAAATATCTAACAGCTTATTGCCTAATTAGTAAATATTGAATATTTAAGTGGTATATTAGTGACACGTGTACTTACAAATGTATTTTCTTATGTTTCATCTCAGGCCAAGATGTTTTCTCCGCTGGTTACTCTGGTGCTTTACATGGTGGTCTTCTCTGTGCTTCAAGTGTTGTGGATCACTGTCTTTACATTGACCTTCTGCTCCTCCAAAAGAAGCTGAAGAGGAAGGCAGTCAAGAAACTAGAGTGAAAAAAAACCTAAAAAATATGTGATAGGGCTACTGAAATGGATATATCAGTCATTAATCGACTCCATTCCCATTTTAATGTGTTTTTGACATGTAAAAGCAGTAAAACAAACAGTAAGGGTTTGACCGTAAGATAACAAAGATAAGGTCAAGTGCAAATTTACAGATGTACAAATTTACCAAACAGCCAGTGTTTGCCATTTTGTGTGCAACATGATCAGTAAATTTGCCAGCTGCAAACACATTATAATACAATTTCATTCAACTTTTAATTTTTATATATATATATATATATATATATATATATATATGTGTATATATATGTATGTATGTATGTATATATATGTAAGTGCTGTCAAACGATTAATCCAAAATAAAAGTTTTTGTTTACATAATATGTGTGTATACTGTGTACAATTATGATATGTGTGTATACTGTGTATATTTATGTATATATAAATATACATACAGTATATATTTTGAAAATATTTACATGTATGTTTATATTCATATAATTTATATGATATATATCGGTCGGACTGGGAAAAACATTTGGAGTAATTTATAACAGTTATAACAAATCAAGGAGAGTGCACAAAACAAAATGCGTTTGTGGTTGGCCAGACTGAACCAGGATTTCAATGGCAAGAATCTTGACAACATTCATGATTGTTCTTATCATTTCCAGTCAGGTAAAAATATTAGGCTAATATCTTAATTAATACCGCTCGTACGCATCTTTACCACCTATTAACTTTAGTTTGTCAAAATATTGTGCCTTTTCCTGCTTACTAAGTCCTTCTCTATATGATTTAGCAGTCTCCACACTTTTTTTCTGTGGTTTAGACAGCATAAATGATCAAAACAACGTATTCAGTAGTACATTTACCATGCAATCCATGCTGTTGTTTACATCTGAGTATCGCCAATATGGCCGTGCATCCGGTAACCAAATCGTAACGTAAGTGCAAACCCTCTATATATAAATGCACACGATCATCCACACCTTAATGTACCATAGCAAAATTTACTTATTGCTTGTCTCTTGTTATATGCATGTATGTTTATTTTAAATGCTCACTTCACTGCTTCTTTTTTCCTTCAGAATGGAGTAAAGTCACCTGCCTGTGACTTTCTAGGGATCCTAAAGACCTTGATGAACTTGTTCAGGTGTGTTTGATTAGGGTTGGAGCTGAACTCTGAAATGAATCTCTGATGGATCAGTTTGCTAACCTGATTGAGTCAAGTCACACCAATAGTAGTCAAGCAAGTTAATTCTCTCCACCCACAAATAAATAAAGGCCTTAACTCAATCACCAGCTTTAAAGGTGGCAGCCTCTGGGAAGAACAGTTCTTTGAGTTTTCAACAACTTATTAAATGTCTATCTCACAGCTGATCTTTTTTTAGCAGTTGAAGATGAGGTGGCTTCTGCTTTTCTTAGAATGGCTTGTGGACTGGGCTCGTGGTACATACTGGTATCTGTTTGGCAGGAGAAGTGGCCTTTGCAAGGGAACCATCAGCCCTCTAGGCCCACTAGTTGTAGACCAAAACAAAAAAGACAGACTTCTTCGAAAAGGTATGTAAGCTTTAGTTTGAAAGTGTTTTAGTGCAAGTGACAAATGTTTACTGCTAGCTAACATTACTTCTTGGCTTATAGAGTTTGATGAATTTGAAGTACCAAAAGACTTGGACATCATTGTGATTGGTAGTGGTATCGGTGGTTTAACAACAGCAGCAGTTTTAGCCAAGCTAGGAAAGAAAGTCCTGGTGTTGGAGCAAGATAAACAGGCTGGAGGCCTGTGTAAGACCTTCACTGAAAAAGGCTTTGAGTTTGACTATGGTAAGATGCCCTCAGTGATATTCATTGAGCTATGCCAATGCTCAAAAGCTAAATATCTTGACTTTGATTAATTACTCTGTGAATGTTTTTGTCAGGCTTCCATTATTTGGGACAACTTCATGAGAACAGCTTCCTGAAGGTTGCATTGGATCAGATCACTGATGGCCAGGTGCATTTTGCTGAGCAAGGTTCCCATGTGGACACTGTTGTTATTGGTACAGGAACTCAATATAAAGAATACACCATCTACAATGGTAAGGAACTGATGGAGGCTCATCTTAAGAAGCAGTTTCCCAATGATACTAAAGCAGTGGAGGAGCTTTTCAAAATCATGAAGGTATTTAAGTTCTAAAGCTTGTATTTATCATACATTAGTGGTTGGCCTTCAGTGTGCTGCAAATTCTCTTCCCAGGATCTGTTCTGAGAAGATCCATCTGCTGTGTATGCTGAAGATGTTTCCACTCTGGTTTGCACGTTTCATCCTGCGGAGTGGAATCGCTGATTCAATATCCCCAATTTTCAGATACTCCCGCACTAGTACAACAGATGTAGTCAAGTCTCTCACCAGCAACCAGGACCTCCTCACAGTGTTTTCTCAAATATTTTATGGTAAGAGTTGAGCGTCTACTCCTGTTCAATGCATTTCTAGTGTTTTAACTAGAATACTGTTTCTCCAAGGTGTCCCACCCAAAAAATCCAGTTGTATGATTGACGCCCTCTTCTTGCACCATTCCAAGCGTGGTGTGTACTATCCCAAAGGTGGTGCCAGTGAGATCCCGTACCACATCGTTCAGGTTTTGGAGAAGAATGGAGGGAAAGTCCTAGTCAATGCTCCTGTGTCCAGCATTCTGATTGATGGAAAACAAAATGCATGTGGTGTGTTACTGTATAAGAGCAGTGTCATCTTTGGAAGGAAACTATATTCTATTCTATTGGGTTCCACTACTTGCAGATGCACAAAATAAGGATTCACCATGTTCTTTTTGACCAGGAGTGACTGTGAAGACCAGAGGTAGAGATTTTGAAGTTTGGGCTCCTGTGACAATTTCTAATGCTGGCATGTTCACCACTTTCAAGAAGCTTCTGCCTCCAGAGATCCAGGCAAGTCCTGGTAAGTGGCTAAACATCTTTAATGCAAGCATAGTACAAGATATTGCAGCTCTTAAGTTCTGTATTGCTGGGTAGATTTTTCTGGGGTAACGTGTACATCTGCTTCTCCCAGAGGCCCTAGACTATCTGAATACTCTGAAACCAGGCAAAGGATTTTTCCAGGTGTTTGCAGGCTTTAATGCAACTATGGAAGAACTGGGAATCTCTTCAACTAACATGCGACTCTATAAGAGCAACAATATGGATGAAATGCAAGCATACACGTACATCACTTTCCTGTTTTAAAAGTGCATCTATATTTGCTAACAATTTGCATTTGGTTAAGGATGGACGAGTACTTCGATTCAGACAGGGATGTCGCACCTGACAACATCCCCATGATGTACGTTTCCTTCCCCTCTGCTAAGGATCCCACTTCACGCACTCGTTTCCCAGGTTAAATATCACATTCTATTGCACATCCATAACCATCAATGTAAACAAACCAACTAAGTGTCATTATGGATGGTTTGTGTTTTAGGGCAATCACGTATGGTGATCCACACTATGGTCAATCCAAAGTGGTTTGAACAGTGGAACAACATCAGTGAGATGGAAAGGGGTGAAGACTTTGAAAAATACAAGATGAGACTTGCTAATCATCTCTTTGACTGGGTTTGCGTTCATTTCCCAAAGCTGAAAGAGAAGGTAAAGTTTTATGAGTGCTGCTTCAATGACTGTAGAAAAGCTACAAAAGGGTAATTGTCACAAGTGATTATCTTTGTGACTTTTTGTAGTTGGCAATGTTGCATGCTGTCACTCCCATTACCATGCATGGACTGGGGCCCTCATATGGGTCCATGCTGCCTGCAGAGCACAGCCTGGAGAGATACCAGCCTCTGAACATTGCCATGACCAGGTGCAACACGCCTGTCAAGAACCTCTACCTGACTGGTAATACTTCATTAAAAGCTTCAATCAAAATGTTGTCCAAATATACAGTTTCCTATATGAAGGCGTTTTGTTTCCCCTCAGGACAAGATGTTTTCTCTGCTGGTTACTCTGGTGCTCTACATGGTGGACTTCTCTGTGCTTCAACTGTTATGGATTGCTGTCTGTATGTTGACCTCCTGCTCCAACAGAAGAAACTAAAGGGGAAGGTGGTCAAGAAACTAGAGTCTTATGTTCAGTGATGTCAACTGGTTTCTTCTGTTCGAGTAAGGACCAAAATGCTGTTTAAAAATGAGCTAAAGTACAAGGCTTGATCAAAGGACATTTTTGATGTACCCTCCTGTAAAAATTTGCAAATGACCAAACAGCCAGTTTTGTCACTTGTGTGCAGCATGTGATCAATAAATAGACTGTTGGCCTGCCATGTAAGGCTAACACTACTGCATCAATGACTATTTCTGCTGCAAATGCTTTACTATATTATACCTTTTAAATTAAATAATTTGTAGACTTGCGTATAGTCATAACTCGGTAAAGGACCCAAAACGGATCTGTTAAGTGATTGATTCGAAAGCTATCCCATAATATAAATGCCACAAACTGGTGTAATTATTATGAAACCTTACAGAAGGAGTTAAGTGGTTCAGTACACAAAACAGAATGAGACTTGGCAAATGAACAGGTGTTAAAGAGAACAGGGTCAAACTGTTCAAGTCACTCGACTGATTCTAAACTTCTGCTAAGGATCTACTGGGATTCCCCTGAGAGAAATCAAGTTCAAGTATACTCCCAAAGAACATGTTACCCTTAATATTTGTTTTTACCTGCCAATGTTGTTGCTATTGCTGTGGGCAATGCTCACAAACTGCATTGAGTTGATTATAGAATGCTGTATGTAAAAACCTTTGTAGAGGCCAGCTAAAGCAAATTGGATACTGAAGAGAATGACATTTGTATTTTTGCTTTTAAAGTTCAAAAGAAAGTAACTAACTGAATTCTGAGAAAAGATGCAATAGATGGTTGTACATGCTATGGTGCTGCGGAAGCCTGAATTGCCTTAATGTGCAAAACACTGTCATTGACTGACTGGGTTGCACTGCAATTCTTTTGCTTTCAAATACAGCCAGTGTATGTTGTTGTACAACAGTCTTCTCGTATATGAATTTTAATGTTTGCATTTACACATGCATATTTGCATGACGAGTCGCACAACACAAACATATTTACCCTCTTCAGTGTTGATCATCAGCATATGAAAGAGTATGCTTCAAGCATTGATGCTTGTTTTGCAAAGTCAGCTCTGTATCATTTCTTAAACAATTCAGTGGTGCTAGATTTAAAGCAAATCAATGAACTGATTTATCCAAAACTATTTATTATAATTGATCTAAGTAAAGATGAAGTGATATTAAAGAGACTGCATGCGTTAGTCTTCGTTGCTTAACTGTCTGCAACTCTCTCAGGAAAAATGAGGAAAACCTTTCTCCAAATCAATACAACTAATCAAGATGATTTAAATAATTCACCATGTTTCCACATTTTATTAAAACAAAGTTAATCATTATAACAGGACTTCTCAACTCTGGGCTGTGAGATCCGTTTTCCTCCAGAGTTTAACTCCAACCTTTATGAAACTCACCTGCCTGTGACTTTCTAGGGATCCTAAAGACCTTGATGAACTTGTTCAGGTGTGTTTGATTAGGGTTGGAGCTGAACTCTGAAATGAATCTCCGATGGATCAGTCTGCTAACCTGATCGAGTCAAGTCACACCAATAGTAGTCAAGCAAGTTAATTCTCTCCACCCACAAATTAGACTAATAAATAAGGCCTTAACACAATCACCAGCTTTAAACTCTTGGTGGTAGACTCTGGGAAGAGCAGCTCCTTGAATTTTCAACAACTTATTAAATGTCTATCTCACAGCTGATCTTTTTCTAGCAACTGAAGATGTGGTGGATTCTGCTTTTCTTAGAATGGCTTGTGGACTGGGCTCGTGGTACATACTGGTATCTGTTTGGCAGGAGAAGTGGCCTTTGCAAGGGAACCATCAGCCCTCTAGGCCCACTAGTTGTAGACCAAAACAAAAAAGACAGACTACTTCGAAAAGGTACATACACTTTAGTTTGAAAATGTTGTAGTGCAAGTGACAAATGTTTACTGCTAGCTAACATTACTTCTTGGCTTACAGAATTTGATGAATTTGAAGTACCCAAAAACTTGGATGTGATTGTGATTGGTAGCGGTATCGGTGGGTTGACGGCGGCGGCACTTTTAGCCAAGCTAGGAAAGATAGTCCTGGTGCTGGAGCAAGATAAACAGGCTGGAGGTCTGTGTAAGACCTTCACTGAAAAAGGCTTTGAGTTTGACTATGGTAAGATGTCTTAAGTGATATTTACTAAGCTGTGTAAATGCTCTCAAGCTAAATATTTTGATTTTTAGTGAATGTTTTTGTCAGGCTTCCATTATTTGGGGCAACTTCATGAGAACAGCTTCCTGAAGGTTACATTGGATCAGATCACTGATGGCCAGGTGCATTTCGCTGAGCAGAGTTCCCATGTGGACACTGTTGTTATTGGTACAGGAACTCAACATAAAGAATACACCATCTACAATGGTAAAAAGCAGATGGAGGCTCATCTTAAAAAGCAGTTTCCCAATGATACTAAAGCAGTGGAGGAGCTCTTCAAAATCATGAAGGTATATGTTGAATGCTCTAAAGCTTGTTCATCACACATTAGTGGCCTTCAGTGTCCTGTAAATCATCTCTTCCTTAGATCTGTTCTAAGAAGATCCATCTGCTGTGTATGCTGAAGCTGTTTCCGCTCTGGTTTGCACGTTTCATCCTGCGGAGTGGAATCGCTGATTTAATATCCCCAATTTTCAGATATTCCTGCACTAGTACAACAGATGTAATCAAGTCTCTCACCAGCAACCAGGACCTCCTCACAGTGTTTTCCCAAATATTTTATGGTAAGAGTTGAGCGCCTACTCCTGTTCAGTGCACTTCTACTGTTTTAACTAGAATATGGTTTCTCTAAGGTGTCCCACCCAAAAAGTCCAGTTGCATGATCGATGCCCTCTTCCTACATCACTCCAAGCGTGGCGTGTACTATCCCAAAGGCGGTGCCAGTGAGATCCCGTACCACATCATTCATGTTTTGGAGAAGAATGGAGGGAAAGTCCTAGTCAATGCTCCTGTGTCCAGCATTCTAGTTGATGGAAAACGAAATGCATGTGGTGAGTTACTGGATATGAGCTAATGGAAATGCACTGAGGTGGGGAAAATGTTTTTCCACAAATTATGTACGCAAATCATATAGTTCCAAGGTACACGTTTCTAGTAATTGTGCAGTTAATTCTCGTATTGTCTTAATTTTTGGAACGTTTGTCCTTTCCCCAAATTTGTTGTTGCCGAAACGCAGTAATGTGTAACTTAAGATTATATAAAATTTAAATATTACTTTGCTTGCTACTACATTTGTAAACAGTCAATCAAATCAACCATCACAATTGTAATATTTCGTGTGTGTGTGTTTTTTTTTTTTTTTTTTTTTTTTTTTTTTTTTTTTTTTTTTTTTGTAAAAGGCAAAAAGTTGATCATACTGATTTCAAAGTTAAGGATTCATTAGTTTGAATGTACATTGAACTTAACACTATCATAACATCTTGGTGATAATTTGGTGTACTTGTTAACAACCCATGTTTTGGTTGACTTCTACCAAAACATTGTCATTACAGAAAAATGTGCAGTCACATTACAGAATTTTAACTTTCATACTAAAACACTATGAAAACGTGCTAAACTAAACCCTTGCCAAACTATACTAAAATGGTCAGTTTCCCCAAATCCAAATAAAGGATTGTTCCCTTTTGTCACTATCAAAACAATGATGACATGTCACAGGGTTAGCTAACACAGTCCTTAACAGTTGTGCACACACACATAAAAACACAATCTTATGGCATAACGACGCAAAAATTGAAACTTCACCAAATGTTTCGGTCGTGACCCATTTATTGATTTGACCCTTCTGAACCTGGCTCAAAGATGCTAATCAGCACATGGTTAGCTAGCACTGTTCTAATCCGTTGTACACCCATTAAAAGTGTTTTAATGTGTTATAAGTGTTATGGAATAACCCCCCCAAAAAAGTGTGCTTAATTGCAGGAAAAACATTCAGTAGTGACGTTCCTTAAAGTTACGCCCAATGTGACGCAACGTAATTTTATATTTATTTTTTTTTTAAACGAATCTACCTCCAAATGATGGGGCTTATGTACTCTACCTGTAGTTAGGAGGGAAGGAGTGAGAGGGACAAACATTTCCTGATCATAAGTGTTTCTGCCAGTGGACTTAACAAAAAAAAAAAAAAAAAAAAAAAAAATGCATGTTTCGGTAGTGATTTAATTTTGTAATTGTTTAATTTTTAATTTCAGGTGTTGGATTTGTATACTTGAATGCTCTTTAATTGCTTTTTAATCACATCAGTTTTCTCTTTGACCAGGAGTGACTGTGAAGAGCGGGAGTAAAGATGTTGAAGTTCGGGCTCCTGTGGTTATTTCTAATGCTGGCATGTTTGCCACCTTCAAAAATCTTCTGCCTCCAGAGATCCAGGCAAATCAAGGTAGGTTTCTGAATGTCTTCGATACGTGTTGTACAAGGTATTGTAATAACTCTTAAGTTCTGTGTTGCTGGGTAGCTTTTTTTTTTTTTTTTTCTTCCTGGGGTAACATGCATATCTGCTTTTCCCAGAGGCCCAAGCCTATCTGAATACTCTGAAACCAGGCAGAGGATTTTTCCGGGTGTTTGCAGGCTTTAATGCAACTATGGAAGACCTGGGCATCTCTTCAACTAACATGCGACTCTATAAGAGCAACAACATGGATGAAATGTAGGTGTACATCAATCACTCTTTGGATAAAATTGTCCATATTCTCTGTATCAACTTAAGTTTATTGCTTTAGGATGGAAGAGTACTTCAATTCAGACCAGGAAGCTGCACCTGACCACATCCCCATGATGTACGTTTCTTTCCCGTCTGCTAAGGATCCCACTTCATGCACTCGTTTTCCAGGTTAAACTTCACACTCAATTGCACATCCAAAACAACGTAAACCAACTGATTAAAGTGTCCTTATGTGCGGTTTGTGTTTTAGGACAATCACGTATGGTGATCCACACCATGGTCAATCCAAGGTGGTTTGAACAGTGGAGCAACATCAGTGAGACTGAAAGGGGTGAAGACTATGAAAAATACAAGATGAGATTTGCTAATCATCTTTTTGACTGGGCTTGTGTCCACTTCCCCAAGCTGAAAGAGAAGGTAAACTTTGGTTATGAGTGCTGCTTAAATGACAGTAGCAAAGCTACAAAAGTGTAATCCCATTTATTTTTGTGCCTTTTTGTAGTTGGCAATGTTGCATGCAGTCACTCCCATTACCATGCATGGACTGGGGCCCTCATATGGGTCCATGCTGCCTGCAGAGCACAGCCTGGAGAGATACCAGCCTCTGAACATTGCCATGACCAGGTGCAACACACCTGTCAAGAACCTCTACCTGACGGGTAATACTCCATTACAAGTTTCGATCAAAAGGATGTGGTCCAAATATAGAGTTTCCTATATGAAGGTATTTTGTTTCACCCTAGGGGAAGATGTTTTCTCCGCTGGTTACTCTGGTGCTCTACATGGTGGACTTCTCTGTGCTTCAACTGTTATGGATCGCTGTCTGTATGTTGACCTCCTGCTCCAACAAAAGAAACTAAAGGGGAAGGTGGTGAAGAAACTAGAGTGAGACTGAGGGATGATGTATTCGCACTCCTTTATTTTTGCTGCACGTTTGTCCTCTGCTGCAACTCCTCTGAATAAAGATGTGAATATTGCACAATGCATTACTGGTTAATGGGATTCATAGTTGAATATGCGTCTTCCATACTGCTAGCACTAGGTCTCAAATCTTGTGAAGTCAGACTTGACAACACGAGTAGTTGTCCCAGAAAGTAACCCTAAATGTGACCCTGGACCACAGAACAGGCCTTAAGTAGCATGGGTATATTTGTAGCAATAGCCAAAAATGCATTGTATGGGTCAAAAGTATTGCTTTTTATGCTAAAAATCATTAGGATATTAAGTATTAAGATCATGTTCAATGAAGCTACTTTGTAAACTTGCTACTGTCAATACATCAACTCAACTTTTGGTTAGTAATATGCATTGCTAAGTACGTCATTTGGACAGCTTTAAAGGGGTGTAGGGTGTGTGGTTTTTTTTTTTTTTATTTTTTTTTTTAAAATTGACCCTTATGATTGGTTTTGTGCTCCACAAATGGTCTATAACCTGCCAAACTTTAGCATATCCAGTGATTTGCAGCACTTTGAAACCCTAGGTGGATGTACACCATTCACAAACTTTTCAATTTGACTCCGACTGACCGGTTAACTAACTGTTCATGGTTTGTCACTAGATGGCAGCATTATGATGCTGCATCTGCTGCTTTTTACAGTTTGCCAATGATTTTTAGCCCACAACCAGACATTACCGTGCTGGTGAAAGATTACATTAACAAAATGCAAGTTTACACACAAAATGGGTTGCTGCGTCTTACATTAGAGTCACTTTAGATTATGCCTGTGTGTGGTGGTTTTTTTTTTTTTTTTTTTTTTTTTTTTTATTTATTTTTTTTTTTTTTTTGAGATGTTCTCATTCATCCCTTCGTTAAGAATACGTTTTGAAAACTAACTTTCATTTGCGGAAATTGGCTTTACAACTGAGGAGCTAGAAGCTAGAGAAACTGTCACAGATGTGCTGTTAAACCAAAACCACTGAGATGTTTGTTTGAATTTTCAGAAGCAGTTTACTTACAAGCTAGAGGGAATTACACAGCTTTGACTTGTTTTTAACTAGAAAAGGAATATCCAAGACGTCTGACAAGTGGTATTTAAGTTTGGCGATGCTCATCTGTTATAACTTCAATACATGCTCTTGGTTGAAAGTTTGTGATGCAGAGGTGATTATTTCAAAGACAAACTTTATACATCATCTGAATAAATAAGATTTCCATTGATGTATGGTTTGCTAGGATAGGACAACATTTGGCCGAGATACAACTTCTACAAAATCTGGAATCTGAGGGTGCAAAAAGAAATCTAAATTTTGAGAAAATCGCCTTTAAAGTTGTCCAAATGAAGTTCTTAGCAATGCATATTACTAATAAGAAATTAAGTATTGATATTTACGGTAGGAAATTTACAAAATATATTCATGGAACATGATCTTTACTTAATATCCTAAAGCCAGTTACTTTTAATAAACCAGGAATTTCCATGATTAGCATTATATGTCGCAATATTGTGTGGAAAATACTTCTGGTGGACCTAAGGGCTTGTGCCCGGTTGCATAAAGAACCTTAAGTTTTTCCCTTAAGTATGAAACTTAAAGCTTGATTTCCCCTTACCTAAGGGGATGATTTAAAGGTGTTGCATATAATCCCTTACACACTTCCCTTACTAAAGGGAAACCATTAAGTGTTTTACGACAGCGATTCAAAGTTTGCCGTTAAAAAAAATCTACTGTTGCTATGGACACATTATTTTGTAATGCAGATAGCGGTGTAAGTTTTCACAGAACTATATGACACGGATAAGGAGAACAAAATATAAACCAAATATAAACGAGAAGGACCAAGCGAGATGGAAACTCAAACTGATAATTCACTCAAAACGAAAAATTCTGAAAAATCATTTTATTGAGTTTCTGAGGCGATGTGAACATTATGAAACGCTGAACACTCTCATGCTGTGTATGTTTCATTCATACTCGAAGCCGGAGGGCGCTCTTGCGCTGAAAGTCCAATCCGGACTCATAAAGTATAAAGTATTATGATGGAATACAGCAGTAATCGCTGCAGCTAAACTGAAACGTAAACACAATAAACACACGATTGCGACAATATACGGTTCATGTGTGTTTTTTTTTTTAAGTCATCTCCAGGTAATACGTAGGAAAATACCGAAATAAAATATAGAATATAAATTTGTTCTCGTGTGTGACGGACTCGTGTTTGAGGTATTATGTGTGAATGTAATTTAATCAATGGTTATATGTGAATAAATGCCTAAATTAAAATCTGTTTAACATATAAAGAGGACGATCGTGGATTGAATCAGCGCGCTGTGTAACACTTAAGGTGGCATTTTCCATACCTTATGTTATACTTAGGGAAATGATAGCTAAGGGGCTTTTTGCAACACTTAAAGGGTTTTAAGGGATAGTTAAGAGAAATACTAAGGGTCTATGACGTTTCAACTAAAGAACCCCTTAAGTAACATTTAAGGGATATTTTATGCAACGCCCTTAAGTGTAAGGGAAACATAAGGGCGATCTCAAGGGAAAATTACATTTATGCGGGGCTTTATGCAACCGGGCATTGTTCCTGAGTCTCTGATTCAGAGTTACTCTTATATGAACAGTGCTGCGATAATAAAATCCAGCCGTTCTTACCTTTACTACTTTTTTAATACGTTGCAGTGTACAGAGATTTTCACTTATGGAAAAGTTAATTTATGAAGATTGTTATGAAGAACAAATGTGACCCTGGACACAAAACCAATGTTAAGTAGCGCGGGTATATTTGAAGCAATAGCCAAAAATCATTAGGATATTAAGTAAAGATCATGTTCCATAAAGATATTTAGTAAATTTCCTACCGTAAATATATCAAAACTTATTTTTTTATTAGTAATATGCATTGCTAAGAACTTCATCTGGCGATTTTCTCATTTTTTTTCTTTTTTTTTTTTTTTTTGCACCCTCCGGTTCCAGATTTTCAAATAGTTCTATTTAGGCCAAATGTCCTATCCTGTCAAATCATATATCAATGGAAAGCCTATTTATCTAGCTATTTAAAAAAATTTTTTTTATTTTTTATTTATTTTTTTTTAAATGACCCTTATGACTGGTTTTGTGGTGCAGTGTCACAAATGTGACCCTTGACCACAAAACCAGCCATAAGGGTACATAAGCTTTCCCTTGATGTATGGTTTGTTAGGATAGCATAATATTTGGCCGAGATACAACTAAGGGTGCAAAAAATCAAAATCTTGAGAAAATCACCTTTAAAATTGTCCAAATGAAGTTCTTAGCAATGCATATCAAAAATTAAGTTTTGATATATTTATGGTAGAAAATGCTCAAAATATCTTATGGAACATGATCTTTACTTAATATCCTAATGATTTTGGCATAACAGAAAAATCAATAATTCTGACCCATACAATGTATTGTTGGCTATTGCTACAAATATGCCCGTGCAACTTAAAACTGGTTTTGTGGTCCAGGGTCATAAATATGTAAAAATCTAACTTTTGTTTGTTACAGAGCTTATTTTCTGCAATAATCCAAAAGGCATGTTAAAATCTGAGCCGGTCAGCAAAAATACGTCATCACTGCAACACACTGTTGGTTTTCCAGTTATTCTTTGTATACAGAAATTTGCTTACAGGGCACAGTATACATAATACATACTGCAGAAATAGGATGTTAGCATGCTATTCTAAATGTTGCTTAAATTTCTGGCCTATGTAGCACCTGATTTTTCTGCATACTTGTTCACATTGTAAATATAAAGGTCAATTTAACTGCATTGCATTGTGAGATAGTGTAGTGCTCAGGATTCTGTTAAATACTGCACATCTTTCTCTGCAGAAGTAGAATTGAATGCATCTCTGGCTTGTCTAATCTCCATTTTTGCATTGTTTTTTGTCAGTCTTTTCTTCTCTTGCCACCTTAGTGTGCTGAGAACAGATCACTGCAGTAGTATGTATGAGTGCAGCAGCAGGATGGTGTGCGGGGCGAACAGAGCTATTAAAAGCTGCTGCTGCTGTATAAATAGCTCAAGCATATAAACGGCGACTCCGACAGTATTAGATGCTGCGGCCAGCTCCCCGCAGGAAGCTGTTGATGTAAGCGAGCACGCAATCCATCTTAACCAGAGGTGAATGGAGCCTTCTGCACAAATCCAATTTTAATATTTAATAAAAACACTGCAGTATAACTGAACGTCATTATTCATGCTCTTTATTACCAGGGTCGGCTTCCGCTGCTATTTGAGAAGTCGCGTGGATACGAGTCGTGAGTATTCGGTGAAAATTTAGGCTCTGATTTTGCCTGCTCTATGCAGATGGTGGCTGTTCCCTGTAGCTACTGAAGGGGATATAAATAGCAGCAGTTTCTGCCTCATCCCTTAGTGAGTCTCTCTCCACACACACATATATACACACACACAATACAAACACACTCTGAGTGTGTCTCTTTCTGTCTCCTTCATACATATTCTCACCTCTTGCTCATCAGTTTGACTTAAAAGCTTAAAATATCCTTTCTTCACCGCATCTCGCCCTCTCAATCACTTCCCATAGGAATGACGAATCACAATGGAGATAGTGTTTATGTCTTATTTGTTTCTCCTAGGCAGATTTGAGAATGAATGAGAGCCAGAGGCCACACAAGGTGATGCAGGTGGGTTTTATCATGTTAAATACTTGCTCTTATCCTAGTAATAAATGATTCCACCCAAGTAAGTAAACACTGTGTCTCTATGGTGCGATCAACAGATTGCTCTGTTTGTTTAAACATCCCAAAAAGCTCAACAGCAGCATTATTGGTGAGTGTGGGAAAGGACTATTTACTCAACCTAAGGCAGTGTTCAGGAAACAGGTTTCATTAGTTTTGCAATAATGTGAGAAATGAATGTTCTTTATTGGCATTTATGTTTCCGTGAAGAACCTAAAACATCTGTAGAATGTTTTCATGGCACGAAAGGTTCTTTTTAAGAATTTTCACTGAGAGATTCTTTGAAGAACCAAAAATTGTTTCTCTATGGCTGTCAAAACATAGCTCTCTTGTTTCATATTTCACAAGAACGAGCCCTAAGGTTTTTTTTTATTTTTTTATTTTTTTTGAGAATATTTTTGGATTCAGAATAGTTCTGAACATGACCCATTGCATACCTGTATTTTTTATTTGTTTGTTTGTTTTTAATTTGTGGATTTTAAACAATTTAATTTCAATTATTTGAAAGTACATTAAAAATCTTACTGTTCAAAAACTTTCAAAAACTTTTTTTTTTAAAAAGTCTCTTCTGTTCACCAAGCCTGCATTTATTTGATCCAAAATACAGCAAAAACAATACATTTTTTAAATATTTTTACTACTTAAAACAACTGTTTTTTATTTGAATGTAAATATCATTTATTCCGGGGATCAAAGCTAAATTTTCAGCATCATTACTCCAGTCTTCAGTGCCACACGATCCTTCAGGAATCTTTCTAATATGCTGATTTGCTGTTCAAGGAACAATTTTTATTATTATTATCAATATTTAAAACAGTTCAGTACATTTTTTCAGGATTCTTTGAATCGAAAGATTTAAAGATCAGCATTTATCTGAAATAAAAAGCTTTTGTAACATTATACACTATATCATTCAAAAGCTTGGAGTCAATATTATTTTTTTTAATTTATTTTTTACAATTATTTATTTATTTTTGGGAAAGAAATTAGAGAAATTAATACTTTTGTTTAGCAAAGATGCTTTATATTGATCAAAAGTGATTTCTATTTCAGATAAATGCTGTCCTTCTGAACTTTCTATTCATCCAAGAAACCTGAAAAAAATCTACTCGGCTGTTTTTAACAATAATAATGATAATAATAATAGTAATAATAATAATAATAATAATAATAATAAATGTGCATCTTTGAGCAGCAAATCAGAATATTAGAATGATTTTTGAAGGATCCTGTGACTAAAGTAATGATGCTAAAAATTCAGCTTTGAAATCACAGGAATAATTTAAATATAATTTAAAATATATTCAAATAGAAAACAGTTATTTTAAATAGTAAAAATATTTCAAAATGTTACTGTTTTTGCTGAACTTTGGATCAAATAAATGCAGGCTTGGTAAGCAGAAGATACCTCTCTAGAAAAAAATTAAAAATCATACCGTTCAAAAACTTTTGACTGGTAGCGCCTTTATTATAATAATATAAATAAAATATTTTATATGATATTTAGCTACCTGATATTGCTGAACTTAAGTCCAGTTATCAGTTAGTTTTTTTTTTAGAATGGAGTACAAAGAAATGTATTTATTTATTTATCTTTACTCCCATAGATGTGCATCTCAGACATTGATCGGAAAAGCTACTTCAAAGACTCTCTGTCAATGCAACACACAGCTGCTGGATTGATCTGTTGATATGTGCACGAGCACTACGGGATCTGGTCGAAATGCTCCTATAGTGCATCTTTAGTCCTTGATATTTCATTAGAATTGATGTGCAGTCTATGAACTTATTTTTCTCCACATTGGAGAACACCGCATGATATGCATTTTGGCATGAGGCACAATTCAAAAGCTTTCAGTTTGTTGTATTGCCATTTAGATAAATAATTTTAAATATAAAGAGGAGTCCAAATGTCTGAGACCACTTGTGGCTTCCATTTTGCATTTTGCATCAAATAGAAACTCTTTCATTACAAATCAGCCAGAAGGTTTGAGTAAAATGTTATTTGATTAGTGTCTTTGTTTTATAATTATTCTTTTGTATGCAAGGCCCGTATCCTGTTCAAGCAAGGCTTTGTCAATTACATATTCAAAGTTTGTCTTGACTAACTTCTAGTTAACTTACCAGCGCATGATCTGAATTCAGCTCAAATCATATGTTATATGAGGGCTGTGATTAAAACCCAACATTTCTCAGCTGAAATTTGGATCCAACTGCTCTACATTTTGCGATAATTGACAACATTTCACTGTTCGTTCCACCTCCTGCTGGGCTTATTATTCTCAGCTTCCAGAATGATTTAGCACAAGCCTGCCTACTTGTTTTGACTCGAACAGGAATAGAAATGCATGTAGGATACTGGTGTGTGCGGCTATTATCCTTTTTCTTTAACAGCAAATCAAGGACTTATATAACACACTGTTTCTCTTTTAGTCTTTTTGTTATGTCATATTAGTTCATTTTAACTGTATAAAAGTATCATAAAAGTATTACAACAAACAAAATGCATTGTGATAGTAGTGCATGTGCATTATCTACAGTTTAAAAGTTAATGTCGTTTAAATGCTTCATGCTTATAAAACTTATTTTCCATATTGCTGGTGGTTTAGGATATTATGTATGGCATGTTTTACATGTTTAGGATATTATGTATATTATGTTTGGCATATCTAGATACAAATTCTGAATAGCATGAAAAATGTATTCAAGTTCATCTTATTTTTTCTTAGGAAAAGAAAAAAACTTTAGATAAAGAAAAATGTAGAAAGAATGGATTCACATCTAGTTATAGTATGCATGGGTTTATTCTGAATCAGTGATTTCTATATATTCAGTTTTTTCTACAAAAGTTGTTAATTCATTGTTAATTTCTAACAGTATTCCTTTCTCATTTTTTTAGGTGTTTGTCTTGAAGGAATAGAGTAGTTCACAAAAAAATGAAAATGTACTCACTCTCAGGCCATCCAAGATGTAGATGAAGTTGTTTCTTAATAGAAACCAATTTGGAGAAATGTAGCATTTCATCACTTTCTCACCAATGGATCCTCTGCAGTGAATGGGTGCCGTCGGAATAAGAGTACAAACAGCTGATAAAAACATCACAATAATCCACGCAACTCCAGTCCATCAATTAACATCTTGAAGTGAAAAGCTGGTGTTTTTTAACTTCAAACCATTGCTTCCAGCTAAAATCCTTTCTCCAGTGAAATCGGGAGAGAAATATGCATAGATCAAAATAGTCGTAAACAAATATGTCAGTGGTTTTTTATGTGCGAGGACAACGGAATGGACTTTTTTTTTACTGGAGGAAGCATTATTATGGGCTCATATTTTGGCCAGAAGCAAGAGTTTAATGTTAAACACGTGGCTTTTCACTTCACGAGATATTAATTGATGGATTGGAGACATGTGGATTACTTGTGGATTATTGTGATGTTTTTATCAGCTGTTTGGATCTACATCTTGGATGGGCTGAAAGTGAGTACATATTGAGCATATTTTCTTTTTTGGGTAAACTGCTCCTTTCTGGAAAGGATTTGGGAAGTTTTGCGATCAGTCAAGGCTTGTGTGCAGCTTAAGAGCTGTGTAATGAAATCTCCTTCTCACTGTGTCCGTAACACACTAGTGTTTATCGCCACATTGTTTTGGAGTGAATCAGACAGGGTGATTCTGCATGGTAATTAGCAGTTTATTATCCAACTGTGCATACAATGTGCCCCTTCTCGGAAATCTTTTGCAGTTAGGGGGAGGAATAAGTCTCAAAAGCGTGAAATGGTCTACACTCCATCACCGCCCGCTCATGATTGTTTTTCCATTTTAATGGACTGTTCCAAACTTTACCTTGGAGAGTGTCCCCGCTGTGCTGGAGTCCTTTGTGTTGGCGCACCGCCGTTGTCTCTGGAACATTCTCCGGATGGACCATCCTGTCTGGAGGCAGTGTGCGTGTTTCTGAGCAATTCATCTTTCCGATTGACTCTGTCCTATTATTCCCATTCCAGCTCCACACCCTGAGCGTCTCTCGGCAAACAATCACGACATTCCGTCAGGTGCGCGCTTAACCTTGGAATTCACATTAAATTGCTCATGGGTCATTAACGCATACAGGACTTCTTATAAATTAGTAGCAGGATTAGTTTCATGGATATACAGAAATGTGGAGGGTTTTCTCTTTTCAAATGCACCGTGAAGACAGATTTGCTGGTTTATTCCCAGACGACTTTACTAAAGTCTGTGTATTTTGATTGATGCTGCTCTCAATGTGCAGTTGTTTTGAACAGACTGATGGGGGAAAAAAAGCAGTGTACATAGTGTCCCCGTCCTTGGGCTATGTTGGTAAGACATTGAGGTGCATTCAGTAGTAGCTGAGACATGGTGAACTGCATTGTGAGGACTTCCTGTGCTGGTGACAGGGGCTGAGATGGATAGACCACTTGTAGAAAAACGAATGTGAGACATTGAAATGCTGAAGGTGGTGGCTAAAGAATAGGAAGATGCAAAGCAGAACTTTCATAATGTTATGTTTAAATGTTTAACTCACCCTTCTGGGTAGTTTTCAGTTCAGCTATTGCTTAAGAATTACTGTATATCTTGCTTAAAACCAGAATAGGTTGGAAATTAATGTTTATTAATATGTTAAATAAATGAACCTTTGTTAATAGGTTAAAAAATAATTAAATTAAATTCTTATTAATAAATGTTCACTTTCTGATTATTGCTGATGCCTCTAGTAATCATGTGTCTGATTTTTAATTTCCAACCTATTTGGGTTCATTTTAAGCCAGCCATATAGTAATTTTTAAACAACAGTTGAGTTAAAACTACCCAGAAGGTTGGGTTGAATATTTAACTCAATTGCTGGGTCAGAACAACCCAGTTGCTTTGTTTGTCCATATTTCAGTGTACAAGCATTTCTTTTTCTTATTTTTTTCTTAATAATGGATTTGTTTATTACAGACACACAACTTTTCACTTCATAGGACATTAATTGATGGACTGGAGTGGTGTTGATTACTTGTGGATTATTGTGATGTTTTTATCAGCTGTTTGGACTCTCATTCTGACGGCACCCATTCACTGCAGAGGATCCATTGGTGAGCAAGTCTCCAAATGATGAAGAAACAAACTTATCTATTTCTTGGATGTACTGAGGGTGAGTAAATTTTTTGGTTAACTATTCCTTTAATATCAGACTTTGTACAAGGTGCTTGAAGTAGTTGAATTTGACTTTTTGAATTTAAGGCCTGGAAAACACTTGACAATAGCAATATTCCTGAAGAGGTACTTGAAAAGTGCTTGAACTGTTTAAGGACATCTATGAAATAATTGTTTATTTTTTCAAAAAGTTCATAACTTTTCATGCAAAATTCACACATTTCAAAAAACATTGTGACCTTGATCATTTATTTCAAGCAATTCACTAGAAAAAGCCAGGTCAAATTAAAAGAGCCATTCATTTTTGAATTTCGACATCGCTTGTTATAATTTTAAAAAGAAGGTAGTGATGGGTGAAACAGAACATTTTGAATGATTCACTGTTTCGAAGTGCTCCAATTGGAACACATATTGCAAATCATTTGTTTCATCGCGTATCATGAATCATTTGATGTAGATCAGTACTTCGGAGCGGGTTCGTGAATCTTTTGACTTAGATGGGGACTTCAGATTGCGTATCGTGAATCATTTGATTTAGATTGGAACGGGATTGTAAATCATTTTGCGAATTAATTGATTCTAAACAAATGATTCGCAATACGCAATTTGAAGTTCCGATCTAAATCAAATGATTCGTGATGCTTGAAGTTCTGATCTAAGTCAAATGATTCACACTCCGAGTCCTGGTCTGAAATGATGGTTCGCAAATCATTATCCAGATTGGAACTTCAGAACTTAGGTAGTGGATTTTTGGATCATTCGATTAAGATCGGGACTTTGGAGCGGGTTCACGAACCATTTGATTCAGATCGAGACTTTGGAGCAGGTTCGTGAATCATTTGATTTAGATCGGAACAGGTTCGTAAAAATCATTTAGCGAATTGAATAATTCGGATCAAATGACTTCAGAGAGTGGATCGTAAATCATTTGATTCAGATCGGGACTTTGGTGCAGGTTTGTGAATCATTTAATTCAGTTCGGGACTTTGGAGCAGGTTCATGAATCATTTGATTCAGATTGGGACTTCGGAGCAGGTTCACGAATCATTTCGCAGATTGAATGGTTCAAACCAAATGATTCACAGTATGTGATTTGAAGTCCTGATCTAAATCAGATGATTTGCGATACTTGAAGTTCCAACCTGAGTCAAATGTTTTGCGATCCATGCTTCGAGTCCTAATCTGAAATGATGGTTCGCGAATCGTTATGTAGATCAGGACTTCGTAGCATGGATCATGAATCATTTTATTTAGATCAGAACTTTGGAGCAGGTTCGCAAATCTGTTGCTTTACTTCGGAACTTCAGAGTGCGGATCACAAATCATTTGATTTAGATCAGGACTTCGGTGCAGGTTTGTGAATTATTTGATTCAGTTCGGGACTTCAAAGTGCGTATGGCAAATCATTTATTTTTCAGCATTTCAGAGTGGTTTCGTTAAACTTTTTTTCAGATTTTTTTTCTTAACAGTATCAAACATCAAACAATTAAGGCAGTACAGTTATAAAAACAAAACAAAGAAAGAAGAAATTAAGTATACACAAATACAAGTCCCTTAAGAAAATTAACCGTGGTTTTACTAAAGTAAAAGTGTAGTATACTTTAGTAGTAATACTTTGGGAAGTTTTGGAATTTCATTTTACAGTATCTGTATGAACCCTGTAATATGCTTCTTGTCTCAAGTAAAACTGTAGTATCTTACAAAACCATTGACAGTTCCTGTGATTCATTCTCTACAAATTTAATACAACAAGGACTTTTGATAAACACTTTGTTTCCGGGAAGACTGATAAAACCCTGTCTGTCCTTACTCCCAGAAGCTGTGTTAAGCCAGCCAATCAGATTAGAGCTTGCCAGATGCACCAGACTGTCACTGAAGGACTGTAGGCGGCTCTGCTGTCTAAGGCTGAGACTAATATGACAGCATCCGCGATGACAAACCAAACACACGCCACCCCAGCTCCAAACAGACAAAGAAAAATCCCGTACAGAAATGACATCCACAAGGACTCATCAGGGCTAAAGCCACTAAGCTCACCTGGAAAGTGGTGCTGGTAAACTAGGTCACACACAAGGTTTGAAAGTTTGAAACTGACTTTTTGGCAGAATTGGGAGGGAGAGGATAGAAACATTTTATCTCCTTCAGGACATGGTTAGGTGAGAGATGGTCACTTCAGTTTGAACTGAGACACGTACAGACGGACTGGGACTGAAAAACAGCTCAGGCCTAATAGAAACCAGTGGCTCCTGAATTATCCAGTATTCTGAAATGTCTGAAATAGGCATTTGGACATTCAACATGTTATACACAGACACAAAAACAAGGCTCCATTTATTTGACCCAAAATACAGAAAAAAACTGTAATATTGTTAAATATTATTGCAATTTAAAATAACAGTTTTCAAATTTAATATACTTTAAAATATATTTTATTCCTGTGATGCAAGCTGAATTTTCATCCAAAATGACTTCCAGTGTCACATGATCCTTCAGAAATCTTTCTGATGATCATTCATGCTGATTTATTATCAGTGTTGGAAACAGTTGTGCTGCTTAATATTTTTTTGGAACTTATAATATTATTATTTGGAATTTTTTTTTTTTCAGGATTCTTCTATGAATAAAAAGTAAACTAAAAAACAGTAAGTCTTTTGTAACAATATAAACTAATATTCAAATGTTTGGGGTCAATTTTTTTTTTTTTTTCTTTTTTGAAAGAAATTAATATTTTTATTCAGCAATGATTGTTAAATTGACAAAAAGTGATAGTAAAGACTTTTGTTAGAACATATTGTAAGAAAAATTTCTATTTTGAATAAATGCTGTTAAACTTTTTTATTCACCAAAGAATTATGAAAAAAAAATTTCACAGCTTCCAAAAAAATATGAAGCAGCACAACTGTTATATAATAAATCAGCATATCAGTTATTTTAAATTGTAATAATATTTTATATTACTGTTTTTACTGTATTTTGGATCAAACAAATGCAGCCTTAATGAGCATAAGAGACTTAAACATTTTTAAATGGCAGTGTATATAGTGCTAATGTTTATATTAATATAATATTTATATTTATATTTACTTACTTACTTACTTATTTAGTTATTTATGTTTTGACTCTTAAAATGTTGTGTTTTATTTGAGTTCTTACAGCGTGAAATTTGTGAGACTTAAAAATCTGGTAAATTCCACTTTACATTTTTTTTACTTTATTTTTTTTTTCTTTACTTTCAATTTCTTTTTAATTAATTTTATATTTATGTATACAATTTAATATATATTTTTTAAAATAAAAAGAATCACTATCCCACAATCTTACATGCTAATCGCCATTTTAAGTGATTTTCTAACATGCTAAGCACCATTTTTGTAAAAAAAAAATAAAAATAAATAAAAGTTTGAGAATGTTAACATTCCATTCATGCTTAGTCAGGGATCCAAAAGCACTCTGTGCTCTTTAAATAATATGCCTGCCTGACAGAGCGAAGGAAAAAAAAAAAAAAAAAAAAACTTGTTCCATTTTTTCTTTCCCTTGTCTCTTGTTTCATGTCCCTTGGGTGCTTGTTACTGGCGAAGAGATAAACTCCTATCAGAGAGTTTTAATTGGATCAGTTTAATTACTGAGAGCAGCTTCATGTGATGCACAGCATATTTATTGGCACTAAAGTACATTTGTACCTCACAGCAATATATTTTTTTGCTCTTACAGTGTTTTAGAAGAACAGTTGGAGATATCTACAGCCTAGTACTCTTCTGGTGTTAAAACAAGGTCTGTTTTTTAATAGTTAGCTCCTTATATTATATTACATACACTACCAGTCAAAAGTTTTTGAACAGTAAGATTTTTCATGTTTTTTAAAGTATTGTCTTCTACTCACCAAGCCTACATTTATTTAATCCAAAATACAGCAAAAGCAGTAATATTGTGAAATACTTTTACTATTTAAAATAACTGCTTTCTATCTGAATATATTTTAAAATGTAATTTATTCCTGTGATTTCAAAACTACATTTTTAGCATCATTACTCCAGTCTTCAGTGTCACATGATCCTTCAGAAATCATTCTAATATGCTGATTTGTTCAAGAAACATTTATTTTCAGTATTTTAAACAGTATTTATTTTTTTTCAGGATTCTTTGACGTATTAGAAGGATCCAAAGATCAGCATTTTTATCTGAAATAAAAAGCTTTTGTAACATTATACACTATATCATTCAAAAGCTTGGAGTCAGTTTTTTTTAAACAGAAATTAATGCTTTTATTAATCAGGGATGCTTTAAATTGATCAAAAGTGATGATAAAGACATTTATAATGTTACAATAGATTTCTATTTCAGATAAATGCTAATAAATGCTAAATCTTCTGAACTTTCTATTCATCAAAGAAAGCTGTTTTCAACATAATAAAAATTGTTTTTTTGAGCAGCAAATCAGAATATTAGAATGATTTCTGAAGGATCATGTGACTAGACTAATGGTGCTAAAAATTCAGCTTTGAAATCACAGGAATAAATTGCGTTTTAAAATATATTCAAATAGAAAACAGTTTAAATAGTAAAAATATTTTAAAATGTTACTGTTTTGCAGTATTGTGGGTCAAATAAATGCAAGCTTGGTAAGCAGAAGAGACTTCTTTAAAAAACTTTAAAAATCTTACTGCTAAAAACTTGACTGGTTGTGATATTCTCAGTGGATGCAGTAGATCATCTAGGTATCGTCTACCTACTGTTTCATGAATACTGCACATTCATGCTTCTCATTTCACAAACTTTTTGCACATATTATATAATACCGAAGTGCACCTATGCTTATCTGCTGGACCTGTTACCACTTCTTTTTTTCAGGTTGTAAAAAAAGTATGTGAAAACACGGCTAAAGATACATCTCAGCTTTTGAATGACATCCTTTCATTCTCCAGGGGGACTCCAAACTCAGATGATAATGTGAGCATGTAAAAATGGATTAAAACTCTCAATGGACAGCTTTGGCCCTGCTTTTATGCTGGAAAGCTATGCTGAAAAATCTTTCTTCACTACATTTCAGTGCTCTCTCATTTCCTCTTAATGTCCATCTGTCTTTCTCTCTCTCTTCTGTCAGGATGTTTGCGGTCCAGCAGTGATTGGCATTGCAAGTGGGTGAGTAATCCCTCTTTATACTCCTTTTTACAGTGTGTGTTTTGATTTATGGAGAGGTCAGCTGTAGTGTAAAGCAGGGCCTTTATTCCTCCTCTTCCTGTAGTTTAGCCTGGGCCTGCAGTCCTTTGAACGGCATGAGGAGTAGGAGTGGCTGGCGGTGTAGCCAAAGATCTGCATTAAATGGAATGGGTTTCTTTGAGGTGGATCCAAGTGGTGTTTATAGTGTTTTTCTTTTATTGAAATATGTTGCCTTTGGTTCCTATAAATGTCTTGATGTGAAAAGCTTCCATACTCAGTTGACGAGGGTTTATTCAGGTGTTGATTAAGAAAACACTGTAATGTGTAACAGAGAAATGCAGAGAAGACTTTGGTTTAAAGTTAAAATGTCTTAAAGGATTCCAGAATAAAACTTTCCTGATGATTTACTCACCCCCACATCATTCAAGATGTTCATGTCTGTCTTTCTTTCTTTTTTTTCTTTAGTCCAAAAGAAATTAAAGTTTTTGAGGAAAGCATTCCAGGATTTTCTCCATACAGTGGACTTTAATGGGAGACAATTGGTTGAAGGTCCAAATTGCAGTTTCACTGGAGCTTCAAAGGGTTCTACATGATCCCAGTCAAGGAATAAGGGTCTTATCTAATGATTGGTCATTTTCTACAAAAAAAAAAAAAAGTACATACTTTTTTAAACCACAAACGCTCATCTTGCACTAGCTTGACTTCACACATTACGTAATCACGGTCACGTGTGACATAGGCGGAAAGTACTGACCCAGTGTTTACAAAGCGAACGTGCAAAGAAAGTAAAATGCCCTTTACCAAAAATGGTAAAACTACGATGTTGGACGATTTTGAAATTGGTAAAGAAAATGAGATGGAGTTTTTGCCCTGCCCTACTTTTTTGAACTGAAGTACACTAAGAACTAACCATTTGTGACCTTTCGAACATGATTACATAATTCGTGAAGTCGTGGATGCACATTGCAGAGCTAGTGGTTAAAAAGTGTCAATTTTTATTTATTTTTAGAAAATGACCCATCATTTTGCTAGATAAGATCCTTATTCCTCAGCGGGGACTGTGTAGAGCCATTTAAAGCTGCATTGAAACTGCAATTTGTAGTCCACTAGAGAAAAATCCTGGAATGTTTTTCTCAAAAACCTTAATTTCTTTTTGACTGAAGAAAGAAAGACATGAACATCTTGGATGACATGGGGGTGAGTAAATTATCAGGAAACCCACTCTGAGTCCTATCTAAAATGATGGTTTGCAAATCATTATTCAGATCGGGACTTCGGAACATGGATCGTGAATCATTTGATTTAGTTTAGAACTTTGGAGTGATTTGTGAATTTTTTGCTTTAGATCGGAACTTCGGAGTGTGGATTGTGAGTCATTTGATTTAAATCAGAATATTGGAGCAGGTTTGCGCATCTTTTGCTTTAGATCGGAAGTTTGAAGCGTGGATCATGAATAATTTGACTTAGATCAGAACTTTGGAGCAGGTTTGCAATCTTTTGCTTTAAATTGGAAATTCGGAGTGCGGATCATGAATATATTTTTGATTTAGATTGGAACTTTGGAGCAGGTTTGTGCATCTTTTGCTTAGGGCTGTGTATTGCCAAGAATCTGGCGATACGATAGGTATCACGATACATGGGTTGCGATACGATGTTGCAATACTGTAAACAAAGCGATATATTAGGATATTTCTTATTTTATGAATTGTACATAATTTTAGGAAAGCTGTAATTAAGAACACACTACCATATGCAAACCATTCAATGTTATTGAATCCCTTTTTGTGCAGTACGAGTAAAGGGGGAAAATAAAGTGCTTGCAAGATTTAGTTATTAAATGTATAAAATGTAAGCTTTTATAAACAGACTATATATACTTTTAGACCCTGCTTTACAATTTAAGTTTACCATTGTAACCATTACTGAACTTAAGAATTACATCTGCTTAATATCAATAAAAATAAAGTGCTTGCAGGATTCCTAAAGAAAACGAAATAATTGTAAAATAGTAAAATAAATACAGATGCTAAACATTCTGAGAATCTATTTGTTCTGCGAATTTCGCAAGTTTTGGATTTCGCAAGTTTTTCAGTTTGTAATTATGCTCCACGTGGAATCGCCGAAACTGCAACGCGAACACCATCTTAACTGCACAAAACAGCCCCACCACAAGAGAAAGCGGCGGGCAGCGGGCGCGGCCTCGGCTGCACGGGGCGCTTCTGCTGCACAAACTGGTGGCAGCCGCACGGCAGAAATGACGCCACACTTTACACCGAGGCGGGAGCAGGAACTATTCTTTCATTCTCCATTAACGCTAACATTAGTGGTGTGCCCTTATGCTAGTATTTTCTGTCACTGTTTAAGTTAAGAGATAAGAAGACTGCAATCTAGTGGTCAGGATATAAGGGATATATATATATATTTTTTTTTTATAAATATCGCTATTCCATTTTTGAGAATCGATATATCGCCAAACAAAATATTGCCATTCACACGTGTATGGATATTTTCTTACACCCCTACTTTTGCTTTAGATCAGAAATTCAAAGCGCGGATCATGAATAATTTAATTTAGATCAGAACCGTGGAGCAGGTTCTCGCATCTTTTGCTTTAGATCGGAACTTCTAAGTGCAGATCATGAATAATTTGACTTAGATCGGAACTTTGGAGCAGGTTTGTGCATCTTTTGCTTTACATCCGAACTTCGAAGTGCGGATTGCGAATCATTTGATTTAAACTTTGTAGCAGGTTTGCAAATCTTTTGCTTTAGATCGGAACTTCGAAGCACGGATTGCAAATCATTTGATTTAAATTGGAACTTTGGAGCAGGTTCGCAAATCTTTTGCTTTAAACAGAACTTCTGAGTGCGAACCGTGAATCATTTGATTGAGATCGGGGCTTCGGTGCGGGTTTGTGAATCATTAGATTAAGATCGGGACTTCGGAGCACGTATGGCGTACCAATTGTTTCGGGATTTCAGAACAGTTTCGTGAATCTTTTTTTTTTGTTTTCAGATTTTTTTTCCTTTAACAGTAGAAAAACATCAAAATTTTTATTCTGGAAGTGAACTAATCCTTTAAGAAGCTAAATATGGTCAATTCTGGTTCTGTCTTAAAGTGACTGCAAGGAAGACTTGCCAGACTGAACTGTGCGTCAGTGCGGCAAATGCCTTCTTGCTGACTCAGCAGCGTCCTTCCCTCACGGCCACATGTGGGATTGGCTCCATGCGTGTAATTGCATCTGTTCAAGCACATCAGAATATTGCCAGTAAACACACTTTTGTTTGTTTGGTGTTTACGACGCCACCGTATCGCTCTGAATAGAAGGATTTGAAATCTGTGCTGCATAACACATCTCAGGACAAAGCTGCCAGCAGTCAGCAGCACTTTGAATCATGCATGTGCTAGAATCGTCTACGCCGCATTTCATGCATGGACATTGCCCCGGTGCGTCCCTCCCACCGCATTCATGCCGATGTCTTCTGACAGATGACATTTTGCTAGTGAAAGGAAAAGCATGTTTGTCTCATTATGAGCTCAGAAAAAAACGTCTAGACAGTGTGAAAATAATTTCTGTCTAATATAGGTCATATCATTTGCCTTCCTAATGCACACAGCTCATCTGATAAGCATGCATTTAAAAAAGCAATGTTTTGTTGACACTGATCTCATTTGACAAGTGTAGTTTGCAGACGTTTTCTTAGTAGCACGACCAAATGGACCCACTGCTATTTAGAATCATTACAAAAACTCATCTTTTTTCTGTTATTAGAAATTTTGTTCAATCTTCACAAAAGTTGAAATACACTTCGTGACTAGCAGTCTAGACGGGTCAACGCTTTCCCAAAGACAGAACCAGTCTGCAGATTTTGGGCAATTGTAGCTGATGTATTTCACAGAAAATCAGTGTATGACAGGTACACACTTTAAATTTGTAGCTTCACACACTGATTCCATCCAGTCTGAGGATATGAAATATGTTTTGAGCACATGTTAGAACACTTGTTTTTATTTGTCCTGAGTTGTGATTTGCAGTGGGTTTGTGTGGCTTGCATATGTTGCTTGCAGTTTCAGCAGACAAATTCGCCATTTCATAACGTAGGATAAGCAGTCAATGGTGTGTGGAGCACTTTGAAATCTACCAACCATTATGTAGTCCATGTGTTTTTGTCTCCTAGCAATGAGGCGCATGTTTCTGTGAGTTTGCATTCGGAACGACTTAAAAGTCTGGTAGTGTCTGAACCTCATTCTGTTCGTTTGCAATGCCCAGTTTTTCTCTGTAACTATTTACAAAGTCTGCAATTGAATGATGCCTTTTAAAATCTATTCAGTTTATGAAGGTTGTGTATGTGTTCCAGGCTTTAGATGATCTTTAGACCCAGCCTCAGAAAACTTATCTATTAGATGTATGATTTAAAAAAAAAAACATTCATGAGTTACATCCAAAATGTTTAACATTAAAAATGCTTAACAGAAATAAAGGGTATATCTTGACAACAGTTTGGTCTATTATAACAAGGTATATGTTATCATCACCATGACCTATTGGTCAAGCGACCACATTTTGATATATAGAGTTGGATGACACCCAGTGTTCTATGGTCAGAATTACTTTCTGCCAACTAGCATAAAATGCTGTGTTTTACCAATGCTTTGGTGTGTTGAACTAAAATTAGTCATGAAATTTAAAGGAGACCTATTATGCCCCCTTTTTTACAATATGTAATATAAGTCTCAGGTGTCCACAGAATGTGTCTATGAAGTTTCAGTTCAAAACACCCTATAGATCATTTATTATATGGGTGAAAGCAGAAACATGCTGTTTTCATGCACTGTAAAAAATATTCATAAAATTTATGGTAAAAAAACGGCAGCTGTGGTTGCCGGAATTTTACTGTAAAAAATACGGTAGCAACATTTTATGGTTTGCGGTTTTCACTTAAATTTACAGGTAAATACCGTAATTTCATTAACTGATATTATGTTAATGTACCGACCTGTTGAAGTACTGAAGTCTGTTTTGTACCTTTGTAATACACTGATAACCACCAAAAGCAGCTGGTGATGAGAAAGTCAAATGATGAACCAAAGCTCATCACAAATAGCTTTTAAATATTAACATATAGAAAGTGCACAGTGTCATTCACACAAACACCATCATGGTAACACACGAAACTGAAATAATACATAAACATTAATTTAACAACATTAGATGTAACATAGAACCCTAATGTACAAAACAGCTAAGAAAAAACTAAGAAAGGGTTATTTCAACAAAAAAAAAAAAACATCAAATTAAAAAAAAAATGTAACACAGGGAATTCTGTAAAATTCACTGTAAATTTTATGGCCTTTTACCGTTAACCATTTAACAGGTTTTTACTGTAGCATTTTTACAGTATTTTTACCGTTAAATTCACGGTAATATTTTACAGTGTGCATGTCTCTTTAAATGCAAATGAGCTGCTGTTCCCCACCCCCTTTTCCAGAATAGGGCTGTGCCTTTACAGCTTGTACATCAGATACTCTACTAAAAACATCTGTTTGGTTTTAATATTATGTCTATTGCGCTGAAATCATGCGTTTTAAACCATATTAGTTTAAAATTCTGATATAGGGTTTTCCAAGCACACACATCCAAAGCACGCGCATAGAAAGCAGCTGTCACATGGCACGTGAATGCCAAACTAAGTTCTTTTTCATTTCTTTTTGAGCTTAAACGATTGAATACACACAAGTTTATGTTCAAAACGCACATGAGAGAAAGGCTTACCAAAAGTTACTGGGTTGTTCTTTTTCACATTTTCTGGGTTGGTAGATGCACTGGGGACTTAAACATGGAAAAAGTCAGATTTTTATGATATGTCACATTTAAAGGAGATCCTATAATTATACTGAGTCATACTGAGTACAATGATACCCATCTTTCCCAGGTCAAGAGTTTGATTCCGCCCACTGCCGATTAACACAATAATATTTTGACACCCCAGGTTGCCAGTTGATGTAAAACACAATGTATTGCAGCCATGGATCCAGCAACCCAAAAAGCCTCTGTATCTGGCTAAAAAAGCTCCAGAGGCTTATTATAATGCACAGTGTAAGGCTTTCCATTGTCAGTTGCGTTTGTTTCTGTTGTGTGTCCTCAATCTGGCAACCTGTGTGAATGTTGTGTCTAGGCAGGGAGAAAAGGAAAAACAACACTCTCCAACATTTTGAATTTGGACTGCAGTACCCATTTCAACTGCTATCTATCAAAATTACATATTGCACCTTTAACATTTCTGCATTGTAGTGAAGTTATGCATTTTATCAGTTCACGCATTCCCTAACTGGACCCATGACCTTGGCATTGCAAGCAGCGTGCTCTACTGTTTGAGCTACAGGAATGAATGCATAACCTTAGTTTGAACTGCTCTGCCTAAAATTGTTGTTTTGAAATCGTTAGATTTTTTGTAGACATGCTTGTTTTTCTTGTCATGCTCTAGTTGATGTGCTTGATCGCCTAATTGCTGCTTGCACCTATATTATGATTAGGAAATATTATATTGTCAATTCAATTACTGAATTCCTAGGAGACCATTTAAAATTAACAACAGCTTCTTCACAAGCAGTACTCAAGCTCAGTGCACATTTGCAATTAAAGTGGACAAACACAATACAGTCTACTACCTCCACTGAGAATATTGTGTTCAGTTAAACATGGCCTTTAAATATTAGTTTGCCTGGTTTGTATTGGTTTTGTGTGGCTTTTAGAGATTGGTTTGCCGGGTTAGCAAATATACAGATTTAAATCCATTATATTTATCCTTCAAATCTCAGGCCGTGTACACGTTTAGCTCTAAACATTTCACATTTTACCTCTTTTCGAAACACAAGAAGCTAGGTTTTGTATTTGAACAATTCGTCTTCCACTGCTGCAGCTTAAATTTGATTTTAGTCATACATAGTCCTACAAAAAAACAGTCTAGATAAATTACCCCATTTCATATTGTAGGATAAGCACTCTGCCACTAGGGGCAACAGTGTGCAGTGCTGTTTGAAATCGACCAACCATTACATAGACCATGTGTTTTTGCTTTTCATTTCATGTCCTGCTTTGTAATCTTAAGTGGTCTAAGGATCAGATCTAGCTTTGTATCTGCTATAGCTCATGTTTTTGATTACAGAGATTTTTCCATCTTCTCTAATTTGATCCATGTCTAAGTAGACGATCAGCTCACCATAGCATGCTACAAGAGTGTTGTTATTGTTAGCAAAAAACATTTAAAATTATGTTTGTTAGAGAAAGCTAGAAGCAAACTTATTTGAAATAAAGCTAAAACAAAATATTCATATTAAAATAAAACTTAAAAAATTAAGAATTAGAAATTGGCAGCTTATTGAAATAAAGTCTAAAGTCTAAATTGAGGAAAATCTCTAAAACAAAATAAAACAAATCTAAATAGAAGAAATAAATGAAATTTAAAAAAGATTTAAAAATATATAAATGACAAGTCACATAACAAAACCACTAAAAACTTAAATAAAATGACAACTGAAAAAAAGCTAGTTCAAAATATTAATAGACTATAATAGTGTAGAATTTATGCTAATTTTAATTTTATTTTATTTTATTTTTTGTGTTTGAAACAGGGTGTTTCTGTGAAATATAGATATACACTAACAGTCAAAAGTTTTTGAACAAAAAGATTTTTAATGTTTTTTAAAGAAGTCTTTTCTGCTCACCAAGCCTGCATTTATTTGATCCAAAGTACAGCAAAAGCAGTCAAATTTTGAAATATTTTTACTACTTAAAAAAACTGTTTTCTATTTAAATATGTTTTAAATTTTTTAGCATCATTACTCCAGTCACATGATCCTTCAGAAATCATTTCAATATTCTGATTTGCTGCTCAGAAAACATTTATTATTACGGTGAAAACAGCTGAGTAGAATTTTTTTTTAGGTTTCTTTGGTGAATAGAAAGTTGAGAAGAACAGCATTTATCTGTAATAGAAATCTTTTGTAACATTATAAATATCTTTATCATCACTTCTGATCAATTTAAAGCATCCTTGCTAAATAAAAGTATTAATTTCTATAATTTATTTCCCCTTTCTTCCCTTCTTACTCAACTGTTTTAAATATTGATGATAATTATAATAATAATAATAATAATAATAATAAAAATGTTTTTTTTTAACAGCAAATCAGCATATTAGAATGATTTCTGAAGATCATATGACACTGAAGACTGGAGTAATGATGCTGAAAAATGTAGCTTTGATCACCAGAATAAATTACATTTTAAAATATATTCTAATAGAAAGCAGTTATTTTAAATAGTAAAAATATGTCACAATATTACTGCTTTTGCTGTATTTTAGATCAAATAAATGCAGGCTTGGTGAGCAGAAGAGACTTCTTTAAAAAACATTAAAAATCTTACTGTTCAAAAACTTTTGACTGCTAGTGTATAAAGAAATAGTAAAAGTAGCATGTAAGAATGATAGACTCCTTATGCAGGTGTTGTAAGCAATTAAAATCAAATAATTTTTATGCACTGTAATTATAAGAATGAACTTTTCCTTACTAACGTTCTCATTATCTCCTCTTGACTCCAGGTCTCTCATTTTTATGCGACGCCGACCCGCTTGTACTTATGACAGACAGTCTGTGACGAGAGGAAAATTGACAGGGAAAATGACAAGTGGCTTCAAGCTAGAGGATGCAGGTCTGTAAATAGAGAACTATCATTTTTCGCAGCGTGCCGCGGGACAGACCCTCAGAGAGCAGAGGAAACATGATCAAGGCAAACGCCGGCCCACCTGCGCTCAGGATCGGGTTCTGCGCTCTCCGCTGGCGGCAGGGAGGTATGATAACAGCTTCGTCCTGATCCCTATCGCGCCTGCTCTCCTCTATAATGGTGGTACAACAGATTTGTTGTCTGTGCTGCAGTGGTATAGATAACAAACGGCTGCAGTCTGCTTGTTGGTGGTCTGGGTCCTGTACTTGACTAGTCCCTGGGGACATGCCACCCTCGGCTGCCCTGATAGTGGCAGAAAAATGTACCTGCTTTAAAAGACTAATGGAGTTTAGATACAAAATAGAAAATGCATGTGGTAGCCTAAAATTACGTGACTAAATTATGTGACTCTGGACCACAAAACCATAAGTAGCACGGGCATATTTGAAGCTATAGCCAAAAATAAATTGTATGGGTCAGAATTATTGATTTTTATTTATGCCAAAAATCATTAGGATATTAAGTAAAGATCATGTTCCATGAAGATATTTTGTAAATTTCCTACTGTAAGTATCAAAACTTCATTTTTGAAAAGTAATATGCATTGCTAAGAACTTCATTTGGACAACTTTAAAGGTGATTTTCTCAATATTGGATTTTTTTTGCACCTTCAGATTCCAGATTTTTAAATAGTTGTATCTCTGCCAAATACGGTCATATCTCTATGGTCTAACCAACCATACATCATTGGAAAGCTTATTTATTCAGCTTTCAGATGATGCATTAATCTCAATTTTAACAAATTGGCCCTTATGACTGGTTTTGTGGTCCAGGGTCACATATGGTCCATGGTCAGTGTAACAGTTAAATTTGGGCCTGTTCCTCACAAAAATCTAGAAGAATTACGATGTAGTGCATGTGTCATGGACTAGAGTTGTTGTGTTTTCTTTGTCCCTTTAGGAGATTGGGAATAACTATCCACAGTTGTTGTGGCCAAAAAAGGGTAAAATAAATGCTAGGTTCTCCATTCACCTCTGTGCAAAAAAAAAATATGGGGTCGGACCAACATGAGGGTGAGTAAATGATAAGTTTTTCTTAATGGTTGAACTATTTCTTTAAAAACTCAATGTTTTTGGAGACATATAGTTTGTTGGATAAGTATTAAGTAATTTCTATTCAACAAAAGGTCTTGAGAAAATACATCAGTTTCCACATATTAAGCAGCACAACCTATTAACATTTATAATAATTAAAACTACTTCTTGAGCAGCAAATCAGCATATTATAATGATTTCTTAAAGATCATGTGACACTGAAGACTGGAGTAATGATACTGAAAATCAGCTTTGCATCACAGAAATAAATTATATTTTAAAATATATTAAATTAGAAAACAGTTCTTTTAAATTATAATAATGTTTCTTAATATTACTGTTTTACTATGTTTTTGATCAAGTAAATGCAGCCCTGGTGAGCATAAGAGACTTATTTTAAAAGCATCTACAAATTTTACTTACCTCAAACATTTGAACAACAGTGTACATTTAAAGTCAGATCACATGCAGAAGCTATTTTGTCTAGGATCACAATATTTACACCCCATAATGCCTTGTTTGCAGAGCTGTGATTCCACAGACTGCTTCTAAACTTGGCATGATGTGCATTGTTAAAAAATGCTAAAATTTGATTTGACAAGAATTTGATTTGCTTGCTTATTGAATCCAAAGAAATGTGAATTACTTAGACACATCAACTCTAACACAAAACACATTCTCTAACATGCAGTTCAAACTAGTTGCCTGAACAAACAGGTTCATGTTTGCAATTTTGTTATTTGACAGTTGAGTTCATTTCATGTGTTAAAATGAAAATATTTTTTTTATGTGTTGCTAACTGCTGATTTGTTCTGATTTGATCTTTAATTTATTGGCTGAAGGAGACATTTTGCCACTAGAAAATAATCAGCCTTGTGTTACTGTGAACAGTTATTGAGACAGTTGTAAAGATAACTCAAAAATTTCAAAGCATCATGTTTATTTTTCCTCAACTGGTATTTTACAATGTTTTGATGTCAAAGTGAGCTGAAAGTAGTGTTAATTTCGTTAGCGAAAACTATGACGAAAAATGTTGTTGATGAGCTTTTTTCCCATGAAGATAACTATGACTATATCAACATGCAATATCACTGACAATAAAAGATAAAATTTACATTTAAATTTAAATTTACTTTACAAAAATCACTTTATTTTTGTCAAAAAACAAGGAGACAAAATATTATTTTGAACTTCTGTATGTGCCTCTACTATGAAAACTTTTATTTGTGCGGTTGCCAGATCTCATGATTTCAAATCCTCAAAAAATGTTTTGCATACTTTTTGCAATCTGGCAACCATGCGCGCACATTTGCTCTTCATTACGGAAGCGCCGACGATGATCTGAAAACACTGACAAACAGGTAAGCTGAAGTTTAGCGATCTCCACATGAGATGTTCGGCTTAAATGAAAGTGTCATTCAGCCGGTCTGTGTTCTGTCATGAGATCTCGACTATATTGTTTGTGATTGTGGTTGCTGAATAAATGCACTTACTCAAATAGAGTAACATTATTGCAATTTGGAATTATTGGAATTAGTATTAGAAATTTCACTGTTATTTCTTTGTTTGTTTATATATATATATATATATATATATATATATATATATATATATATATATATATATATATATATATATATATTTTTTTTTTTTTTTTATTTTTTTTTTTTTTTTTTTTTATTTAAGAATTATAGAAATGAATACTTTTATTTAGCAAGGATGCTTTAAATTGATCAAAAACGATGATAAAGACATAATGTTACAAAAGATTTCTATTTCAGATAAATGCTGTTCTTCTGAACTTTTTATTCATCAAAGAAACATGAAAAAAATTCTACTCAGCTGTTTTCAACATAATAATAACAATATTAATATTAATAAATGTTTTTTGAGTAGCAAATTCAGGATATTGGAATTATGGTAAGTATCATCCCTAGTGAAAAATACATATACTAACATGTATTTAAAATAAATTTATTTCATGCTAAGTATATTACAAATACATTTACATATTATACTTCATAAAAATACTGCAATTGTATTTTTAGTATACTAAACTGCTATATTTAAAGTCTGCTAAATTGAAACATTAATTAACATTAATTAAGTGATTAATGCACTTAAATTGTGCAGAAGTAGTGCTGAAGTCCAACTAAAGATATACTTAAGCATATTTGATTGTGATAAAGTGGAACTAGTGCAAGTGTACTTTAAGGTACACTTTAAATATTTTGCATTTAAAGACCAATATTATTTAAAGATCATACAATCCTCATCAATAGTGACATTAACACATATTTTAGGCTTCATATTAAGAATCGTGCATTGTGCACAAGTAGTACTCCAAATAAAGTTTAATTACAATTTTTATATTAGTAAGTCTTGAGCGATGTCAGTAAACACCGTATGTTTTTTTTTTTGTTTTTTTGCTTTTTGAAAATTTTATTTTGCTTTTTTTCAAACATAATATCAACAAACAAAAGATAAAACACAAAATGGAAATAATAATAAAAAATAAAAACATTGAGAGAGATACAATATAAATATCACAAGTGTGTAAATACTGTATGGTAATAGACTTGAAAACATTTAGCTTTTAAATCACAGAAATAAATTACATTTTAAAATATATTCAAACAGAAAACAGTTATATTAAATGGTAAAAATATTTCAAAATGTTACTGTTTTTGCTGTACTTTAGATCAAATAAATGCAGGCATGGTGAGCAGAAGAGACTTCTTAAAAACATAAAAAATTTTACTGTTCAAAAACTTTTGACTGGTAGTGTACTTTTGACACAGAATTTAAACTAATTTAAAAGACAAAATTTAAAAAAGGCTGACATAAATAATTTCTGAAAGTCTGTATATCACAGCAAAGGTTATATAGGAAATTCATGAACTTGCGCTCACGAATAGCACATATTCCCAGAGTCCTCCGACGCTCTCCATGACATTTACATGTTTTCTTTGCTGGAGTCCCATCTGGGCTCTGACTTGCACCTGTCTGCAGCGGCAGCAGCTTGTCAAGGTCACAGCTGAGCAGAACACAGAGGCCTAACGGAGCTCTGCTCCATGTCCAAACACTGTCTGCCCCTCCACCGAATGTGCCCGGCACATTCATTATTCAGTAGCCGCAGCCACGCTCCGACAGCTCCACGAGAATGATTGCCCCGACACCTCAACTGGACTATTAATTTGAAAAACCTCCGCGAGGAATTCCTGTTAGCTTATTGAAATCTGTCGGCACAGCTACTTCCTTGCAATCTCCGCTGTTAACCGTTAGCCTCTCTCCCTCCGGGGCAGTAAGTGGCTCTCTAGACCCGTATTGGATTCTTATTCCAGGTCGACGAAGTATAAACCCAACACCTTTTATTCCCAGTGAATTCAGAGGTGTTATAATCTGCAAGCGTGATTGTCTCTAATATACAGTGTGATGAGATCAAATTTCGTTATATTTTCACAGCATGATGTTGATTTGTTAATATTGTCTTTTGCTTTAGCATCAATTTGGTTCCTTTAGGGTTGCATTTTTCTTGTAAACCGTGTCTAAAAGCTTCTATGTGCATGTGTTTCAGTTTATTTGTCAGTTAAAAAAGAATTATTACCACATTTCATAACATTGTATGGGAGCTTCACTCAGAAAATATTGCTAAATGCAGTCTTTCTTGTATGAATAACAGAAGTGGATTTTATAAATTGCACAATACGACTATAAAAATGTAATATAATTATAAAACATGTCAAGAACATGTCCAGGTTACATTTCATCCCCAAATCAAAAGATTATAATTAAAAAAATAAATAAAATAAATTATATTTTGCAAGAAAACTAAAGAGTTTTTTTAGGACTATCACAATTTTATATATATATATATATATTTTTTTTTTTTTTTATTGAAATGTAATATTTTCAAGTCACTTTTTTCATTTTAGTCACCATAAATGATAGAATACAAAAATGTTATCATTTTTGCTTTTTATCTGAAATATAAATAATATAATTAACGTTAAATGTTTCATTACAGATGTAAATTTGATGCAAAAAAGTAGTAATGCTAAAAATAAACTTCATTTTCTTTATGCAAAGTATCTTTTTTTTCTGTTTGATTTGAGGGTGAAATGTGGCCTGGACATGTTTTGACAGAGTTACCCTCACATGAAGAGAGATTAAATTAGCTCTCATCTCTCTCTATTTTTTTTTTCTCTTTGTCTCTCTTAAACCCATTTATCGCTCTCTTTTTATTCCCAGTGTGTTGTTAAAACAGGCCCACAGAACAAGCTATTGATTGAAATGACCTCTGAGCATAATGAGAGCTCATATGCTAATGGTGCTTATCATTTCTGTCAGTACCCTGCAGACAGTCACAATTAAGTACACAGTCAATGCTGTTTCCATTACAGAGAATGTTACTGCTCCGCATAGTTATATAAACATTATGTAAATCCACATATCGTCATTCAGTTTCTCTCCCTTGCATGAATTTCAGCCCGGGCTTCCATAACTGCTGTGTTTATTTTGGAAAGTATATACAACCAATGTTGAGTTTATTTTAGAAAATGAAATGAATTTCTGGATGATTTTAAACTTAAAGGTACTTCAGGAATTGACATTAGTTATTAACCCATCTTAAGCACACAAAATGAAATGCCTGCAGCTCTTGAAAGCTTTGGTCTACAGGTACAATTCTGGTCTCTTTTGAAAGCAGATTTGTCATAGTTACTAGTAGTATAGGAACAGTTTAGGAAAACTATTTACTTTTTTTGTTAAAAAAAAATAGGCTGCTCTCAGAGCTCCGAAAACATTGAAGCAAATTTTCATATAGACATTATCTTTATTAACAAACTGCATATTTGAAGTTTACACAAGTACATTCTTGCCTAAAAAACTCTTAAAACTACATTCTGTGATACAAAAACAGCATTATTTATAAAATTATATTGGATTTGGGCACCTGCCATGACACTCGCTGTGAGAAATGCCTCAAACGATACAAACTGTTGGAATTCCGATATCACTAGAATATCACACTCCTTTCAGCCAATCAGATTCAAGGACCAGAAATAACTGTTGTGTAATATCCAATAAATAACTGGTATTACAATTATATACTATTTTGTCCTATTAAAAAATAAATAAAAAATAAATACATTTTTGCGTATCGAGGCATTATAATGTACAATGCTTAAATACAATATCTTGAAATTATTGCAGATAATTGTTATCATGTTATGATATCTGATAAATGACTGGTATGAAAATAATGTGCTATTTATAAATATTTGCGAAAGTGTTTTTTTTTTTTTTTTTTATGTACAATGCCCAAATACAATAGCTTGAAATGATTAAATAATTATTATCATGCTATGGCTGATCCACTAAAAGACTGGTATTAAAATGCTATATTTTGTCTTTTAAAATAAATGAATAAATACCAAAACATAAAAAATAATTTTTGCGAAAGTTTATTTAGATGATGTAAAATGCAATATCTTGAAATCATAATATCAAGAATATCTTGAAACATTTTTTTTTAATATGTCATGATATACTGTTTTGTCTTTTAAAATAAAGTAAAGTAAAATGTAATTAATTAATTAATAATAAATAAACAAATACCACACAAATAAATACAATGCTTGAAATTATTGCAGATAATTATCATGTTATGATATTTGGGAAATGACTGGTATTAAAATGATAATACTATTTTGTCTTTTAAAATAAAATAACATAAAATAAAATAAAATAAATAATTGAAAAAGTGAGTTTTGCAATAAAATAAATATATAAACAAATAAACAACCAACCAACAAAACAAATAAATAAATAAAATACATTTTTGCAAAAGTGTATTTAGGCATTGTGATGTACAATGCCTTAATACAGTAGCTTAAAATTATTGCAGATAATTATTATCGTTTTATGATTTCCACAAAAAGACTGTTATTAAAATTATAAAATTATATTTTGTCTTTTAAAAAAAAATAAAATAATAATAATAATAATAAAAAAATAAAATGAAATAAATTCTTGTGAAAGTGTGTTTAGGCATTATAATGGACAATGCCTAAATACAATAGCTTGAAATTATTGCAGATAATTATTATCATGTTATGATATCTGAGAAATGACTGGTATTAAAATTATATATTATTTTATCTATTAAAATAAAATAAAATAAATATATAAACAAATAAACAACCAACCAACAAACCATTATATAAATAAATAAAATAAATTCTTGCAAAAGTGTATTTAGGCATTACAATACTCAAATACAACAGCTTTAAGTTACTGCAGATGATATCCATGACTGGCATTAAAATTAAGTACTATTTTGTCTTTTAAAATAATAATAATAATAATAATAAATTCCTGCAAATACAATATCTTGAAATTATTGCAGATGTTATGATATCTGAGAAGTGACTGGTATTAAAATTATATGCTATTTTGTCTTTTAAAATAATAAAAAAAAAAAAAAAAAAAATATATATATATATATATATATATATATATATATATATATAAACAAATAAACAACCAACCAAACAAACAAATAAATACATTTTTGCGATAATTATTATCATGTTATGGCTGATCCAATAAAAGACTGGTATTAAAATGCTATACTATTTTGCCTTTTCACATAAAATAAAAATTGTGAAAGTGTATTTAGATATTATAATGTACTTAAAAATAAAAAATAATAATATTTATGCTAAAGATTACATTTAACTTTTATTGGCTGATAAATTATTAGTGCTTTTAAAGCTGAACTTCAAGTGAGTGACCCCCAAGCTTATCTAAATGTAAAAATTAAGTAGATGAGTAAGCACAATTAAATATTCAGTAGCAGCTGATATATATTCAATATCTGTACAATATCAATGAGTCCAAAAAAAAAAAATCTTTAATAACAGTCAATAACTGATATGGTACCTACATATTGTAAATAGCTAAGCATTATTGTTGCATTCAAGCATTTCTCTGCCTCTTTCATTTAAGCCCACATTGCAGTCAGTATTAAATTTGGGTTGTTGTTATGTGTCCAATAGGTTTGACCCCTAGGTGCAAAGATCCCCTAGGATCCCTGTTTTCCCCCTCCTTCTTCTCTGTGTTTATCTTCATGCTCTTGTCTTCTCTACACTCTTTATCTGTTATTTAATGTTTTCTAATCAGTCCTTGAGGATGTAATATTCTGTTCTGTGCCTTAGTGAGAAGATTGAATTGCATTATGACTTGATTGTTTTTCCTTCTAAGTAGGCAGGATTGTGTTATTGAATAACCCTTATGCCAGCATATCAGCGTAACGGAGAAAGATTATACTCAAATTGTTTTATTTCTCACTCATGCTCTCTCTCCCTCTGACTGCTTATTTCTGTTTGTTTCTTCCCTTTTAGTGTGCATGGGCTTTCCCCAAAAGGATAACTCGGAAACTTTGAGGTCCATTGAGCGGCCAGTGTTAGATAATCAATCAATGCAGCCCACGTCCCCAAATGAGTGCTCTGATGTCACTGATGTGGAACGACATGGTCTGAATCCACCATTGAGATTCCAGAGAGAAATGAGGTCATCTTCACTGGTGCTCATGCATACGAGAACACAGCAATCCATAATCACACCAAGATATGATGCTTAAGACATAACACCCGGGTATTAATGAGGCACATACGACTCCCCTAAAGCGATAAAGATTCCCATAAAGCGATGCGATTATGCACCGCTTATATTTGCGCCCAAGCCCAGACGTAATCTGCTGACTTTTATCGCATTTATCACACTGATTTTAGGGGGAAATCATGCTAATACTTGTCAAATTGAGGTGAGAGCACTATATGATTCCTGACAGCTGAAAGCATCATACACACACAGTAAAGCTCTTCAGTTTTGTGGAAATCTGCAGGGCATGTATTTCATCTTATGATCAAGGTGCTTGTGAACTTGCACTTGTGGATGGAGAAAATAAGATCCAGATATCTTTTAGGGCTGTCACTAACAATTATGTCAGTACTCGAGTAATCGGTCAATTATTCTGATTATTAATCAAGTAATCGGGTAGTTAGGGGTTCAAGTGCGTAGTTGTAATTGTTAAAATGGCCAAGGATCAGCAATCTCCACATAAAACTCATCGTGCAGACCAAAGCGTAAGTCATAGAGACTTGAAACTTGGAGGGCTGGTAGTACTCACACCGCCTACAATGTCACCAAAGCTCGCCCCAATCGGTCTGACGGGGGCGCTACAGCAAACAAAAGTTCAAAATCACTCATAACTCCTAAACCGTCATTCGCAGACTCAAGTGTCTTATGTCACTGGAATCAGATTTGATCGTGAGCCTGGCAAAATTTTCGGATATTTAGCATTTTTTGAAAAACCTACTTTTGCAAACTATTTCTAGGTTTTTCACCCAGTTGGAACCAAACCAGTGCAGAAAGATCCTTTGGAGCGTAAAAATATTAAATAAAAACTTTTGACTTTTGACAAAATGTTCAAAAGGGGCAGGGCCACTTTTAGTAAAATGCCTATAACTCCTGAGTGAAATGAGATATCTTTGCCAAACTCCGAACACTTATGCAAGAGCTCAATCTGAGGTCACAGGAAAAAAATACAGAGCATATCCACTTGGTGGCGCTATTAGAAAGAAAAAACATAAAAATGGCTATAACAGCACAACCATTTGTCCTTTCGACATGAATATCGGTGTGCACGGCCTGAGTTTAGAGTGACACAAGTGTCTATAAGGACACAAAAAACATGGCTGCCATTGGTGACAAAGTTTGAGCACTTGTTAGACAAGTGTAACCCACATTAAAATATGGTTTCGATGACTATAGTTATAGTACATAATTATATTGATCCATAATAAAATAATATGAAGATGATAAACATGATACTCTATAGTTAATACATAAATACACTGAATGTATATAATTCCTCAAGAGCCTATAGGGAATTTGAATGAAAACATGCCAGTTAGGAACATAGTGCTGCTTTCCCTTTAAGAGAACAGCTCGCGCACGTAAAAACCGGAGAGCAACGGCAGAGAGAGAAAGCGGAAAGATCAAAGATATTAATGAGTGAAATAATTCATTAACAAGTTGATTTTAAGAAACCAGGAGAGAAGAAAGACAATACTTACCTGATCGCGAACCTGAAGGAAACATATTTGAATTAGAAAACAGCGGTTTTGGTCAGGTTTTTTATTTAAGCACGAAAAACTCCTGTGTGACGAACTATGAGAGGACTCACGATACCGAGAGTTTAGATGGCGAGCCAACCCAGACTGGAGCTTTGATCTTCATTCGACGACGAAAGAGACCGATTACACGCGCTGGATTGTCGGTAAACTCACTGGATCACGGATTGAGCAGGGCAACAACCTTTCACCTATTTCTTCCATTTTTTTTTTCTTCCACAACTATTTTTTTTTTCCTTCATTTTTGAATTGAACTGAACTGAACTACATCACACAACTGAACCGAGTTGAACTAAAATACATTACACAGCATTTGAACTGAACTCAACTACATCACACAACTGAATTGAATTTAAGTGTTATAGATATTTTTATTGTATTTTGTGTGTGTGTGTGTTATGACATAATATGTGATTGTTTATTTTATTGAGTTTTTTTTTCTTGTTCTCTCACCTGTGAAAAACAAAAAGAAAAGTTAAATCAGACAAATTATCAGCTTTAATAGGACATCAAATACAAGTGGATCCACTGTATAAAAATAATTTACTTATTATTATTTATTAGTTTATTATTTATAACTATTTATAATTATTAAAAAAACAAAAGAAAACTAATAGAAAAAGATTTCTCTTTTACAACATTTACAAGACTTTTCTCAAACAGCTTGTCTGTATAATATTGGTTGCCTTGTAGTAAAGTGCTGGCTCTCCAGTCTGATTTTATGTTTGTTTCCCCACTCCTTGAGAACCTAGATCTGGTCCAGTAGTAAAAGTGACGCGTTTGAGTACGCGAGTGCTACACAAGGTTAACGGAGGCCTATCAGAACAAAACTCAGCAGGCCTGTTCGACTCACAGCCTCAAAGGTCTGAGAGAAATTTGAAAGAAATTGGCAACTGGGAGCGATATCACATTTTTCAAGGGTGTAAATGATTGTACGTCGCGTGATATTCGTATCATATGATAGAACTCCTCATTACAGACAACTTTGCCTCAAGAACCACTGCTGTCAGTCAAATCATTTGTTAAATGATTGAGAAGATGTTAAAAAAAAAACTAGTTTTGCGAACTAGTCCTAAGTTTTTTGCTAAATTTTGAAAAAAACACAGTACAATTCTAAGGACTCTCTAGGCTAATAATTATCAAAAAAATGTTGAAATTTACCCTTTGGGAAGCCATAACGGGGTTATTTAGAAAAGGGGCCTGTCCAAATTTACCCAAAATCCTAAGCCTAAAGGAAAACTCAAAACTTCACGAAACCTGGTGAGCACATGTGACAGGTGATTCAAAAACAAGCATGCAAAGTTTTAAGGAGACCGGACCAAAGCTGGCACTGTAACAGTTACAACCATTACAAAACATAATATTTATGGTAAATTACCTGGATTTCTCAAAAATGCTTTTTTAAATCATTGATTTAGGTGATTACAAGCTTGCTAAGCAAGTAATCTTGATTTTATTGAACAAAACTGTAATACATAATGTATTATAAACAATAGCGCTAGCATACATTATGCATTATAACAAATGACTGCAGAGGGCGCCAACGTCCTGACGATTGTTTTTACACTTTACTGCGCGATCTAAACAACATTTATTTCAAATGTCCACTTAATCTTTAATATTTGGTCATTTCTTTAGGACAGAAGTGCTACAGCCACTGTCATTTCTTGAATATGTGGGCATCAAAATGTGTAAAACTCAGAGTGAGAGTTTAACTTTCATTTCAAAATTGCAATGAACAGTTATTAGCATATTGAAAAAGATATTAATGTATTCTGTGTTTGAGTAGGTTTATAAATGATTTACCTTACAAATCCCATGAAATGACGCACGTTGCGTTCCCAGATGAACGGTATAATAAACCCAAACTCATAACAATATGCAGAGATGGAGTTTGAGACTCTCCACACACATATAATTAATACTGTGAACAATTTACTGTGAACAGAGCCACTCTGACACGCACATACAGGTGTGTAAATAATTAAAGCATATATTAATCCTGCAACGCATATATTTATTTAATTGAATCATAGCGTTTGTGAACTCACAATAGGGTTATGCTTTATTTTTTAAATGGGTTTATCATGCAGCATGCAGGTGTAATAATGCGTTTCGTGGATTCTCGTTCGTGGAATGCGGCACTTCCGGTATTTTGCCGGTTACTCGACGTGGGCAAAATGCACTCAAGGATTTTTTTTAAAAGTGATTGAATTAAAAATCGTGACAGCCCTAATCTAAATGTGTTTCTGTCTACAAGTACAGAAACACGACTATCGTGAGAATCCTGTTTGAATGTTTTCTTTTCTCATCTTGGCTTTTAGATGTCTGTCTGTACAAAGCAGCTGGTCGGTCGGCTGGTGTCAATTACTGTCTGTGTACTCAGTGAAAATGGTATTTGTATTGACTGTAAAAGAGAATATGGTGCCTCAGTGGGGGAAAGAAGGTTTGATGAAAATCATTTGATGAACCGAGTCCATGCTCCTCTTGTTTTAGAGTTTCATTTTAGGTGAAATGCATGCTGTAGAAACAACAATTTTCAGGCTAATTTATCTTGTAACCCAGTGTTTTCAAATATTCAGCTGTGCACATAACAAACAAGAAACCACAATCCACATTTGTTCTGTAAGAGATGAAGACAGATTTTAGTCCTTGTGGCTATGTCCTCTCCTGTTTTCTCACAAAATTGTTTATAAATATAGGTAGTTGCAATATTTGAAGGGTTTATTTCCAGAATACAGTCTTGTATCTTCCCCCATAATTGCAGCTGTCAAATCTTCCCACTTGATATATTGTTATTATTAATTGTATTCCACCTACGTTTCTCCCAATAATGCACAATGCACTTTCCTTATCCACCTTTTTCTTCAACACGGAAGTAAGCTTATGGGTGAGACTTCTGGTTCATTATCTGCTAAAGGGAAATAACAAGAAGAATAACAATGTGCAGTAAATGGTAAAACTGCATGCACTACAAACCAGTGTGCTCATAATTAAGATACATTAAAATAATATGGTAAGACACACCAATTTGCAATATCAGGCAGTAAAACAAGCCGTCTTGTACAGCTAAATATAGCTTAATGCGGATGAGACCGGAAGCTAGACCCATAACATTTACAAAAAGGTGTACATTTACTGCATTTACTGAGTAAATCAGAATGAATAAAATCCAATATTCAGTAATCCAACATTTAACAGACTGATTTCACACTTTTTATTTTCAGATGAAGTTGCTCGTTTTTCTTGCAAGATCTGGCAACGCAAGGCTGTGAAGGAGAGACAATGCAGAAGTCCTGTCCTTGAGAGGGACATGTTTGTGCTGCTTCTGCATCCCATAAGAGTTCCCTGCTCTGAATTATTGAGAGGAAGACCTGGGCAATCCATCACAAGAGAGGATACATGAAGACGCCTGTCTTAGTCGCTGGAAGGGGGTTGGGGACGTGTGAAGAGTCACCTCACGGCTCATCAACACTGAACAGAAACACTGTTGAGAAACATCTTCACTCCCTTCTTTCGGCAGGGCCAGGAACCATCAAAATCGAACCCTCTGATTGAAATGACTCGATCTATTCATAGACTTAGGGCCAGTGTTTGAAAAGCGACATAATTCAAAGTACTTGAGTGCTTCTTCTAAGAAAGTAATTAGCCACACTACAAGCTACTAACAAAAAGTAGTCAATGACATTGAAGCTATTGAAAAAAGGGCAATTCATAATTAGCATATTGTGCTGTCTAAAAACAATTAGGGTTTTTGAATGAATGAATCTTGGATGGGGTGACGGCAGTGTTTTTTAAATAAATATTTTGCTTTGATAAAATACAAAATCCCACCCAGTGCAGAAATAAAAATATGCTGATAATTTACTCACCTTCAGGCCATCCCAGATGTAGAGTTTGTTCATCAGACGTGGAGAAATTTAGGATGAGAGTCCTGTTGGTTCTGGCTTCTGTGAAAAAGTCATCTCTTCTGAATCAGGTGAGAAATATGCACAGATCAAGCACTGTTATGGATTGTGGGCTGATATTTTGGACAGAAGCGATAGTTTAAAGTTAACATACCTTAGACTGATGTATTTGTTTCTTTTAAACCTATAGCTTTTCGCTTCACAAGACGTTAATTGATGGACTGGAGTGGTGTGGATTACTGTGCTGTTTTTACCAGCTGTTTGGACTCTCATTCTGACGGCACCCATTCACTGCAGAGGATCCAGTGGTGAGCAAGTTATGTAATGCTAAATTTCTCTAAATCTGTTTCCATGATGCAACAGATTTCCTACAATTGTTCATTTTTGAGCAAACAACTTCTTTAGCAACAACTGCTACTTATTTGAAAAGATTGTAGATGGAAAAGTTCAACTTTAATGGCAAAATCAGAAGTAACTTCACACTACTGAAAACTATAGCTAAAATGATTTGCGTTTGTCTATGAACTTTGAATCTATGAACTCAAATCAGACTTTCCATGGAAAAGATACGCTCATCCTTTCTGAAATTATTGTTTTCATACTTCCTAATCTTTTCCAGATGATATTTTCTGGGAATTGAGGATAAGGATTAATCTCAGCATTTGGTTTATTTGTGGATTGCATGTATCATTTGATTGCGCTCATCCGTCCTGGCAGAGCCAGCTCTGGACAACATAATGGAAAAGGTGTGTATGGAAGAGTACGTTTTTGGCACAGCTTTGTAAAGTCATGGACAGTGCATAAAATGAAGGTACATCATAAATAATGTGCCCATTTATTAATTTGTAGCCTTTCCATGTCTGCTTCCTCCATAATATTTCAATATGAAATAAATTGGGATGCAGGATCTAGAGCCATCAATGTTCCATTATGGCACCAACTAATCCATCATCCTATTATTGGTCCATTATGCCATCAAACAGGATAATAAATAATACAAATCCACATACACATTACTAGTGGCAGTGTATGGTGGCCTGATCTCACAGTGTTCCTGAACTCAGGTAGATACAAACCATTGGTGTGTGGTGAAGTTCTGAAATGAGAAGGAAAAAAAAAAAAAAAATAATTTTTTAAATAAAATTATTAGTAAATATAGCTGCAAGCAGCAATTACCAGGGTTCAAGTGCTTTAGGCATTTAAGCACATATGAAAAAAGACATTATTTAGCAAGCCTTTAACCACCTAAATCAATAATTTAAAAAAAGCATTTTTGGCAAATTCCAGTAATTTACCATAGAAATATTATGGTTTTTTTTTTAACGTTTCTTACTATAGCACCAACTGTGGTCTGATTTCCTTAAAACTTTGGATGCTTGTTTAGAATCACCTGTTGCATGTGCTTACCAGGTTTCATTAAGTTTTGAGTTTTCCTTTAGACTTTTATAGGATTTTGGGTAAATTTAGACTAGCCTCTTTTCTAAATGAACCCGTTATAGCTTCCCAAAGTGTAAATTTTAACAATTTTTTGATTATTATTACAAAAAAAGAATCCAGAATCCAAGGTCCAACAGAGTTAAAAAGCCTTTATTCACATTCTGGTAATATAAACATTAAATATAAACTCAATATAAACATTAAAAATGCACACTGATGCATTTCAGCTTTTAGCCTTCCTCAGAGTGTGTCAGGTAACAAACAAATGACAGGTGTAGGTATAATTAGTCTGTGACATTTTTTGATAATTATTGACCAAGAGCATGGGTGCCCTACTTGGTCCTGGAGGGCCGGTGTCCTGCAGAGCTTAGCTCCAGCCCCAATTAGACACACAGAAGCAGCTAATCAGGCTCTTACTAGGAATACTAGAAATTTTCCAGCAGGTGTGTTGAGGCAAGTTGGATCTAAACTCTGCAGGACACTGGCCCTCCAGGACCGAGTCTGGGCACACCTGACCTAGAGAGTCCAGAGAATTGTGCTGCAGTGTTTTTTTCCAGATTGAGCAAAAAACCTAGGACTAGTTCACAAAAGTAGGTTTTTAACATCAGGTTTTTTAACATTTAACAGAAGTTCTATTGTATGATACAATATTGCTTGTACGTGCAAAACTTATGGCACTTTGGACCAAGACCGTGCATAGCAATTTTCATGTTGATAGGACAAATGGTTGCATAGTAATAGCCATTTTTATGTTTTTTCCCTTTTATAGTGCCATGAAGTGGCCAAGCTCTGGGATTTTTTTTTCTCCTGTGACCTCAGATTGAGCTCTTACATAGGTGTTCTGAGTTTGGCAAAGATATCTCATTCCATTCAGGAGTTAGGCATTTTGCTAAAAGTGGCCATGCCCCTTTCGAATGTTTTGGCGTCCCTTTGCAACAGTGAGTTGGAATTTGCAGTGGTTTGGTTCCATTTGGGCGAAAAAACCTAGGACTAGTTTGCAAAAAATCTAGGTTTTTCAAAAAATCCAAAATACCCGAAAATTTCGCCAGGCTCATGATGAGGCATTGCTTTTTGTTTGGCGCGAGCCAAGGATTCCAAAGACATAAGCACTTGAGCCTGCAACTGATAGTTTAGGAGTTAAGGGCGATTTCGTAATTTTGTTCGCTGTAGCGCCCCCCGTCAGGCCGATTGGGGCGAGCCTTGGTGACATTGTAGGCAGTGTGAGTACTACCATCCCTCCAAGTTTCAAGTCTCTACAGTTTAGTCTTCATGATCAGACATTGCAAGACTTTCTGGGTCTGTTAAAACTCAGCTGGCTCAGGCGAGGCGAGAGAGACCAGGACTCCCGCTGTAACTTTACCTGTTGGTGTCGCTGTTGGACAATGTTTCTTTAGAAAAACAAGTGATTAATAAACTTTTTAATGTTATATTTTGCAGTATTGGGGTTCTTTTATTTTTGTAGGTTAATCTGAATTTATCTCTCATCCAATATTTTAAGGAAGCCTCTTTGAAGGAAGCGCCCCTGATACAAGCTCTTGTTTTGCTACTCCCTATTTTATGTCATTACTATTAACGTTGACAGGCTATTATAATCTTAAAATGCAGAATATATAGATAGGTCACTGATTTTTGTTTCTTTTCCTTCAACCTTTTGTCCTGCTGCAGATGATCTACGCAGACTTAATGGGAGTAGTTGAAATGTGCAAATCAGTATGTCATAGCACCTTGCCCTTATTTGTCCTAATTACCTCAGGCTAATGCACAGTGTCTTGCTTTAAATGGTTTCCAAATGAAGTCCTGGAGGAATCTTGTGGCGCTAACAATATGCTTGAGATGGAGGATCCGTGGTGAATTACCTCACTGCCTGCTGCTTCAGATTGCTGCTGCGAGATAAAGCCGCTCCTTAATTGCTGGTTTAGAATCAGCTTCTCGTACACAAACTCAAATCTAATATGTGCTATAAGTGGTTTTCTAAACTACCAAATTAGACTGCTTTTCCTCAGTTCCTACCCTCCAAAAACATGTTAGCAGGTTCTTTTAAAAGTTAAGGCTCCAGAAGGTGGTTTTTTCGCAGCAATAGAAAAACCATTTGTGGTTCTCCTAAGTTCTCCTATTAATAATCTGAAGAATCTTTTGTGCAATGTAAAGATTCCATATAAATTAAAGGTTCTTCATGGAACTGATTTTACCTACTTTGTATTTCATTTTCATTCTTAGTCTAACCCAACCAAGGCTGTTTGAAAAGCTGAAAATCCAACAAGTAAACTCTTTTTGCCCTTCTGATTCAGCTTTGCATCATCACCAGTGTTGTTGCTAACTGCACAGATTAACATCTGCTCGTATGTGAGCCAGTGCTGGTGTAATGTATAAGAGATGTTGCTGGCAATGCCATTGAAAGCTAATGACTTGCTTAGAGTATCTGCTCATTTTGAAGTCATAATTAGGCTGCAAATGTGATAGAGGCTGAGCCCACTTGGAGGTGCTGGCATGCTAGTGTCCACACAGCTCGCTTTTTCTACAGAGCCAGACGTCCTGCTTTGCCCTCGCTACGCCAAAGGACAGATTGTGGCAAGTGACGACAGATGCCTCTCAGTATGTGCGTGATAGAGTTAGAGCGCTTACAAAAGGGAAAGACTATGTTACACTTGTGTATATGGTCAGTGAAAACAAAAAAAGTAATTTTATGTGATGTCCAGAGGGGAAAACTAGCTTAATACTTGCTGAGTAAGTAAAAAAATGTTTCAAGAGCTTGCTTTATTGGTGTCAAGGGAATTTTGGAGACCTAGGATCCTCCAATCTCAGCAAAATCAATAGTTTATCTATGAAGTGTTTTCATGACACGTCATCAGTCGGCCATATCGGCGGCACTTAATGTAAACAATGCCACTGAACCGAACAAAACTTGCATATTTTGCTGATTATTGCTGTTGAAAATGTTCAGTTATTGTCAATTTTTGGGCTGTGCTAATTGGTCGGAACCGAAAAAACATTTGGAGTACTATAGATTTTCAAAAGTTATAACAAATCACGGAGAAGAGTGCAAAAAACTGTCTGAGGAACAAAATGCGTTTGTGTTTGGCCAAACTGAACCAGGATTTCCAGGGCAAAAATCTTGACAACATTCGTGTTTACATTACTCATCTGCAAAACGTCTATAGGATGTTTCCTATCAGATGTCAAATAGACGTCTATTAGATGTTTTTAAGATGTTTATGATAAGTTTTGGGGAAAGTTACTTTTAAAAGTAACAATTTTGAATTACTCCCTAAAAAAGTAACTAATTACGTTACTTAGTTACTTTTTATGGAAAGTAATGCGTTACGTTACTTTTGCGCTACTTTTTAAATCTGGGCAGGGCTTGCTTGTTTGTTTATAATATAAAAATTATTTTGGCAAACGTAAAAACCCCTTTCACACCAAAAGTGAAATTAATGCACCTCAGGCTGAAAGAAAAGAAAATTCTCTCAGAAGAAGAACACTCTGCAGCAATAAAAAAGAATGAAGCACGAATGTTAGTGTATATAAAATAATTTTTGCTTAGTAGTATGGTTGAATGGGATCATCGAAGGAGAGGTCAGCAGCAAAGATATTGGTTAATAAAGCAGGATTAAATACATAAAGGATATTTGTGACCCTGGACCACAAAACTAGTCTTAAGGAGCAGGGCTATATTTGTGGCAATAGCCAAAAATACACTGTATGGGTCAAAATTATCAATTTTTCTTTTATGCCAAAAATCATTAGGACATTAAGTAAAGATCATGTTCCATTAAGATATTTTGTACATTTCTTAGCATAAATATATAAAAATGTAATTTTTTAGTAATTTGATTAGTAATATGCATTGCTAAGAACTTCATTTGGACAACTTTAAAGGTGCTTTTCTCAATATTTTGATTTTTTGCACCTCCAGATTCCAGATTTTCAAATAGTTGTATCTCAACCAAATATTGTCCTATCCTAACAAACCAAACATCAATGGAAAGCTTATTTATTCATATGTATGATGTATAAATCTCAGTTTCACAAAATTAATTATTGCAGGTTTGTTTCATAATCTGGGTTTACGTTTCACTATTTTTATTAATTTTGAGGAATACTGAATCTGTTTTTTTTTTGTTGTTGTTGTTTTTTTGTGAGTTAATGCACAATATTTACAACCAATTTCCCGACAGGAGACTTGATAGTCAATAAATGCTACAAAAAAAAAAAAAGTAATTGCCGTTACTTATTTGAAAAAGTAACTCAGATATTTTCTTATAAACTCAAAAGTAATGTGTTACTTTACTAGTTACTTGAAAAAAATAATCTGATTATTTTTATCTGATTACCTGTAATGCATCATCCCCAACACTGTTTATGATTTAAAATGTATGTAAAACTGACATTTTACAGACGTCTGTCAGATATTTTTACACAGCAGATGCTTTCCAGATTAAGTGATCTTTAACAGACATCTTGAAGACATCTTGTGTGCTGTCTGGGAACTGACCAAATCGTGACGTAAGTGCAAACCCTCTTTGAAAACTCATACTCATGATGAATCATGAGTAATTATTAAAATATAGGTCAGCACACTGGAAATGTGGAAAATGTGTTCATTTTATTTGGTTATAGCCCATAATTGGTGACTTACATATGAAAAGGACAATGCAAAGCAAAAACAACTTTTTAATATTCAGATCACATTGTGTCAGATAGAACACCAATGATGTCATATCCTCAGGTGTTGAGCCTCTTTTCATCACAGGACATTAGTATTCCTGCAGCAGCGAGCTGTGATTGTGATCTCTGTCAGGGTATTTCTGTTCGTCTCAATAAGAGAGTAGCACAGCGAAAGTGACTTCACCGAAGGAGAGCGGAGAAGGATGAAAATGCCATAAGGATCCTTGATCGTGACTCTCAGCCACCCACACTGTCAGGCGTGGGAGGCAGAGGTAATTCTCCTGTGCCAGACACACGCAGAGAGCCGTGCTGATGGCAGTAATGCTACAGAACAACCAAATACCAGTGGGCTTTTTTTGGATGTTCCCTGTACTTAATATTGTGTTTTCAGAGCTAATATGCCCCTTGATGCAAGTATTCTCTGGTTTCTTTTTGCTTGTGTTTCTGCTACCTGCCAGCTTTGTGTTTTCATAACGCAGCTCTCGACTGAAGCGATAACCCTTGGTGAAAACTATAATGGTTTAGTAAAACTTACACTAATTTCCGGAGGGAAATAACGGTGTTTAATCACAACGTAATGGGAAACTATTAAAGTATATTGTTCAATAAACAGCTCGCTCAGACACGAAGCTTCTCGAAACTTTGAATCAGTTGAATCAATTGCTTGGCCAAACGAATCACTGTTTTGAAGCGCTCGACGGCTGATGTCAGAACGGTGTAAATGCAACTAAAACTCAACCCAAGCATAAAAACATGCTACACACCAGCTGCAGATGTTTTATTTAAAGTATTATCTGTTAAATACAATCAACAAATCATTTAATACTATTAAATGTTAGGTATTTGTATAATATGCTTTGTTTGATTTATGGAGACCTCGGTTAATCAGATAAACTACAAATCTTACTTTTATTACAGAATGCAATATTAAAATGTTTACAAATGTATAATAATGAGGTAAAACCCATTGATACGGATTCATGGGTTCACAAAGATCGCCTCCTAGCGGCAAACCGTTGATGTTTCGAATCAGTTGTGACGTAATGAAGCCTTGTTCACTGCAATCACGTGAATTAGGCGGTTTAAAGGGTTATTTCATCCAAAAATGACATAGTGACAACTGACATAGTAGAGAATGTGGAATAAAGTTGATATTTTTGTTTTCTTTGCACACAAAAAGTATTCTTGTAGTTTCATAAAATTACAGTTGAACCACTGATGTCGGATGGACTACTTTGTCGATCATCTTGGCACTTTTCTGAGCCTTGAATGTGGTAGTACCCTTGCTGTCTATGGGAGATTTCATCAAAAATATCTTAATTTGTGTTCCTAAGATGAATGAAGGTCTTACGTGTTGGGAACAACATGAGGGTGATTAATGACAGATTTTTCATTTTTGGGTAAACTAACCCTTCAAAGGAGAAGTCCACTTCCAGAACAATAATTTACAAATAATTTACTCACCCCCTTGTCATCCAAGATGTTCATGTCTTTCTGTCTTCAGTCGTAAAGAAATTATGTTTTTTGATGAAAGCATTTCAGGATTTTTCTCCATATAATGGACTTCATTGGTGCCCCGATTTTGAACTTCCAAAATGCGGTTTAAATGCAGCTTCAAAAACGATCCCAGCCGAGAAAGGCGGTTCTTATCTACAGAAATGGTCTGTAATTTTTTTTTCGAAAAATAAAAATGTGTATACTTTTTAAGCACAAAAGCTCGTGTAGCACAGGCTCTGGGATGCACGTCCACGATGCTATGAATTAGTGATGGGTCGTTCTTGAATGATTCTTTTACGCATGCACAACATCCTATTAGGTTCTGTACTGGAATTAGTTCTTATGGGGCTGTCACGTGATGAACGAACGTCTCGAACCCGAAAACTTGTCAGATAAGAGGTGAGGTGAGATGAACTAATCATAGACTAAAGACCCAGATAAACAATGAATTAATCTTTTCTGTTTCTTATGGCATTATAGTTTTGTCTTGTTTGTAGTGTGATCAACGTTTGTGTAAGCAGTAACACGTAACATTTTAATTATATTTTGCTAAAATGAACGAAATGACTCTAAAAAAGATTAATTCATTTAGCTGAACAAGACTTAAAGGTCCGAGTCCGTAAAATGATCAGAAATTCCCATCACTACTACCAATCACAGGTAAGTTTATCGTCTGTGTACTGAGTATGGCCAAAAACATCTTATTTTGTCCTACAACTTGAGAGGAGGACATCGTTGTACCTTTTTGTTTGTAAAGAGCGTTTACAAACTTATTTGCACTTTCTTAGTCTTCACTTTGTAAACACTGGGTCTGTAGTTCCACCTACGTTCCGCGTGACCTTTCGACGTGATTCAATAGTACGTAGCATCGTGAACGCGCAGAGCCTGTGCTACAGGAGCTTTTGTGCTTAAAAAGTATAAAAAAATTATTTTTCAAAAAAAAATGGGTGATCGATTCGCTAGATAAGACCCTTCTTCCTTGGCTGGGATTGTTTAAAGCCCTTTGAAGCTGCATTTAAACTAGTTCAAAATCGGGGCACTATTATCCATTATATGGAGAAAAATCCTGAAATGCTGGCCTCAAAAACCATCATTTCTTCACGACTGAAGACAGAAAGACATGAACATCTTGGCTGACAAGGGGGTGAGTAAATTATTTGTGAATTGTTGTTCTGGAAGTGGACTGCTCCTTTAATACACGCTCCGATTCACTGGTTTGAAACAAATGATTTGCGAAGTTTCTAAGCTTTACCATGCAGTATTTCAAAAGCGCCCATCACTAATGTTATGTTTTATGAGCAGGTAAGTTAGCCTAGCTTATACACCCCTGTTGTTTGTCTTGTTGAAAACAATCGTTTTAATAATGTTACAGACGTTTAGCAGTGGTGACATTACACATAACGATTGCTATTAGTATTAGATAATGGTGCAAATTGTAACTCGGCAGCTGTGACTTTGCTTTCAGACTCTTTGGTTCGAGTTGTGGGTTCAAGCTAGGCTACTTTGACTACTTTAACTGAGCATGGTAGTACCCTGACCTTCTTTATTTGCGAAAATGACGTAAATGTACTGAAATATGATCCGTCTGATAACTCTAAAATATTACTAATTATCATAGGCTTACCACTTTTTGGAATAAAAAAGCGTGAAAAGACATTGAGATGAAAACATAAAAACTGGGGGTCTCATTTACTAACTGTGCGTTCAAATATATTAATATTTGTAACCATTTTACAGAGAAGTCAGTATGTTTGTGCTTAATTTTAAATTATTGTATAAACAGCTACAATAAATAAATGTGTAAATAAAAGAACGTTTTTTTTTTTTTTTTTTTTTTTTTAAATGTATTATACTAAATATAGAGGGTTTTAACGACGCATCATCAATCAGCCATTTGGTGGCGCTGAATGTAAACAATCCCACTGAACCAAGCTAAACTCCGATATTAGTTTTGGAGTACTATAGATTAAGAAAAAGTTATAACAAATCAAAGAGAAGAGTGCAAAATTTTTTCTAAGGAACAAAAGGCATTGTGGTTGGCCAAACTGAACCAGGATTTTCAGGGCAAGAATCTTGACAACATTGGAGTTTGTTCTTGTCATTTCTGGTCAGGTAGGTGAAATATTAGGCTAATATCTTAATTATACTGCTTGTATGTATCTTTACCATCTGTTAACTTTAGTTTGTCAAAATATTGTGCCCTTTCCTGCTTACTTAGTCCTTCTTTATATGATTTAGCAGCTTCCACACGTTTTTTTCCATGGTTTAGATAGCATAATTAACAGAACAATGTACTCATTAGCACATTAACCGTGCAATCCATGCTTTTGTTTACATTCGAGTATCTCCAATATGGCTGCGCATCCGGGTAACTGACCAAACCGTGACGTAAGAGCAAACCCTGTATTGTTGAAATATTAACATGATAAAACAATATAATATTTTTGTAGCTCAATCTAGGATTGTTTCAGCATAGAAAATGCATCACAAGTAGGCTTGTGTAAAAGGTGGTTTTGTGAATAACATGTTTAGCTATAATCCCAAATCTTGTCAGTCATCTTAAGAGAGCATACATTTAAATAGTGACTATCACTGCGGTCTTTTCTGAAGGGCTCATCCCTATGCCCTAATCCCTTTGAAGGGTTAAACTCTCCAAAGTGAGGGCTTCGAAGGGATGAAGGGCGTAGGGGACCAGAACGCACATCTGTGTCATCTTCTCGAGCCAATTAAGGAGGGTCTGCCATCGCACGATTAAACCTGTGCAAAAAATCACGGAAGTTAAGTGTGCATCTGTTGCACCCTTCAAATTCCAAAGGGCTATTTGATGTGTCCAGTTTTGAGCATTTCAGTTAGAAACGATCCTTCAGCCATGATCGTTCTTTCAAAACTGACATCTCCATAGTGCTCTTCATAGGTGGATTCATCCCATTTGGAATGCAGCATATCATGACTTTATCCACCTTTTTCATTAATGCGGAAGTAAGCCTATGGTTGAGACTTCCGGTTCATTATCCGCTATAGGGAAATAATGAGAAGAATAACAACATGCAGTAAATGGTAAAACTGTAAAGCATCTGCACTACAAACCAGTGTGCTGACAACTAAGATAATATATTTAAATAATATGGTAAGATTTACCATATTTGCAATGTCAAGCAGCTAAACAAGCTGTTTTGTACAACTAAAAATAGCTGGATGCAAATGAGATCAGAAGCCAGACCCATAAAATTTACAAATGTCCATGCCTGCTGTTACAGGAAGAAAAAGCTGGATAAGAGAGATTGCTATAGATGTCCTTATGGAAATGGTTTGGGCGTGTCCTATGCTAATCACTTGTTTAGAATAAACCGGATTTATTAACATGAGAACAAATTTATGCACAGACGCACCTGTTGTGAATCTGGTGGAAGTTTTGCATGAGAGGTAACGAGAAACGCTTATATCTCTCCACAAAAGTAATTGTTGTTTAGATTGTCTTGTTACATTAACAAGTCTGTGAATATCAACATGATGGCTGAATTCTCTTTTCCCCTTATTATCTGTCATTGTTTAATACTCCGCTGACTTACAGACGACACAAGCATAAATCACTATAAGGATTCCTGGACATATTGCCCATAGTTAATCTAAAAAGGCAATTTGGCAATGTATTCAGGCGTATCACGCTGTTATAGGATTATTCAGACCAGCCTCAGCATTTGGTCAGTATCCACATGACAAATATCATCTTCCTATTGCAGCCTTAATTTATGCCTTTTTTCACCTCGTATGAACATTTTCTTTGCTGTTCTACCGGTCTGTTGAGGAGAACGAATTCTGGCCGTGCCAATGCCGGATGGCTTCTGTGGAATAGATATTACTGTGTGTGTCACAATCTGTAATTACTCGTGGACAGGATCTGAATTGATCCGCTGGTTTAATTCCCGAGGGCTGTGACCGCCGTGTCTCTCGGGTGGGGTTCAATTCTGTCTCTCAGAAATTCACTGGCTTTTGTCTAGACATGCGTGTTCCAGTGAGAATGAAAAGGGCAGAGGATGAGTATAAAGAAAATCTGATTCACTAGTTTATTAAACCGTTTTCTACAAATCCACAGGGGGAAATGAGGATGGAGGAAGAAGTGAAAGAGGAAGGGGAGGGGCTAATCTGAGTCCACTAAAAGCGCAGACAGATGCTCTAATCCCATTCACATGAAAAGATGACTTTGATAAACTGTTAGCCTGTGGTGATCCTTTGAAATGAGGAGGCAAATCCCTTCTTTGGGTTTGGTTTTATCCATGTTTTTCCTCGATGCGGAAGTAAGCCTATGGGTGAGACTCCCGGTTCATTATCCGCTACTGGGAGAAAACGAGAAGAATAACAACGTGTTGTAAAAGGTAAAACTGTTAGCACTACAAACCAGTGTGTTGATAATTAAGATAATACATTAAAATAATATGGTAAGACATATCAATTTGCAATATCAAGCAGCAAAATTAGCTGTTTTGTACAGCTAAAAATGACTGGACGCCGATAAGACCAAAATCCAGACCCATAAAGTTTACAAATGCCCACTCTTCCAGAGGAAAAAGGTGGATTTATTCCAGTGTTTCAATTCCATGTGGTGTTTTGGGATTAAAAGCGTATAAAACACCATTTTACCTTATAATATGTGGTCTGATTTATCATTTTGATTCACCCATTTTAAATTGCATGCACTAAAGTTAAAAAGTGTCATCTTTCTGATTATTATGCTTCTACTTAAAACCGTCGCTGTTAACGTTTCAGCGTTGCTAGACTTTTCTTTTTACCTTGGTGACTCAAAATGATGGAGAGTTCACATACAGTGGCATGCAAAAGTTTGGGAACGCCTTGCAGAATCTAAATATTTTCAACAAAATAAGAGAGAAAATACAAAATGCATGTTATTTTTTATTTAGTACTGTCCTGAGGAAGATATTTGTTTACATATAGTCCACAAGACTAAAAAAAAAAGCTGAAATTATTAAAATAACCTCCTTCAAAAGTTTGGGAACCCTTGGTTCTTAACCCTTGGTTATGTGGTTACCCTGGATGATCTATGACTGTTTTTGCTTTTTTTTGTGATGGTAGTTCATGAGTCCCCTGTTTATTCTGAACAGGTAAACTGAACACTATTCTTCAGAAAAATCCTCCAGGTCCTGCAGATTCTTTATTTTTCCAGCATCTTTTGCATATTTGAACTCTTTTCAGCAGCGACTGTATGATTTTGAGGTCAATCTTTTTACACTGAGGGCAACTGAGGAACTCAAGCACAACTATTAAAAAAGGTTCAAACATTCACTGATGCTCCAGAAGGAAACACAATGCATTATGACCCGGTGGGTAAAAATGTTTTGAATTTGAATATCAAGTTAAATTGTACTTAATTTGTCTTCCGGAAAAAAAAAAAAAAAAATCATCAAAATAAGAAAAATTTGGACATTCTGTTCATTCTGTTCATTCTGTTCAAAAGTTTTCACCCTCAGATCTTAATGCATTATAACATACTTTATTTCATATTTCATTATTTAGTCCATAACTCAAAATTTAGATTTAGATATAATTGCAGTACTAAGTAATATAAACTCACAACTGTGAGGAAAAAAGTTGCAATTACCCTTTTTAATTTTCTATTCAGTGGCAAAAAAAAAAGAATTGTTAGATGAAAACACAATTCTGCAAAAATAAGCCAGAATTATGATTTGTAACTCGCAGATCTTTCTCTCAAAATTAAACTTGTTAATTTGCATTCAAACTCTTCTGACCATCTCAAAACTGAAATTTGTCCTAACCACCAGCTGCACATGGTGGCTTCTCAGTCTGCAGCACTCTTCTGCGTCTTCAGACTTAAACCTACCCATCTCTTTGCACTTTTCAGGCCTGATTTCTTTGATATCAGCCACTTGCAATCTCTTCTCTTCCTTGACGTTATGTTCTTTGCTACCTTGTCTGTTAAAAATAGCATGCGCATCAATTATACATTGTGTAGGCTAGCATCTCTCCATTACATCCATCAGTTTGTTGCTTTCTGGCTTTTATCTGTGGCATCTTCTGATAAACACACTTTTCGTTTTATCTTGTGGTGCACCCCTTTGAAAGCCCCATGTGGTGTTATTTTTGAGGGATTTGGGAAAAGTAGAGTGTGGCTTTAAGTGCTTCCTGTTTTGCAAAATGCAAAATCTGTTGTTATACAACATGTTCTCGAACTGCAAGTGCAAAGTAATATCCAGAGACCTCCTGACTCTATTTATAACCACTTTCGCTGTGTCATCATGGACAGAATGTGTGTATCATGGCATTTTGCTGCACTGATTGAATTCACATAGACTCATTGACAACATAGACATAGACACATTGCAAAATCAAGCAAAGCTATTGATGAATTCTTCCTCATTGTTGCAGTCTCATATATTGTAAAAACAGTTTTGTTTCCAGGCGGACAACTAACCCCTTGGCCTGTGATGAAGTGCGTCTGACTTTGAATATTTCCTTGTTTGTTTGTTTGTAACAGCTGTTGTTGTTGTTATTTAATCACTCACCCATGGAGTCAGTCTAGGTCTGTTAATTGCAATAATTACAGCCACTGTTCATTTGTCTGTGTGATTACATGTGCTACTGGGTTCCTGCTCCTTTAGTCCTGTAATTTGTGAATCAGTGGTAGTTAGACTTCAGTCGAGCAGGATTTCAGCTGTTTTTATGTTTAGGTGAATCTCATTATAATATATGCAAATCACATTTTAATTTAGGGATAAAATGTAATGAAATATAATATTAAACATAGGGCCCTATGAATTCATTTTATTTTTTCTCAAATTCTGTTTTATTTTTTTCCCAAATTCCGTTTTTTCTGTTTAAATTTTTCTGGATTCAGTTTTAATTTTTATGGACTCCTTTTTAATGGTTTAATTAAATTTTATTAATCAAAAAAGCATATCTAATTAATTAAAATCATGAAACTTATACAATTTAGCATCAATTTATTAAAGGTCATAAATTCCACGTTAAAGAGTAAAATTCTGTTTTTATGACTGGATTCCGTGATTCCGTCCACATTTTCTGCATCGCGTAAATCATAGAACCCTGAATAGAATGTCTTCAGTTATATATTTATATTTATGCAGAAATATGTGGATGTGTACATTTATTTGTTATTTTTGCGGTTTTTGTTCTCAAAATCAAAAGAAAAAAACTGCATAAAACAGGTTTCAAAGTGCAAGTTTTTGAAAATGATTCAGTTATCGAATCAGTGTAAACAATCAAAATGCAAATGTGTAAAAACGGTGACATCACGTGCATACGTACTACCTGTTCACTTTATAGGAAAGTGAAATTGCCAACTACAGGTCTGGCATGTATTATTATGTTGTTTTTATTTGTTTTGGCAATTCCATGTGACAGGGGAATCTTTTTGACAGCATTAAAAAGGCAAAGGAAAAGATTAAATTTTTAGTGCCTATTTGGGGTCAACCGATTATCGGCCTTGCCGATATTAAGCATTTTTATGGTTATAATTATCGGTCATTTTCAAAACCGATTTGTCTGTGAAACAATTTAGGGAAAGTTTTATCAGAGCCCTCGTTATTCCTTTGACATTAATTTTCATTTTTACATCAGACATGTACACTACCAGTCAAAAGTTTTTGAACAGTAAGATTTTTAATATTTTTTGAAGAAGTCTCTTCTGTTCACTAATTCTGTATTTATTTGATCCAAAGTGCAGCAAAAACACTAAACAGTAGAATTGTGAAATATTTTTGCTATTTAAAATAACTGTTTTCTATTTGAATATATTTTAAAATGTTATTTATTCCTATTATTTCAAAGCTGAATTTTTAGCATCATTACTCCAGTCACATGATCCTTCAGAAATCATTCTAATATTCTGATTTGCTGCTAAAAAAAAACATTTATTATTATTACGTTGAGTATTATTATGCTGAGTAGAATTTTTTCAGGTTTCTTTGATGAATATAAAGTTCAGAAGAACAGAATTTATTTAAGGCAGTGGCTATTTGCACTAAGTGCAAATAGCTATATATTATATTTACACTATGTTAAAATAGCAGAATTCTCTGCTATTTATAATACTTATAATACTTTATAATACTTATACTTATAGATGCAATTATCTGCACCTCAGTATTGTAGTACATTATAACAGTATGAAATAATTATGTACTGAGCATAAATTATAGTTTTAATTCAATTTATTAAATGGATGCTGACTTATTGGGACAATAAGCCCTCCTTACACCTAACCTAACCCTAACCCTATTTTCAACATTTCAATTATTTCCTTAATTTTTATTAAAAATAAATCCCTTTCCGATATGATATGAGATTTGAAAAGGGAGAAAACAATTTAGCCAGAAGGCAGATTCGAACCCAAGTAAATAGCACCAAAAAAAGTAGAACAAGCAATGCGCCGCTGGAGCTGATGCATGACAGCTGTCTTTAGTAGTGATGACTAGCCCCATAACACAGTGGTGGGTGGAGTTAGTGTAAATAGCCTCTGCCATCAAGGTGGGCTATTTGCACTAAGTGTAAATAGACATGACGTTTATCTAAAGCATCCTTGCTAAATAAAAGTATTAATTTCTACAATTTCTTTCCCCCAAAAAATTATACTGACTCCAAGCTTTTGAATGGTCTAGTGTAAAATGTAACACAAGCTTTTTATTTCAGATAAATGCTGATCTTTGGGAAATAAAAAAAAAGTACTCAACTGTTTTAAATATTGATGATAATAATAAATGTTTTTTGAACAGCAAATGAGCTTATTAGAACGATTTCTGAAGGATCATCTGACACTGAAGACTGGAGTAATGATGCTGAAAATTTTGCTTTGATCACAGGAATAAATTACATTTTAAAATATATTCAAATAGAAAACAGTTATTTTAAATAGCAAGAATATTTCACAATTTTACTCTTTTTGCTGTACTTTGGATCAAATTAATTCAGGCTTGGTGAGCAGAAGAGACTTCTGTTAAAAATCTTACTGTCCAAAACCTTTTGACTGGTTGTGTATATCGGTTCAAAATATTGGTTACCGGTCTGCTTGATCTGTAATAATCAGTATCGGCATTGGCCCTGAAAAACACATATCGGTCGACCCCCAGGGATTCACTTGACCAATTCAATCAAAAACACTGATTTTTCTTTTTAGATTACAGATGCAGATTCTTGCCCAAAACTCTGCTTTAACATCATTATGATTATCTCCACCTAAAAAGGCAGACACTTTCAGAAATTAGAACATTAACATGAATAACTTAGCTTCATTATTATTTTTTTTTTCAATCTTCGAGTAAGTTATAATGCTAACGAGATTTCATTATCATTTCATAATTTAGCCAGAGGTGTAGAAGACTCATTCCAAAGTAGGCAGTTCCACTTTAAACCTCTTCTTAATTACCGACAGTGTTTTCCCGGTAAATGCCTGAACGCTCAAACACCGCCTATAGCAGGTGCTCGTCACAATGACTCTAAATAGAATTTTCACACCGATGCGTGGAAATTGCATTAACACATTACAGTAGACGGTATGCGAGTATATTTAGAGCGTGTGATGGTGTGGCTCATGGGGAGGATGCGTGCACAGGGACCAGAGTTTCCAAAGCTGTGAGTGTGACTTTGACACATTCATCCACTGTGAATCTCATTAAATAGACTGAGACTGGTAAGGGTTTAAGGGGCATGTTACTCCATGTATACCATAATGCAGCTGAGCTTTGTCTGCCTCACTGTTTCCCAGCCCAGATGCCTACCTGGGACCAGGGGCGCCATCACGGCGCATTACATAAATCAAAGTAGCCTGGATTATGGCACAAACTTCACACAATTAAAGCCAATTCAGCCCCCTCGACTGCCCATGCAGATTTCCTCACTTTCAGGTCAGAATAACAGTATTTTTGCATCATTAATGTTGCGCTACTGTAGCATGCACGCTAACATACTAGCTGTATCTAGGTTAAGAAACTGAATTTCATTCAGATATTTGTACCTTAAATTTTTATATATACGCAATGGATGGTGAACTTGCCAGTCGAAGCAGCTCATAATAGTACTGTGAAGGTATGAAATATTTGTTTCTCTTCGACATAGGACGTAAAGGAGAAAGAAGGGTCTTATCTAGCGAAACGATCAGGTATTTTCATAAAAATAATACAATTTATATACTTTTTAATGCCAAACGCTCATCTTGTCTTACTCTGATTGGATTGTTTTCATGGTTTATGACAGTATGTCGAAAACTCCCATCTCATGTTCTCCCTCAACTTCAAAATCGTCCTATATCACTGTTTTATCTTTTTTGTTAAGGGTCTTTGATCTTCTTTGCATGTTGACTTTGCAAAGACTGTGTCAATACTTCTGCAGGGATGATTTTGAAATGATTTTTGAAGTTGAGGGAGAAAATACGATTGGAGTTTTTCAACATACCCTAACTGTCTTGAACCAGAATACACAGAGTTCACGGGGAAAAAGGCAAGACAAGGGTTTGAGATGAAACAGTGTTTAAATTGTATTTTTTTAAATGAAAATAACCGATCATTTCACTAAATAAGACCCTTCTTCCTCGGCTGGGATCATTTACAACCGCATTTGGGATCATTTGAAGCTGCATTTAAACTGTCTTTTGGAAGTTCAAACTCGGGGCACCATAGCAGTCCATTATATGGAGAAAAATGCAGAAATGGTTTCCTCAAAAAACGTGATTTCTTTACGACTGAAGAAGGAAAGACGTGAACATCTTGGATGACAAGGGGGTGAGTACATTATATGTGAATCTTTGTTTTGAAAGTGGACTTCTCCTTTAATGCAATCCTGTTTCTGAGCTCTACAGGTTTTTTTTGTGTTTTCAGGGCTTGGTTTTTGCTCTGACATGCATTTTTAGCTGTTAGAGCTTTTATTAAGACGTGTGTGCCTTTCCAAATCATACCCATTCAATTGAATTTACCACAGGTTAACTCCACTCAAAGTGTAGTAACATCTACAAGCAATATATATGCTCCTGAGCTAAATTACAACTGTACCAGATATAGTGAATAGTTATGCAATGGAATCCAAATTTTTTATTTTTAATAATTTTGCAAAGATGTTAAAAACCTTTTTTTTTTTTTTTTTTTTTGCTTTGCCATTATGGTGTATGGAGTTTAGATTGATGTGGAAAAAAAAAAGAAAAGTAATTTAAAGCAGTTTAACGTAAGGCAGCAACGTAACAAAATGTGAACAAATTAAGAGGTATGAATACTTTCGCAAGGCACTGTAAGTTATAGTGTTGCTACTTTTAGTTAGCTACTCCCCAACACTGCCGCTTCAGTTGACTCATTGGTGCACATTAGTTTTCACACCAACTAAATGGACTGAACACACCAAAAGCCCTAGTGTGAGGTCTAGAGACCAAAGCAGCCGGTAGGCAAGCTTTACTAAAAAACTGAAGCCATGAGCACTGGGAGATGTGTTGGATTTTAAAAAAAAAAAAAACCCTAAAAAAGGCTTCACAGTCCCCGAGGATGAACCGAGCACAGTAATTAAAAAAGGAGAATTAAGGGAGTGCACTTGCTGTTCTAATTGCTTCACTGTTTTATCCATGACAGGGGTAGAGTTGGCACCAAACGACCAGTCAGTATTCATTACTTCAGTGGTTTGATAGTTTGCCCACCATCCTAGTGGACCCCAGGGGCTTGCATAAGACCTGCACCTGGTCTACTTGATCTCATTAAAAGGATTTGCTCTAATATCTCATTTCCTGCTGATCATGGTAAAGCTAATTTCATCCGGATATGTCCATGGCTTACCACATCTATATGATTTCTTCTAATGCTTCGCCTTCCATCACCTTTATAATGGCAATATCCTTCCTGCTTTCATGTTTAATAGCTGTAATTTCACTACTTCCCAGTTTGAGCCCCCCCATGCCACCAGTTCCAGAGTCCGGCTTGTTTTTGTTTCGTATCGGTTTGTTGTGCTTGGTTTCTATCCAGCTCACTGGTGGCATCTGCCCAGCCCGTCCGCTGCGGTGCGCAGCGACAGATGGTACACCCAGCTGGTGTCCTCGCTCAGCCCCTCTTTTCACGGGTCATTCAGCCGTGACCCTAGGAAATACAGTATAAACTTAACCCAAACTGCCATCCTGCATTGCACACAATACTTAGAGAGGATTGTGTAGTTTTCGGAATTCTGTTAAAAAAGCCTGAATATGAAATGATATTGAGGTGAAGTTGCAAATAGGATTTGTAGATTTGTAATTTAAATTAAAGCAAATTCTGATGCTGCATGTTGTAAGTGTAGTTTTGCATTTAATTTTTTGCTATAAATTGTCCATTACGGGTAAGAAACATTAAATGACATTATTTGTTACAGATCTTAATAACCAATGTGTACACTTGAGGTCAAAACTTGACATACACCTTGCAGAATCTGCAAAATGTTAATTATTTTACCAAAATAAGAGGGATCATACAAAGTGCATGTTTTTTTTTGTTTTTTTTTTTTGAATAAGATATTTCACATAAAAGATGTTTACAGATATGCTCACTGAATATAAACCTAACAGACCACTCAGATCATTAGGATTATTATTATTTAGTTAGAAATATCAAGGGTTCACACAAAACAAGGGGAATCCGCTTTTAGCCATTATGCTGCCCGCAATTGGAATCAGCTTCCAGAAGAGATCAAATGTGCTAAAACATTAGCTACATTTAAATCTAGACTCAAAACTCATTTGTTTAGCTGTGCATTTACTGAATGAGCACTGTGCTACGTCTGAACTGACTGCACTATGTATAATACTTTTCTGTTTTTAACTGTCTTAAATTTATTTTAAATCAATTTTTAAATCATTTTAAAAGTTCTTAATTTTTTTTGTTTTATTGTTTTTATTATTGTCTTTATGATTATTCTACTTCCTTTTATGTAAAGCACTTTGAATTACCTTTGTGTATGAAATGTGCTATATAAATAACCTTGCCTTGCCTACATAAAGTCCACAAGAGAATATATTTGAATTTATAAAAATGACCCTGTTCAAAAGTTTACATACACTTGATTCTTAATACTGTTGTTACCTGAATGATCCACAGCTGTTTTTTGTTGTTGTTGTTGTGCAGTGATAGTTGTTCATGAGTCCCTTGATTGTCCTGAACAGTTAAACTGCCTGTTGTTTTTTAGAAAAAAAATCCTTCAGGTCCCACAAATTCTTTGGTTTTTCAGCATTTTTGTGTATTTGAGCCCTTTCCAAAAATGACTATGATTTTGAGATCTATCTTTTCACACTGAGGAGAACTGAGGGACTCGTATGCAACTATTACAGAAGGTTCAAATGCTCACTGATGCTCCAGAAGGAAAAATCATGCATTAAGAGCAGGGGGTGAAAACTTTTTGAATTTGAAGATCAGGGTATATTTAACTTATTTTGTCTTCTGTAAGTATCTTCTGTAGCTTCTGAAGGGCAGTACTAAATGAAAAAAAAAGATATTTAGAAAAAATTAGAAAAATGTACACATCTTCATTCTGTTCAAAAGTTTACACCCCTGGCTCTTAATGCACCGTTTTTCCTTCTGGAGCGTCAGTGAACATTTGAACATTCTGTAATAGTTTAATATGAGTTCCTCAGTTGTCCTCAGTGTGAAAAGATGGATCTCAAAATCATACAGTCATTGTTGGAAAGGGTTCGAATACACAAAAATGCTCAAAAAACAAAGAATTTGTGGGACCTGAAGGAACAGTGGGCAGTTTAACTTTTCAGGACAAACTCATGAAGAACTATCAAAAAAAAAAAAATAAATAAATAAATAAATAAACATAAAAAACACACAGCTCACAGGATCATCCAGGTAACTCATTCAAGCATATGTAAACTTTTGAATAGGGTCATTTTCATAAATTCAACAATTATTTTCTTTTGTGGACTATATGTAAATGTCTTTTATATGAAATATCTTATTAAGGTCTGTACTAAATAAAAAATGACATGCATTTTGTATGATCCCTCTTATTTTGGTAAAATAATTAGCATTTAGCAGATTATAGGGTGTATGTAAATTTATGACCTCAACTGTATATATTTATATAAAAATATAATATATTTATACAACAGTTCTTTCTGGTTCTCGAATCTGATTGGCTGAGAGGAGTGCAACATTCTAGTGATATCGGAACTCCATCTGTTTCACTGTTTGTATTACTCCACTTCTGGTATTTCTCACAATGAGTGTAATGGCGGACACCCAAATACTGTTTTTGTGTAAAGGAATGTAGTTTTAAATGTTTTTAAGGAAAGAATGTACTTGTTTAGACTTCAGATGTTTGTTAATGAAGATAACATCTATTTGAAATTTGCTTGGAGGTTTTCGGAGATGGGTTACTTGAGCCATACTGTTGGGGCTTTAGTGATAAATAAAACCAAAAAGGTTGGAAAGTACTGCTTTTATTGACTCAAAAGTCTTTAAAATTGAGCCAAACAACATGAAGCAGGTTTACAAGGCTTGCAAAGTTGTTTATTCTTGCCCATGTTGTCGAACCAACAAACTTTTTTCAATTGCATTTCAGGGCATTTCAGTTTCTGAATTGAAAAGGAGCCCATTCTTATTCTAAATTCTCCCCAACCCCATTCTTAGCACAATCTATAAAGGCGCCAACAGCGAAAACAGACCACTTCCTCTAAATGAAAGATTTCCCACACCTGGAAAACAGACAGAAAATCTTCCCAGCGTGAAGCTCGTTCCATGTGTGTTGCTGTACTCCTGCAGTGCAGAGTGTGTTTGACGAGCATACCTCCCCATAACCTCACACTTCCCCGTTTGCCCTCAGGTTTAACAGCTCAATGAGAAAGCAGTGAGCAGCAAAACATGCCTGGAGGAAATACCGCAATATGCCCAGTCAAACCAGGCCATTATGGCGTATAGAGGACCGTGGAGTTGTAAGAGAAGTGGCCAGAGAAGGTCAGTGTGTTTTTTTTGTAATTAGTTGGAACATGACCTCAGAGTAAACCTCATGAGCTGAAGGCTTTAATGAACGCTATTCATCACTGGCATCCATGCTTCATGGTACAGGTGGCAGCTGGTGTCAGGACTGAGATGAGTCTCATCGTTCATATGTTTTGTGGGAGGAACAGTGGACTCTTTCTGTATCAACTGACATTCTGTTACATAACACTTATAAGGTGACTACCAACCCCAAAAGCAGCCAATATTTACATGCTGCTGTCTGAGTTGTGAAAAGACTGTCATTTCTGACTGAGCGTTTCCTGGCGGCTTCATTATGATCAGTTGCGTTTATCTAAAGCCTCTGAGATGATGACTGACTGTCAACAAACGCATCTGAATTTACACATTGGTCTGACTAAATAAACACTGTCCACCATGTTGACCCGTATTTTGATGTATAATGATTACTAATGAAAAACGATAATTAAAATAATTATTTTGATGTATAATTATTAATAAAGCCAAAAAAAATTTTTTATATAATTTAATCTTTTACACATTATCAGATGTGGTAAAGGACAGATGGACTGAGCAAACTGGAACAGTGTAAAGCCATTTTTTTTTTTTTTGTACATTTGTAAGGCAGCATTTTTAAAATTCTTAGCATTCAGATAATGAACAGATTTTTTTTTTTCACAATTTTAATGGTATAATATTTATATTATAACTTATAATTATAAAAAAAAACAGTAAAACTATAAAATAGTATTACAATTTTATATTTGATATAGAATTATAAATATATATAAATATATAATTATTTCTTTCTAATACAAATATTAGGATTAAGTAAAAGATCATTTAAAAGATTACTAACTAAATGTGTCAATCTTTAATTGTTTATATACATATTTCCATACTATAATATGTCTACATTTTATTTATTATATTATATGAATATTGTAATAAAAAATCATTTCATTTTCAGTTAGCCTTTATTTTATGAGTGCTGTAAGGGAGTGATTCCCAACCAGGGAATTTGATTTATTAAGCCTATAAATATGTGGCTTAGAATAAAAATATTAGGATTAAATATTAAGGATGAAATATTCATGTTATATAAGATTAAAATAATAAATCACAATCTTATGATTTTTTTAGTGAACAAATCTGTAATATGAGTTCAAATGAAGACATATAAGATTTGTTGTTGTTGAAGGGTTACTTGAGCCATACTGTTGGGCTTTAGTGATAGATAAAAACTAAAAAGGTTGGAAAATACTGCTTTTATTGACACAAACGTCTTTAAAATTTGGTTTACAAGGCTTACAAAGTTGTTTATTCTTGCCCATGTTGTTGACCCAACAAACTTTTTTTAGTTGCATTTCAGTTTCTAAATATTTTTTAGGCAACATTTTTTTTATTATTATTATTTTTAGCAAACAGATAGTAACCAGATTTTTTTTCCACAGTTTTAATGGTATAATATTTATATTATAACTTATACTTATAACAAAAAACAGTAAAACTGTAAAATAGTATTGCAATTTAAAATAATTTTTCTATTTGAACATCTCTTTCTATTTGAAAATCTTTTCAAATGAAAAAAAAAATGAATCAAATAAATGCAGCTTTGGTAAACATAAGAGATTTATTTTTAAAAAATCATATTTATTTCAATATATGACATTTTTATTTATGCTTTTCTATCACAAAATTAACACAAGCAAACTGCATCATCATGAAAATGGTAAATACACAACTAGAGGCAAATGCTCTGTGCAGTAATCATCTTTACTTGGCATTGCATCAATGCTCTCGCCTTTCTGGTGTGATTTCCACTGTCCCCATCTGCCCACCCCATGAAAGATGTCCTGGAGGTGCTACTGAATTGACCAGCACGCACCTCAGGACACTGTGTATGAGACCAGATCCTTCAGGTGCAGCCGGCTGCCGTGAAATAGAGAACAGATTGCTAACCAGTAGGATGACATTTAGATCAGCTCTCTGAGTCTCATTAGTGGGGGGTGGAGGAAGGGTTATCTTCTATCTGTATGCCAAAGACATTTATTATAATCAGACTGCACAAAGCAAGTATATGATGTAACACATTAAACGGAAAGGCATGTCCTGATTAATATTACGCAGTAATTTAGTATATATCATTTTATACAACAGTTCTTTCTGGTCCTCGAATCTGATTGGCTGAGAGGAGTGTGATATTCTAGTGATATCAGAACTCCAACCTTTCATTTTTTGTATCACTCCGCTTGAGCAGCTCTGTCATCAGAAATCACCCTTAACAGATAAAAGGATAGTACGACACAGATATCGCTTTCACATTCGAACTAATGTTTTATTGTCAATATGAGATTGAGCTGAAGACTGAATGCTGTATCAGATGCAGTTAATCACACTCGCTCTGTCCATCTTTCTCTCATAACACTTTACATAATACAGTGAGCTTTAAATACAGTAATACAATAAGCTTTCAGTGAAGCAACTCAATGTTCCTTTGTTAGATTTCATAGATCAGGTCTTTAATGTCACATGATCCTTCACCTTCAGAAAACAAATTTCTTATTTGCAGCTTAAGGAACATTTCTTATTATTATCAATATTGAAAACCATGTGGAAACTGTGGCAAGACTTTAAAAAAAGAAAAAGAAATGAATACTTTTATTCAACTTAAGCCGCTTTTCCAATATCGGGCCGAACCGTTCTTTTTGCTTAACCGTTCCATTCCGTGCCGATCCGGGCCAGTCAGCACGGATACGGTTTCATTTTCCACTGTGGTGCTGATAACGGAACTCTATGGAATGTAAATACAAATGCATCAGTTGTTGCCCTGGTAACGTGCCTTGGCAGATTTTTTATTATTTACTTCACGCCGTACCAGGCTCAGGTGGAAACACAACTGGAACCGTACCTGACCGTTCTAAGAACCGTTCGGCCCGATGGTGGAAAAGCGGCTAATGGCACATTACCTCCATTAGGACATTTCTAAGACATTCATAATGTTACAAAAGATTATTTCAAATAAATGCTTTCTGTTCATCAAAGAATCCTGATAAATATACTTTTTGAATTTATTCCTAGTAACAAACATGTTTTTGTTGGTCTCTATTTGCAAAATTAGTAGTAGTTTTTCTAAATGGCATTTAGGTTTTGGCTTCATCATTTTGGTTCCCAATGACGAATCAGGGAAAGCCTGTGAGTGGCACACACCCTCTGTGGCTTCCAGCTGAGTCCCAAGAAATGATTCGGACCGAAATAGTCCCGTTCTGCCTGACTGTAATGATATGCTTCAGAAACCAACATACTACAGGCATCCAAAAACCCAAATAAACACCAGACTTCCCCAAACTCGGGCCAAGACGCATAAAAGCACTCTTATTGGACTCAATATTTTATATTAGTTTAGGAAAATAACCGGAGGCCATGGCATTTTCTGAGGTTTACTGAGAAGATACGACCAGTAATTATCATCAGGTGGTAAACTTATCTGTCATATTATCTGTAATATATTGCATTTTCCAGACATTCCTGGATATGTGGGTTGATTGTGTGGAACCTTGATCCCATTTGGTGCTGTCCACCACCTCAACAAATCAATTCACATATCCTGTCTTTTCTTTCCAACTTATGAACTGGGAATACTAAAAGCTTTTTTGGATTTTCTACGGTTCCTTCAGTTTCTCCTTCTCAGGTTGTATTTCTTTTTTCTTAAAGTAAAGTGCGTTAAAGTGCGTTTCTCTATTTCTCTACCAGTGGTAGAAAATTGAATTACAGTCTGTTGATTCATGTGATGCTTGCAAAAAAATTACCAAAATTGACAGCAATAATACAATGATAATACAATAATACGATCATGCTAACCAGCCAAACCTTGATTTTAGGAGCCTGACTGGAACTATAATTGGTTCAACCAATGGGATGAATTTTGGGGGCGGGACTACCTGTTTGGTCCAACAGTGGAAAAGAAGGAAGGGTTTAAAATGTATTTTTGTTATTCTGTTTGGAGCTGCTAGTGGTGCAGAAAGTTATATATTATAGGAAAACGGCTTCATAATTTTGAGCCGTTTTGACCTAGAAACACATTTTAAGTTTAATGTGCGAAAAAAACGTCTCAGCTTTTATACATACAGTTAAGGTCAAAAGTTTACATACACCTTGCAGAATCTGCAAAATGTTAATTATTTTACCAAAATAAGAGGGATCATAAAAAAATGCATGTTACTTTTTATTCAGTACTGACTTGAATAAGATATTTCAGATAAAAGATGTTTACATATAGTCCACAAGAGAAAATAAAAGTTGGATTTCTAAAAATTACCCTGTTCATAAGTTTACATACACTTGATTCTAAATTGTTGCTACCTGAATGATCCACAGCTGTTTTATTTTTATTTATAATTATTTTTTGATAGTTCATGAGTCCTTTGTTTGTCCTGAACAGTTAAACTGCCCGCTGTTCTTCAGAAAAATCCTTCAGGTCGCACAAATTCTTTGTTTTTCAACAATGACCATATGATATTGAGATCCATCTTTTCACACTGAGGACAATCGAGGGACTCATATGCAACTATTACAGAAGGTTAAAACGCTCACTGATGCTCCAGAAGGAAAAATGATGCATTAAGAGCCGGGGTGAAAACCTTTGAACAAAATAAAGATGTGAACATTTTTCTTATTTTGCCTGAATATCATATTTTTTGCATTTAGTACTGCCCTTCAGAAGCTACAGAAGATACTTACATGTTTCCCAGAAGACAAAAGTTAAATTTACCCTGATCTTTAAATTCCCTAAGTTTTCACCCCACAGCTATTAATGCATTGTTTTCCAGTTTAACTGTTCAGGACAAACAAGGGACTCATAAACAACTATCACCCCCCCCCCCCCCCCCCAAAAAAAAACAGCTGTGGATTATTTAGTTAACAACACAGTATTAAGATCCAAGTGTATGAACATGGTCATTTTTAAAAATGTAACTATTATTTTCTCTTGTGGACTACATGTAAATGTCTTTTATGTGAAATATCTTTTTCAGGTCAGTACTAAATAAAAAATATCATGCAATTTGTATGATCACTCTTATTTTAGTAAAATAATTACCATTTTGCAGATTCTGCAAGGTGTATGTAAACTTTTGACCTCAACTGTATATAAAAAATAATGCATAATATTGTGCTTATATTTAACAATATAGTTAGTGATTTTACAGATGCCCTGTTTTCTGCACACAAAAATTACTATTTATTTATTTATTTTACAAATTCTAGTTACATGTCTGTTTTTCATTAACATTCGAAACAAATGATCCATTTGTTGCGAATTCATCCAATCTGCTTTGAGGCTGAAAACCAAACTCTTCTGGAAACATTTTGTGGCGGTAAAGCTGTGATTGTTGTTGATGTATTAAAATTCACAGCGCTGATCAGTTTAGATGCTGGTGCATAATCAGAATTCCTGCTGTGGGAATGGGAAAACGGTTTTCTGAGTTTGTTTTTTTGAGGATGCTTTCTACTTTCTTCTGTGGTTCTTCTGGCTTTCCTCCACTTCAGCTTGACCCCAGGCCTAAAATCACACTTGAGCTGATACACATTGTCATGCGTAACATGCAGCACACTATGCCAACATCAACAGAACAGCACATTGAAAACATCACACAGGGTGGTCCTCCATAAAACACCTCATGAAACATCTTTAGCTTTTATTTAAACCTTATGTCTGAGCAGGGAGATCGTGTTGACAGAGGCTTGTAAAATCTCAAGTATTAAGACACATCTTTTGTAGCTATGTTGATCCCTGCTCAAGCCCGAACAGTTGCAAAGAGGAAGTATCACTTCATCCCTCAGTCATTTGAGACCTGAGGATTTTTTGGCTAGACAGATGTATTTCAACACTGTTTGGAGGATATTTGGACTAACTGAAGAGGTAAAATGCAGGGCAGAGGATTCAGAGACTGATTTGTCAGTTAAGCACAGTGAAATACGCAGGGATTTGAGAATCTACCATGAAGCTTCTTGTGTTTCCCACTTTGCAAAGAGAGATTTTAGCTCCTTCAGAACATTTTGTTGACATCTGGAGCAATTTTGGCCAGAAATATTTATGTACGAGTATGTTTGGTTAGGGCATTGCAAGTCTGTGGTTTGTTTAAACATTTAAATGCATTCTTGAATTACTATGACAGTAACAAACCTCAGTACTCAAGAGGACGATAGTTTTACCATCATATTTCTGTGTTATTCAACCAGATATGTGACCCTGGACCACAAAACCAGTCATAAGTGTCAATTTTCTGAGATTGATGTATGGTTTGTTGGGATAGGACAATATTTGGCCGAGATACAACTATTTAAAAATATCTGAAATCTGAGGGTGCAAAAAAAAAATCTAAATACTGAGAAAATCGCCTTTAAAGTTGTCCAAATGAAGTTCTTAGCATTGCATATTGCTAATCAAAACTTAAGTTTTGATATATGTATTTACAAAATGTCTTCATGGAACATGATCTTTCCTTATGTTCTAATGATTTTTGGCATAAAAGAAAAATCGATAATTTTGACCCATACAATGTATTTTTGGCTATTAATTGCTACAAATATACCTGTGCAACTAAGACTGGTTTTGTGGTCCAGGGTCACACATTTTGTTGTTTAGGTAGCTTATTTAGTTACCTTACACCCCTCAATCTGTTGCTCCACCATGATAGTAGTCTATTGAAAGAGAGAACACTCTGAGACATTTTAATGTCTCTAAATAACACATTTTTGTCTTGCTTTTTGTAGGCAGATTTGCATAACGCATCCTTTTTCCCTCGATTACTGTCAGTTGAGGATTGAGGTTGATTAACTTTCATGTTATTATACCATAAAACATGTCTTTTGGTTATGACAGTCGAAAATGTGTTTTCTAGAAACAGCCAGAAGTCTTGTCAATGATATTCAATGATAAATCTCATTTGCACTCACAGTTGCACCAGGATTGATGTCATATATGCAGAAAGGCATTCATTTTTACGTGTAACATAGGCGATCACAACATGCCATTCAGAATGAAGAATTAGATTTGGCCCCAGGTAATAAAAATGTGTTCCAAGATTTCAAACATTTCCAATAAGTTATTGAATTTTTTCTTATTAAAAACAAGGATGCTTTGAATGTTGTTTTACAAGCTTTTTTCTTGGTTATGCAAAAGGCGTCTCATTTTATCATGTTATCAAAAATTATGGCAATGTTACTTAAAGGGAACACCGGGTATTAAGACTTGTATGGCCTAATATAACATAAATGATGTCTCTTACTGAAATATGGAGTAGAAAACTGATTAAAGATTTGTTGTTTTAAAAATCTATATTGTTCTGTACATATTTTGGACTATGGGGGGCACCATTATTTTGATGATTTCAAATGGTACCTATACTATGTTTTGTTGCAACACAACCTGGAAAATCAAATACTGATATGATGCCACCTTGTGCAGCTTTTGGTTGTAATTTTTAAAAAAAGATGCCTGTGGACGAATAAAACTTCCTAAAGAACCGCATCTTTATTCGTTCCACTTTAGCTCTGATGCCTTTAAGGCTTTGACAGCTACTGAAAGAGCTGACAAACGCCAGAGACAAAAAACACTAGATGCCATCCTGGCAGGGTGTAAACATGCTGACGCTTGTCTTGACGCCGCAGCCACTTAAGGAGATTGATAGCGCGGATTTCACTCGATATTTGGGGGTGTTTAGACTCCTTGTGGGGAAAATTTATGGTACGACATTTGGTTTAAGCCTAAGTTCTTTCAGTAGCTCTGGTCTTTGTATCAGTATTTTATTTTCTAAGTTGTGTTGCGGTAAAAATAGAAACAGATAACGCTAGCAGTTCAACAATTTTACGTTTGAAATAACGTCGCCCCACATAGTCCAAAATATGTATGTGGTGGAAATTAATATAATGTGTGTGGGTTTGTCCTCATAACTCTATTTTCCATTACCATGGTCCCTTAAGTGCATTGTACTGTGGTAAGCCTACAATCATTATTTATATTCATAGTTTTTGGATTTGATTGACGTTTCTCTACAAGAAACTTGCACTAGACTAGGCTAGGCTAATCAGTGATGATGTTCTTTGATAATGTTAATGTTCTTTGCTTGTCTTCTTGGGGCCCTATGATTTCCACGATGCGGAAAACATGGACAGAATCGCGGAATCCAGTCATAAAAACGGAATTTACTAAATAACCCGGAATGTCACGGAATTTGTCAAAGTTTGAATGAAGTAATCAAAAGTAGGTCATTACACTTAAATCAAACTGCAATATGGGCTAGTATCTGTAAATATTACGCCCCAAAAATACCATTTAAATGTGAATCCTGCATGTTCTGCGTGTCTCTGTTTTAATGAATGGAGCAGATGAGCGGTTTTGTTTACTACACACACTGGAGCGCGTGTGACGCTCGCAGCGATTTCAGCGTCTGTCATCTCACTAAATGAGGACATGAATACATGAACGATATCTGCTGAGAGTCACTTCATGAGCTTTTGACTGTTCCATTTTAGGAAAACTAGCGTTTTATCATATACACAATGAAATGTAAAGGTAGACACGGCAACCCGTCAAAATAAAAGTCCGGTTTAACTTGACATTGTGCCAGATATATATTACTACTATTACTACTACTACTAAAATGAAACAAACATAATTTTTTAGGGAATAATCACACAACATTTCTTCCATGTTTTAATTTTAATAGTAAATTCCCCTTTGTTTGCCAAAAAAAAGTTGCTTAATTTTCAATAATTAAAAGATAAATGAAAATAATGTTTTATGCCTTCATTTGATAACCAGAACATTTTAAATACACAACACAGAATTATATTTTAAGAATACATTTAAATAAATTAAGTATGGATTCAAATAATTAGACATGCTAAAACACAGAATTTGATAACAATAAAACATATGTCATTTTTGTTAAACCCTTATTAAATTGACGTGAAATTGTATACGTTCATGATTTTAATTAATTAGACATGCTCTTTGATTAATAAAATTTAATTTAACCATTAAAAAGGAGTTGAGAAAAATGAAAACGGGAAAAAACGGAATTTGGAAAAAAATTAAAATGGAATTTTGAAAAAAATTTTGGGAAGAATTTGGGAAAAAATAAAACGGATTTCAAAGGGCCCTAGTTTTCTGTAGCTACTTTTTGAATAACTAAGGAAATGTAAGAATTATAATTAGTAACTTACAATGTTTTGATTCAATTGTTGTCATGTTAAATACAAATTAAGTCATATTAAAAACATTAGGCTTTTAGCCTTATGCTGGAGCTGGTTTGGGGCAATGAAACTAAGTTTGTAAATAATTAAATAAATTAGCGTGATAATATCATGTATCGGCGATCTCGCAGGCTGACAATAGGACCCAACACTACTGTAGCGTCAACTATACCTTAATATATCCTTAACTGTAATGGAGCAGACCGAACTTGTTGCTTTGGCAAGGGGCGTGGCACAACGCACTGGGACAGCTAACCAATCACAACACATTTCATTTTTTGGAAGGTGGGGCCTTCATCAAACCCAGAACTAATCGAGCCATTTGTGCCAGGCTGGGGAGAAAGGGATTGTAATAATGTAAATTATGTGAAAAAAAAAAACAAAAAAAAAAAAAACAAAAGCGTTTTTCGAGCCACCAAGCGTGAGAGCATGTACTACACTGTCAGAAAAAAAGGTACAGTTCTGTCGCTGGGGCGGTACCCTAAGGTACGAAGTGAAAAGGTACAAATATGTACTTTTAAAGTACTAATATGTACCATTAAGGTACCAATATGTTCCTCTAAGGTACCAATATGTATTTTATAAGTACTAAAATGTACCTTTAAGGTACTAATATGTACTGTTTAGGGGTAGGTAAGGTACAAAGATGTACCTTTTTACTTTTGTACCTTAGGGTACCGCCCCAGCGACAGAACTGTACCTTTTTTTCTGAGAGTGTAGAGTACGCCCCCAAAACAAAATGAAGACTTTGTAAAAGAGCATAATAGGACCTCTTTAAATTCCTCATTGGCAAACTAATGTAGCCAGCACTGAAATGTTACCCTGTTATTAATCAGCACAACGTCCTTAAAAAAGCATCCACCTCCACAACATGTGTGGGTAACCTTTCTCTTTAATTATATCTGCAGCAACCTGGCTAGATGTATAAGAATGATATGTCCCAACCTTGGAGGGAACATTCACAAATTTATTGTTTTTAATCTTTTTAGCACACAACTGTGAGTGAAAATGAGTCCCCCACTGAAGCCATCAATCAACGTAATGGATATGAGGCAGGACACCTCTAGAGATGCGGCAGTGAAACTCTGCCCCTCTTATTCCATCACCGCCGCTGTGAATGGCAGTCTAGGGAGAGAGGGAGCAGGACAATACCAGCCTTTCACTTGAGCAAGGTGAATACTAACAGAGCTTTTGGTAAAGCACAGGCTTTTGATAAAACAAAGAGTTGACTGCTCAGTTTTTGAACAAGAGAAAAAGACGTGTGGGGAACAGGGTGTCGTCCTTCAGCTGATGAGGTTTCATTCACCCTGAATACCCAGACGTGGCCGTCAAGGACTCTGGCATGGCTAATTACAAAAGCAATCCCATCAACGTCCCAAAATAGGCTCACTGGAGCCCTGACACTTCATTTTACAAAGTCATGGAAATGCTGAGATATTGATTCCATTCGTCTTCCTCAAGCCAAACGCGGACAAGTTGATGTTCGTTCCAGCAGGATTCTTTAAACCAGTCACGTTTAGCACAATTTTATTATTAATTTACTGTTTTCAGGTTGAAAATGATCAAGCATATAATGAATGCTTTATATAAGAATTTTTTACAAAACTTTTTAACATGCGTGAGCAGAGATTCGACAAGACGTTTGAGAGAAATAGTGTTTTACTTAAAGTAGAGCTCAACTTTTTTGCTTTATTTATGCTGCAAGCAGTTCTTTTGGAAGAGTGCCCATAAAATGTCCACAGTACCTGATAGATGTCACTGAAATATGTGTCCTGGGAAATCACATCAGTCCCTGACAGCCATAGGCTCTGTGAAACAGCAAAAAAGAGTGTATTTGGATGGCTTGTGGATGAAATTAGCAAAATGGCATAAGCTAGAAAAGCTCTTTATAGCCTTCTCTCATTTCTCTTACATGCTGAATGAAATACTAGTCATATATGGATGAAAACACATTGTCATAGTTCATTTTATACAGAAGAAATTTAAAAAGTGGCCAAAATGGATGACACTAATCATCAGGAAACATAATAGAAAGTTTATATGATCAGGAATGAAAACTGTTGAGCATGAATTAATAATATGTTTCACATATAAATGGGAAAGAATTAAACTAGAATTACAAAATGTATGTAATTTACAAAACCCAGCATATAAATAATGAGGCCAGGATCAGGTAAGATGATAAAAGCAGTTATGACATTTTTTAGAAACTGTTGTTTGAAACATAGGGTGTATTAAATCATCAACGTAAGCTACATCTCAAATAACATCAAACTCCAGTCCAGTAGGTGGCAGTATACACTTAAGTTACAACCTGCTAAAAGCCCACTGCGAAAGAAGAGTGTTGAGTAGTGACTAAAACTAAAAGATGTGATACCACTAACTTGATTACTTTTTATGCCATTATTCCAACTAAATGTGGCATGGCTTGATTAAAGCATGGGCCTACTTGGCTTGAGATCAACAGTGACTAGAACTGTTTTCTATGGTCTTTTTTTATTTTATGCAATCTGATAAAAACACAAGATAAAGAAATTAATTTAAAAACCACAACTAAGTGGATCTATTAATAAGGAAATGTAAGTAAATCAACTCTTTGTTTAATGGCAATAAAATGGTGGGAAAACTGAACTTGGAAGACATTTCTTGGAGAACCCATCATACAAGGTAACACATAATCTTTTAGTTTTACTGGGCTTGTGGTGATATTCTTATTCTTGCTTGTGTTTGTAATGCATGCTTCTGAGGTAGAAATAGAACTTTAAAAATAAGAAATAGACATAGAAGTTCAAAAGCATTGTGGGTACACTCTGTTCTTACCCTTACAGAAGTATAGTGCCTTAAATATAGGTTTGTTTGGTCACTTTTGCAATTTCCTGCCATCTCTGAGACATTGTTGTTCTGCTGTTCTATTGGACTTCGTGTTCATCAAAGAATCCTGAATAAAAAAGGTCACAGGTTCCACAAATATTAAAGTGCTCCTATTATGCCTTTTCAAATATGACCTTTCATGCAGTGTGTCATGTAGCTTTATGTGAACATAAACTATCTGCAAAGTTGTGAAGCCAACAGCGCACGATACATAAAGTTATTGTCTATCGAAAAAAAGAATCGGTTCACAATCGCCTGAACGAGTTGTCAGGAATTCAAATCTTTTTCTGTTACGGCCATACGTCACGAAGTAACATATCTGCATAATGCCTGCCCACGTTCTATGTCGCGAACAACTTGCCCACCCAGTAAAATTTCCATGTGGTTTACGTCATGTCGAGAAGACGCTGTATCCTAAGTACAATGCGGGATTCACCAAAGGCTTGCTCTTAAAAGATGGATCAGTGCCCAGTTTATTTGGACTGGCTTGCTCCTCTGAACCTCTACCTGTAAGTGTGAATAATAAAAGTTGTGTGTTATGTCCTGTAACATTTTCGTGTATGACATGGGGGTGAGTAAATTATCAGGACATTTTTATTCTGAAAGTGGAGTAATCCTTTAAAACTTGTTGCTCTCATGTAACATTACTCTGTATCATGCAAAATACGTATTTAGTTGTGTGTGTGTGTGCTGTGTTCGCTCTGCCCAGCTCGTAGGTCTCTGGCTAACCGGCTGACAGCTTTATCTGTTCACTCGCTATTGTCTAGAAAAGTGTCGATGAATAGTGAATGTTTGTCGTTGTTATTTACTTTAAGTTCTGACAAAGAATAGAACAGTTTGTTGGTGTATAAGCTGCAGTGCTTTATCAATACGTTTCTGCGTTGGGTTGACACATATACTATGTGTCAACATATACTATGTGGTATTGCAGCTTGTCATATGCAAGCGTGTCATATGCACACCGTTTTGCGTGCAAATTGCACACCAAATAAACAGAAAATCATGCTATTGATACGCATTTTCATGAGATTGGGCTCATTTTTTTTTAAATGCCAGGCAGCCATAAAGTTGAAGTGGCCCTCAGTGAAAATGAGTTTGAAACCCCTGACATAAAAAGAGTAAGGAGAGATGACTGATAGGATCCTGAGCACCACTGACAAACATCTTATCTTGTAAAATGTGTGGTAAGTACTGCCGCTCTGTAGTAAACACAGAGTAATCTATGTGTAATCGCAAATCTCGAAAGTGAAAGTAAAAATCCAACACCTATTCAAAAGGGATTTCAATGCCCCATATTAATAGCCGCTTCCTGATGCTGACAGTTTATACAGTGTACTTACCCAACAATACAATTGTGAGAGAAAGCGTTGAAATATATATTTTTTTCCCTCCAATTTTGTATTTATTCCATAGTACACGTCATTTTCTTTCCAAACACGGTATTTGGATTCAGGCACAATTGTTTTGCAATGCCTGAGTACAAACTAAATGAGGATCTGATATTCATATTTCCAGGTATTAGATTACTCTTGTCTATAATCTTGTGTGTGTTGAAGATGTCAAAATACATACCTTTGGAGATGGGAATATCCTACTGAACTTTGATCAATGCCATTTTTCTTCTCTGCTTTCCTGTGTGAGAGGTGTCATCCTGCCAAGAAACAAGATCAATAAAAAGGATTAAGATCAAGAGCTGTAGATTGGGGTGAAGGGGGTTTCTTGCTCTAGAGAGAGGCACAGTGTAACAGGAAGAAACCTTTAGTCCCAGCCTGGGCCTGACCGTGAGTGACTCAGTCCGTGTTCACACTGTGAATGAGCCACACATAACCTTTGTATCGGAGAGTTTGTTAGGAATTTTTCAGGTCTTAATCATAGCGTTAAAGCAGTAGCTCATCCTTTGCTCATCGTCATTCCATACATGTATGCAGGTTTTTGTTCTGATGACGACAGAAGATTTTTTATTTTTTTAATTTTTTTTTTAAATCAGAAATTCTCTTAATTCTAAGTTTTTCCCCCTCAGAAATTGGGAGTTTACATCATGCAGTTGACCCTTCGCAGGGAGTTTGACTGACAGGCGATCTGACCATTTTGTCCGACAAACAAACCAGACAGGAGAGTAGATTAATGTTGGCGAACTTGAATTTGAAAAATGAGAAAAGAGTTTGAATTGTGAGATATGAACTTGTGAAATGAAGTCACAACTAACTTTTTTTATATTTTTATTTCATGGCAGGAATAACCTTCCATACATAACAGTGAGTAGATGATGACAAATTTTTCATTTTTGGGCAACCAGTCATTTTTTTTAATGTCGGGTTAATGCCACTTTTAACCCAGCATAGTAAGCTTGCTCGGTAGCTCACCTGGTACAACGCTGTAATGCATGAGTCCCATGAAACACGTCATGACAAATAAGCTCAAAGAATCAGAACCAAGCTAAAATGCCATCGTTGATCCAGCAAATGAGTTTTTAATCTCACATTTGCTTTTGTTATAATAAAATATATTGGCAATATTGGTAAGTTTTGTTATAATAAAATGTTGCCAGATTCACGTTCACAGGTTCATTTGCGACTGAAAACAACTGCGTGCGACTATGAAAAAATATTTAGAAGCACCGTGTGCGAGTGACCCGATCAGCACATTTGTGTTTGCGCTGAGGGGAGCTTCAAAGGTTTCTACGTATATTTGCAACGTTGAGTAATGTATCACAGACATATCTCACGAATCCTTTCATAAACAAAGTGTAGAGAGAGTGTAAATAAGAGATTAATTGTGCAGTGTAGAGAGCTTTGTTGATTATAATGGAACTTTGTGAAATCACGTTGAACTAAGATGAGTGACAGCTTTTAAGTTTTTAAATGAGATGTTGATTCAATAGAACAGTTAAATAAACAAGAAGGTATTATTAATATTCTGGCTCAAGACAGGTATGTCGAAAAACTCCAATCGTATTTTCTCCCTCAACTTCAAAAATCATTTCAAAATCATCCTACATCGCTATGCAAAGTGAACATGCAACAAAGATCAAACACCCTTAACAAAAAAGGTAAAACAGCGATATAGGGCGATTTTGAAGTGGAAAAAAAAAACAGTTTAGGCAGAGTGAGACAAGACAAGCGTTTGACATTAAAAAGTATATAAATTGTATCATTTTTATGAAAATAACCGATAGTTTCTTTATGGCTGAAGAAAGAAAGACATGAACATCTTGGATGACAAGGGGTGAGTACATTTTCTGTCAGTTTTTGTTCTGAAAGTGGACTTCCCCTTTAAGTGACTTACATTGTCTGACTATAACACTATTTCCTGATTTTGCTCTATTTTGTTGTCAAAAATTTGTCTGAAACAAGTCACAACTGAGCCGCTGTGCATCTCCATTCAAACACAGCGTTGTTTCATTTGTGAATGAACTTGAGATTTTAAGCGAATCTAGTGAGTCAGTGATTCAATTTCCCATTTATAAAGACAGTCACTTGCTTTATTCCTGAATAAATCAGCTGTTCGAACGAATCAAATTAATGATATAATTCAGTAATTAAATCAGTGACTTGCAGCCACCTACTGGCAGATTTAGTTTCATTTTTAAAATATCTTTTCAGTCATTTAAATCACTTAATATTTCTGTATTCAAAATGTTATATTTAAAACATTCCTCTCAACATGAATTTTATTGCACTCATGCCACCTCTGAGCCTCATTAAACATGAAAATACACTTACAAGCCACTTTTGTGTTCTTCTATGCCACCTCTATAGTACAACTTAATTTTGTTAATACTGATTTCACTTGATTGGTAACTTCTTCTTATTCTACTTGTTCTTATTTTGTTGTTTTATTTAGAAATGTCAAAAAGCTTAAAAAATATGATTTTTTTTTTTAATTGCTATAAAAGATGACTTAATTTTTGCAAAGTTAGAAAAATGCCATTACAAAGTTACAAACAAAATGCCCCCGTAAATCAATTTAAGGAGTCAAATATCACCGCGTAATGGGAAGGCAAATTTTTTTATCAGATTTTTTGATTATTGATTAGAAGGTCCTCCTAAAATTTTGACTGTGCTCCTCAGAAGAAAAGTAAGCGTAGAGCCGTGGTTCATCTGTTTTGGATAAAACTGAGCAATTTTTGCACCACTACTGGACATTTCGCTTTGAGTATTTTGAAACGTTCAAGAGTAAATGCAATCTAATTTTGCAGAAATGCAACCACATGTACATATTACAATGAGTCTAGATTGTTTTGTTTTGTTTTGGGTTTTTTTCCACTGCTATGCCTCCAAAAAAACACTCCCTTTGCATGTGAAATGAGCAACAGCGTTGAATGTTTTCTCCAATTTTACTCACACACAGGCTTGCGTGTTTGCCGTGGTGTCAAATATAGTTAGTTAACGGAGCCGTTCTTTAAAAATAGTCTCTTTGCAAAGCATGTGTTGTGACAGATTCACAAAACAATCTGGGCCACACTGTGTAACACGATAAAGTTTTTCTGTAGCTCAGTTTCAATAAATGGCCTTTCTGGGGAGGAAGTTCAGAGTTCTCAAAGTTACAGTGTGTTTTCATGCTACATCAAGCTCTTTTATCTCCAAAGATCAAGGGAAATTTGATTCGTCATGATATGACCCTCTGTAACTGGCCAATCTGTCAATAACGGGCTCTTTTTTAAAGCCTGTATTACATTGTGACAGAATCACAAAACAATCTGTGCTGAAATGTGCCACCCAGACTGTGAAGGTCAGGCTTAAACGATCAGGGCCCTTGTTAAAAGAAAGAATCACTGCCTAGCTACATGTAAAGCTTTCCTCCAGCAAGATCTTCCCACAGAGACTGGAGATAGATGCACAGATTGCAGATGTTTTTTTTTTTGTTTGTTTTATATGGCAAAAGTTGCCAAGTGAACAGCGAGAGAGTGGTTTTGTAAGTGTTTCTTCAATTAGAAGCACTTCTAAGCCTAGCAGATTGATTTTTAAAACTAAAATTAACAGATTTCAACCTTTTTGTTACAGGAAAGTCACAATTAAACTGTCTTGGAAACACCACCATGCTTTCATCATTCAGTTTTGATACTTTTTAAATGCTTTTAAATCTTAATATGGATTTATTTGTTTATTTATTAATGTATTGATTTATTCTAATTATATATAAAAGCCTATGAAATGTCCAGTATCGAATATTGATAATATTTATTATGAGTAATATTTGCGAAAACACCAATACAGGCTTATTCTCAAAAGTGTTGTTTCTGATCAATTCTGAGTTTTTTTGTTTCTCTAAAAATGCTTGAAAAACTATATTGGCTGAAATACAGCATGAATACATGCTGCTTGATCATAAACTAGCATGACTAGACTAACATGTGGCCCTGATCAATGTGCTATCATATGAATGATTTCTACACTCCCAAACATGCTGCTCTCACGCTGGCATCTCATGTTCCCAGCTGTCTGTGCTCCTCTTTTCAACAGATTTTTCTGCCCGAGGAATTATCTAAAATAAAAGTAATAAATAAATAAACATAGTGATGGGGATGCACTTTCTCTCAGGGTTGAATCAGCTTGTTTGCCTGTGAAAGTGCTGTTCTCAAGAGACATTCGCCTCTCTGTGGCGGTGTACTGTAGCTTAAAAGGAATTCGAATCAAGATCCTATATGGTTTTTATTGGTTTATTCATTTATGGTAAAAGCACTGTGATTCTTTTCATAATATTTGTGATGCCATTCATATATAATGCAGTAGTCCTTTATTTCTTTGAAATAACAGTGCTTCTGAAAATCCTTTTTCACATATACTGTAACCTCCTGGGACCCAGGAAAAATAGTTTTTGGTCTTTAGTTTTGATTTTTGCAACATTATGAAGTTTAAAGCACAAGGAAACATACATGTTTCATGGAATTTTTTTTTTATTTATTATAAAATTATACAAATAAAAGTCTAAAATGAGAATGTTTACATGTATATTTTTTTATATATTTTATAATATATATTGATATATATATTTACTGTTTACTTATTTTGATTAACAGTTTGTTTTTTCTAAAAAAGAAAAAAGTTAATATATAAAAAGTTTGATTTATTAATTACAATTATAAAATAAAGTATAATTAAACCTTTATAATTATTAAAAATATATAAAAATAAAACTCTAAAATACCCCCCCTTTATTTATTTATATTTATTTATTTTTATTTAAAAACTTTTTACCTATATTTATTAACAATTCTTTTTTTATAAGGAAAATGTTATATGAAAAAAAAGTAACTATGTGTTATTTATTAATTAGAATTATAAAAATAAATTATAATAAATAAATAGATTTATCAAAAATGCATTATAAAAATAAAAACATAAAAATGTTTTTACATCTATATTTTCTAATATATATTGATATATTTATTTACTGTTTTCCAACATTTTTTAACATTTAACATTACAATTATAAATTATAAAACTATAAAATATAAATATTTTTTTCTTTTTTATTTTTACCTGTACTTTATTAATGGTTTCTTTTCTTTTTTTTTCTAAGGAAAATGTTATGTAAAACAGTAGATATATAAAAATGTATTATTTATTAATTATAATTCTAAAAAGAAATGATTTAATGTTTTAGATTTATCAAAAAATAATTGTAAAAATAAAAACGTAAAAATGTGTGTACATGTATATTTTCTAATATATATAAAATAAAAATGTTTGCATATCTATTTTCTATATTTTATTAACATTGCTGTATATTTATTGTTTTCCAATATATTTACTGTTTTTTTTTTTGTTGCATTCATTAAAAGTTTTCTTCTTTTTTAAAGAAAATATAATATTATTATAAAAATGATACATATAAAAAAATGTATATTAAAAAAATCTTATTTTTTTAATATACATTTATTATACATTTAATATACATTGATATATATTGATATTGCTTTCCCTTATATTTATTTACAGTTTTTACATACATAAAACATATGTTTGCTTAGGCTTTAAACTATGATGATATATTCTATGAAACATGAAAACTGTGTAAAAAAAAAATTAATAATAATAAAAAATAAAAAACTTGCAGGATTTGCATTCTTGTGGCCTTCACTTATATGCAGCGGTAAAGTCTACAAACCTATAGGTTTCCAATTTGTCATTGTATGATTCAGAAGGTTGTTCGCGATTTCTGTTTTTGTGGTTGTGTGCTTTCAGTGCGCCCTTTGCTGCATTTCCATGTCAGACATATATAACAAACCAGAGGAAGCTGTCGTGGCCAAACCTCTTCGAGCTACACCAGGACTGTGGCAGATGCGTGGAAATTCAAAAAGGCGCATGCCCTCTACTAAAAGACAAAATTGAATTGCTGGGTCTATATAACATTAATATATAGCCATACTGCCGTTTCTCCACCCCCACCCTCATATTGAACAGGAATTCAATCTGTGCCTGCATGTAAAGTTTTACGAGTCTCATTTGCACCTGTTATAAGGCTGCATTTCTATTCCACCAGCATCTGGTTTGAATATTTCTTTCTGGCTTTGATCACCGCATTTATTCAAAGCCTTGATTTAAAGCCCAGCTCAACTTCTTGAAGCCTGCAGCAGTTAATAACCATGTGTTGACAACTGAGTGGCTGTAGTTTAAACTTGTTAGGCGCAATTGCTATTCTTCAGCAAAAGAATGTAATCAAAGACAAACCGGAGGCCTCTAATGGTCTCCGAAGCTACACCGGCGAGCCGTAGCTGTCTCGTTCGGTTACCGACAGGTGCGTTTAAACTCACAGCAGATATTAAACAGACGGGGCCATCCACAACAGTGGGACAAATAAACCACTAATATTTCATGATGTTGTAGAAGATGTTTTAAAAGTGTTCTCTTATAAGTGTGGAATGGACTTTGATGCAGGATAGCTGCTAGAACAGTTAGGACTGTTTATGTTCTTGTGGTGCCATTCACTAATCAACAATGTCAATGTTATGTTTCAGCAGCTCCGGTGATTAGTCACAGGACATTTACGACCGCCCGTGATGCAACAACCAGGTCGCATAATTTTGGAGCTGCGGGCTCTGGCCGAGTAACTGCCATTGAGATGAATAGGATGTTTTCTCCAGTTATTACAGACCTCCTCACAACAAAATGACATGCACGCAGAGATTTGTTTCTCGTTGGCTAGTTACTGATTGATTAAAAAATACTCATAGCTGTCTATATAGGTAGCATCTTTTCCAAAAATAGATACCTTATTTTGGTTACATTCTAAGGCAGCATTGCATATATTATTTCTTCTTCTTCTTCTTATTATTATTATTGTTATTCATTTATTTATTTTTTTTAATGTAATATTTTTATTTTGAATTTTAAAAATAATTTTAATTATAATTAATTAAATAATAAATTAAATATAAGCACATTTCATATATATACTTAAAGTATATAAAAATAAATATTTATATTTAATATTTTTTTTACTTATGTTTAATTTATTATTGTTTAATAATTAATAAATTAATATTTACCATTACGTTTCATTTTTATTTTAATTTGTCTATGACATTGTTATATGTATTTGTTATATTTGTACTTATTTTTAATTTTTTTTAGGGTTTTTTTTTTCATTTTGTATATTTTGTTTAAACTTTATTTCTGTTTTATATAAATATATGTATATATATTTATATTTATATTATTTTTTTTTTTTTACTTATGTTTAATTTGTTATTGTTTAATCATTTACTATTTTGGTTTTATTTATTTTTATTTATTTTTATTATTTTTTATTTATTTTATTTAATTTTATTTTTGTTTAATTTTTCTAAGATGTTTATTACATTTTATGTTTATTTGCTGTAAAATAAAATATATTTCTATTTAATATTTTTATTTTTTACTTATGTTTAATTTATTATTATTTATTAATTTACTAATTTTTTTTACTATTTTTTTAGTTCATTTTTTAAATTTAATTAATTTAATAATATTTAATTAAATTTTTCCATAAGGTTTATTACATTTTGTTATATGTATTTGTCATTTTAGTAGTTTTTTTTTTTTTCTATTTGCCTTTAATTTTTATTTTTTGTAGTTTGTTTTAGTTTTACCAATTTAAGCTCTTTAATTTTTTTTTTTTTTTTTTTCAGTTAGTTGCCAAGGCTGTAAGATTACTGTAAGATTTTTTTTTTTTTTTTTTTTTTGTATATTTTATTTAAATTGTATTTCAGGTTTGAATTACTTCAGTTTAGTTTGATGTGTTTTAATGCCATTTATGTATTTTTATGCTCACTGGAGTATTGCATCATTAGCTTAGCAACATACCAGTCTATATAGATTTCCAAATTGGTCACTTAGGAGGTTAGTTATTATGCTGACTTAGAAGAGAACATGCAGGAAGGCGGCTCACTAGGTTTTGGATCAAATCCAGAGCCCCAGGACAGGTGTGTTTTCCTCCGGACACTTATTTCAGTAATAGGTCAAATTTAATTTCATACCAGCACCAGCGAGAGAAAAAAAAAAACACCAGCAAACATTAATCACTCAGGGATCTGTCATCATCTTATTCTCCTGAATATCAGCTGAAAACAGAAGGTCGTGCCATGGAGGGTTTTCAGTGAAACCATCTGTCTTCCAATATATCCATGCTACGTTTGTTGCCATGCTAATTAAGATAGTATCTTTTGTCGCAGTGTTTGTTTTGTAAAAAATAAATGCAGCATTGTTTTTGGTCCGTCCTTCCCTGGATCCGCCTCCTGCATGCTGTAGTTCTTGGCGCGTGACACATTTTTTCTCCTTACTGCAGCTGAAGCGTTGCAGGAACAACTGGAGCAGTCAACTGTGGGTGCCGCCGAGGATTCTGGGGCCTGAATTGGTGACTGTATTTACATTTGGCCCATGTACACTGTTAGCATTCTCATGTTCTTGGGAGCCCTGGGATCCAATAATTCTCTTCCGGTAAACTTTTCATGATGGCTAAAAGAACATTGTGCAATATTGTAAATCCGCAAGCCCTTTTCGACTGCCAGGGAAACTCTCGACGGAATGCGTCGTTCGATTTTAAAGAGGTGCAAATAAACGGCGAATGTTTGCAAGCGAGATTCGCCGTTTTAATTAACTGCATTTACAGATGTAGATTGTGTGTTTTGCACAGAACAAGCCTCGCTCTGTTTCTAGCATGTGTTCGGGCCCTGTGAGTCAACTTAGCGTAGCCTGACAGATGTACCGGCTGCACTTTTAATTATGATGCAGGCCCGAACCCAAACTCATTAAAACATCTTGAATAACAAAGGCTGGATTGTCTGAGATCATTTGTCCCACAGACAACAAAACGCTGTATTCCAGATGAGCTGATAATTCGGCATAATAAATGGAAAGCTGGCTGCCTCACGCGTGGAAGATTTATTTCTGATGAGCTCGGTGGTCATTGTTCTTACTCATTGGCTGTAAATTGATGGGTCGTTGCAGAGTTGTAAGAGCCAGATCTTCTGCCCCAGGTCCCCTTGAACAGAACAGATGGAGCACACTTGTCACCTAGCTTTTACTCTGGTGCTGCTCATAATGAATTTCACACATTATTCTTTGCTTCAGACCATTTGTGTGCTTTAAAGGTGAGGTGTGTAATGCTAAATACTTATATCGTCTTAAAGGAGAAGTTCACTTCCAGAATGAAAATTTCCTGATGATTTACTCACCCCTATGTCATCCAAGATGTTCTTGTCTTTCTTTCAGTCAAAAAGAAATTCAGGTTTTTGAAGAAAACATTCCAGGATTTTTCTCCATATAGTGGACTTAAATGGTGGCCAACAGGTTGAAGGTCCAAAGTGCAGTTTCAGTGCAGCTTCAAAGGGCTCTACACAATCCCAGGCGAGGAATAAGGTTCTTATCTAGCAAAATAATCAGCTGTCACACTTTTTAACCACAAACGCTCATCTTGCACTAGCTCGACCTCATGCATTGCGTAATTCAAATTTATTTGTATAACGCTTTTCATGATACATATCATTGCAAAGCAACTTTACACCAAAATAAAGTTTTTACAATATATTTAGTAGTAGCTTATTAGTGACTACACTGTAAAAAACAATTTGTTGAGTCAACTTAAAATAATTTGTAACCTGGCTGCCTTAAAATTTTAAGTTCAGTCAACTCAAAAAAAAGTTTATTCAACTTGAAATGTTAAATTATACTAAGTGACAACTTGGATATTTTAGTTGAATCAGCTTGAAATTTTAAGGCAGCTGGGTTACTTACCCATCTGTTAAGTTTAGCAAACACAAATATCTAAGTTGTTACTTAGTACAGCTTAACATTTCAAGTTGACTAAACTTATTTTAGTTAACTGAACTTAAAATTTTAAGGCAGCGGGGTAACAAATTATTTTAAACTGACTCAACAAATTGTGTTTTTTATTTTTTTACAGTGTATGTCAAGTTGATGTACATATGGCAGAGATGTATGGTAAAGATCAATTAATGACGTAATCAAACAGACAAAGAACACCATAAATTTGCAGCAAAATTCGGTAGTGTTGTATGTTGTTTCAGGGTTGGCATCATCTGGAGTCCTCTGAGGGGTTGGCATCATTTCCTCTTAAGTGTTCTGGATCCAGACTGAAGCTTGTAAATTCCTAGTTACCATGGGATGTCAATCCCATGGCAGAAACAGAGAACAGATAGGAACATAATTAGCGTAGCTGCTGTTCAAACCAAGCAAAGAAAGATTTGTTCAACCAGAGCTAAAAGATCAGTAATGAGCATTTGATCAGATATAACTGCAGGAAAAGTTTATGAGATGCATTATTTGAATGCTTGGCTAAAAAGATGTGTCTTTAATCTAGATTTAAACAGAGAGAGTGTGTCTGAACCCCGAACGTCATCCGGAAGGCTGTTCCAGAGTTTGGGAGCCAAATGTGAAAAAGCTCTACCTCCTTTAGTGGACTTTGCTATCGTAGGTACTACCAACAGGTTAGCAAGAGTGTGTAAGCACACACTCGTGACGTAGGCGGAAGTACCAACCCAGTACAAACCAACAAAGCGAACATGCAAAGAAAGTCAAACACCCTTTACAAAAAAAGGTAAAATAACGATGTTGGGCAATTTTAAAGTTGGAGGAGAAAATGAGATGGAGTATTTCACACAACCCTACCTTTTTGAACCGAAGTACACAGGCGAAGAACTAACCATGTGTGACTTTTGTGATTACGTAATGCATGAAGACACGCATGTGCATCACAGAGCTAGAGCAAAATGAGCATTTGTGATTAAAAAGTATATATATTTGAATTTTTTTAAGAAAATGGCCGGTCGTTTCGCTCGATACTCCATCTCATTTTCTCCTCAAACTTTAAAATCGTCCAACATCGTTGTTTTACCTTTTTTTGTAAAGGGTGTTTGACTTTCTTTGCACGTTCGCTTTGTAAACACTGGGTCGTTACTTCCGCCTATGTCACGAGTATGTGATTATGCAATGCATTAGGTTGAGCTAGTGCAAGATGAGCATTTGTGGTTTAAAAAGTGTTTTTTTTTTTTAGCATTTTGCTAGATAAAAACCTTACTTCTCGGCTGGGATCGTGTAAACCCCTTTGAAACTGCAGTTTGGACCTTCAACCTGCTGGCTCCCATTGAAGTCCACTATATGGAGAAAAATCCTGGAATATTTTTTTCAAAAGCCTTAATTTTTTTGACAGAAGAAAGAAAGACTTGAACATATTGGATGACATGGGGGTGAGCAAATTATCAGGAAACTTTCATTCTGGAAGTAAACGTCTCCTTTAATATGCAGAGGAGTCTATAAGTAAACTATTTGTAGGTTGATGCAACCTCCTGACCACAATGTAAAAATTATATTTTTGTAGTTGTAAATTAAGATTAATGGAGTGCGTTTTACAAGAAAATACTATTTTTAAGTAGAAGTCTTTCTACTTAAAAATTTCACCTCAGTTCAGTGTTACTTGCCATTTCTTTGTAATTATTTGTGAAATTTACGAGTAATTTGAATAAAAAAAAATGTCAATTCTGTACCAAAAGTTTTTTAGTTCAGCTTGTGATGACAGTTTAAATGGGGCTTCTAACGATCCCAAATGCAGTTGTAAACACTAAAAACGAGGAAAAAGGGTCTTATCTAGCGAAACGATCTGTTTTTTTTCATAAAAAATAATACAATTTATATACTTTTTAATGTCAAATTCCTGTCTTGTCTTGCTCTGCCTGCACTTTGTTTTTTACCGGTTCATGACAGTTAGGGTATGTCAAAAAACTCCCATCTCATGTTCTCCCTCAACTTCAAAATCGCCCTATATCACTGTTTTACCTTTTTTGTTAAGGGTGTTTGATCTTCTTTGCATGTTCACTTTGCAAAGACTAGGTCGGTACTTCTGCAGCGATGTAGGATGATTTCGAAATGATTTTTGAAGTTGAGGGAGGAAATAAGATTGGAGTTTTTCGAGATACCCTAACTGCCTTAAGCCAGAATACACAGAGTTCAGGGAGCACGAGACAAGACGAGTGCTTGAGATTAAAAAGTATTTAAATTGTATTTTTTAAATGAAAATAACCGATTGTTTCGCTAGATAAGACCCTTCTTCCTCAGCTAGGATCGTTTACAACCGCATTTGGGATCGTTTGAAGCCGCATTTAAACTGCATTTTGGAAGTTCAAAATCGGGGCACCATATCAGTCCATTATATGGAGAAAAATCCTGAAATGTTTTCCTCAAAAAACAATTTCTTTATGACTGCAGAAAGAAAGACATGAAGATCTTGGATGACAAGGGGGTGACTACATTATCCATAAATTTTTGTTCTGGAAGCAATAGTTCACCCAAAAATGAAAATTCTGTCATTAATTACTCATGCGACGTCGCACCAAACTTGTAAGACCTACGTACATCTTGGGAACACAAATTAAGATATGTTTGATGAAATCCGAGAGCTTTCTGGCTCTGCATAGACAGCAATGCAACTACCATATGTGTTGTAGTACTCTTGTGAACGTGGGCTGAAGACTGACACGGAAAAGAAAAAATTGAAGAATGAATTCGTTATTTTTGCTTTCTTTGCGCACAAAAAGTATTCTAATAGCTTCATAACATTACAGTTGAACCACTGATTTAACAATGTACTTATTACCTTTCTGGGTCTTGAATGTGTCAGTTGCATTGCTGGGTCAGAAAGCTTTTGGATTTCATCAAAAATATCTTCATTTGTGTTCCAAAGATGAACAAAGGTCTTACGGCTTTGGAATGACACAAGGGTGAGTCATTTTTGTCATTTTTGGGTGAACTATCCCTTTAAATATTGGCATGGCTTTGGGCTTTTTTTTTTTTTTTTTTTTTTTTTTAGATAATTGCAGTTCAAGTTTTGTTATGCTAATGTCACAAAGTATATACTTCACCATTTTTTCAAAGCATGCAACAGGTTTTGTGTTCTCAGTTCATGTGTTTTTTATTTTCAGGTTTTTTATGTCTTTCTTTGCTCATCCCTCTTTAATTACATCTAGGACTGCACTTGGAAAAATTATACCAGGCTGCGCTTAATGTTTCTGCATTACAGTATGTAGTGTGCAGGTATGCATTAAATCAATCAAATTTGAGAGTAAAGTGCAAATAAATGCTGTTCTTTTGAACTTTCTATTCAAGAATAAAAAAAAAATTGCAATTTCACAAAAATATTAAGCAGCTAATTTTATTAAGCAGATAATTATAAATGTCTAATGAGCAGCAAATCAGCATATTGGAATGAATTCTGAAGGATCATGCGAGACTAAAGACTAGAGTAATGATACTAAAAATTTAGCTTTGCATCACAGGAATAAATTACATTTTAAAATATATTTAAACAGAAAACAGTTATTTTAAATTGTAATAATATTTATATATTTATAGTGATAATAATTGTTTTTACTATATTTTTGATCAAATAAATTCAGCCTTGGTGAGCTTAAGAGACGTCTATCAAAAAAAATCTTACCAATCTCAAACTTTTAAACTGTAAATTGCAGCCTATTCCTCACATAAAGCAAACTGTATGTCTTCACACCCTTGTTTTCTTGTGGACTAATCATAAAGTCAGCATCTAACCCTGAGTTCACACAGGTTAATAGCTAATGTAGCCGTAGCGATTAACCCTGAGTTTGTTCAAATCCCTTTGTGATGCTGGTGTTTATGACATCCTGATGTTTATACCACTCCATCGCGCCAGTCATAGAGAGAAGCCAATTAGAGGTGTCTCCTAACCTGGGACACTGAATATAGACATTATAGGAAAACACTGGGTTAAAAACAACCTAATTTGGGTTATTTTCAACCCAAGGGCTAAATATAGGTAAATTTAGCACAAAACACATTTTGGATTCATTTTACCTAGCAAATTGGGTTGTTTATTTAACCCAGCATAATGGGTTGATTCATTTTTTCTATCTATCTATCTATCTATCTATCTATCTATCTATCTATCTAGTTGTAGTTATAATTATTGGTTTCCACTGAATCCATTCCATTGGATTATAATAGCATGCTTTTTCTCAAGAGGATGTACAGTTTGTGATATCATTCGAACATAGCAGGACAGGTTTTGCATGCTGAAGGTTAGGATTATGGGTTAGAAAGAATCCCCAAGAATTATTTTGAGGAGTATGAATACAATAAACAAAAGTGCTCTTTTTGAACCCTAAAATTCCCAGACAAACCCTTTCCCATGAGCTTCCCCATATTAGCTGTGGGGTCTGTCTGATGTTGTGACTTACTGTGTTTACCATGTCTGGGTGTGAGTCACTATGGTCGATTTAATTTTTTATTGGCTTGCGCATGTCTGCGAGTGTTTATTAAAAGGGCAGAGTAGAATAGCTTTGTGCTTCTATAATTCATTACGCTGAAGTCCTCAGTGAGCTGGTCCAGATGAAACAAGGACTAGATCTCTGTTCATGTGTCCTTTTCACTCTCTCTCACATGCAGTCACATAAACCCTGCTTTTACAAGCGGTCGTACTGAATACCCACAAATCCCTGTGCTCAGGATGTTCATGATAAGAGGTGTGACAGGAAGGATAATGAGGAGGGAGAGATGGAACCGAGAAGTAGATGATAGGAGATGGTAAAGGAAAAATGTGTGTAGGATGGGGAGATTATATGTTTGTGATTCCTCACTCAATGCTCTTTTAGTTCATGACTGTGAATCGAATTGTCTGTGGACTGCAGGATGTCGAGGTAGAATTTCAATTGTAAGGATAAGGAATTAACAGGGTTACAATTTTACATGATCACAATTGATCACATTAGAGGAATAATAGTGGAATTTGAAAACTATTTATTTATTTACAGAAATATCTCTTCAGACATTGTTAATGTTAACATATATTTAATAAATATACTAGTCATATATAATAAGTAAACCTATTAAACAAAAAATGTGACTCTGGACCACAAAACCAGTCATAAGGGTATTTATTTTATTTATTTTTAATATTTTTGAATTTGCTGAATAAATAAGCTTTCTATTGATGTATGGTTTGTTAGGATAGGACAATATTTGGCCAACTAACAAAATCTGAAATCTGAGGGTGCAAAAAAATCAAAATATTGAGAAAATCGCCTTTAAAGCAATGCATATTACTAATCAAGAATTAGGTTTTGATATATTTTTTATGGTAGGAAATGTACAAAATATTTTCAGGGAACATGATCTTTACTTAATATCCTAATGATTTTTTGCATAAAAGAAAAATCTATAATTTTGAGCCATACAATGTATTTTTGGCTATTAATTGCTATAAATATACCTGTGCTACTTACGACTGGTTTTGTGGTCCAGGGTCACAAATGTAGAAATTATATTAAAAACTAAATTTATACCAGTTATGAATTTCTTTGAATAATATGATTGTCTATTTGTTTATTTATTTAGGGATTTCCAGGTCTGAAAGACTCATGCAAATTATTAAAATCTTAAAAATAATAAAAATTTCAGATAGATATTGGTGAGATATTGCTAAATTAATTATTTTTTACGTCAATTATTTTATACAGTTCACAAATTGGCATTAAGAATTCACTAGCGAACTGTTTTAAATGTATTTATTTATTCATAGAAATGTATTTATAGAATTAATTTATTTAGTTTGTTGCAGTGTTGTTAATGATAGCATGTTTATTACAAATTCATACTGGAAATATATTAATGTTATGTAAAATGTATTGAAAACTAAAGCAGCTAATGCATGTTTATTTAAGTAGTTATTTAGTTAGTTGCTTGGTTAGTGATTTAGTGATTAATAAAATCCTACTAAATACATTTTTCTTCTTTTCTTTACAAATTGTTCTGAATAATTCACTAGGAAATTGTTTTGATATTTATTTATTCATTTACTGAAATTAATCTTCCAAACTTGTTAATGATAATGTGTTTATGGAAATTACTGATAAATATATTATTAATATTTATTAAGTGAACATATTAAACAAAAAATATATAAATTATATTAAATGCTACAATTTACAGGAGTCATGAATTTCTTTGAATAATATGATTGTTTATTTGTTAATTTATTTAGTGATTAAGGTCTGGAAGGCTTATGGAAATGACTAAAATCTTAAAAATTGTGAATTTTTTCTAGTTAATTTGAAATTTTTCTAGTTAAGATAGATGTTGGTGAGACATTGCTAAATGAATTATTTTTTATATGAATTATTTTTATACAGTTCACAAATTGGCATTAAGGATTCAATAGCAAACTTTTAAATGTATTCAAATAAAATTAATAATAATAAATATTTATAGAATTTATTTATTTAGAAATGTATGTTGCAGTGTTGTTAATGATAGCATGTTTATTACAAATTCATACTGAAAGTATTTTAATGTTATGTAAAATGTATTGAAAACTACAGCAGCTATGAATTTTAATGTCTGTATATTTATGTACTTACTTGGTTAGTTAGTGATTTCCAGGTCCTTAGTCATGCAAATTAATAAAGTCCTAAAAATCATGGGCATTTCTATACTAAATACATTTTTCTGAAGTAATTATTCTTTTATGTACATTTCACAAATTGCTCTGAATAATTCACTAGCAAATTGTTTTGATATTTATTAATTTACTGAAATTTATCTTCCAAATTGTTAATAATAACATGTTTATGAAATAAAATACATACTCAAAATAGGTAACACTTTAGCTTAGGGACCAATTTTCCGTTTAACTAGTTGCACATTATCATTCATATTATTAGCATGTTGGCTGCTTATTAGTACTTATAAAGCACATATTAATGTCTTATTCTTTATGAGCATATTTTAGATCCCTTAATCTTACCTCATACCTAAACTCATCAACTTCACTAACTATTAATAAACATAACATTAGGAGTTTATTAAGGGAAAAGTCATAGTTAATAGTTATTTACCAGTGAGAATTGGCCACCAAACTAAAGTGTGACCTGAAAATATATATTTATGTCATGTAAAATGTATTTAAAAACTCTATTTACAGCTGGTATGAATCTTTGGATTTCATTCCATTTTAGTTCTGCTTTGCAATTCTGCATCTTGTTTGCTACCTCAGTTGAAATCCATCTCGACAAAGAAAGAAAGTCATATGGATTTGGAATGACATGAGAGTGAGTAAATGATGGCAGAATTTGCTCAGGACTATGTCTTTAATTCTCAGGTAATTTCCTCTTGATCCCAGCTGCAGAAAGCCTCTGTAATTGAATCCCTAAACGCCCAGGCATATCTCACTTAGCAAGTCGTGACTCATGCATGCTGCATAAATGGCACACTGTCCCAGCATCCTCCTCTACTTTTCTATATCTAAACTTTCAGAGACTGAACAAACTAACTTTTCTAACAAACTGGCCACAGTCAGTGATTAGATCTCTGGAAACTTCTGAGACAGCCAACAGCAATAATCCATCAAATCAGTGTGGACGTTCTGGGACAGCTGCCTTCGGAGTGATGTTTGCATTTTCTTACATCATTACCTGTCTGTGGCACACACACACACACACACACAAAAGCACCAGTCATGACTGACTGTGTCCCTCCTGCTCTTTCATCTTTACGTCTGGAAAATATTGTCTCTGGCATTTATGCAATAGTTCACCCAAAAATGAAAATTGTGTCATCATTTACTTGCCCTCATGTCGTTTCAAACCTGTATGACTTAAGGACTTAACTTGACCCAAAAGGAAAAAGTTTAAATAACATACTGGTCACTCCTTTTCCATTTAAATATGCGTTTACACTGTCTGAATCATTCACTATCCCTAATATAGTGCAGTACGTGCTATTCACTGTACAGAAAATGCTAATTCTGTGAACAAGCAACTGATTTCAGCCACAGCTTCAGCATCTATTTATAGTGAAAGGGGTGGGACTTTTTTGGATTCTAGACAGCATTTGACTGGCCAGAATGTTTAATGAGAACCTGAAGTGCAGGGTGATGTCATCAAAATCATTGATCCAAATTGGCGACGTTTGAGACTGTAAGTTTTGAATGCTTATATCTTGTAAATGTGAATTTTGTCTTTGTTTTGGAGCGCACTAGCTTATAGATAACCTGAAGGCTAACATATTCATACTAAAAGCCAAAAAAACGTCCATTTTGATTTCACAGGGAGTTTAATGTACAGTATGTTAATATGTAACCAACCTAATGAAGATTTTAAAATATGTTTTGTAATCCCTTTATAATTCACTGACAGCCACTTCAAAAGCATGTGATATTGGGAAAGTCACATGTTGAATGACAAATGGTAGTATACTGCACATTTAACCATATTTAAATTGTTAAAAATTACATGAATTGTCCTATTTATTGCAGCTTTTCACCACATGCACAGTAAGATTTTGATGTTTTTTAAAGAAGTCTCTTTTGCTCACCAAGCCTGCATTTATTTGATCCAGAGTACAGCAAAAGCAGTAAAATTTTGAAATTTTTTTACTATTTAAAATAACTGCTTTCTATTTGAATATACTTTAAAATGTAATTTATTCCTGTGATTTTAAAGCTGAATTTTTAGCATCGTTATTTCAGTCACATGATCCGTCAGAAATCATTCTAATATTCTGATTTGCTGCTCAAAAACATTTATTATTATTATCTTGAAAACAGCTGAGTAGAATTTTTTCAGGGTTTTTTTTTTTATCCAAGGTTTTGAATGGTATAGTGTATAATGCGGTAACATTAATGTAAAGCTGTAACATATGTACATCTTTTTGTTTCAGCAAAGAATCATGAAAAAATGTACTCAACTTTTAAATATTGATAATAATAATAATTGTTTCTTGAACAGCAAATCAGCATGTTAGAATGATTTAAATTTTAAATAGTAAATTTTTTTTCACAATATTGCTGTTTTTGCTGTATTTTGGATCAAACAAATGCAGGCTTGATGAGCAGAAGATACTTCTTTAAAGGCATGAAAAATATTACTGTTCAAAAACTTTTGACTGGTAGTGTATAGAAAAGGGAATGTACCGTTAACAATTTAACAGGATTTTACTATAGCATTTTTATAGTATTTTATCATTAAAAAATTAATGTTTACAGTGCTCGGAGCGCTAAATGGCTGTAATTGGCAGGTGAACCGAATTGTTCTGATCTGTGAAGTTTTATGAACTGAATCAAATGATTCCTTGAAAAGATTCGATTTGCAAGAGTGGTTTGTTCTTTTGTAAACTTTTACGACTAAGAAATAGAATCGATGTCAAGTTTTTCACTGAAAAATGACTTAAATTTCACATTAAGAATCATATTTTATGATACCTTAATGGTGCTTTTTTGTCATTTTGTAGTTCGCCAGCTCCATTCCTCATTTACTTTCAGTATACTGAAAAGTGTGTGCAGGATATTCTTGAAAAACCTCTGTGAAAGGAATTCATGCAAGTTTGGATCAACCTGAGGGTAAGTAAATGATGACATTTTCGTTTTTTGGTGAATTATTCCTTCAACTAATACACAGCCTCAAGCAGAAGAGGTGTAAAATAAAGAAATACGATGAGTGGGTGGCAAGAAGGTATATGTGTCTATGACTAAGCTGACATAGACTTACACACAACTGTAATTGCATGCAGATTAATGCCACACAGTGTCACGTTGCCTTTCAGTCCTTCACTTTAGCATCGTTGCATGCGCCTAATTAAAAACAACACAGGAACATGAAACAAACTCAGCTTGGAAAGAAAAGGGATCGCATCTTCAGAGTCTCTCAGGGAATTGTGAACAAATTAGCAGATGGCATGCAGAAATAGCTGTAGTGATGCGGCTGGGAGGGCTGACAGAGAAGGTGGAGAGCCAGAAGACAAAACTGCCAGCATATGTCGTATATATAGAGCTCAGACACAGCGAGGCTGTCAAAACAGCATGATACGTGCGAGAAAGGCCCGATGCCTCGTGATGGTGAAGTGTCGTTGGCTTCTGAAAGACAAAAGGCTTTATAACTCACCTGCCCCTGTAATATAGACTTGCTGCGGGTGATCCCTCAACAAAGTGATTTCATGTCATTGACGGATATATGCTTTAATCCAGAGTCTTTGAGAAAGACATCAGCAAAGTGAAGACGAGAGTCCTGATTTCAGAAAAGTTGTGTTTTTGGACACAATATTTACTGCTGGGGGAAAAAACTCTTTCATTTGTTTAAACAAAATTCTGTTTTTAATTTTAATGGTTCATTGAACAACAGAAAATAGGCTATTAAGAAAAAGACTGTGTTCAGTAGGTAATTGCTTTACAATCTAGTCTTTACAAACTACACTGACAAAATGATTGGTGTAGAAACTGTTTTCACTCAGAAATTGCTAGTAAAGAAATGGAAAGTAACATTTAATTAAATGTGAACTTTTGAAGCAGGAATACCTGAAATTGTACTTTGCCAGTCCAGTCGTCTTAGTTAGTAAGTATTAATTGTAATTGCTTTAACATCACATGATATGTTGTTTTACTGTAAAAGTATTTCAAATTTATTATTTTGTGGGGTAGAAACTACCATGACTATAATTTATAGTCAAAAAAACAGTAAAATGGGATTTCCAGATGTCACTGCATGACATATAGTGTCACGTAAGGTTATATTTTATGTAAAATATTTTTTTTTTCAGTGATGTATGATGTATGTGTGTTCTTTTATTGCATTTTCTCTTGTGGTTTATTGCATTATTTTAGTGTTGTCACTCTGATGTTTTGTATGACCCATATTGGTCATCTTTTACTGACAGACAGTTTTCTATGAATTTTGATTCATCATGTGGCTTTCTGATTTGCCCCATGTATTATTATAGGGATTGTCAGGACATTTTAAGGTAAAGAGCGGATTTTTGAAGTTAAAGTACAGTAGAGTGATATATTAACATTTTGTCACTTAAAGAAATATATACACTACCAGTCAAAAGTTTTTGAACTGTAAGATTTTTAATGTTTTTAAAGAAGCCTCTTCTGCTCACCAAGCCTCCATTTACTTGATCCAAAGTACAGCAAAAGCAGTGCAATTTTGAAATATGTTTACTATTTAAAATAACTGTTTTCTATTTGAATATATTTTAAAATATAATTTATTCCTGTGATCAAAGCTAAATTTTCAGCATCGTTATTCCAGTCTTCAGTGTCACATCATCCTTCAGAAATCATTCTAATATGCTGATTTGCTGTTCTAGAAACAATTTTTTTATTATTATTATTACTATTATCAATATTGAAAATACTTTTTTCGGGATTTACGATCATGATTTATTCAAGATCAGCATTTATCTGAAAAAGCTTTTGTAACATTATACACTATACTAATTTCTATATAAATGATAGAAATTAATACTTTTATCTGGCAAGTTATGAAAGAACAATTCACTCTTGCAAGTCAAATCTTTTCAAAGAATTATTTGATTCAGTTCATTAAACTTCACAGATCAGAACAATTCAGTTGACCTGACTCAGCCAACTGCACTGTAAACATTTTTAATGTTAGTAAAATCCTGTTAAATTGTTAATGGTACATTCCCAGCAAAAGCAGTAAAATTGTTAAATATTTTTACTATTTAAAATGTTTAAATGAAATTTATTCCTGTGATCAAAGCTACATTTTCAGTATCATTACTCCAGTCTTCAGTGTCACATGATCCTTCAGAAATCATTTGAATATCCTGATTTGCTGTTCAAGAAACAATTATTATTATTATTACTATCAATATTTAAAACAGTTGAGTACATTTTTTCAGGATTCTTTGATGAATAGAAAGATCCAAAGATCACCATTTATCTGAAATAAAAAGGTTTGCATATCTTACAGCTTTACATTAAACCAATGGTAAACTTTACCATTAAAAAGCATCAAAGGAGTCAGTAACTTTTTTATATATTAATTTCAGAAATTAATATTTTTGTTTAGCAAGGATGCTTTAAATTGATCAAAAGTGATGATAAAGACATTTACAATGTTACAAAAGGTTTCTATTTCGTATACTAATGTTCTTCTGAATTTTCTTTCAAAGAAAATTCTATTCTCCTATTTTCAGCATAATAATAATAATAATAATAATAATGTTTTTTTAGCAGCAAATCATATAATTATATATATTATATATTAGAATGATTTCTGATGGATCATGTGACTGGAGTAATGATGCTAAAATTTAGCTTTGAAATCACAGAAATAAATAACATTTTAAAATATATTCAAATAGAAAACATTTATTTTAAATAGTCAAAATATTTTAAAATTTTACTATTTTTGCTGTCCTTTGCATCAAATAAGCGCAGGCTTGGTGAGCAGAAGATTTAAAAACATTACAAATCTTACTGTTCAAAAACTTTTGCTTGGTAGTGTAGTTATAAATTGTAAAATATATGGTCACCAATATGCCATCCTGTGATACTGGAAACATCGCTACAGTAATTTCTACTGTAATTTTAACAGGATTTGTTTTACAGTGAAATCCTAGTTATGTTTACTGATAATTAGTTAAATCATTCAGTTAAGCTAAATTAGTAAGTTTACACAAAATACATACAAAATCAGCTTGAGATAAGTTTCATAAACAAGTTTAAAGCTGCTTGCTTTATATAGTTTTAATAGTTTTGCTTAAATAGTTTGCTTTAATAGTTTATTTTTATTAAGTTATTGTGTTTTTAACAACTTAAAAGGTTAAGTGCATTTGTTTTCAACTGTAAAATACTAAGTAAATTAACAGGGATTTGTGACAACAGTTTAATTAATGTTTTTCAGAGACATCACCAGTTATTTTGGCAAGACTACAAAAGGTTGCAAATGTTTTTTATTTCTGAAAATGTGCACAGATGAATCATGCACAGTAAGCATGCATTAAAAAAAGTAAAGTCAAGTCATTTTAAGATTTTTACAGTTGTTTAGTCTAAGCTGGAAGTGCTTCCATCATTTGTTAGAAGGTCAATGAAACGTGAAGCTCTGTCGTTTCTCATTCTGTCATTTTTCTTGTTGAAAGGTGTTCATTTTCTTTGTGAATCTCCAGTGATGATCGCAGCTGCTGAAAAGAGTGGCATGTGAAGAATATGTGATGACTGACACACACCGTTCGCTCTGTGTCTGGTTAAAGGCATGACCTGTCATCAGTAGTAGTCAGAGAACTTTAGCCTCCTTAGGCTCTGACACTTCAACATGAAGCAATGAAAACTGGAATGTGTGATGGCTCTCACCTGCAAACATCCCTTTCCTGTCTTTGAAGGTAATTGAGTTTTGATCCATACGTCTGTCTTTATTTGGCTCTGTTATACTGTCAGTGTGTTTCAAAGAGCTGTCTGTTCTTCCTGGTGTACGCTCTCATCAGCATGATGGGCACACAGCAGGAGAGCCTGGGCAAATGCACTTTATAAGATGTCTAAACAGACACCACAAAGATATGCTTGGGTATTAAGTGAGAAAGATGGCACATGCCGTCATATTTCCCACCGTATGTTCTGTCGTGATTGGCTTTGTTTTTTTGTTTTTTTGTTTCTGTCCTGAGCAGTTAAACTGCCCGCTGTTCTTTAGAAAAATCCTTCAGGTCTCACAAATTCTTTGTTTTTTCAGCATTATTGTGTATTTGAATCCTTTCCAACAATGACAGTATGATTTTGAGATCCATCTTTTCACACTGAGAGCAACTGAGAGACTCGTATGCAATTATTACAAAAGGTTCAAATGCTCACTGACGCTTCAGAAGGAAAAATGATGCATTAAGAGCCGGGGGGTGAAAACTTTTGAACAGAATGAAGATGTGTGAATTTTTCTTATTTTGCCTAAATATCATATTTTTTTTCATTTAGTACTGCCCTTCAGAAGCTACAGAAGATACTTGCATGTTTCCCAGAAGACAAAATAATTAAATGTACCCGATCTTCGAATTCTAAAAGTTTTTACCCCCGGTTTTTCCTTCTGAAGCGTCAGTGAGCATTTGAACCTTTTGTAATAATTGCATACGAGTCTCTCAGTTGCTCTCAGTGTGAAAAGATGTGTCTTAAAATCATACAGTCATTGTTGGAAAGGGTTCAAATACACAAAAATGCTGAGTAACGACAGAATTTGTGGGACCTAAAGTTTTTTTCTGAAGAACGGCGGGTAGTTTAACTGTTTAGGACAAACAAGGGACTCATGAACAACTATCACTTAAAAAAAAAAAAAAAAACAGCTGTGGATCATTCAGGTAAGAACACGGTATTAAGAATCAAGTGTATGTAAACTATTGAGCAGGGTAATTTTTTAAATTTTTGTGGACTATATGTAAACATCTTTTATGTGAAATATCTTATTCAGGTCAGTACTAAATAAAAAATAACATGCATTTTATATGATCCCTCTTATTTTGGTAAAATAATTAACATTTTGTAGATTCTGCAAGGTGTATGTAAACTTTTGACTTCAGCAAAGACATTCTAATAATTATTATTATATTATATAGATAGACCACATTAATAAATGTTTATTTTATTGTAAGGTGTTTATACTTTGTAATATTTGTTTTACTGTCTTTAATTTTGCCTGCTTTTAATTTCAGATTAATTCAAATCATTATATGACTGTAATGACAAACACCTTTGAAAAAAGTGAAAATATTACAAATCAATTCTTAAGTAAAGCATCCAAATGTATTACAGTAATAAAAACGTTTGGGGATAATGTGCTTAATTGTTGTGATGATCACATCATAATGCAAAAAAATAGTGATGTCCTAAAAATAAGCTTCATTTTCTCTTTATACTAAATATAATATCTTGTTTTGGACCTGGGCAAGTTTTTGTGTGATTCAATCTCATATGCATAAAGGCATCTGTTATGAATCACATTAGATTCTCATTGTGTTCCGCCCACTACGCCAGGAAAAGCCAGGAGTTGATTTATCAACTTATCAACACACTAATGCTATTAAATGTTATCGGAGCATGACAGTATACCCAGTGGCTCTGTCTGCTGTCATCCCATAATGCTAACGGGGGGCCTAAAATCAGACGTCTGCAATAACTTGTGCTGTTATATAACATCTGAAGCACAATCAAGTAAACTGCCTCTTGAAAGGCCTCCAACAAACACTGGTCAAGGTCAACAATGTGCTTAAACGTCAGGTATTTTCAGAAGAATCAGCATGCTCTTCCCTCACGTTTTAGATTTATCTCAAGAATGATTTCACCGTTGCAGCTATAACTCATTCGACACTCTTTCTACTGAATGAAATTTTACAACTTGTACTGAAGATGCAGGTTATTATTTTTTTTAACAGCTGGCGTACAATTGGTGTCTGACGAATGATAAAAGAGACTAAAAATCCCAAAAGGACTGAGTTTTCAACAGATGTATTTAAATGTGAATTTTTGGGAACTTATTCGCATTTTATTTATTGCTTGGACAACAAATTCCCTGGTAACCCAAGACTGTCAGATACTTTGATGAGGTTTGCAATACACATTTATGTATATTTTTGTTTAAAGCAAGGCATTACTCATCTAAAGAAGCATTTTAAATGAAATCCCTTTTATTCTAATCTTAGAAACCAATGAAGGGAAATATTATCTCTGGTCATGCATTGAGTAAACAACTTGGATGATTTATTCTTTCAAAATTTAATGGAATAGTTATTCACTTTCATGTTGTGCTAAACCCATATGCTGTCCATAAAACACTAGAGAAGATGTTTTGCTTTTCACAGCTGTTTTGCATACAATGACAGTTCGTAGTGACCACAGCTGTCAAGATCCTAAAAACATCATGAAAAATAAAATATATGATAACGTTCTGTGAGCAACAAACTGAAGTCGAGTCATTTTGGTAATTTTGGGATGTATGGGATTTATTGTTGCCTAGCAACTAGTGGTTACATTTGCAATATTCAAAACGTCTAGAGTCTGGAAACAGTCTTCTCATGGGGATACAATTTGCCTCAAGGATCAGTGGATCTGAGATTTTTTTTTTTTTTTCTTTTACATGTTGTGAAAAATTGGTATCTATCTATCTATCTATCTATCTATCTTATATATACACAAGTCAAATGTTTTTGAACAGTGGGATTTTTAATGTTTTTTAAAGTCTCTTCTGCTCACCAAGCCTGAATTTATTTAAAAACAGTGACATTTGAAAAATACTTTTATTAACTGTTTTCTATTGGATATATATTTAATTTTTTTTTTCCTGTGATAAAAGCTACATTTTCAGCATCATTACTCCAGTCTTCAGTGTCACATGATCCTTCAGAAATCATGCTAATATGCTGTTTTTTATTATTATTATTGTCAATATTATATAAACAGTTAAGTGCATTTTTTTAGGATTATTTGATGAATAGAAAGCTCAAAAGAACCGCATTTACCTGAAATAAAACGCTTTTGTAACATTATACACTATACTATTCAAAAGCTTGGAGTCAATTTTTTTTTTTTTTTTTTTGGAAAGAAATGATAGAAATTTTTAGCAAGAATGCTTTAAATTGATCAAAAGTGATTATAAAGACATTTGTAATGTTAAATGATGTTCTTCTGAACTTTCTATTCATCAAAGAAACCTGAAAAAATTCTACTCAGCTGTTTTCAACTTAATAATAAACATTTTTTGAGCAGCAAATCAGAATATTAGAATGATTTGTGAAGGATCATGACTGGAGTGATGATGCTGAAAATGCAGCTTTGAAATCACAGGAATAAATTACATCTTATATATTATAAATAGAAATATATTAAAATAGAAAGCAGTTATTTTAAATAGTAAAAATATTTCATAATTTTACTGTTTTTGCTGTAATTTGATTCAAATAAATGCAGGCTTGATGAGCAGAAGAGACTTCTTTAAAAAAACATTCAAAATCTTACTGTTCAAAAACTTTTGACTGGTAGTGTATATATAAATTTAGCTATTTATGTGGTGCATATTGCAGAAATAATCTCATTAGGTCCTAACGTAGCGGTTCCGTTTGCTTTAATGCAATAGATTTACTAAATTGGCATTGATGTCTTGGAACTACAATTAAAAATGTAAGACTGTCAGTGCGACCCACTATCAGGCCATCCAAAATGTAAATGAGTAATTTAGCATGACGCAAATGCTCATCAATGGATTCTCTGCAGTGAATGGGTGCCGTCAGATTGAGAGTCCAAACAGTTGATAAAAACATCACAGTAATCCACAAGTACTTTTTTTTTTTTGTGAAGTGAAAAACAAATCCATAATTAAGACACCTTTATGTCAAAACCTTTGCTTCTGGCCAAAATGTCCACAATATTGCTTTCTCCAGTGAAAAAGCAACTACAGTGGATAAACAGTCACATGAGATACTCAAGGTCTGTCAGGCATAGAATTATTCTATTATTTTAAATGCTTTTCATCTACTTCTTTTCATCAGTTTCCCATACCTGCTGAATTCCAGATGAACTGCTGTTTGTATGTATCTTTTTATGCAAGTTGTAGTTAATTGCATATTCAAAGAGGCAAGCGAATTTGCTTCAGGCATGGCATTGTGCCCCAGCATGCCTTGCACCTGACATTTGCCCTTGGTTTTTACCTTGACCTTCATTTTGTCCTTTGTTTTTGTTGTGCAACTGTGCATTTAAACATCCTTGACTTAGCTGTCAGTGCAGTGGTATTCAGCGCTATCTCAGGAGAACAGGGGTCATTTCTCTCTTGTTTCTTCTCCTTTTCCCCCCCTCGTTCTCTTTGGTTGTCAGGGAGGGCCCTCTGTTATGGCTGTTTGGAGGGGCGGACTGCATTCGCAGGGGCAGTGTGTTGTTTGTTTAAAGGCTGAGGCGGAGGCTGACCCAGCAGAAAGGAGCTCTTGTATGCCAGAGACGCAGGATGCCAAGCTCACCTTCCTCTTTCCTGCCATTCCCCCTTAGGGGCTCTGCCAATGCAAATGTGCACCTCCAGACCCGAGCCGAATGAATAAACTCACAATAAATGACTTCAGTTCAGTCCATTTAGCTCCGTTCCAGAACCTAGCGAGC